>CM053515.1:50895064-50914286 GCA_028627145.1 Eidolon dupreanum | reverse complement strand
AAGTGGATCGAATATATGGTAGCTGAAGGAACTGGACCTTGGTAAACACACAATAGAATATACAGATGTCAAATGATAATGTACACCTGAAAATTACATAATTGTATTAACCAATGTTACCCCAATAAACTTAATTTAAAAAAAAAAGAATGAAACTAGATTGTTGTCTATTACCGTACACCAAAATTAAGTCAAATGGATCAAGGACCTGAATCTAAGACCTAAAACAATAAATTGCATAGAAGAAAACATAGGTACTAAACTCGTGGACCTTGGAATTAGAGATTTTATGAATTTGACCTCAAAGGCAATGGAAGTAAAAGCAAAAATAAATTTAATGGGAGTATATCAAACTAAAAGGCTTCTGCATAGCCAAAGAAACAGTCAACAAGGCAAAGAAGCAACCACTGAATGGGAGAATATATTTGTAGATAACGCCTTTGATAAGGGCTTAATATCCAAAATATACAATGAATTCATACAACTCAACAACAACAACAACAAATCCAATTAAAAAATGGGCAGAGGATCTGAACAGACACTTCTCCTAAGAAGACATAAAAACGGCCAACATACATGTGAAAAGGTGCTCAATTTCACTAGCTATTAGGGAAGTGCAAATTAAAACCACAATGAGATACCACCTCACACCTGTAAGAATGCCTATCATCAACAGGATAGGTAATAACAACTGTTGGCGAGGTTGTGGGGAAAAAGGAACCCTCATACATTGCTGGTGGAAATGCAAATTGGGACAGCTACTATGGAAAACATTATGAAATTCCTCAAAAAAATAAGAATTGAATTACTATCTGATCCAGCAACCCCTTTTTTGGGTATTTACTCAAAAAACTTGAAATATTTATCCACAGATATATGCACCTTGATATTCATAGCAGTATTATTTACAGTGGCCAGGATGTGGAAGCAACTGAAGTGTCCTACGATAGATAACTGGATAAAGAAAATGTGGTATATATATGTGTATGCAATAGAATATTACTCAGCCATAAGAAAAGACGAAATACTGCCATTTGTGACAACATAGATAGATCTTGAGATAATCACGCTAAGTGAAATAAGTCAGATAAAAAAAGTTGAAAACCACATGATACCACTCATATGTGGAATATAAAACTGAAAACAACAAACAAATATGACATACAGAGACTCATGGATAAGGACAGTGGCTTAGTGTTTATCAGAGGAAAGGGAGAAGGGGGACATAGATAGGGGTAAAAGGGGTCAAATATTTGGTGACAGAAGGAAATCTAACTCTGTGGGGTAAACACACAATGCAAAACATATAAAAATTTTTAGTCGAATGATACACTTGAAACTTATTTGATTTTGTTAATTAATGTCACCCCAATAATTTTTAATAAAAAATAATTGATCCACTTAGCCAATACAATAAAAATGTGAATTACTAAAAAAATTAATTAAAAATAAAAAGGTAGTTCTTCAATTAAGGCACTTGGTTGTCTATCTCCTGCTTTTCCCACTTGACTGAAAGTGTCTGCAAGGCTCAGACCACCATATTCATCTTTGACTTTCCATCCTTGTGAAGTGCTTTGCACCTAGCAAATGCTTAATACATGTTTGTTGAATAAATAACTTCGTCTTACAAAAGATGATATTCTTTAAAGTACAGTGTGTCCTAAAATTATGAAAAACAGAGCTAGTACTAGCTTGGTTAATAAGAAATGAGAATTTTAATCCCATCGAAAGATTATTGGGAAGGAGCCAGGAGACCTTAGAGGTGAGACTTCCAATTCCGTTTTTTACCCTCTATAAATTATGGGGGAAGGTCCAACCTATCTTCTGATTCTAACATATTATAAACATTTTAGACAATTGCTGCTTTCCAATCATCATCTACTTAACAGAGAAGCTGGGAGGAACAGGCAAAAGTGATAGAAGATTGTGTCCAATTGAGATCATGAAAAAAAAAGTATAATATCATCAGTGTGCACACCTACTCCCTTTCCAGGAGGAAAAAGTAATTCCCATGGCAAAATTCCAGTTTTACCAATATTCTAGTAAACATTCAGCAGCAATTTCCCATCTACCATGGAGAACAATACCCTAGTATTTTCTTGATTTTTTAATCTTTTTGGAAACATGAAAATGTATGCCATATGCAATTTGATGAATTAAAGTAAAAATTAAAAATTAAATAGCCTATTACCACTCCCAGAACCGCGCCCCGCCTCCGCCCCCCACAACCAGAACAGAGGCTAACATTGCAATAAAGCAGCTGTAGCCCACACTTTTGACTGAGTACTGCCATCTAGTGGTAACAAATGTAAACACATCGGTTTATGCCAGAACCAGGAACCACAGCATTGGAATTCAGGATAGCGGTACCATGTAAGAGAGAACAAAACCAAAATCTCTGTATCTGTCAATTTTCTGCCTGTGTGAGTGGGTAAAAAGAAACTCTCTTCTGTTCCATCTATTGCTGCAAAACTTAGGCAGCTAGGCTGTACCAGGGGCCACCTCCTTTGCCAAGCCGCGGCTTTACCTCCCCAGTCCCAATTCTCTGTATTTAGCCAGACCTGTGCTTGTCTCCTTTAGAGCACTTCTCAGTTGAGCTGTGCATGTCTTTCCGTCTGTCCCTCTCCCTCTGCTTCCCAGACTATGGGGTCCTGTAGGGAAGAGTCCTTGTTTTGGGTTTAGTGCCTGGCCCAATACATGGTACTTTTTAGGTGCACCATATATATGAAATGTATTTAATTATACATTATAATTATATATAAATTGTGGAATAAAAATGAGCGAGTGTCTCCAAGAGCATGAGACACCCACTCTTATAAAATTATTTTCTAAGTGTGGTGGATTCCGAAATGCTCTGCCCATATTCTATTTTAGGGAGAAAGAATTTCCTCAACTGCCGGAAACTGCTGAAAAGCCTTCAGTCCACAGCCTTCTTTGGGGATTATATCAGCTGAAGATATAATTGTAGACCCTGATTGCAACAGCTTTGTCCAAGGTCACACATCTTTCTGGTGCAGCCATATCCAATGACTGACCTACATGAGTGTAAAGGCCCACATTTATAGACTCACGTTCCATTCTTGAAGATGCCACACATTTTTAAGGTCCCCCCACTCCCCACCAGGAGCACTGGTGTATATCTTTCCATCTTCTTCTTCAAGCCCTGAGTAACTTACCCCATTTCTGCACCTGGGTAACATGCTGCTCTCTCCTCTCTCCGACAGCATGGGATACACCTCAAGTGTCCCTGCTCTTTCTCTTACTCCTTCAGGTAAGCTCACTGGGTAGTATAGATTTTTAAAATGTAGCCTGCACTTTAAACTGTTACCTTGCCTCCATGCGACTTGCATTGTTTCCTGGTCCAGCTGTTTGCCTTTCTTTCCCTTGGCAGGTGTGTCCCTGACTGCTTGTAGAATCCCATTGCAAGAGAGTCAGCAAGTTCTGAGTCTCCTTCAAAGTGTTCAGACAAATACTGGCTGCCTTTGCCTCTATGACTGTAATTCTATTTAGGAAGAAGCTTCTAGGCCAGGGTGGAAGAACTTTTTTTGGTAAAAGGCCAGATAGTAAACATTTAGGCTTTGCTGGCCATGTGGTCTATGTTGTAATTACTCCACTAGGCTGTTATAATACAAAAGCAGCTATAGGAAGTACTCCGACGACCGGCACAACTGGCTTCTAATAAAACTTTTTCTATGAAAATAGGCAGTGGGCCAGGGTTCACTGACCCCTATTCTAAAGGTCAACATCTGCTTCCAGCCTGGGTTTGATCTATGGCTTTACTGCCTGTCTTGTGTTTTCTTTATCTTCCAATGATCTCTGGTCCCATGTTGTCTTAGGTTTGTTGTCTATGACCCAGACCTGTGTTATCCATAAGGCCTACATAATACCTGTGTTAACTTGAAGTTAACCTATAGTTTTCTATTCTCTTGAAGTAATAAATTCTATGCTGACCTTATTCTATTTTGTCTCTCTCAAATTAGTTGAAAACACATGTAGCCATACTCGGATAAGCACTGGTAATTAAAAGGAGTTAGTTGATTATTCTTATCCCTGGTCAGGGTGTTGTAAGAACCTTGGAGCCTGGAGGCATCAGCAGGAAGGGAAGGAATCAGGATAGGGAGAGGGGTAGGCATTTCTATTACTGTGGCAATGTCTTCCTTCCTCCTTAAGCAAATATTTTATCGAGCATAAGCTATATGACAGGCATTGTTCTAAGCACTGCAGATAAATCAGAATGGAACAGAATTATTCCCTGTTCTCTTGGAAGCTTCAGTTATGGTGCGGAGAAACAATAACCCTCTACATTGTCTGGTGGTGATAAGTTTGTACGGGAGAATAAGATGGGCAGGAGAATAATAACTATTGTTTTAGACCAGTGGTCAGGGAAGCCCTTTCTAGTTGAGACCTTGGATCTAGTTATGAAACCTGATCCCATATGGAGACCTCTATAGGAAGAGCAATCCAGGCAGAGAGAAAGATGAGTGCAAAGACCTAAGGTGGTTTCACATTTGTTATGTGGAGGTGGACAGACAGTTGGGCGCCATTGTGGCTGGAGCAGAGAGAGCAAAGAGGTGAGTGTAGGGGATGAAATTGAATCTTAATACTCCTATATTTCTAACTGCCTGTGAAAAGGAGCTGTTGCTCCAGTTATTTCCTAAAACAGAAATCTAGGCCTATTGTCATGAATGACAACATGCTCTATATTAAGAACTTGTGATTTCACTAGGCCATTCATGAGTGTTTAATATTTTTAGGTATCTGAACAAAGGCTGTTTGCAAACATTGTATTGTGAACAGTATATTGCATCAATTTTAAAACTGTCGATTTTTAAATTCTTTTTGAAAAAGTGATATGTAATCAACATATACCATTATATTAGTTTCAGCTGTACAGTATAATGATTAAATATTTGTACATATTAGGAACTGATGACCACAATAAATCTAGTTAACATCCATCCCCACAGGTCCAAATTTTTTTTTCTTGTGATGAGAACTTTAAGATCTACTCTCTTAGCAACTTTCAAATATGCAATACAGTATTAATTATAGTTATCAAGCTTTACATTACATCCCCATGACTTATTTATTTTATAACTGGAAGTTTGTACCTTTTGACCACCTTTGCCCATTTTGTGCATCCCCAACTCTCCGCCTCTGGAAACCACCAATCTGCTCCTTGAATCTATAAGCACGATTGTTTGGGGTTTTTTTTGTTTGTTTTTTTTTTGTTGTTTTTCCTTTAAAAGTATCAAAAATTTTTATTTTATAAAGGGCCAAGAAAAGCTGTGGAAATGTTCTAGATTTAAAAAGCCTAAAAAGATATGAAAATTCAATGCAATTCCTGATCCTAGACTGAATCCCATACTGGAAGGGAAAAAATCTTCTAAAGTCCTTTATATTAATAGACAGAACAAATATCTCTGTAGTTTCAGTTTTAAGCTTATTCAGATCTCGTATATAATTGACTAGTGATGGGTAATGGCATACAAGTAACAGCAAATCCCAATGCTCAGTGGATCACTTAATAAAGGGACTTTATTGAATCACTCATCATAGATCAATCAGGACTTCAGCTTCACTCCTCTGTGACTGTCTAGGCTCTGCCTTTTTTCTGTTATCAATTTTGGCCTCAGGCTGCCTTCCATCATAGTGGCAAATGTCTGCCAACTGCAATCAGGGCTGTATTTCTTTAGTCATATTCAAAGAAACAGAAAACATTATCACTAAACCAAAATAGTAAATAGAAGTCCCAAACCTCACCCTAGGTTATAAACCAATCCTAGCCAAAAACTAAGTGCTACGCACTATCAAACAGGAAGGGCCGCCATGGTTTGGGAAGCCACCATAAGGTCCACAGTAATTTTTCTTTCTCTGTTGGTTACATAACTCTCTCTTTACTTACTAATAATCACCTAGCATTATTGGATATATAGTGTATGCTGCCTTTTCACATCCTTTTGGCCATTTCAAAGCACAGAGAACTGGGTGATATATTCAAGCTACCCCAAGTAATGGGAAGGTAAGGGTGGAAGCAAACCATTTAAGCAAAGTATTTAAGCAAACAGGAAGGCTTCTGGAGCACCAATCAGGACATAACAGCAGCTTTGGTGACTGGACAGCAAAATCCAATGGCTGTGCCCTCAGAAGTGAGCACCCTTCAACTTGCTCTCCCTCCCCTCCCCTTCCCCCCTCCCCTTTTTCCTCCCTCCCTCTTTCTCTCTCTCCCTCCCTCTCCCCCTCATAATTTTATTTGATGGGTCTCTCTTCCTATCTCTGACCCAACTCTAGGAGAGAAACCGGCTCTCTTGCTTCCTCCCACGGCAGCAACAGTGCAGAGTGTCCTGGGCAGAGCTCTCCCTGGGACCTGCTCCCAACCTCCAGAGAGCCAAGAAATGCCTGCTTCTGGGAAGGCCCTCAGCCTAGATCCTATGGTTCCCCAGCGAGCTCACAGGGCACTGGACTTGACAACATCTGCCTAAGAAGCCCCTCAAAGCAGCTGTCTCGCAGGCATTCGAGGGCTTTTCCTAAAGACCAAGGTAACTGACAGACATCTTTTGGGGTACCTGTTCTCTAACACAATATTCCCATCACCCTTACGTGATTTTACAGATATGGAAAACGAGGCCCTGATAGCAATTTGCCCAAGTTCTCACAGCTTATAAATGGATGGCAGTGGCAGGATTCAAACCCACCAAGCTTTTTGACACCCAGCGCCAGGTTTGACTCCAGTGAAAATGTGGATCTCTCTTGGTGACAGCCTCCCAGAGGGTAGGAGTGAGGGGAGTAGGGGGAGCGGAGGTGGAGGGAGAGCTGGCAGCTGGAAGGCAGGGCCCGCGGGGGAACCCTAAGTGCAGGAGCGGAAGCGGAAGTGCCACTGGGCCAAATCCCTGGAATCTCGCGGGATGGGGCTCAGCCCTAAGAAGCGGGATCTTTGACCTGCAGTTCAGGCTTTGTCAGAGGCAGCCACAGAGCGAAGTGCAGAGGCGACAAGGGCCCGCCAAGCTGTGGAACTGCGGGGCAGCGGGGCTGCACGGCCACTGAGTCTCGGGTGCCGCTGGGCAGACATAGGCGGGCGGCCATGGAAGTCAGAGGCCAGGATGGCGGACAGGGATTGGGGCCCACGATCTGCCCCAGGAGCCTTGCCGAACGGTGGTGGGACACCGGGATGCGCCCCGTGTGAGGGCTCGGCTGCCTCCCCTCCGTGCCCTGCAGCCCCTTGCTGCCTGCCCCATCCCTCCCACCTTCCCGGAACTGCGTTCTTCGCGATTACCCAGCCCCTTAGAGCCACATATATCCCGTTTGCTGCAACAACAGACGCCCTCCTTCCCCAGTTCTCTTTCTCACATTAACACTTTCCTCCACTTGAGTCCACCGAAAGATTTTTGTTTGTTTTTTACCATTCACGGTTCAATGCATTCTGTCTGGGATTAGGAAAAGAGTTCTGACCGCTCGTGTTTGATTTTGTTTTGCAGGATGCTTGTCAAGATGGAGTGGCTTCACCAGCCACCCCTGGAACCAGGAAGTCTAAGGTGAAAAAAATACTTGGCTAGCAGGCTCCATGAAGAGTGGAAGGGTGTTGAATTGGAAAATTTGGGCATGAGAAGGGCTGTGACCTACTTAGAAGAAATGGCCTTTCTCCAAGGGATCTCAACTTTAATTTACACAGTCACCGATCTATTTTTTTATATATGTTTTTCCTTTCGAAGCTTCCTGGTATGAAAAGAGTTGACTTTTTGTTTACTTCCTGCTCTTGGCTATCACTGCTGGGAGATTCTGCAATTTTTCAAACATTTAAAAAAGCTGTCTAATTTGTGAGGGTTTAATATGGTATAGTGGAAACAGTAGACATAGATAGGAGTCAAGAATTCTCTTCTGTAGGTTTCTCTCCTACAAGGTGAAAAAAGGTTAAATTGGTAATTTTTATGGCCTTGTACACATTTACCATTCAGTGATTCTCAAAGTTAGTGGTTTATTTGCATACTAAATTTCAGGCCCTTGTCTAAACACTCAGTAACTTTATTTCAGCTTCATGGCAGCGGTGAGATAAATACTATTTATCTTAGTTTTAACAAACTAAGCCCATGAATAAAATAAGTTTCCCTGATATTTTAGTGAAAGCCTAAATGCAGCCTGATTCATCTTCTTGCAGTAGGAAGTATGCTTCCATATGTTCATGTAGCCAAAGATTCTTTTGGCCTTGAAGAGAATAAAATTGTACATCTTGAAGGAACTTTAAGTAGAATTCGTTGTAGTTCCCTAATTTTACAATTAAAGGAATCACAACCTACACTGTGTCGTAACCTCGGACAACAATATCTGTATGTGAGAGGATATGTGCAATTTTTTGACATTTCCTAGTAGTCTCTGAACTAAACATTGAAGTTGGATTTGCTCATTTTGAAAACTGTGGTGTTTGGCTGACAAAGATTTATTCAGTAAGCTGTTTTATTTTTGGCAGGCCTGATGTTTCTTTTGTGTGCTATAGTAGAAACACTAATTATAACGAATTGATAACATCACTACATCTTTCAACTGGAAATATTGCTCCAGGAAAATCTTATCAAGTTTGCCAAGAAGCAGATGATGCTGATACAGGAAGCTAAATCAAGATGTATAGGTACATCTTGATTACAATATCATTTAATCATGGTTAAAAATTAGCTTTTGATACTATGTTGGTTTGTTTTGTTGACCAGTGAATCCTGTAAACTCTTACTGTCCTAGTGGAATCTATTATGATTTAACATTCTAACCACTTGCCTCTGATATTTTATTTTATTATCTCACATTCTAAATTGCAGTTATCTTTGAGTTATTAAAGTCAGAGAGAAAGATTTTTTAAAACAATCTGTTAAAGTTAAGCACATTTTTCCTTCATTTGGATTGTGTATTTTCCCAAGTCCAGCAGTTCTTCGAGGATAGTCGGTTAAAATGTTAGAGACACAAGGTTGTGAGCACAAAGGAAAAAAAGAGGCCTAAGTAAATAAAAGTTTTCCATTTCTGGGATTTTGAATTTATTTGCTGAAGTTAGTTGTTTTCTATTCAGTTTCCCTTCTTTTATATTTCAAAAGGGTAAAAGTATTAGTATCCTTTTTAGTATATGTGGGTTAATGAATGTCTAGTGACTTCACAAACGTTAACTGCCCACTTTAAAAGCCAAGATTTATTTTCTACTCGAAAAGGTCAAATTATGTTTGGAGGTTGAATCAGTTTGTGATAGAGGCTGTAATTAATTTGGAAAAGTGTTTCAGGCTCCAGACCTAGACATGAGTTGATGAAATAGCTTAACATGTATATTTAATATGAGGTCAGTTGTTGCTTTAAAAGATTCTACAGTAAGAAGTCGTTTACAGCTGAAGTAATATACTGTCTGAGATTTGCTTCAAAACTTATCCAGATGGGTAAGAAAAGAGGGAAAGAAGAAAGTGAATACAGGTCAGGATAAAACTTGATTGGCCATTGAATAATTGCTAAATCAAGGTGACAAGTGAAGTTAATATTTTCTCAACATATCTGCTGCTTTTGAAATGTATTCTAATTTATAGTGACTTTTTTAAAGGAATGTACGTATTAGTGTAGCCTTTTTTTTTTCATTTTTGAACTGGAATCTTTTTTTTAAATGTTTAGAATTCTAGAAAGGAATTGAGGAACTCCAATCAAAACCTGTTGATGGAGGGACTGAGGATATTAAGGTAATGGAACAGTTGTAAATATTGCCTTCATGGAACAGTTGTGAATATTGCCTTCATTTTTAATTATTTACTTAGAGGCAATGTCTGACGATAGATCAGAATTCCTTGAAAGCTACCAGCCTCCTATAGCACTATCTGGCTTTCCCTTCCTTTCCCCTTCCTCTCTGCCCTGGGATAAGTTTTTATCCTGTCTAATCAACTGTCAAAAGAGAGGGTTACATGACCTCTCTAGGTCTCTTCTGTTCTGAAGAGATTATTACTCTCTCTTTTTCATACAACACACTCTATAATTATGGTGGTTGCCTCAATCTCAGTCTTGCTCTTTCATCTCCCCCGGAGTAAAGCCAGTCATGCTCAGGACTTTGATGATGAATTTTGGGCTAATCATCTACAGATAGATATGTATCCCTGGACCTGACTACAGACCCACATCTCACACTGTCCATGTGTGCCCATGGGTCATCAGTTTGGTGGCATTCCCCTGATGGCCCTCCCCTGTATTCTGCTCTTTCGTGCCTCTTCTTTCACAGCTCCCACCAGGGAAGGTTCACACCCTGCTGTGTTCACACAACCATAGCACTAGACTTTGGAAAAGAACACAGCTGCCCCAGGCGCCACAAGCTCTTTGGGCTCAGGCCCAGCTGCCCCTTTAGAGTAAGTCAGTAACAACACGACTTAGTGTGTGAACTGGTGATTGTCCAAGATTGTGGACCTCAGAACCACATGGCCCAGGAGTCACCTTGGCCAGCAGGGAAGAGCATGGTTTTTTTTTCCCCTCTGGTCAAGCATATAAACCCTTATCCTGAAAAATGAGAACCCATCCCTGATCTGTCAGGTCCCAGCCAGGGAGGAGTGGCCATGATGGAGCTGACAGAGGCTGGGGCCACTAGGGAATTTCTGCCTTAGACAGAATTGTATGAGGAAGGGCAGGGATGCTGGACATCCTAGTTCACAGGGAGCATAGATGTTTATGGAATGAGGCCCAGCTGTAGCCCTAAAAGCTGCATCACAAATCTTTCCCCTGTAGAAGAAAACCTGCAGGACAGGGAATCAGGAGATCGTGGGCCAGGATCTCAGGAGGATTCAAATCTCAGTAAAGGGTGAACATGGAGCCCCGAGAAGGAGCCTGAGGATGGACAGTCCTGCCTGCCCCGAGTCCATTTTCAAATAATCTTCTTGTGGCTTTGTCCTTTGCATATCCAAGATTGGTCCCTTTACTTGCTTTTCCCCGCTTAGTGCTGATGCAGTTCCCGAGACTGAACAAGAGACGTACAAGTTTCAATTATTTGGTCAAAAGAAACCTTGACAAGAGGAACAGAAAGTATTTCCTCTTTCTCCAAAGTGTACAAAGGCAGCCACTGTCCTGGGGCAGGAAGTGGCCCTGACAAGTGCCATTCTTAAGGACACCTAATTTCAGTGGTGGTTGCTATGCCTGTCAGAGTCCCTTCAACCTCGAAGTCCCAGGAGTTCTGAGGGGCTATGTCTGTTCCTGGCCCAATTTTACAACACTGGAAGGAACCTGTCCTTTGAGGAATGTGGACTTGGGGTTGTCCTTCAGTAACCAGAGAGTGGGTGGGCTGGCCCTTCTCCTTTCTCCTTCACACAGTAAGCTGATGACACTGCAAGATTTCTCAGTTCAGGGAGGAATGTGAGAGTCCGTATGTCACTGAAATGAGCATGTGAAGTGAAAAAAACAAACCACAACTCTCAGGCTGTCATAAAAACAGGACTTTAACATAATACTCAAGTCCAGTATTCACTATTTATAACAAGTAAACAGTGCCTGTCCCAGCACACCTCGGGAAATGGCAGTGAGGGAGTAAGGGGAGCTGTTCCTCACTCCTGGCTTTCAGGGACACCAGGAAAAGCCTCCAGTGTTCTCCAACTAGAGCAGAAGGAGCTGGCCCAGTGCACACTGAGTGCCCAACTGCATCCCCACAGCTGACTAAAAGATTGTACTGCCAGCCTAGACACTCTTCTTGAGGTTGATAGTAGCCGGTTCTTCTTGGCCTTGAGTGTACTTCTGGCCAGCTAGGACTGGGACATCAGCTGGCAGGATAGGATGTAAGTAAGGACAGAATGGCACCTGTGAACTCCCAGGAAACATCTCAGGTGACCCTCCCAGTTTCTGCCCAGCAGCTGGAGTCTGGGTACCCCAGCAGTCACTAGGCAACAGGTCTGGGGATGACCAGGTGCCATGGATGGAGGTTCTTCAGACTGGCCAGTAGAGAAAATCCACCCCTGCCCTCACAACTCCTCTGTGGGCTCAACTCTCATTCTCACTGAGCTGTTCCATGTCCTTGAACCAGGCGCCACAATGCTGCTCAGGCTCAGGCTCTAGTGTGTAGCTGTGGGCAGCCTCTTGTAGCAGCATGATCTCTGCCATTACTTTGTATTCCTGGGGCCAGAGGGAAAAGAAGGTGCAGACATGGCCTGGGTGGGGCATGCTGTACGGGCCTTGTGGTGGATGAGGAGTAGGGCAGGGGACCTGTCCATCAGAAAGAGCACCCTGGTTATGACTAGCCACCTGCACCCACCTTTCTCATGTCCCAGCAAAGGAGCCCGACACACACAGAAGACAGGACTCGCACCATGGCCAGAAAGTGGGTTTCAGAGTAGCGGTGGAGCATGGGGCTGAGGCTCAGGGACCTTGCAGCCCAGCCCTGTCTGCTGACAGACTGAGAGGCTGAGGCCTCAGACAGGAAGGACCTGCCCGGCTACTTACATGCTTTCTATGTGGGAGGGGCCTGACTTCTTTCTCCCCCAACCTCCATGGGCACAGCATGAGGTAGAGGCTAATTCCAGCCCAGTCAAGTCCTCATACAGCTTTGCATTCAAACATCTCTGCTGCTTCAGCAGCCTGCAGCCAGAACAGGTGTCTCAGGTGGAGCCTCCGTGTACTTATCCATCACAAGGGCATGCATGACACCTCAGCACCCAGGGGCAGCATGAGACTCTCAGGACCGAAGGATTGTCAAGTGCTGAGGGCTCGGGGCTCAGTCCTGCAGCTCTTTTTCCCCAAAATGTCAACCCTGGCCACACCTGCCTGGGCTCCAGGCCACTCACCTCCACATCCTCCCGTGAAGTTTCCGGTCTAACACCATAGCCACCCTCTGGCCCACCCCAGGAATTGCAGGTGGAATACCCCAGGACCCTTAGAGCCTCACCTAAATGTTCCCTCCCCTCACTCTCCAAAAACACCAGATGCCTCCTGATCACCTCTTGGAACCTGCTTTTGGCAAACCACAGGGCCAGTGGTCCTATGCCCAGCCCTACCCCTATACCCATCCCATACCCAGCTCTTCTAGTACTGGTACCCAGCTGGTACCAGTACTACTTGCACTCCAGCATGCTCTGATTCTAGATCAGCCCCAGCTCCAACACTCACTGTGTATGTGACCTGGGGCCTGGCCTTCCTGAGCCCTGTTTCCTCCTGGAAAGTGTAAGAACTTCAGGTTGTCCTGAGGACACAATGTCAGAAAGCTCTACACAGTCCTTTTCTCCCTCCTGGTCACTCTTACTGGAGGCTTTCCAGCTTGTGACAACAGGAGGCAAGGCTGGAGGGGTCCTCCAGATGGGAGGGCAGAGCCCCCTCTCTTCTGAACCTGGAGCACCTACCAGACAGGCTCATTCTCTTTTTCTGCAGGCTCTTCTGAGCTTCCTGGAGGTCCATCATCAGGGACATACTTGGAGGGCCACTCCTGCAAGGGTTGAGGACAGGGTCATCGAGGCCATATTCTCCTTCCCTATTTCCCGCCACCACTCCTGACCTCAGACCTCAGGCATCTGACCCAAGTCAGCTGGTACCAGTACTATTCGGACTCGAGCATGCTCTGATTCTAGATCAGCCCCAGCTCCAACACTCACTGTGTATGTGACCTGGGGCCTGGCCTTCCTGAGCCCCGTTTCCTCTTCTGGAAAGTGTGGGAACTCCAAGTTGTCCTGAGGACACAGTGTCAGAAAGCTATGCACAGTCCTTTCTCCCTGAACCTCGTGGGCACCCTGTGAGACCTGCAGCACAGGACGGTTATCCCTCCTTCTCCCACAAGAGGAGAAAGAAGCCCACATAGGGGCAGTGACTGGCCAGGGGCCCACAGAGGAGAGGCCACTTGCCCCTCTCAGCCAGAGGCTTGATCCCAGCTGTCCTCACCTCATCCTCAGCCCCACGGCTGATCAGAACCTGTCCTCTGGTTTCTCAAGTTGTGGCCAAGCTCCCATCTTTGCTGAGCCCTGGGTGGAGAGGGATGGGGTGTTACAGGAGTCTGATTGAACAGATCCTGCCTGCCCTACCCCACTGGAGTCCCTGCCTACCAGCTGGACCTGAGGCCATGCCAAGCCTTCAGCAACCCAAGGAACACCTTGGGTTGTTTCTATGCACAGCAGTCTGTCTTCATTCACTCAGGAATGGGATCCCTGAGGTACCCCATCTAACTGGCAGGGTAGGAGGTGACAGGACACTTTGCTTCCTCATTTACCTGAAGCTTCTGAGGTCTGTTCAAGAAAGATCCACTCAGAATCCTTCAGTTCCCCAGGGACTTGTCATAAGCCATCTGGGGACTGTGTTATTGAAGAGAAATTTTCACTCAAAAGACTAACCATATAATCAGCTCTTTGTTCTGCTTCTGTAGATATGCTTGCTGCAAAAGCCATAGGCCGGGGTGACCTCGAAATTAACTAAAGACTCATCCTCCCTTTTGCTTGTTCTGTCTAGATAACGGATATATTGCTTGAGTTCATATCTGAAAATCCCACACTTTGTAACTCTTCGTAACTGCCTGTAACGCATGGCAACTACGGCACTTTGAAACTCTTTGTAACTGCCTGAGGCCAAATTAACCCATCAACCCATGCCAACTGGCCAAATGTAACTGCACTGATAAGCCCTATAAAAGCAAGGTTGCATCTGAGCTCAAGGCCCAGATCTTCAGAGCATTAGCTTCTCTCAGACCACCAGTGTAATAAACCTGTAATAAACCTGAGTTCTCCAACTCTCGGAGTGGTGCTTGGTTTCTTGTTGGTCTGATTTTTGCAACATTTCTGCAACATTATTGCTGACTGGGTGAGAATCCTGACCATGACCGACAGGTAGGGAGTGCTGTATGGGCACAGTGGAAAGTCCCAGAATACATACCTGTCTGTCTCTGCTCCAGCAATTGGGACCAGAGGCCGAGCAGCCCTTTTGTTCACCTGGTATGAGGGAATCCCTGCAGTGCCCACCCCTGGAGCAGGCAGATTGCTCTTCCCTTGGAGATATGCAGAAGACCAAAGGGGCAGCAGGGACTTCACTTCTTGAGGACATGCTGGGCTGGTTTAGGAAAGAAAGGTACCCTAACCATCCCATTCACCACACAACCTGGAAGAAACTAGGTGCCAGCAGGATTGGCCAGCATGGAAGTCAGAGACCCACAAACTCTTCCAGGTCAGCATTCTCTCTTGGAATGGCCCAGCCACCACCACTTTGTGCCATCGCCGGGGCCTCTATCCCCCTCACTATCCCCCAACTGTCCATGGACCAAACAGATCCCCCTTCCTGTTAATGAGGATACACAGAGTGAAAACGGCCAGAGAAACTTCAAGCGGCAAACTATCAAAGCCACATCCTGTCCAGTACCCCCTTCCCTCTCACCCTCCTCTCTTTCCAGACCTCCAGCCTCCACTCTACCTTGGTGAGCTGATCCCCACTCAGGGAGTTGTCTTCGCTACATAGTTTATTTTTAAATGTTCCCAGTTCTTCCTGAAGAGAGAAAAAAAGGGAAAGACATATTTCAGAAGAATGAGGAGGTGGGAGGGTAAGTACAAATTCCTTTTGAAAATCTAATGTTTCAAAGTGCCCTTGTGAGGGTTTTCACTGGCTCCCCTGAGCAGGAAGGTCTCCCTGGGGTTGGGGTGGGAACTCTCACGCTGGCTGGGCCTCCATTTCCACGTCCACTGAGCAGCTCTATTTGACCAAGTTTGGTTTCAAATGGGCATAGGGTTCTGTCGCTATAAACACTTGAAAATCTTCAATTTGGCTCCACCCGGGATCTGACCTTTAAAGAAACTGATTTTTTGAAGCACAACTGGTGGCCCTTGCTCCAAAGGGAGGCTTAGAGACCCCGCCCATCAGCCAGTGCCTATCTCCAGGGCTGGCTGCCTCCCAGGAGGTGCCAGCTGCTGATGCTGAGGGGGCCATGGCAGACATATGCGAGATCCCTCACTGCCCTGGTCCTCCAATGGGGAGAGGGCCACCCACCTGGAAACTTACCCTCATGTCTTCTTGAGACAACAGATTGACACACTCTGCAGGACTGAAAGTGCAGTGTACACCAAGGATAATTCTTGCAGGTTTGGCACTGCTGGCAAAGGGGAGAGATGTACTTTGAGGTGGGGAGCTGGAGCTCTGGCTTCATTTTCTCTCAGTTGACACCAGCCCTCCTAGGTGGGACAGATTCTCATGGAGGGCACATGTAGGACCCAAAGGCCAGCACTCACAGACAGGAGGGTTTGAGCTCGACCCAAGGAAGGAGCCAAATAGGAAGTGAGCCTCCCACCACTGAAACCAGAGGGTCAAGGTCAGTGTGTCCCTTGCAAGAAGGGCCTAGACACTGTCCAGGGGCTTGGACCTCAGGCTTGAGTCCCGAGAGCTGATCTTGGGTCATTGAGGTGTGAGGTAAGGACACAGTAGGCTATGGTGTTAGACTGAGTGATAATGGCATGCAAGCTGGTGCCAGGTGCTCATGGCCAGGCTCTTGCCTCTGGAACAAATAGAGCCCGGGCACTGGTAGGCCACCACCTTGAACAGCTCCTGGAGAGAAGCTGGCAGTGTTACCCAGCCCTGACACACCCCAGCTCAATGTGTCCACAGTTTCAAGAAAGGGTCACTGGTCAGAGCTGAAGCTCAGGAAGCTGTGGATGTGGCCTCAGCCTTCTAGGAATGCCTCGGTTTTGTCCTCTGTCCACCGAGGCCACCCAGCACAGAAAGACTCCAGACCCAACCCTGGTGGGGAAGGGAGAGAGGCATCTTTCCCTAATCTATTCTTGTTAACTCCAAGCTCCAGCATGCAGTTTAAGTCAGCTCTTCCAGCATCCTGATCATCCCTCTGGTCCAAGTCCACATTCAGTGCATATCCCTCTGGCAGCTACAAACATGTGCTTTCTTTCCTTGTCTCCTTGTGCTGAGGCTGCTGAGTGCTATGGGAAGACGTGGTCTGGCTGTACACAGTGAGCTTTCTTCCCCAACCAAACAACCAGGACCTGCCTAGCTTTCTGTCTGTTCTACCTCATTTAATCTGCACAGCTACTGTATGCTACAAGGCCTTGAATGTCCACATGTACTGTCCACAAGTGGAGGAACAAATGATTGGAGGCTAAGAATGTTGCCCGGGTTACACAGGTGGTGAGTGGAGCTGTGATTTGGAGAAGACCATATGAGTCTGGGTCAGGAAAAGGCAGATCAAGGTGGTCAATGGTGGATGAAATGCCTGCCTCACCCAACGCTGACAGCCACACTGCTCACTGCATTCATCACCGTCAGCTGCTCAGTCAGCTGCTAACAGAAGATAAAGATGGTATGCTTCTTGATGATGTCCTGAGCGGAGCTCTATAAAAACAGAGCCTGGTACCATGGTCCTGTGTTATGGCAGCCCTAGCAAATGAATGCAGTCCATCAGGACACACTGAAGAAGTACCTGCTGCGTAGCTGAAATGGCAGTGGAATTGGACCCTGTCGAGGTCCAACAGCACTGAAAGGCTGAATTGCTAAGGAAAATAACCTCCTTTATGGGATATTATTGAGATGTGTAAGACTACAGCTTCTGACCAGGACAGCATGTAATGGTTTACAGTCATGAGATGGCATGTTGCAGAGAAATGTGTCCAATACTTAATCCCACTCTATAGGGTTTTTTTGTACAAACCACCCTATCAAGTGTGATGATATGCAAGGCTTGGAGGAGGTCTGCAATGACAGTTGAACTGACTGCTTCACAGCATACCTGGGGCATGTAGTTAAATAATTGAAAATAGCCAAATGCAAAGACAATATTTTCCTGTAATAGTTCAACAAAAAAGTGAACAGTGTACTTGTATCTTCCCAAGAAGCTGATGTTCAGGAGTGGAGTTCCGGATTCATTTGGGTGTTCTAATGAGATACGTTCATGGAAAAAGCCCTGGGAGGGGCTCAGGGGAGTCCCCAGATATGAGTTTTGATGCAGGGCCCACCAAAATCATCATGGAGGCTTGGCTGTAAAGACCCCTGGGGGCAAACTCTCACCTCACACCAACCATGGCCATTGTTGGTGGCCTCGTGGACCTGCACCATGTCCTGTGAGATGGAGTAAGCAAACTGTTTTTCAGACGCTGCCAGGATCTTCGGCTTTGAACTCTACAAAGGTAGAGCCCAGTACTGAGCCAGTGAGCATCAGGGGCCTTCCACCCAGACTATGGTCCTGTGTTATAGCAGCTCTAGCAACCTAACACAATCTCTTAGGAAACACTGAAGATGTTCTCTGCAGCACTTTGAAAATGGCAACAGATTTGAATCATGTCAGTGTCCAACAGCATTGAAAGGTTGAATCACTGAGGAAAATTACTTAGTAGTAAGATATTATGGAGATGAATAAGGCCACAGCTCCTGACCTGGCCAACCTAGAATGGTTAGCTGTATTTGGTGCAGAGAAATGTATGCAATACTTCAATCCCACCCCATATTTTGAACAAATCAGCCCATTACATGTGATGTCATATAAGGCTCAGAAAAGGTCTGTAAGGACAATTGAGCAGACTGCTCCACAGGATACTGGGGGGAGGTATTTGAGCAATCAAACTACTGAAATGCAAAGGCATTATGAATTTTTTTTCTCTAAGGTTATTTCAACTCCATGAAGAGCATATTTGTACCCAATCTCAAAGCTGATCAGGGGGAGTGGAGGTGGCAGTGTGTTTGGGAATGGGTCTATGAACCAACCGCTCTTGTGGGAAAGCCCTGGGCAAGCCCCAAGGGAGTCCCCAGATAAGAGTTTTGGTTCTGGGCCCACTCCAGTCATCTTGGGGTCTTGATTTGAAAGAACTCTGGGGGCGAACTCTTACCCCAGACCAGCCCTGGCCATTGTTGGTAGTGTCGTGGACCTGCATCGTGTCCTGTGAGATGGAGTAGGCAAAGCCCTCCGCAGACTCCTCCAAGATTCACGCTTTTGTGCTCTACAAAGGCAAAGACCAGTACATAGTTAGTGGGCATCAGGGGCCTTCCATCCAGTATGTGGTCTTGTGTTATGGCAGCACTAGCAAAGTAATACAGTCTCTAGGACACACCGAATGTGTTCTCTGCAACACTTTGAAAATGGCAACAGAATTGAATCATGACAGGATCCAACAGCATTGAGAGGTTGACTCAACTGAAGAAAATTACTTACTAATGGGATATTATGGAGATGAATATGGCCACAGTTCATGACCTGGCTGGCCTACAATAGTCTTCTGTGTTCTGTGAATTGACACATTGCAGAGAAATGTATAAAATACCTTAATCTCACCCGATATTTTGAACAAAC
>CM053515.1:50690666-50894564 GCA_028627145.1 Eidolon dupreanum | reverse complement strand
TTTTTTTTTTTATTAATGCCTACAGCACCTGGTCTTCCTAGGTGGTCTCCCATCCCAAGTACTAACCAGGCCCGACCCTGCTTAGCTTCTGAGATCAGACAAGATTGGGCATGTTCAGGGAGACATGGCCATAGACAGTGTTGTCAAACTTTTAAAAAAATTTGTATTGAGATATCTGAAGTGGTGCCATGTTTAAAATTTAAAATTCTCTTATGATCAATGGTATTGAGTAACTTTTATATGTCTACAAATACATGTCTATATATATAATTGAAAATTTTATTATAGTGTAATTTATATTTTTATCTCCTGTTTGTTTTTTGTGTTTTCGTGTGTATCCTATTTAATAAAAAATTTTTCTATTTTTAGGCCCTAAAGAAATTCTTCAATGCTTTCTTCTAGAAGCATCATTATTTTACTTCTCATATGTAAATGGTCTACATATAATTCAAAATTTTGCCTTGTGTTTGGTAAGTCAAGGTTTTGATTACTCATGTTATTTTCATTCTATATCAAATAGCTTTTTACTATTTATTTCAAAAGAACAACAGCAAACAAACAAACAAACAAACAAAGACCACTCAAAACTACATGCCCCTCTAGTGCCTCTATTAGAAATCAAGTGACTATGTGTGGGTCTTTTCTTGACACTTTGTTCTTTTCCATTTGTCTTTTTGTCTGTCTTTGTACCTACAGTACACAAACTGCCTTAATCTCTGTAGCTGTATAATAAGTCTAGATATATGATATTTCTAGATTTCCATGCAAATTCTGGAATCACCCTTTCAACTTCAGAATATTCTTAGGGAATTTTAATTTAATTTCATTGAGCCTATATGTCAAATTTGGGAAAATTGAAATTCTAAAAATATTGAGTTTTCTATTCTATGAACATGAGGGACTCTATTTACTAAGTCCTTTAATTCACAATACAGATTTATGTATTGACATTATATGCAGAGACCTTATTAAGTTATTATTTCTAGTGGTTTCTAGATTCTTAGGAATTTTTATACATAATTTTATCAGCAATTAAGTTATTTTATTTCTTTTTATATCTTGCAACTTTCATTTTTTTCCTTGGCCTTACTGCATTGGCTAGGACCTGTGTTACTGAAACCCCAGTGTTTTTTTCTAGAATCTGCCTGCCTGTGGGTATTAGTCTAAAGAAATGTACAAGCAGGAGTTTGTAGTATAGAACGAAAAAAAAAAGTTTAATATCAAATTGGCCAATTTGGAGGTGGGGTGCTTATGCTTCTAAAATCCCAACTCTGGTGGTATATAAGTTACAAACTAAATAGAGCAAAATCACAAGACACTGTGGCTTAGAGGTTTGGGGTTGTGATAGGAGCTGATTGGTCAGAGGCGAGGTAAGGATAATAATTTCTCCAGGTCTTGTGGATAGCTCTGAGGTTTCTTCACGCATCCTTGTCTGGTCTCATGGGAAAGTAGCCAGGGGGTTGTTCCACCTTAGGACTCAGGAACTGAAACATCGGTCAAGATGTTATCTTTAACCTGCCAGAGATCTGAACTGTGTGACCATTAGTCAGATCCAGGCTACTGTCTTCTGCTGCTTCAAAAGTTGCCGATTATGTGGGGGAAAGGCTAGGTCTCTGAGAAGTGTATACATACAGAGGGAGGGATATAATTTCTAGAGCTAAGATTTAAAACTAAATTTTATCAAAATCATAAGGACCCTTGGTTTTACCTATAGTATAATTCTGATAGAAGTGGTGATAATGGACATTTTAATCTTTTTTATAATACGAAGAGTAAAATAGTCCATATTTTATCATTGAGTCTAATGTTTGTTTGTAGGATATTGATAGAAAGTTATCAGATAAGGTATTTTTCCATCACTCCTGGCTTGCTGAGAATTTTTATCATAAGTAGATGTTGACTATTTTTTTTTCAAGTTATTTTACAGCTACTACTGAGATCACTAAGCAAGAAAAGTGTATCTGGAAGATAAATTTCTGATCAGCTCTTTGATCCAATTTGATCCAATGATGCACCAACAAAAAAGTCTGGACACATTCAGGGTAGAGAGAAACAGGAATTATGAGCATTTATTTTACTCCCAACAGGCTTGTGCCAAACACCATCTATCTGAATCCAGGCCAGTAATGAGGTGCAGGATACAGGAAGTAAATTTTGTGATTTGAGAAAAGAAATTCATCCCTCAGGGTGAGCTAACAGGCTTTTCTGACATGGCCACCTGGGGGCTGTTTGCTCAAGTGTAGAGAAGAGGCAAATGATCTCTGCAGCTGGAAGCCCGGTTTACCTCACCCCCACTGCTTTGCATGTTACTCCCAGCCCACCCTGCTGACCAGGGCCCATATCAGTGCCTGGGGTCAGTGCTCTGGGGAAGAGCTGCCTCAGGACACAGAGTGAACCATGGAATTCCCTACTCAGCTTCTCTGCCTCCTGTTACTCTGGATTCCAGGTGAGAGAAACTTGGGGTGGTTCTGTATGCCAGTGAAAAGTTTGTCCATGTTGGGTCCTGTGACCTGACTCCTTTGCTCAGCAAGTATAAAAACTAAAGCTCAACATAGACCAACAATCCTGGCTCTGCTGGGAAGACAATTGGGTATGATCCAGATTACACAGGTGACTTTTGTGTTTTATTTTCAATCTCAGATATCACGGGAGAAGTCGTGATGACCCAGTCGCCGGCCTCCTTGTCTTTGCCTTCAGGAGAAAAAGCCACCTTCAACTGCAGAGCCAGTCAGAGTGTTAGTAGCTACTTAGCCTGGTACCAGCAGAAACCTGGGCAGGCTCCCAGGCTCCTCATTTATGGTGCATCCAACAGGGCCACTGGCATCCCAGCCAGATTCAGTGGCAGTGGGTCTGGGGCAGAATTTACTCTCACCATCAGCAACCTGGAGCCTGAAGATTTTGCAACTTACTACTGTCAGCAATATTATACTGGGTATCCACAGTGATTCAACATGAAACAAAAACCCCCATAAGTCC
Source organism: Eidolon dupreanum (assembly GCA_028627145.1). Taxonomy (NCBI): domain Eukaryota; kingdom Metazoa; phylum Chordata; class Mammalia; order Chiroptera; family Pteropodidae; genus Eidolon; species Eidolon dupreanum. Next base: position 50,891,588 of record CM053515.1, on the reverse strand, counting down.
TTTAATGTTTATTTCATTATACCAGCTGCTTCCGTTATCAGTAGCTGTTGTAGTAGTTGCACAGTTTTAGCATCTCTGTTCTGTTTGGAAAGGTCCTGGCCAGTTTAGTAAGACAATATCATCAACAACAAAACAAGGATTGTAAAGGAAGATTAAAATTATTATAATTCATGGATGAAAAGACTGTATGCAGGGAAAATTCAAAATAATATACTATCAGAAATAAAGAGAAATGGGTAATGATTAGATTCAAAGCCAGCATGCAAGAGTCGATTTTCAGCACTGAATTAATGCTGAAAAATTAAAATTATAAAATATATCTTTTACAAGTGCCTCAAAAACATCAAATATTTAGAAAAAACTAACAAAGCACACTGAAGTTCTAGAATATTATTCAGAGAAAACACTACATAAATGGAAGGTCATATTATGTTCAAAGATTGAATGTCTCAGTATCATAAAGATGTCAGTTCTTCACAATCTAAACAAAATTAAAACCCCAATTAATTTTTAACATTTATAAACTGATTATAAATATTTTATGTGGCAATGTCAAGGACTAGGAAAACCACAGCAAACCTGAGGAAGCGCCAGAATGAGTACTTACACTGCTGGATGCCAACTGTGGTGCTAAGATGAGCTCAACCAAGTTGTCCAATAGAATAGAAGAGAATATTCAGAGACAGACCATGTGTATAAATATATTTTTAATGGCAAAGATGATACTGCAGAGTATTATAGAAAATACAAATGGACAAGGTATATAAAAGGTGCTCAACATCAATAATCAGCAGAGAACTTTAAATAAAAATTACAACAAACTCACTAAATATTCAATAGGATGCTTTAAAAAAAAACTAAAAAGATCAATGATACCAAATAGTGTGACAGGAAAGGAGCAATTAGAATGTTCATGTATTGTCTTTGGAAATAAAAAGTAGAACAAGTTGGAGAACTAACATGAAAATACACATACCCTGTAATCCAGCCCTTTCACTAAGAAGCATGTACAGATGTACATTGAAGCAAATGCACAATATTATTCATAGCATTATTTGTGATGACCCCAACTGGGAACAGCCTGTCAACCAACATCAGAATAAATAAAATTAGTCATCTGCATACAGTGAAAAGCTATATATGGATGCAGATAAACAGACCTGCTGCTACATCTAAGAACATGGGAGAATCTCACAAGTATAATAAAATACAAAAGTTATAAACAAAAAGAGATTGTTATCTATGATTCCATATTTTTAATTTACAATGTTAAAAGGCATGTTATGTTAAAAAAAAAAAAAGTAAAGTTGCACCAGACCAGTTAAAGAGGCCAAGAAAAACTATTCAAGCTGAGACGGGACATCACTTGTAAAATTCTTAATCTTTTAGCAGGAAATGAAATAGGACATCTTTTGCAGAGTTACTCTTTTTAGTAAACCTAGTTAAGTTTTCTTCCCTCCTGTCTTTTGAAAAAAGGCCCTCTCCCTCAAATCCTGATAATTGCCCTGACGACTCAGATCTTCTGGCTATTGATGAGGGTCATCACACCATTGTTAGCAGAAATGGTGTTAAGTCAGACTGGGCCCTTAGAGTCTAAGAGGGGAGGAGGCTTTAGGCCAAAGGTTTTTTTTACTCTTTAAGAAATATATTAACCAAGCCCGTTTCCCTTTACTCTCTTAATAGGCAAATCAATAATAGAAATTAATAGATATATGATTTAAATAACGAGTTTGTATCTTCTTTACCTTGTCTAGGGACTGAGTTAGTGCTTCAGCAGGAAACCCAAGACCCCACCTTGAGTGAAGCAGAAAGGGAAAGAGTTCCATGAAACCCCAACAGGCAAAGACTACAGTCATTCTCAGCAGGAAGCAGATACCGAAGAAGGGACCTCTCATCCCTCAGCATCTATACTAATAACAAGGGGAGTTCATGACTCTTAGAAAAGAGTCAGGCAGGAAAGTTAGTTAGGCGGTTTCGGGTTTGCTTGCAAAGACACTGAGGTCATCTGATCCTAGAAAGGGTCCGCCCAAATCTGCCCACAATTAAGCAAGCCAAAAGGCATTTTTTAACTCACACAAAGAAACCAGTAGGCAGAGAATTAGGTACCAGTTTAAGCCAGTCACTCGCACCTGCGCAATGAAGAGCTCAGAGACTTTTAACTCACCTGAACCTCATTATACCATTATTATAATATGATGCTTATGCTTGGAAGTTCATTACTATCATTATAACAGACTGAATTCTGGGAACAAACATGCACAGAAGGCAAAACGATGAATCACTGAGTTCTGTAAATCTTAGTTGTCAATCAAGGAAGCCCACCCTCTAAGAAAAGTAACCACCTACAGCAAAAAGGGATAAGAAACTTGAAAGCGTTGTTACCAGGCTTTTTTAGCCACACTTCTTTTGCTCATGCTCCCTTCTACATTTGGAAGTGTACTTTCCTTTCTAATAAAATCTTTCTCTTCTACTGTATTTCAGTGTCTTGCTCAATTCCTTGTTCGAGACATCAAGAACCTGGACAACATGCTGGGAGAGGAACTGGGAGAGGATCCTCACTCTCTGGTAACAGCCAATCTCAATAAGAGAGAGAAAATATTGAAATGGGAGAGATACTATGCAATTTATTTGAAACAAAAGGCAAGATAATTTTTAAATGCTGGGTGAACTAATGAAAAAGTACTAGAGAATGTTGGTAAAAACAAACAAACAAACAAAAAAAAACCCCGCACATAAACAGTCACTTGATTTCTAATAGAGGCACTAGATTAGACCATCTGTGTTTGCTAATTGTTGCTTATATAAAGTAGATGCCTACCCTACCACAGAGACTGAGACTGGGTCCTATCTTTTTTGATTACATTTCAAAGGAATGGCTCTCAGGTCCTTGAGAAAAGCATCCTTAGGTTGTAGAATATTTATATATCAAAAAGTCAGAGAAAGAACTTACAATTGCAAGTTTTCTAAAGCAAATGCTCTAAGAAAAAGGAAGTCAGGAGACTATAATAAACTTGAAATCTGTTTAAAATTTAGTCAAGCTGAAAGAACATTAACTTTTCAGTCAGAAGCTGTATTGAGAAAAAGCGGGGTTAATGACTGGGAGGGGGCAGAGGAAGATAACAAAGGTATTTTTCTGAGTATGGTTGGTAGTTACAGAAGTGTGTTCACTCTGAAAAATTTATTAACCAGTGTGCATATGATTCATGAATGTATATGTGTGTTTGGGATTTAGTCTACCAAAAAGTTTATTAAGGAAAAAATCTATAAAGCATATTTTTCCAACTATTTAATGCAGCTTAACTTATTTTAGTTTCATCAAATTATGTTTAATAATAACATAAATTCATTTTTACGTGCTACATATGACTGCATCTCACCAAATATAAAAGGTTTCAAGAATTACAGTACACACAGTTTTATTGACCTCAAGATCACAACAGTCATCATTCCCTCTTTTTGTCCTGGGAAGCATCTAAATTTTAAGCTATGCAAAATCTATTGTATAATAACAATGACTCCTATTCACCCTAATTTATAAGTGACTTCAAAGAATAAACACAATTTGCTTCAAGTTTTTTGTATCACTATGCATTGAAGCCATTCAACAGAAAAGCAAACAAAAGCATGCACATTATTATACTTGCCACACTATTCTTAGAGATGAACAAGACGCAGATAGATAAGGGACAGAAACTGAGGTCTTCCCCTAGTTGAAGACCAACACATAGAGTTCTAGTGAGCCTATTTTAGGACAAAGCTATTCTTCAATAATTCTAACAATGGATCATCTTAAATGTACAAAATACATCTCAGAAGAGAGAACTCCAAGAACTAGTTCATAGATATCCCCTTGGTTTCTAATACTCATTTACTCATGTTTTCCCAAGGTCTCTTTGCTCTTGAAACTCCAGACATTTTACTAACAGCTTCATTGAGATGTATTAATCATACCACAAAATCTACCAGTTTAAAATGCACAGTTCACTGGTTTTTAGTATATTCACAGAATTGTATGATCATCACCACAATGTATTTTGAGACATTTTGATCACCCCAAAAGTAACCTTGTACCCATTAGCAGTCACTTCCAATTTCCCCTGGCATCACACATCCTCAAGCTCTAGGTAATAATTAATCTACTTTCAGTCTCTGTAGATTGCCTAGTGTGGACATTTCATATAATCATACTATATCTGGGCTTTTTGGACTTGCTTCTTTCACTTGCTTCTTTCACTTAGCATAATGTTTTCAGGGTTTGTTTATGTTGTAGCATATATCAATACTTCATTCCTTTTTATGGTTGAATAGTATTCCATTGTTTGACTATACTACATATTTTTCCACTCATCGATTGATGGACATATGCATCCACTTTTTGACTAGTGAATAACCCTGATATGAATATTCATGTAGAAGTTTTTACAGGGACATATTTTTCATTTTTCTTGGATATGTGCCTAGAAGTTAAATTGTAGGATTGTAGGATTATATTTGAGGAACGCCAGACTGTTTTCCAAAGCATCTACACCATTCTACATTCCTACCAGCAGTGCAAAAAGTATATATCATTGCCAAACTATGAATGATAAGAAAAGATGGTTTGGCAAATGGGTTTTCAGAGGGCTACAGTATACAGTAAGTCCTCAGTTAACATTGTTGATAGGTTCTGCCACTTTCAGTGAAATGATGTATAATAAAACCAGTTTTACCATAGGCTAATTGATATAAACAAGAGTTAAATTTTTATGACAGCTCATCAATGTTATAACAAAACATCATTGAAGGAAATAACATCTCAGTGGAAATTTATTGTAAATTGGTTTACTTCATATGTAAGGATCATTTTCTAGATTCTCTGCCCCATTGTATTGGCTGATCTGTGTATCCCTTTACCAATACTATGCTATTTTAATTACTCTTTCTTATATTAAGCATCGATATTGGTTAGTGTTAGTCCTTCAAGGACCTGCTATATCAAGATATAAGAAAAATAATTTTAAGGTAGCTCAAAGTTGCCCATTAAATATTCTGTTTTTATCCAATTAAAAAAAAAACAACCTGAGCCCATATTATTTCTGCCTCTTGGATACTTTCTCATTTCCATTGTATTCAAGAGGAAGGAACAGGCAGGGTAAGCAAATAGAGAAACTGAGTAAGATAAAAACTGGCTCAAGATACAAACTAGGGAGAAGAAATCAAAATAAAAGATGAGGAGCTGAAGAGGGCAATAGAAAAATTTCCTGTATGAAGAACAGAAAATTTGGGGGGGAAATGCCTTCAAAATCAAATCATGTCCTGTGAGGATGAATCCTCTTGCCCATGGTTTCTTGAATACTGTTCCTTCCTAACTGTTTCTCTCAACTGGAAGACAAATGGACAATGAATAGACAAGAATAAGATGACTGCTATAGACACTCTTATTCAAAAGGAAGGACACAGCACTGAATATTCTATGTACCATATAGTAATAGCTTCCTATTGGGATTTTTTTTCTCCTCAAACCATACTCCTTACCCATTTAAGCTATTTCATCAGATCAAATCCCAAATAATGAATCTTAAGCAGCATCTTAGCTGTTAACCTAAATTCTCATTATCCTTTGAAACAATTTAAATTTCCTTCATGAATTCTTTGCTATTTCAATTTATTTTGATTTTCCTTTATGAATTTAAATAACATTGTCATACTCAAATATAGCATGTAAGGCTGACATACATACAGTATTTCTTAAATTCTGGTTTTGTGTTGTTTCCCTCAACTCTAAATTCCACGTTCTACTGTTAAGGGAATTGGCCTTAGAATCTGATCTCTGATTGAGAAAACATTCCCAGGCTTGAGCTCATACCAGGAAAAAAGTTCTGTCTAAGCTTCTTGAGCTCATATCCAATTAATAGTTGTGTAAGCAATTATTATTATTGGTCAGTGCTGCCTGATGTTTCATATGCTATGCTTATTGTCACTCATAGTAGTCACTACCAGAGGAAGATATTTTATACTGAGAACTAAGGAAATACTCCAGTAATTTGCACAATTATAAGAGAGGCTTGACATAATTCTCTTACTAACTGAAGACACTATGGGAGGAAGTATCCTGGCGTGTTAGCTCCAAAGTAATCTATCTGCTTTGGACCTGAAGCCCCCCAAATAGGATGACTTTGCATGCTTTACCAAAAGCATTTGCCTACAGACCTAAGTCCTTATCCATAGGCTGCTCACTATCTAAGGATAGGTATCTATCTCAGCCTTTTGCAGAATGGGTATGAGGAGCTCAGCTCTTCTGCATCTGGATACCAGGTGAGGAAAACAATTAAGAGAAGTTGACAAGTAATAATGAAAATTTCTTTCTTCTTTTTGTAAGATGAATCCCGAGTATACTTTAAAGTCTATAATGAGATTTCTCACAGAATAATCTAAGAAAACCATGAATGTGATGTGTTAAACTTCGTTGTGATATTATAGCTCATGTGATTTCTTTTTTTCATTTCAGATGCCAGTAGGGAAATTGTGCTGATCTAAATTTGCAATTTCCAGACAATTCCTCGGGAGAGGGAGTCAGCATCAGCTGCAAGGCAAGTCAAGACATTAGTAACTACTTGCATTGGTACCAAAAAAAACTGAATAAGCTTCCAAGTTTTTTTATTTGCATTACTTCTGTACACTGGTGTCCCTGCATGATTTAGTTACAGCAGATCTGAGACTAATTTCATCTACACGATCAGCAGACTAGTGACTAATGATGCTGGGTACTATTACTGTAAACAACATAAGAGCTTGCCTCTCACATATGACAGCCCTTCCTAAAGAGAGTACATGAATCTAGCTACTTCTTCTTACCAAAGTGATTGATTTATAAATGAAGCAAGCTGGTAGAAAACCCAGTGAAAGGAACTTTTAAATACTGCTTTGTCTCACCACAAAAGGTAGAAACTGGAACCACACACCCTTGGTTGGAATTTTGGCTCTCCGATTTAATAGCTGTGTTATTTTTGGCAAGTTACTAGATTTTTTTTTTCTTGGTTTCTCATCTGCAATAAAGGAATAAAGAAGAAACAATACCAAAGGGCTGATATGAAAATTAAATAAATGAATGCTTATAAAGTTTTTATTTTATAACATTGAGTGGCAAACTTACTAATTACTCAAAAAGTATTAGTTGTGATTGTTTTCCTTTAACTTGTAAATATGTAGATACAGTATTTTTCACAATATATTTTATTTCAAATTATTCCATAATTTTAAAAAATTGTTTGAAACTTCTACTTTGTTAAACAGCAGAATAGCTTATTTTGAACTGACCTGCTAAGAACAACCTATAAGGCTAGATGAACATAAAAACATATTGGAAGAAATCAGAGAAGTACCATGTATAAAGGGCCTGACTCCATTTTTAGTGCTTGATCTCTGACAATTTTTTAGCCCCACCTGTAACTTTCCCTTTTGCCCTACATCTGTGCAAGTGCCGGAAAATTCAAAATTCACAAATCTCCAGGCCAAGCAAGGAAACTTTTTCCCAGTACCACTCTCTAGTCATTATGAAAGCTCAACCTTCTGCCTCACTCAAACCAACCTGTACCTGCTTGTGCACACCTTGCTCTCTCCAGAAGTCCCTTGTATAAATAATAAACACTCTCAATTTCTCTTGGTATGTGGAGTGTCAACAGCCTTTATTACTTATTAATTGAAAAGGGGGCCATCCCACCTCCAGAGGAGGAACATAAAACATACCATAAAAGCAAGTTTCAAGGAGACAAGAAATGAAGGAAAGCCCATAGAAGTGAGCCCTACTTTCCTTTCTTCAATGTCCCTTGAGACATGGGCAGGCTCAGAAATAAGAGTAGAGCCACAGAACCTGAGTATTTGAAATAAAGGAGAGGCCGAGAGGGCTCTGCACTGAGCAAAGTTTTCAGCAATCTCACAGGTTATAATTACAAATTAACCTTCAATGACTAAAAGGAGGAGGGATCCTGATGAAGATCAAGGATTTTCGCAGGATCCTTGGCAGAGCTAAACTTAGGAAGAGGGATAAATCAGGAATAGCAAGGAATCATAATACTGAAGTCTAAGATCAAAAAACGCAGTCCCTGATTGGATTAGGGTACTATAATCCTAGCACTTCATCCTGAAAGAATCAAATTTAATTTCTTTATGGAAGATAAAAATCATTCTAAAGCTAAATTCACCTCTAAAATATTTTACATGAAAAATATGTGTATAAAATCAGGAAAGATTTCTCAACTTCGAAGATCCCCACAGCTGGCCCAATGTGGGTGGTGCCAGATCTGAATATTAACCTGGATAGCACTGCGTGCCCCAATCTGGTGATTCACTGAGACTCCACTCCACGCAACTCCTGTACCTGGTTCCAGCATCTTTCAGCAACTGTTCCACACAAACAGCTAGCCTCAGCTTGCACTGCAGAATTTCCCAAAATTTCTCAAAGGTCTCCAAACCCCAAATAAACAGTGGTTGGTCTTGATGTACCCTATACCTCTAACTAAGCAGCCACAAGCCTGGCACTATGGGCAATCAGCCCCCATTCACAGCATGCCTTCTCCCAGTACCTCCAAGCCCAGCATAGGCAGCTACCTAATCACTTTGTAGCACCTGCCAGATGCCGTGGGGCTGGGCACAGAAAGCAGCTGAACCTGGCTTGCACTGATGCCCCTCTCAAGAGGCCCCAGAATCAATATAGCCAGTGATCAGATTCAGACCACACCACAGCACCACCCGATTAGCTCCACAAATGACACAACCAAAGAATTGACTAGAAAGGCCTCAAATCCCCACTAAAGTGAATCCTACTCTGCGGAGATGGCCCTCACAGAACAGCTTATCTGCTGTAGTCACAGCCAGTCAGCCTGAAGTTCAATCCAAAACACTGATGTGTCAAAAGCAATCAAGGCTCAACAACAACAGGAGGGTACACACAACACACACAACGGACACACCTGGAGCACCTAGCTCACATGAACAGGGGGACTGCACCTCTGGGCCCAACAGGGCCCCTACTGCATAAGACTATTCTGCCAAGGCTAAGAGATGTAGATTTACCTGATACATAGAAACAAACACTGGGAGGCAGCTGATATGAGGAGACAAAGAAACATGTCCCAAATGAAAGAACAGACCAAACTTCCCAAAAAGAACTAAACAAAATGGAGTAATCTACCAGATGCAGAGTTCCAAGCACTAGTTACAAGGATACTCAATGAACTTAGGAGAAGAATATATGGTACAATAAATACCACAAAAAAAAAAAAAAAAACAGTCAGAAATAAAGAACACAATAACTGAAATTAACAGTAACAAACAGTAGGCTGCCTTGCCCTGACCCTTTCCAGGACCAAATTTTTCTCAAGCAGCAGACCCCTGCCAGCTCTGTGAGTGCATTTTGGGGACAGTTTCAGGTAGATCAGTGCTGTTAAGATGAACATGGGTGGATCATGGGGATCCATGGGCCAGCCTTAGATGGCCCCTGGTCTTGCAATACTCTGTGACTTTTGAGGGAACATGCAAACAGACACAGAAGTTACAGCAAGATTGAGCCTATATTGCCTGATGGCCCTTGTCTCCCTTAGATCCCACTTAACTCAGTCCACAAAGTGCTCCCAGATGGTTGATAGGCAACCACCTCTGCACAGACCTTTTTTGGTATTGCGCATTCTGTGTAGGCAACAGACCTTGGCTAGTGCAGTGAGCACGTTTTGGGGAAATCAGTTGTGAATAGACCACTGCTCTCTGCAAGAGCTGCCATATCTCTTGGGGAAAGCAGGAATCTGTGGGACTGCCCCAGATGGCAGCTGGTCTCACTGTGATCCATGACTACTGTAGGAACGTGCAGACACAGAAGTTACAGCAAAACTGAAACTATATTGGCCTGATGGCCCTTGACTTCCTGAGATCCTGCCCCATCCAATCCACAAAGTCCTTGCAGCCCATTGACAGGCAGCCATCCCTGCCTTCCTCCTATCTTGGGTTGCACATTCTGCGCAGGCAACAGACCTCGACTAGGGAAGTGAGCAAATTTCAGGGAAAACAGTGATAGGAAGATCACTGTTGCCAGCATGAGATACAATATCGCTTGGGCAGATTGCAGGGTTCATGGTCCAGATAGCAGTAGGTCTTGCGGTAATATGTGACCTTTGTGGGAACCCTTAGTCCCAGAGCAGGCAGCAAATCTGGTACTGTATAGGCCCGACAGCCCCATGCCTCACTGAGATGCCACCTCACCTAACCCACAAATTACCTGTGACAAGCCTGCTCCCAAGCAATCCAGTCTCATCCTGTACTTTCTCTGGGTCACAAATTCAACAGCAAACAACAGCACTTAGTTTATGTGGCCCACACAAAGCCCATGCATCTGGGAAAAGCTTTAGGTGGCAGGCCACAAACCCACGCCCATGAACTTCAGTAATTCTTGAACAGATCTTGGGTATTTGCAGGCCTGAGGTGGGCAGCAGCTGGCCTTCCTGCTCTCTGAAACTTGTACAGAGAGCCATAGAGGCAGAGCTATCATGTAAATTGACACAGCAATGGCAGGGAGAAATCTGTTCAATAGATCCAGTGACTCCCTAGGTCCACGCACCACTCAACATGTGTATTACCCAGAAGCTCTTCCAGTTGTGGAGTCTTATGGGCAACTGACAGGCAACCTCAGGCCTTGAGGAGCAGTGGTCCTTCTGTGAAATGGCTCCAGGCCCAGTACTGAGGGTAACTGATCTGCAGCCTACAGCATTATTTCTTCCACTTACCTATAGATCAAGCTTATGCAGAAACCATCTGTGGATCACTTTGTAGCCTTCATCAGGTAGCCCTGAATAATCAAAGACAGTAGCTGACTTTGGCCTACTGGGGAGCCCCTCCCAAGGGGCCACAAGACCAATAGACCCGGAGACTGGCACTAGACCACAACAGAGCAACTCCTAACTTGTCTCATAAGCAATACACACAAAGGCTGGTATCAAAAAGTACACAAGCTTGCTAGAGCAAATCTCACTCAGTAGGTTCAGTCCCTACATAGCAGCTCATACTCTGTGGATGTAGCCAATTCTCAGTTAGTCAGCCTGAGAGTTAATCCCATCCACTGATGTACCAATAAAGGCTTAGCTACAACAGAAGATCACACAGAAGCCACACAAAGATCACACCCAGCACCCTGGCACAAGTGACCAGGGATAGTGCGCAACTGGGCCACACAGGACATCTACCACATAAGGCTATTTGGTCAAGGCCAAGAGACAAAACAATTCTTCCTAACACATAGAAACAAATGCAGAGAGGCTAATAAAATGAGAAAACAAAGAAACATGCCACAAATGAAACAACAGGAGAAAACTCCAGAAAATAAACTAAATGAAATGGAAGCAAGCCACTTAACAGAGACAGAGTTCTAAATAATGGTTATCAAGATACTTAATGAACTTAGGTGGAGAATGGATGAGAACCTCAACAGAGAGACAGTGAGCATAAAAAAGGACATAGAAATCAGAAAAAAAAGAACCAGACAGAAATGAGTAATACAATAACTGAAATGAAGAATATACAAGAAGAATTCAACAGTAGGTTGGACAAAGCAGAATGAGCGAACTGAAAGACAAGGTAGCAGAAAACACACAATCAAAACAGAAAAAAATTTTTTTAATTTAACAAATGTGGACAGTTTAAGAGACCTCGGGGACAGCATCAAGTGTAACAATATCTGCACCATAGGAGTACTAGAAAGAGAGCAAAGGAATATTTGAAGAAATAATAACAGAAAACTTCTCTAACCTGCAAGAAAATAGACATACAAGTCCAGGAAGAACAAAGAGTCCCAAATAAGAGGAATTCAAACAGACCCACACCAAGGCACATCATAATTAAAATGCCAAAGGTCAAAGACAATGAAAGAACCTTAAAAGCAGCAAGTCTAAGCTAGTTATTTACAAGAGTACCCCCTTAAGAATATCTCTAGATTTTTCAACAGAAACTTTTTAGGTCAGAAGGAACTGGCAACTGATATTAAAAGCTATGAAAAACAAGAATCTACAACCATGAATACTCTACCCAGCAAGGCTTTTAATTAAAATAGAAGGTAAGATAAAGAGCTTCACAGACAGGGAAAATCTAAAGGAATTCATCACCAACAAGCTAGTATTACAAGAAATGTTAAAGAAACTTCTGTTAAAAAAAATGGAGGAAAATAATAAATAAATATGAGTAATATTTATTAGTAACTATGTGCCCATCAATAATCTCATTTAAATGTAAATGAATTAAATGCTCCAATCAAAAGACATAAGGTAGCCGAATGAATAAGAAACAAGACCCATATATATGCTGTCTACAAGGGATGGAAAAAGATATTTCATACAAATGGAAATGGAAAAAAAAGCCGGGGTAGTAATACTTATATTAGATAAAATAGATTTTGAAACAAAGAAGGGCATTACATAATGATAAAGGGATCAATATACCAAGAGGACATAAACCTAGTAAACATATATACACTCAACATAGGAGCACCTACATACATAAAGCAATTACTGACTGACATTAAAGAAGAGATCAACAGTAATATACTCATAGTAGGATACTTTAACACCCCACTGACACCAAGGGACAGATCTTCCAGGCAAAGAATCAACAAAGAGACAATGGGCCTAAAATACATATCACACCAGATGGATTTCATAGATATTGTCAGAGCATTTTGCACCAAAGCAGAAAAACATACATTCTTATCAAGAGCACATGGAACATTTTCCAGGGATAGACCACATGTTAGGCCACAAGTCAAGTCTCAATAAATTTAAAAAGATTGAAATCATGTCAACCGCTTTCTCTAATCACAATGGTATGAAACTAGAAATCAATTGCAAGAAAAAAAAACTGGAAAATATACAAACACATGAAGGCAAAAATAATATGATACTAAACAATGAATAAAAGGCCTGTTCTCAGAAAATTATAAGTCATTGAAAAAAAGAATTGAAGAAGATATAAATAAATCAAAGCATATACCATGTTCATGGGTAGGAAGAATCAACATCATTAAAATGGCCATACTACCAAAAGCAATCTATAGATTCAGTGCAATCTCTATCAAAATATCAGTGGAATTTTTCAGAGAGTTAGAACAAATAATCCTAAAATTTATATGGGACCATAAAAAGACCCCGAATCTTGAGAATCTTGAGAAAAAAGAACAAAGTTGGAGGTATCACCCTACTTGATAGCAAACTATACTACAAGGCTACGGTAATCAAAACAGCATGACACTGGCATAAAAACAGATACATTGATCAATAGAGAGCCCAGAAATAAATCCACACCTGTATACTCACTTAATATATGACAAAGGAGGTAAGAATATACAGTGGGGTAAAGACAGTCTCTTCAATAAATGGTGTTGAGAAAATTGGACAGATACATGCAAAAAAGAAAAAAAGAAAATGGACCACCTTCTTACACTGTATACAAGAATAAACTCAAAATAGATTAAAGACTTAAAAGTAAGAACTGAAACCATAAAACTTCTAGAAGAAAACATAGGCAGTAAACTCTCTGATATTGCTAACAGTAATTTCTTTTAGGATATACCTCCCCAGGTAAGGGAAACAAAATAAAAAATAAACAAATGAGACTACATCAAAGTAAAATTTTTTGTACAGCAAAGGAAACCATCAACAAAACAAAAAGACAACTGGCTGATCGCTTATGATACATCTGATAAGAGGTTAATATCCCAAAAACATAAAGAACCCATACAACTCAACAACAACAACAAAAAAATCCAATTAAAAAAATGGACAGAAGACCTGAACAGATACTTCTCCAAAGAGGAAATACAGATGGCTAATAGACATACGAAAAGGTGCTAAAGGTCGCTAATCATCAGAGAAATGCAAATTAAAACCACAGTGAGATATTGTCTCACACCTATCAGAATGGCAATCATCAATAAATCAAAGAACAACAAGCGTTGGTGAAAATGTGGAGAAAAGGGAACCATCCTACACTGTTGGTGGGATTGCAAATTGGTATAGCCACTACGGAAAACAGTCTGGAGGTTCCCCCCACCAAATTTAAAAAAAAGGATCAACCTTTTGACTCAGCATTGCACTTCTAGATATTTATCCAAAGAAAACCAAAACAGTAATTCGTAAAGATCTATGCACCCCCTATGTTCATGGCAGCACAATTTATAATAGCCAAGATATGGAAGCAACCTAAATACCCATCAACAGACAATTGGATAAAGAAGTTATGGTTCATATGTACAATGGAATATTACTCAACCATAAAAAAAATCCTATTATTTGCAAAGTCCTGGATAGACCTGAATGTTATTATGCTGAGTAAAATAAGTCAGACATAGACAGATAAGCACCATATGATTTCATTTATATGTGGAATCTAAGGAACAAAAAGAACAAACTAATTGAAAACAGACGCACAGTTTCTTTTTTTTTTTTTGCAACAGACAATCTGGTGACAGCCAGAGGGGAAGGGATGGGGGCACTGAGAGAAAGCAGTGAAGGATTTTAAAGAAGTATAAACTAATAGTTGATAGGTCATGAGGATGGGGACCATAGTATAGGGAATACAGTCAGTAGTAATGTAGAGGGAAGATAAAGTAATCAGGGGGATTGTTTCATAAACTATGTAAATGTCTAACCAAAGTATTGTATATTTGAAACTAATAATAAAATAAAAAAAAATTTAAAAGGTCTCTTGTCCACCTTTCTTTCTATAAAAATCTTTCATTTCGTGCAACCCCTCGGAGCAACCTTCTAGTTACTAGATGGAATGCTCCCCAATTCATGAATTGCTTAATAAAACTAATTAAATCTTTGAATTAACTCAGTTGGGTTTTGATTTTTAACAGGTGTCACTTTAGCACGTTATTATGTATTGTTAGCATATGAAAAAAGTAATTTCCTCCAATAGAAGATTAGGTAGAAGCTACTAAATTGCACAAGATTTGGGAAAATGGCAAGTTCCTTCACACTCGCATTGAGTTCCGAAAGAAAATATATTCTGTGCAAATTTGTGGGAGAATGAGATCTTGCTTCTCGCTTTGACTTTTGACAGCAAATGTGAACAGCAGCTAGGTAGAGATGACCAGCTCTCAGTCATTCTGATTAAGAGTCATACTTGCATATTTTAAAAGCTGCTGCCTGAGGGTTAATCCTCCATTTGTATTACAAATGAAACTATAGACAATACTTAAATGAATGAATATGACTGTACATCAGTAATTTTATTTATAGACACTGAAATTTTAATTTCATGTGATTTTCTTGTGTCATATTAGTCTGTTGTTTATTTTTCTTGAACATTTAAATGAAAAAGCCATTATTAGTTTGCGAGTAGCACAAATCAGGCAGTGAGCCTGATGAGGCCCAAGGGCTATAGTCTGACAATTCTTGATCTATAATATTGCTTTTCTGGCTAGGCTGACACCATTTATGCTCTAAGCCATGAGTTAGACAGGAATTATGACTTTGTCTAAAAAAGAAGAGTATTGAGTTTGAGAATGGGCACAATATTGGTACTGGCTTATATCTAATAGGCTATACATAGTTCTCCAGCTAGAATTCAGGTGCCCTTCTTCTAAATATATTTTCTTGCTTCTGTAATAACACCATGAAGTGCCTCTTTCTGTATTAAAGAGAGAACATGAAGATACAGATGTCTAAAGGACTTCCTCTTATCCCATTTTCCCTCACTCAAATCCAGACTTCAATTCTATAAGCCTGTGAGGAGAATAGTGCTGAGCTGTAGTGAATATTTTCCATAACAAGAGGAAGACTCAACACTTTGAGGATGATGTTTGCCCTATTCACTGAGAGAACTGTCCATGAATGGATGCACATCCTCATAAAGCCCCACTCCTTGTCGCAGGATTTAGCAAGTGAGAAGGGTAGCTAATTTTCAGCTCAACTAATTCCCCTTAACTGAGAACATGTTTGCAGTACCAAACTGCATAACAGAGCACCTCTGAGTTCCCATGCTTTGCTTCTTAACAATTATTTCTTGATTTTATCCCTACTGTTCAGAGACCTCAAATACGAGCACTGATCATGACCTCTATTGAGGAATCAGCCTCAGACAAAAAGAAGAAGGAAGAGATATGTTATCCTCATCATGACAGAGATTATATTCTATATCCAATTTTTCTAGGTGACTCTGTAGGTAAGTGCTATATCAATAAAAACAGAGCAATGAGAATGGTAATGTTATGATTTCATTGAAAAAAAATACAGCTATATGTGTTTACTAATAGTAAAGTGTTACCTATAATGGTGGTAGAAGTATCTGCTCTGCAGTGTTTATTCTTTTCCACAAACAATAGTGACTCTGTTGCATTAATAAGAATATCAATTCAGAATTAATGATAAAATTGGAAATTCCAGGAGTCAGGATTTTATTTTTTAATACATGGCATCATGTTTGGAAAAGATACATCTTATTGACTCAGTCTTCAGAGTCACTTTCTGCTTTTCTTTTTGGAAAGCTGTCACCATTATCTATAGAACCTGTCAGACAGTGATTAATAATAGAGGCTATAATACCATACAGTGGTGCCAAGAAAAAACAGGCTAAGCATCACACCTAGTATTACATTATATGGGTCATTTTATGCCTGTCTGTGGTGCCCCCATGGTAGTGACAGTTAAAATAACTGTACCACAGGTTTTACCTTGTCAACCATAAACAAAAAGTCAACTAGGTATTCTATCAGCAAAAAGGATATATTCAGGAAAAATAAAAGATTGCGATGTGAAATGTGCAGCCATGGTAAGCTACCTGCAAGTCCCCAAGACAAAGAAAAAGGAGAAAGTTCTTTTTTAAAGGGGAAGAGGAGGTTAAAAGGAGAGGCTTTTATAATCACGGAGTTCTTTTTGTAGGGTTTTTGTGATGGATATAGGATATAAGAGCTTCAACTACAGGCCTTCTTGATTCCTGTCTTGGTTAAGGTCTCTGTCATTTAGTTTGACAAACTTCTCAATCAGTAGTCTGGAAGCTAATAAAATTTTCAATTTTCAGTGTTAACTGGTCAGTAAAGTAACATTTCCAGGGCCCTAGTCAGACTTATGACTCTCCCAGTCTGTGACAAATCTAAGGAAGGGGGGTCTTAATTTAATCCCTTGATTTCTAAACCTTTGTACAATTCATGGTTTTCAATATGATAGAGAGCTAAGAAAATGACACAGAAAACACTGTCTTTGATGGTGACACAATTTTGGTTATTCATTAAAATTCTTTTTAACTATTAAGAACAAGTTCATTCTAAAAGGAAATTTAGTAGACAAAAAAAAGTAAAGGCAAGATTTAAGAAGAACAAAGTTGTAGAACTGCAATAGCCAGAGTGAGTAAAAATATTTTTTCTGTTCTTTGATGCAGTTTTTTTTTTTAAATGCAAGCTGCATTGTAGTATAGAATAAAAATATTTCTGTGTTGTATATATTGGCTTTACAAATATGATTTGAATCATCACATGAACTATTCTTTTAGACCAGGTCATGCAGAGAATATTTTTAAATAAAAGTGACTTAATTTTGACATTAAAAGGTAAGACAACAAAAAGAACACACCAACCAATGTCATTTCTAAATATCAAAGTATAAACAATAAATAAAATATTAAAGTTTTCTTCCACTTATGAAAACATTGTGACAAGATATAATAAATTGTAAGAATATTAGAAACTTGCAAGAATGGGAAAATATTTAGAGAAAGAAGAAATTTTTATATACCCTTCTAGGTTCTTCTGGCTGGTCTAAGAATTAAATCGAAGTAGGCAGATCAATGGTAGAAAATCAATTTTTAATAGGTATGCATGGGGAATTCATATAAACATGAAAATTTCAGAGATAATAAGGTAAATGAGGTATATATGTCATTCTGAACTAAGGAGGAGATAGAAAGAGTCTGAGCTTTAAAGAGACATAAGCCAATTCACAGGTGGTAAGAAGATAATGTTTAGTAATCAAATGTTTGCTAGGTCATCTAGGGACAAAGGGCCACAGAGAGGACTTTAGTCAAATGGGCCTTACGAAGTTCCTCTTGTCTACCACACCTAGTTTATATTACATTATGGTTATCCAGGGTAATAATTTTTCCCAGAAAAGACCTTCTGTCTTAAATTCTTTCATCTAGTTTGGGGGAAGATCAAAAGACCTTCCCAAGACTCTTGTTTCTTAAAAATAAAATAATACTCATTCCAAAGAAACATTTCTTTTTAGGGTGGCAAATTTTGCTTCCCTACAAATACTTTGAACTTAGAAAATCTATATAAATAAAATGGAGTTTTTTTCCATTTGCTTGATACTGTATCATACTGAAATGATTAGTACAGCATTGGCAATTGTGCAGTAAATCCTTAAGAAGGGTTGAGGGCAAGATAGCCCCTGTCATACAGACAAAATGCACCTGCAGGAATACCTCAGAATGTCGGTCTTTTCTGCTAAAAGAACTGAGAGTGAGGAGAAGTTTTTTTGATTGTATTAAGTCAAGTATTGGTTGTGTGGTGTGGTGTAATTGAAACTCATCTTAAAAATTGTGGCTGCTGAAAAAGAATGAAACTAGATTGTTGTCTATCACCACAACCATTAACTCAAAATGGATTAAGGACCTGAATATAAAACCTGAGACAATAGAACACATAGATGAAAACATAGGAACTAAACTCAAGGACCTTGGACTTAAAGACAATTTTATGAATTTGACCTCAAAGGCAAGGGAAGTAAAAGCTAAAATAAATGAATGGGACTACATCAAACTAAAAAGTTTCTTCTCAGCAAAAGAAATTGTCAACAAGGTAAAGATACAACAACCTAATGGGAAAATATATTTGCAAGCAATACTTCCGATAAGAGCCTAATATCCAAAATATACAAAGAACTCATACTATTCAATAACAACAACAACAAAAACAAACGATCCAATCAAAAAATGAGCAGAGGACCTGAACAGACTCTTCTCCCTAGAAGACATATAAATGGCCAACAAGTATTTGAAAACATGCTCAACATCACTAGCTATTAGGAAAATGCAAATCAAAACCACAATGAGATACCATCTCACACCTGTTAGAATAGCTGTAGTCAACAGGACAAGTAATAACAAATGCTGGAGAGGATACGGAGAAAAAGGAACCCTCATACACTGCTGGTGGGACTGCAAATTGGTATAGCCACTATGGAAAACAGTATGGAGGTTCCTCAAAAAACTAAGAATTGATCTACCATATGATCCAGCAATCTCCCTCCTGGATATTTACCCCAAAGACTTGAAACCTATGTCCAAAAACATATTTGCACACCGATGTTTATAGCAGAATTATTCACAGTGGCCAGGACATGGAAGCAACCAAAGTGTACTATGATAGATGACTGGATAAAGAAGCTGTGGTACATATATACAATGGACTGTTACTCAGCCATAAGAAGAGATGAAATACTGCCATTTGCAACAACATGGATGGACCTCGAGATAATCATGCTCAGCGAAATAAGACAGACAGAAAAAGTTGAAAATCACATGATATCACTTATATGTGGGATATAAACCTACAAGCAACAAATGAACAGGACAAACAAACAGAGACTAATGGACATGGACAATAGACTAGTGGTTGCCAGAGGGGAAGGTGGACTACATCAAACTAAAAAGTTGAGGAGGAGAGAGAAAAAAAGTTATAGCTGGACTTCAGGGAAATGGACACCAACCTTCTGAGCAACTACATAGGAGCAAATGAACATCCCAAGAAACTGCCACTGACAGAGGAGACATGAGGTCCATGGGTATTTTATATAAGAAAAAAGTGGTAAAAACAAACCCTTCCTCCTCTCCCCCGCCCCTCAAAAAAATCCCACAGATTTTACAATGTAAAACTGAAATAAAAAATTATAAGATCTAGCACTCAAAGTTGAAGGTGATTTACAATCAAGATGCCTCCCACATGGACTGCCTTCTAAGAAGATCAGCTATGGAGTATTGTAAATTTAATCATAGTGATGATAATACCCAGATTAAGAATAAAACATTTTTGATCATATTGATAGATGTGTCAAGGGAGCACAAGAGTCAGAGTCTGCTTTGGTTAGAAATACATGGCAAAGATTTATTCAAGTGCCTTAGGGATTTGCAAACTAGAAACACAACTAAGCAAAACCCAGAATGTTCTGAAGAAGAATGTAATGGTAGGTATTCTCAGAGTAAAAACTACAGTCTTGAGAAAAACAATGAATCCTGCATTTTTAGTTCACAGATTGACTCAGGATGGTGATCTGCAGATGTCCAGTGGTCTGGATAATGGATGCCAAGTGGTCTAGATAATGAAACGTTGTTTCTTAAACACGACAAGTGGTTGTCCATAAGAGATATATACATTTCTAGCACATAAAAATTATTTCTTCAGTCCTTCAGAGGATTATCTATAAAATTTAGATACATCCAGGCACTGCCACACAACTGAAATTTCAAAAGTTTAAGTTCCTAGGCTATTTAAATGAAGAATAGAATTGTCTCCTCATGTCTCAGCCTACTTGATTTTAATAATTTAGCAGCTTTACTATAGTGTCTCTGTTTCATTTTTTCACTCGTTTCCTCAGATGATATAAAACTATATGATAAAATTTTATATATGTGACTATTTTTCAGTTAAGAAAATTGTTTGTTTATTGTATACTAGGAATAGAGTCAGAATACAGGGTGACTATATGACTTTTCACCCAAACTGAATCATTTTTAATACCAATAATGACAACGCTGGAACTGTATCAGGCAAAAAAGACCTAGTAACTCTCAGATATAACAATACCATCAGAGAAAATTAAAGAGAGAAATGAGAAAAAGCTAATATAGAAAATGAGAAAATTTTAACATTTAAAATAATAAATTTCCAAAGTAAAAATAATACTGGCTATGTAAATATACTTCGATAAGCTGTGAGCCTTTTCTACTGCACAGTGCCCAAATAGGCACTGCATACATCTACTCCAAAGGCTTTAGCTACATCCCCCCTCCCCCACCATGTTTCATAACATCGACTCTAAGTGACATATCAAGATAAAAACCTGTATTTTACACCTTTCTCTAGAGCATGATATTTTACATAATTTCCAGAAATAATTGTGTGTTCATAAAATTTTGAGACTTGGAGAGTCATCTAACTTTTTGTCTTGTTCTTAGAAAGAAAATCCTATTCTTATTACAAGCTCTTAGGCCCTGATGACAAATAAGGACCATAAAATACAGAGGAGGTTTTATTTTACAAACACTGGGGAAAAGCTCCTCTGGGGCCGAATCCAAAGTTACCCCTGATGTGAACACCCAGGAGGAACTGAGACCTACAGAGACACTGGCTCTGCAGCTGCAAGCCCATACCAGACCAACCCCTCACTGATTTGCATATTTTCCCCAGAGTACATTTCTGCTCTTCAGATTTCTCATTAAAAAGCCTGCTCAGTGATTCTAGGAGGGTGGAAGGAAGCCTCGGGCACTAACTAGATTGAATATGGGTGTCTTGATTCAACTCTTCTGCCTTCTGTTGTTCTGGCTCCCAGGTGAGGAGGGGCCCACGAGGAATATTCCTGAGATGATGGAAATTCTTTCTTCCTAACTGTAAGGTCTTCCAGAGTCTCTGTGGATCTCTCCTCAGAGACTCAGGTGCTTTCAAGATAGGGAACAAGGGCAGCTAGCATCTCCTGGGAGGAAAATGGAGCAGGATCTAGTTAACAATGGCGACTTTTGTGTTTTGCTTCCTTTTCAGCTTCCAATGGGAACATCATGTTGACCCAGTCTCCGGACCTCCTCTCTGTGTCTCTAGGAGAGAGCGCCTCCATCGTTTGCACCTCCAATCAGAGCGTTAGTGATTACCTAACCTGGTATCAGCAGAAACTAGGCCAGACCCCTAAAATTCTCATCTATGATGCTGATAATCGATATTCTGGTGTCCCAGATAGGTTCAGTGGAATTCAATCTGGGACAAAATTTATTCTCACAATCAGCAAGATAGAGCCTGATGATGCTGCCAGTTATTTCTGCCAACAGGATTATACAGTTCCTCTCACACTATTACACCCTTGAACATAAATCATCTTCCCAGGCTGATTGTGTGGTGAGGATAGGTATTCCAGCAGCTGCAATTTCCCCTGTGGTCTTTTTATCTGTGCAGGATCTATTTGGGAAGAGTCTGCAGGGTTCATATAAAAATTACAGTTGCAATAATTAGTATTGTCAAACTTTTTATTGTATTCATATCGGTAGATCCTGAAATGGTATTGTGGTTCAAGTTTACAATTTCCTGATGATTAGTAATGCTGAGTAACTTCTCATATATTTATATTTCATTAGCTATTTAGATATCTTCTTGTTGAAAAGTTCTTGTTCAAACCATATTTTGTGTTTTTTTGAAGTTATTTTTTTCTCAATTGAAAAGTTAAAAAAAAATTTTCAACTAGAGTTGACATTCAATGTTATATTAGTTTCAGTTGTAGAACGTAGTGGTTAGACATTTATACAATTTACAAAATGATCCCCCTGATAAGTCTAGTACTCACCTGGCACCATATACATAGTTATTGCAATATTATTGACTACTCCCTATGCTGTACTTCATATCTCCATGACTATTTTTAACTATCAATTTGTACTTCTTAATCATTTCACTTTTTTTTACCTGGCCTACAAAACCCTTCTACCTGGCAATCATCAGTTTGTTCTCTGTATCTATGAGTTTATTTGTTTTTTAGATTCCACATATAAGTGAAATCATATGGTATTTGTCTTTCTCAGTATAATCTATTTTACTCAGCATAATACCCTCTAGGTCCATCCATGTTGTTGCAAATGGTAAGATTTCATTCTTTCTCATGGATGAATAATATTCTATTTTATATTTCTAGATTTCCTAAATCACTGCACTGAATTATTTGTCTGACTCTTTACTAATACCATACTATTTTAATTACCATTACTTTCATATTGGGTTGTATTAGTCCTTCAACTTTCTTCATTTTTTTAACTTTAAAAATTTTCCCCAGCTTTATTGAAGTATAATAGATAATTATGTGCTCATATTTACATTGTTCAATTCAATAATTTTTTTTCAATTATAGTTGGCATACAATAATATATTAGTTTCAGTTGTAAAGCATAGTAATTAGAGATCTATATAACTCACAAAGAGATCACCCTACTAAATCTTGTGCCCCTCTTCTTCTTTACATATTTATTACAATGTTGTTGACTATTTTCCTTATGCTACACTTTATATCTCTATGATTATATTGTATCTATCTATTTGTACTTCTTAATTCCTTTGCCATTTTTCACCATTCTGCCAAACCTCTTCCATTTAGTAGCCTTCAAAATATTCTCTGTATCTATCAGTTTGTTTCCATTTTTGTTGTTGTTGTTGTTTGTTTTGTTTTTTAGATTTCACAGGTACATGAAATCATGTGATTTTGTCTTCCTCCATCTGCCTAACTTCATTCAGTGCGATACCTCTAGGTCCATCAAGGTAATATATTTTTCTGTCCACTTCCTTTTAGTCTGTGTGTGTCTTTTAATCTGAAGTGAGTCTCTTGTAGGCAGCATATGTAGGAGTCTTATTTTCTTACCCATGCAGCCACCCTGTCTTTTGTTTGGAACACTTAATTCTTCTCCACTTGAGGTACTCGTTGACAGGAATGTAGTTATTACCATTCTTTATTTTTTGATACATGTTTTTTTCTTCTTAAAGAAGTCCCTCCAACATCTCCTGTAACATTGGCTTGATGTTAATGAATTTCATTAGCTTATTTTTGTCTGGGAAGCTCTTTATCTGTCCTTTGACAGATAGCTTTGCTGGATAAAGTATTCTTGGTTGAAGATCCTTGGTTTTCATCACTTTGAATATTTTGCGCCAAGCCCTTCTTTCCTGCTTAGTTTCTTTTGAGAAACCAGCTGCCAGTCTTATGAGTGCTTCCTTATAGGTACCTAACTGCTTTTCTCTTGCTGCTTTTAAGATTCTCTTTTTGTATTTAACCTTTGGTATTTTAATTATAATGTGTATTGGAGTGGACTTCTTTGAGTTCATTTTTTGGGGGATTCTCTGAGTTTCCTGCAATTGTATGCCTATCTCCTTCACCAGGTTAGGGAAGTTTTATATCATTATTTTTTCAAATAGCTCTTTAACTTCTTGTTTCCCTTCAGGTATCCCTATGACCCAGATATTTTTCCATTTACTTTGTCGCATAATCTCTTTAAATTATTATTATGCTCTTAGCTTCTTTTTTCTTGCTGTTCTGATTGGGTGTCCTTGGATTTCCCATCTTCTATATTGGTGGTTTGTTTGATCCTCTTTTTCATCTATTCTGTTGATTCCCTCTAATATACTGTTCATCTCAGATAACATGCTCTTCATTTCTGACTGGTCCTCTTTATCATTTTCATTTCTATTTTTATGTTTTTTTTTTTTATTTCTTTGTTAAAGTTCTCACTGAGTTCATCTACACTTCCCCTAAATTCATTCAGCACCTTTATAACCAGTGCTTTGAACTCTGCATCTGTTAGATTACTTGACTCCATTATTCCTGAAACTCTGTTTTATTCTCTTGTATGGTTTCTGCTTCTTTGTCTTCCCATTTTGGCTGTCTTTCTGTGTCTGTTTCTATGTATTAAGCAAAGCTCCTAAGTCTTCCAGTCTTATTAGAACATTGAGATTTTAATTGGCATTTTCTTTATTACAAATGAGACTTATCACCTTTATATATGATTATTTCCATCTTTGCAGAAGTGTCATGTTTTTTTTTTACTTATTTGTACTAATTATTTTTATAGTCTTATTAGAAGCCCTTTGGTGATTATATGTGTTGAAAATATCTTCTTCTATATGCTTTAACTTAGTGATACTTTTGGTGCTTTTGATAATTTCAATGCAGTCCACATGATCAAGCTTTCATGTGTGGTCCTCTTGTCTTTTTTGAAAAGTAATTTCATATCGCACGTTGATAAATATATTACTACTTACTATTTTCCTGAAGCTTTATCACTGTATTTTATTTTATATATTTTTAACTTATTCATTTTATTTAGTTTCAAGTTTACAGTGCGTTGGTTAGATATCTATATAGTTTCTAAAATGATTTCCCCAATTGCTCCCTCCCTCCTGACCCTCCACTTAGCCAAAATATTCATGTTAATTGCATTCCCTATGCCTATCACTGTATTTTAGATTATTAATCTGCCTGGATTGAATTCTTTGATATAAAGTGAAGTAGAGGGACAGATTTAATTTTTCCCAACTATGATTAACAAATTAATCCACCATACTATATTAGAAAGAACTTTTTTTTTTTCACAAATCAAGTGTACCAATAGATACAGACCTGTTTGTGGACTATAGCTTATTCCATTGGCCTCTTTTTGTGGTAAATAGTAAACAGTAAATGCTCTATCAACATTTATTCTTGTACTCCATGATTAATCAAATGGCTAGAATCATTCAGAAAGTTTGTTATGCTTTATCATCTTTCCTCTGAAATGGTAGTCTGAGGTCTTTATGTATCAAATAATATTAGTCTCACTGAGAGATGTTTCCCCAGATGAAAGAACAATGAGGCTTTCAGAAGCATCACAGCCATATCTAGGGAATGGCTGGGTCCTATAGCTTAAACATTTTTGTTCAAAGATGTAACATTGCAGTGTCCTGACCATGTGTGTCAGCAGTAAGCAGCAGCTCAACTGTCTCCACATTGCTGATGGTGAGAGTAAAATCTGTCCCTGAACCACTGCCACTGAACTATGTTGGTATGCCTAAGGTCCAGGTGGATATTTCACGGACCAGGCCTTCACAAATCTGACCTGGTTTCTGCTGATACCAAGCAAACTTGATTTTCTCATTGGGATTAATTTTGCAGGTGATAATTGTGTTCTCCCCTAGAAAGAACATCAGAGAGGCTGGAGATTGGATCATAGCATTGCCCATATTCAAATCTGCAATTTCATAAGACATGCCAAAGTCAACACAAATATAGAATTTTCAAAGGAAGAATTTTTGTGTGAAGTATCAGTTTTCCTTGAAGAAAAATTTCCTTTAGGTGAATATTTAATGTGATGTGACCCTCTGTGACTCGAATCCCAGCTTCCTCAGGAAGGATACTCTAAGCATAATTTCCCCTCCTTCCTTACTTTTCTCACCAGGGAGGTAGAGCAGCAGAAAGAACAAGAGCTAAGAAAAAAATCCCATTTTGCTCTAAGATCATACCCACTCCAGCCAACCAGTCTCCTCTTTTGGAGATCCATTCATAGCAACTCTGGGAGATGAAGTTTCTCTAAGGCAGGACTAATGCAAAGCAGATTCAGTTAGAGCAGAAACTGCATGGTCATCAGGCAGATGTTCTTGGTTTTCATTCTTCCTCATCAGCTGTAAAAGACTAGTAGTGGTTTCTTAGAGCACAGTGGCAACCTAAGCTAACCAGACTGGGGAAACTGATGACTCCTCTCTGCACCATTCTAGCTACTCTGAAGGAAGAGGTCATTGAAAGCCAGGGCCATCTTAGGGGGCAAGTCTGGGAAAATTGTAGTGACATGAGAATATACTAAACAAAAAATATATTGAAAGAGGTGTCACAATAGAAGATTCGAGCAGCATTCTTATGCCTTAGTTTCTTATTTTAAAGAAATCAGAGCATAAGGTGTGATTGAAGGAGCTTGAGTCTTATTTGAATATAAACACAGTCCATCCTCTCTTTTGGCATGTTTTATGTAGGCAGTTTGGAAAGAGGTTGTATATTATCTGGGACACACTAAGCTTCTTCTCAGAGAGGTCAATTTTGTGGTCCCAGTTTCTCCATCAAAGATTGCCCTTGTTATTATTTTTCTGTTGAACTATATATTCCAGTAATTTTGATTTCAAAACTCTCATTTTCTCCTTTTTCTCATTCCCTAATTTTCTGTTTCTCATTTCCTCGTTTTCTATTTTATTGACATATAATCTACGCCTTATATCAGAAATGTGAATCAATTCACTGTTAAAATATAATTCCAATAAAGAAAACAAATTTGAATATTTTCACTCTGTTGGTTTACATATTTGACAATAAATGTAAATTCATGTTGTCATCTTGAAACTATGGATGTAATTTATTGATCACTCTTAGTTGTCTGGAACTCTTGCAATCCGCCTTGGTTCCACACCACTGCGCAAACTTCTGGCACATTAGAAAAACCTGGATCTAAGGAGAACTCTCTCTAGGCATTTCTCATAAAGAATCTTAGATCACCACAAGATTAGCTAGATTTTCTCATGAGTATACAAAAAAAATCCACTAGTTACCAATTTTCCAAGTTTAACTGCTAGGTGTCCTGAATCCACAGTTGGATTCAGAGTGAGATTCTTGAGCTCCAGGTATGAATCTCACCTATTTTTGCTCTGTCAGTAATGCAGGGGCTCATTCCTTCTCTCAACATCACACACAGAGTTTCGGCCTACTGAGGCTGGTCCCTAATATTCTTGTGTCAACACAAGAAAGGGCCTTAATACTCATAATAATCTTTCCTTGTCCTTAAAGGTAGGATAATTGTAGAAAAATTGTAGATATCAGAACTCTGTGACAATCTATTTCTGTGGTCTTGGGATGGGTGTATGTAAGAAGAAGGACATAAAACTCAACTATCAGTGTGGAAATTGAAGAAGATGAAGAAGAAATTTGAGCTGGGATACAGTGCTTATAGTTGTTGTCTGTTGAAATTCATGTTTTCCAATTTGGGGCTAAAAGGACTCCTAAAGACTACCAAATTCTATCTCATTATTTCACTGGGGAAGTTATATATATAATTTCATGCCGCTCAAAGAGGAAGGTGGGATACCACTCCTAGAGATCCATCTTGGGTTAAAGGTCAGGTACCACTTCTCATGTTTCTCTATCTCCTGCACCACTGGGAAGTCCCAGTGGGTGGATGACTATATATATATATTTCATAGGGTGGCTTATCAGGGGTCATTTTATAAAACAATAAAAATGTAGTACAAGAGGCAAACTCTTAAAAGACAGTTTTTTTTTCACTTGATTCTTACAAAATTGAAAGCTCCTTGTGAAAGTTCTCTGTTTTATCTGAAAAGGCCGCACAGTGACTCTTGATCATTCCCATTCCTTTTAGTTAATTGACCTTATACGCAATATGTTATTTATTTAGAAAGAAAAAAAACATATAGCTCATAGTTCCAAGCAGAATTTAGTCATTTGTTTCCTAATGAGCACCTATACCTTCCAATGACTCTTCTTTATTTTACATATTATTCTCATATTTCCTATTTCAAACTTTTAAAATCTGTAAATAAATTTATATTATAAAAAAGCCCCAAAGTGAGAAAGGGGCACTGGGCAGCCTGGGCCCTCCCAGTCAGAGCAGAAGGAAGAGGGATTGAAGCTGCCCACATTCAGGTCTCCACTGTATAAATGTCCCCAAGAGCTCCCTCCCTACCCCAGGTGAGTATTCCCACTTCTTGCTGTCCTAGAGTTTGTCATGGGGCATAGTGGGTGGGCTCCCTTACTGCTAGATCCCCAGGCCCTCTGGCCCTTGAAAGGATGGTGGTTCTCCAGAGTTCCTGATTTATGCCTGTCTTTTCAACCCCACAAGTTCAGTGTGGGTGCACCTGGGAATGCGCAGATGAGGACAGGAACAATGAGCACCTGGATAGAGTAGGGAGAGATTCTTCTCCAGGCCAACACTACTGTCCTCCATCACCCAGCCAGGGAACCTATGCTGCAGTCAGGATGTGCCCCCTGCTGGTTAATACCAGGCACCAGGGATATTGGACAGGAAGGCAGCTTCACACTGCAGAGTCCCAGAGCCAGGGCTTGGTTCCTGTGCTCAGACATTGCAGAGAAGACAAACAGACTTTTGCAGCAAAAGCATCACCCTCCAGTGCCTCTCGTTCTCACTGTCAGGCAAGGGGTCAATCATATGATGCCCCGGTGGACCTCAAGTATCACCCAGGACACTCCTGAGGTTCCTGAGTTTCGTGCTGCACAAAGGTGGGATACCACTCAGAGATCCATCTTGAGTCACAGGTCAGGTACCACTTCTCATGTTTATCTATCTCCTGCACCACTGGGAAATCCCAGTAGGTGGATGACCAGAGTTTCTTCTTCACTACTACGTAGATTTTTAGCTCTTGATTGGCTCCTCCTTTTTGGGCAAGTGACTCCTGGCCACAGCATAGTGCCACAAGCAACTATTATTGAAGATGAGTTAATCATTGTGTGTGTGCGTGTGTGTGTGTGTGTGTGTGTGTGTGTGTGTGTGAGAGAGAGAGAGAGAGAGAGAGAGAGAGAGAGAGAGAAACAGATTTGATGTTCTTTTTGTTTCTGCTTGCTAGTAAGTGACTTTATGCATAGCACAACGTGTCTGGAACTTGCTTTCACTATTATCTGGTATTAAGATTTTGAAGTAGTTTATCTTCACCTCTCAATGTCTATGAATATTATTACCATGACTAAAAATATTAATGTATTTGTTGTGCATGCCTCCATTGAAGGTGTTCACTAATTTAATGAGAACGATGAAGTGGTGGATGAATGACTAAAATAAAGGACTTCATCCAGCTGTTAAGAATGCTGCATGAAGGCTAGGCTCAGTTGTCAGCCCTCCAAGGGGATGGCCCTGGCCGAAGAAAACTACCTGGCACAAGGTCACACTTCTTTTCCAGGAAAGAAACTATCCAATAATTATGCAATGCAAGGGTTTAAAGGTCAGTCCCTTTACTCCAAGTCAGAGTACTGGGTTACTCAGAGGTTCCTGTTATAGCCAGATAAGTTATTATATGATCAAAAGAAGGTACTCAGTGGTATCTAAATTGATATACTCTTTTGTCATCCTGCATGTTATAAAAGAGTAAATTAATATGCTATAAAAATAATATTGGGAAATCTTTCCTAAAGGACATATAATGAAGCTAGTGATTCACTTGCAACTCATATAAAACTGACCTCTGTCCCCTAGTGATTCACACCCTTTCATACAAAACACACTTACACATTCCCAAGATCCCTAAAAGTCTCATCCCATGATAGCATCAGCTCAAAGTCCAGAATATCTTCACCTAAATCAGATCTAGATGCAGATGAGTCTCTTCAGGTGCAATCCCTGAAGCACAGATTCTCAAGTACATTTCTTCTCAATTTATAGACATGTGAAAGAAAAGACAAAAGATACCTTCCTATACACACTCAGCATACAATGGTAAGATAAGCATATTATAACATTATAGTTGTACCTGTTCAGAAAGTGGGGAAATGAGTGGTGCCAAGGACTCTCTGGTCCAAAGCAATAATGAAATCCAGCTGGGCAGATATTGGTATTTGCTTGATTAGGTCTCAAGTTCTCGGAATAATGTACTGCAGATTTTGGCTCATCTTTTGATTCTCCCCTCTGGGTTACTCTTACTTTTTTATAAAAAGTAACAAGGATTTGCAGCTGAGTAGTATTTTTCAGGCTGCTCCCTACCTGTACAAATCTGGGCTCCAAATCCTCTCTTCATTCTGTAATCCCTCTGTCCCCCTCAATACAAGTAGCCCATTTTCAGTTACCAAAATCTGTATTAGTTATCAATTGATATGTAACTAGGTACCCAAAATTGGACAGTTAAGGCAACAAACATTTACATGTCACAGATTCTGCAAGAACCTGGGCACAGATTAGTTGGGTGACTCTGGCTCATACCCGTTCATGAGTTTACAATCAAGCTGCTGACCAAAGCTGTGGTCTTATCAACAAGTTGTACTGGTTGAGAGAGACACACTTCATCTTCACTTACATGGTTGATGGAAAGCTTCAATCTCTCATTACAAGGCAATCCCATTATATGGCAAACTGTCTTGTCCCAGGGATAGTGATCCAAAAGACAGAGAGAAAAAATGTCTAAGACAGAAGCCATAGGGTTTGATAACCTAATACCTGATGTGACATTCTATTACTTCTGCCATATTTCATTCTTTACTGTCATGTAATTTTTTCACTGGGGTCCCAAAATTATGTAGCTGACCCTGTTTTCCAGCCATATGTACCAAACATGTATAAGATCGTATCCTCTAAACTTCTTGTGAATGTTCTGTTTCATCAGCAAGGAATACCTCATCTACATTATTCTCATTCCTTTCTAGGGGAATGAAATCAGGTAAGTGTAATTTTATTTCTAAGGAAAGGAAGAGTTTTATCTTAATTTCTTTTTAAACTGATTGTAGCAATTCAACTTCTCATCCTTTATCTCTTTTACTCTAGTAATTAGTTGCAATTCTCAGGTTTCCACTCTTGAATCCTGCATGTGGTTTAAAAAATATAAATTTATGGTATACAAAGAAAATTATTGTAGATTCTACCCTGTACCATTAGGAAGACATTAATTCACTTTAGTCAAAATAAAGGAAAGTAAAAAATTTCAAATGTGAAAGTAAGTCCCAGTGTGAAGAAATTATGATTCAGTATAATTGTGTATAAATATTGGAAAAGAAAGCTGAGGATTGATAAACCAAGTGTGCAGTTGGAAACAGTACTAAAAGAGACACCTCGTTGAAACCACAAGTGAAATAATTAGAATAGGGTGCTGAATGTGGAACACAGAAAGAGGCAATGGTTGTTGATGTCAGAAATATTGCCATGGTATCTCACAGCAGCAGTTTATTTAGCATCAGAGTGGCAGAAGATGTAATATGAATACTGCAGAATAATAAAAAGTTTGGGTGCAGAAAAGCAAAGGAAGGGAAAGATGATGACAGTTGCCCAGGAGTTCAAGTTTTAGTTATAATCCTTTTAAGAGTAAGCAAAGCTATAACAATAACACATGCACAGCTCATGCATGAAATTTCACACTGTGCCATTTAAATACTGTTTCTCCATCCCACTGCCACGTACCCTATAATTTGAATATTTGTCCCAGATGTAACCCCCTTAAAATCTCTGAGGCTATATAATGTAAGATATCCAACTGATGAGGATACTAGCTATACCCGAAAGTCAGTTTGAGGCTATGGGTTTCCAGGCGCAACTCTTCAGCTTCTTGCTTCTCTGGATTTCTGGTGAGAGAAATATTTCCAACTTTCTGAGGCACTTTAGTCCTCTAAATCTCAACAAAAATGTTACATCTTCATAAGACATTGATTTTTGTCATTTTCTTCAAACATGATGCTTTCGATTTATTTTTCCTATTTTCTTTCCCAAACAGATACCAGGACAGAAACAATAGTTACACAGTCTCCAGCACTTTTGTCAGTGGCTCTGGGAGACAAAGTCACCATCACCTGCAAAACCAGTACAGACATTGATGATGACATGAACTGGTATCAGCAGAAACCAGGAGAAGCTCTCATGCTCATTATTAGTGAAAGTGCTCGTCGCTCTGGGGTTCCATCCCGGTTCAGTGCCAGTGGATATGGAACAGATTTTACCTTGACAATTAATAACGTGGAATCTGAGGATGCTGCATATTATTTCTGTCAACAAGGTGATAATCTTCCACTCACAGTGATATACTTTGTTACAAAAACCCCCAAATGTCTTCAGTGGGACTATCTCAGCTGCTACCGAAAACATTCAGTATGTGAAACTGGATGACCCACTGGTATTTATAAAGTTTCTCCATGTACATGTATACCCACTTCCTTTTTCTGTTTCTATATTTTCTGCCTGACATACTTGTTGTGATAAGACTATAACAACCTTCAATCACTTTGTCCAGCTCTGCCAATGACCTCACTTTGAAGTGAAAATAAATTCACCTGGCCATGTCCCTGTCTTTTGCCACATCTATCATGTCCATCTCCAAGAAAAACCAAGAACAATGTTGGATCCAGCTCAGGTTCCAAAACAATGGAATGTTATTCAGCCATAAAAAAAAAAAAAGCT
Organism: Eidolon dupreanum; assembly: GCA_028627145.1. Lineage (NCBI taxonomy): Eukaryota > Metazoa > Chordata > Mammalia > Chiroptera > Pteropodidae > Eidolon > Eidolon dupreanum. The sequence continues at coordinate 50,858,708 of CM053515.1, read as the reverse complement.
GAGGTAGCAATCAAACAAAATAGACTTCAAAACAAGAACTGTAACAAGAGACAAAGAAGGGCATATCATAATGATAAAAGGACAAATTGAGTGAAGGTATAATTTTTGTAAACATCTGCACACTCAATGTAAGAGCCCCTAAATATATAAAGCAATGTATATATAATGTATATATAATAGACATAAAGGGAGAGATCAACGATAATACAGTAATAGTAGGGAACTTTAAAACCCTATTGACATCAATGAATAGATCATCTAGACAAAAAGATCAACCAGGAAACAGGGACCTTAAATGACACATCAGAATGTATGGACTTAATTTATTTTTTTAAGTCATTTCACCCCAAAACAGCAGAATATATACTTTTCAAGTGAACATGGAACATTTTCCAGGATAGACCACATTTTAGCCCACTGAACAAGTCTCAACAAACTTAAGATTTAAATCATATCAAGCATCTTCTCTAACCACAATGCTATAAAACTGTAAATCAATTATAAAAAGAAAATTGAAAATCACACAAACACATAGAGGCTAAATAAGATGACACTAAACAGTGAATGGGATAACAAGGAGGTCACGTAGAAATCAAAACATGACTTAAGACAAATAAAAAGAAAAATACAACCACCTAAAATCAATGAGACACAGCCAAAGCAGTTCTAAGAGGGAAATTTATAGCAATACAGGTCTACTTGAAGGAACAAGAAAAATCTCATGTGAACAATCTAATATTACACTTAAAGGAACTAAAAAAGAAGAAGAAACAAAGTCCAAATTGAGTAGAAATAAATAAATAGGAAAATCTAATGAAAAATAAACAAAATTGAGTCTAAAAAACAATAGAAAAGATCAATGAAACTGAGAAAAGACATACAAAATTAATAAACTTTTAACCAGACTCATCAAGAAAAAAAGAGAGCTCAAATAAATAAAATAAGAAATGAAAGAGAAGTGACAACCTGCACCACAGAAAGACAAAGGATTATAAAAAAAAATAATGGAAACAGTTATATGCCAACAAATCAGACAACCTGGAAAAGATGAATAAATTCCTAGAAACACAATTTTTCAAGACTAAATCAGAAAGAAAAAAACTGGAAAATATGCAAACACATGGAGGCAAAATAACATGCTACAAAACAATAAATGGGTTATTAATAAGATTAAGGGAGAAATCAAAAGATACCTAGAGACAAATGAAAATGAAAACAGAACAACTCAAAATTTATGAGACACGGTGAAAGCAGTCCTAAGAGGGAAATTCATAGCAATACAGGCCTACCTCAAGAAACAAGAAAAAGCTCGAATAAACAATCTAACCCTGCAATTAAAAGAACTAGAAAAAGAACAGCAAACAAAGCCCAAACAAAATGAATAGAAGGAAGGAAATAATAAAGATCAGAGTGGAAATAAATGAATAAGAGTCTAGAAAAACAATACGAAAGATTAATGAAACCAAGAGATGGTTCTTTGAAAGGACAAACAAAATGGACAGACCTTTAGCCAGACTCATCAAGGAAAAAGAGAGAAGACTCAAACAAATAAAATCAGAACTGAAAGAGGATAAATAACGATAGACTCCACAGAAATACAATGGATCATAAGAAAATACTATGAGCAATTATATGACAACAAATTGGACAATCTGGAAGAAATGGACATATTACTAGAAACATACAATCTCCCAAGACTGAGTCAAGAAGAAACAGAAAGTCTGAACCAACTGATTACCACCAGTGAAACAGAATCAGGAATCAAAAACCTCCCAAAAAACAAAAGTCCTGGACCAGATGGCTTCATAGGTGAATTTTACCAAATATTCAAAGAAAAATTATCACCTATTCTTCTCAAACTATTCCAAAAAATTCAAGAAGAGGGAAAGATCCCTAACTCCTTTTATGAGACCACCATTACCTTGATTCCAAAACCAGACAAAGACATTACAAAAAAGAAAACAATAGGCTGATATCTCTTATTAATATCTGTGCAAAAATCTTCAACAAAATATTAGCAAACCAAGTTCAGTAATACATTAAAAGTATCATACACCGTGATCAAGTTGGATTTATTCCTGGGATGCAAGGTTGGTTCAATATCTGCAAAGCAATTAATGTGATACACCATATTAACAAATTAAAAGATAAAAACCATATGACCATATCAATAGATGCAGAAAAAACATTTGACAAAACCCAGCATCCATTTATGATAAAAATTCTCAGTAAAGTGGGAATAGAGGGAACATATCTCAACATAATAAAGGCCATATATGACAAACCTACAGCTAATATCATACTCAATGCGGAAAGGCTAAAAGCTTTTTCCTTAAGGTCAGGAACAAGACACGGATGCCCACTTTCACCACTACTCTTTAACACTATACTAGAAGTCTTAGCCACAACAATAAGACAAGAAAGGAAAATAAAAGGCATCTGAATTGGAAAGGAAGAAGTAAAACTCTCGTTATTTGCCAATGACATGGTACTATATAGAGAGAACCCTAAAGATTCCGCCAAAAAACTGTTAGAACTGATCAATGAATTCAGTAAAGTAGCAGGTTACAAAATAAATATTCAGAAGTCAGTGGCATTTTTATAAACCAATGATGAACTTTCAGAAACAGAAATTAAGAAAACAATCTCATTTACAATTGCATTGAAAACTGCAAAATATCTGATAATCAAATTAATCAAGAAGATAAAAGACTTATTTTCAGAAAATTATAAGTCATTGAAAAAAGGAATTGAAGAAGATATAAATAAATCGAAGCATATACTGTGTTCATGGGTAGGAAAAATCAACATCACTAAAATGGCCATACTACACAAAGCAATCTATAGATTCAATGCAATCCCTATCAAAATACCAATGGCATTTTTCAGAGTTAGAACAAATAATCCTAAAATTTATATGGAGCCATAAAAAAACCTGAATAGCTATGGCAATCTTGAGAAAGAAGAACAAAGGTGGAGGTATTACACTACCTGATATCAAACTATACTACAAGACTACAGTAATCAAAACAACATGGTACTAGCATAAAAACAGATACATTAATCAATGAAACAGGATAAAGAGCCCAGAAATAAATCTACATCCATACACTCAATATATGACAAAGGAGGTAAGAATATACAATGGGGTAAAACAGTCTCTTCAATAAATGGTGTTGGGAAAATTGGACAGATGTATGCAAAAAAAAAAAAAAAAAAGAAGAAGCTGGACCACCTTCTTACACTGTATACAAGAATAGACTCAAAATTGATTAAAAACTTAAATGTAAGACCCGAAACCATAAAACTTCTAGAAGAAAAACTCTCTAATATTACTAATAGTAATTTCTTTTTAGATATATCTCCTTGGGCAAGGGAAACAAAAGAAAAAATAAACAAATGGGACTACATCAAACTAAAAAGTCTTTGTACAGTAAAGGAAACATCAAAAAAACAAAAAGACAACTGACTGTTTGGAAGAAGATATTCACTAATGATACATCTGATAAGGGATTAATATCCAAAATATATAAAGAACTTATACAACTCAACAACAAAAAACAAACAATCCAATTAAAAAAATGGACAGAAGACCTGAACAGATACTTCTCCAAAGAGGAAATATAGATGGCTAATAGACATACGAAAAGGTGCTAAAGGTGGCTAATCATCAGCAAAATGCAAATTAAAACCACAATGAGATATCACCTCACACTTGTTAGAATGGCTATCATCAGTAAATCAAAAAACAACAAGTGTTGGCGAAGATACAGAGAAAAGGGTACTCTCATACATTGTTGGTGGGATTGCAAATTGGTATAGCCACTATGGAAAACAGTATGGAGTTTTCTCAAAAAATTAAAAATGGATATACCTTTTGACCCAGCAATTGCACTTCTAGGTATTTATCCAAAGAAAACCAAAACAATAATTCGTAAAGATCTGTGCACTCCAATATTCATGGCAGCACAATTTACAATAGCCAAGATATGGAAGCAACCTAAATGCACATCAGCAGATGATTGGATAAAGAAATTATGGTTCACATATACAATGGAATATTACTCAGCCATTTAAAAAAATGAAATCCTACCATTTGCAATGACATGGATGGACTTAGAGATTATTATGCTGAGTGAAATAAGTCAGACAAAGAAAGATAAATACCATATGATTTCACTTATATGAGAAATCTAAGGAACAAAAAGAACAAACTAGTCAAAAACAGACTCACAAATATAGTGGACAATTTGGTGATGGACAGAGAGGAGGGGATTGTGGGGCTGGAAGAATGGAGTGAAGGGTTAGAAAAGTACGAATTAGTAGTCGATAGTTGGTCATGGGGATGGGAAGTACAGCAGAAGGAATGTAGTTAGCAGTAATATGATGGCTAGGTAGGGGGCCAGGAGAGGGAGGGAGCAATTGGAAGTATCATTTTATGAACTATATAGATGTATGACCAATGTACTGTATACTTGAAAATAATTTAAATAAATAAATTTTTAAAAAATTAAAAATAAAATTACCATATAACCCAGCAATTGCACTTCTAGGTATTTATCAAAAGAAATTTAAAACACTAATTCAAAAAGATATATGCACTTCTATGTTCATTGCAGCATTATTTACAATAACTAAGATATGAAAGCAACCTAAGTGTCCATCTATAGACAAATTGATAAAGAAGAAGTGGTGGTACATATATACAATGAAATTAATTTACTCAGGCATAAGAAAGAAAAAAAATCTCACAGTTTGTGATAACATAGATGGACCTAGAAGATAGTATGCTAAGTGAAATAAGTCAGACAGAGAAAGATAATACCATATGATTTCACTGATATGTGGGATCTAAAAAACAAAATTAATGAACAAACAAAAGATAAACTCACAGATACAGAGAACAAGTTGATGGTAACCAGATGTGAGAAGACTAAGAGGATAGCTAAAACAGATGAAAGGGATTAAAAAGTACACATTTCCAGTTATAAAAAAAAGCATGGGGATGTAAAGTATAGCATGGGGAATGTAGTCAATAATATTGTAATAATACGTATGGTATCAGATGAGTACTAGACTTAATGGAGTGACAACTTCATAAGGTATATAAATATCTAATCACTTTATTGTATACTCAAAACTAACATAATATTGCATGTCAACTGTAACTGTAAAATAAATTTTAAAAAATTTTTTTAGTAGAAATCAAACAAACTTTATTTCTCTAGTGGATCAAATGACCTTGAAAGGGCATATATTATTGAAGAATAAATTATTTATGACACTTGTTAAAGAATGGTAAGGCAGACTTTTTTCGGGACCATTTCCACAGGTGTGGGAACAATGGCAGTGGGGTTATGCAGTGGGGAAGAGAGATTGGACTCAACTTTAAATACAAGGAAAAGGGATTTAGAGTCAAAGGGCAGGGTGGGGTCAGTGAATGGATAATTAATAAAACAAAAGATTAGAAGTAAGGGGAGGTTCTGGCTAGACTGACCTAACAGGATTCTTGCTGAAGGCAGACCAGGGTGATCAGATATCACTTGAAAGATGGTGGAGTATAACAAACCCAATTAGCTATTAACGGTGATTAGGGATGGGGAATTCCAGTTAAATAAATTTAGCAAGATTCTTGCTAAAATTGGACAATGCGAGATAGATACAGAAGCTCAAAAGTCAGAGCCTAGTTAAGAAGAGAGTTCAGAGGATCTTGAGTAGAGTTTGGTCTAAGAGAAAATCTTTTTTTGTTAATAGTCACCCTATTTTCAAGTTTTTAATAATTTAACAATATTTATTATAGTTTGTGGCTATTCTATTTGGACTTGGTCTTTTCATCTTATTTTGTCTTTCTATTGGATTTTTGACTTTTTATTTCTTTTTCCTGAATTTGCTAGATTAGTTTAGTGGGGTTTTTCTCCTTTTTTTTTTTTTTAATTCTAGTGGCTTGGGAGATTTTTATTTTATTCTTATTGAATGCCTGTTAACTTTATCCCTTTTTATTTCTGTTACTATTCACATGTCCTGAAGGGTGAGTGCCAAGCTCAGTGGAGTGGCCCTAGGGCTATTTGACTCTCCACTGCCTGCCCAGCTCATTCCTGGTCCCAGTGGATAACTCTGAGGTGTGGTTTTTCCAGAGCTATTTTGGAAAAACCATTACTGGCTGCTTCAAGGTCCCACTTTTCCATTGGAAGGTAAGATTCCAGATTCTAGTTGCTCTATCGATTCAAACCTTTGTGATTTTCCTCAAAAAATTTTTTTCTGTTCATTGGACCATCCATGATTTTCCAACTATAAAATAAATTATTCTCATTTTGTATTTCTTCTATCATTGCAAAGGGAATTTTAAGAGAGTGGCAGACATATCTATTATAGTCAGCTTAAAAGTCCAAATTATTCCTTGTTTCAATATATTGGGTTTTTGTTTGGCTTTGTTTGTTTGTTTGTTTTCCTATTGGCCTGTCCTCTTCTTATTCTCCCTTCATAGGTTTGGAACTTTATATGTCAGCCAGGATTGTCAGGACACTTATGGGCGGAGGTAGTTGAGAAGGACAAGGACGATATGTACTTCTTTCCCCTTAATGTGTATGCAGATGAGAATGGGAGAGAGAGCCAGTAACCAGCCTAGTTTAACTCCACTTAAAATACAAATCAGCCAATTAAAGAAGGATCCAGGTTAAGATAATGGGTAAACATATCCATTCAATCACAAACCCCCTGTTTAAAGCAAAATCACTTTGGACTCTACCATAATTGATGAGCTGAAAAAAATATTGAACCACAGACTTCAAGATGGATTATCAGACACATATATTCCAGATCCAGGTAAGATAAGATTGATTTATTGAGGAAAGGCAGTGTCAATAAAATAGTCTGAGAGGTTCTTGAATTTAATGTATAAGAGTGATAGGAATAGAAAATTTGGGGGAGCATTCCAACAAACTCACTACTGAAGCTGCTTGCATTTGGCTCCCAGCAAAGTTAGATTCTTAGAAGAAATTCTAAATTGCTTATGGTGTGGAGAGAGAGAGAGACAGAGACAGAGAGACAGAGAACACGCATCTATAAATCATTCTGGAAATTATTGATAAGGTCTAACATTTTTTTAAAAACACCAGTTTTGCTTTTTATTTGATATAATTAGCCTATTTACAGAGGTCTGCCTCACTCGTAACATAGAGTAAATTACCCAGTATATCAGGGACAAAATTGTGTCAATGGCACAATTTTGCTCTTAACAAGGTTTGAGGAACCTTATCAAGGACCATCATGGACACTATAGAATGGTAATTTTTGGCAGAGCCTCACAGATGCTTCTGAGACATCTTTTGCCTTGAAATAATTCATACACACACATTAAGGATCACAGCCAGTTTTTAGTAATCCTTTTTATGTCACAACGAACATCACAACAACGATTTTTATCAATCACTACTGTGTATAATCAATAAAATAGTTTTTGCTACAATGGTTCTTATAATAATTATGTTTTTTTACTAGCAACACTGTTTTATAATAGTCATTCAGTTGGACTTTTCACAGTAGATCTCAAATTTACTCACTTAGGAACCTATATCCCTGTACAGCCATATCATCTTTTTCATTCCCACTTAACAGCTCCATATCACTCCCACATCTTTTACATTTGTAAGAGTACCTCCTATACAGAACCACTTTTTTTAAACTTCCAATTTAAAGATTATAGAAAAGTATTTAATCAGCAAAGAAAACATATGCATGTGTACATATCATTTAAAAATTATATATTGAACATGAATATTAAAAATTCTACAAAGAAATGTCAAATTTACTTTTTACCAAAATTAGTACAGCTTTACTATTTCTGAAAACCATAAAATTAATATATTCATAGAATTTTTTAAAAATCAAATAATCTACAATATACAGAAAGAGAAAGTGTCATTGTTCTTAATCCTTCCACAGCAAACACCTCTGAAATCCAGGGAGATAACTACTGACCATAGTTGTTGTATTTTCTTCAGGAATTAATCTGTATTGATATCCATACATATTCAATTAAAATGAAATCATGATATCATACAATACATACTGTTCATTGGCTTGTATTTTCATGAATACTTTCCATGTGACTATATAGAAACTTACTTCATCCTCTTATTGGCTGCTCCATTGCAAAACTCTTATCATAATTAGTTTAATAAAATTCTCATCAAAAAAGACTTCAGTTATTTTCCACTTTTTTTTTTTTTTTTTTTTGGTGAGGCAACCCTCACACTTTGCAAGGAACTTGTCAACTTACAATCCTTTATTTCTTATTTTTTTACACCTACAGCACCTGGTTTTCCTAGGTGGTCTCCCATCCAAGTACTAACCAGGCCCAACCCTGCTTAGCTTTCAAGATCAGATGGGATCAGGCTTGTTCAGGATGGCATGGCCATAGACACTTTTTATCTTTTAAATGTCACTGAATAGTCTTATATATACATTCAAACACACTCTTCTACTCATTTCTAACCTTAGGACAATCTGAGGAGTTTCCTTTTTCTTCCACTACCCCAGCATTTTCTGCCATTCATGTTGTCTCCATTGGGTGGCCTTACTCCCTTGGTCAATTAAGCATGAACTCCAAGTTCAAACCAAGTTCAAGCTCTGCCAATCACTGCTATGAGCAAGTTCCTTAACCTCTCTGCATTCAAGTTTCTTCATCTACAAAATAGGGAATAATATTAACTTCTAGTTTCTAGATTTAGGGGGATAATTAAATGTGGTGATTCATAAATAATGTCTGGCATTTTGTAAGCTTGATAAATGCCAACTATTACTGGTACTGTTTGTATCTCTGCAGAAAAAAATCACTCTCCATCCTCTTTAGGATCCATGTTGACTATGTCCTCATCAACTATTTTGCACAGTTAATTTCCACTTGCCAATTTCTCTCTTATCTTTACCTCCAACTGGATTCCACCTCATCCTCTGGTGAGATCTGCTGCTGGTTTTGCTATTCAAGGGAACTAGCAAAGTTCCTAGGGGAAGAATTAAGGAAACACTAATCTTCAGAATTACAGTTATAATTTTTCTTCTAAAACTTACTACTGCAGTGATATTAGTCCTCTATTATAATTTATCAGTTCTGTTTTATTAGTTTTTCCTTTTTTCAATTATAGTCGGCATTCTATATTATATTATAGTAGTTTCAGGTATATGGTATAGTGGTTAGACATTTATATAATTAACAAAGTGATCACTCCAATGATTCTAGTACCTACCTGGCACTATACATAATTATTACTATACTATTGACTACATTCCCTATGCTGTACTTTACATGACCATTACTATTTTGTAACTATCAATTTGTACTTTTAAATCCCTTCACTTCTTTCCCAGTTCAGTATTTTCAGTTGACCAATGCTCAGCGAACATTTGCAGAATTAATGAAAAAAAAAAAAAAAACCAACAGCAAATAACAAAATCAAAAATAGATCAGGATTATTGATTTTCAATTTCTTGTTGTTGATTTTTTTTTCCTGTTGATTCTGCAAATTATTGTTGAGTTTTTGCCAAGTGAAGATACTGGACTGGGCCTTCCAAATACAACTACAACATCAAACAGTTTACAATCTAGTAGGATAGAAAGACTCTTAGAGCAGATAAGAGAGATTAGGTGCTCCAGGCCCAATGACCTGCCTTTGTACTCTGCAAAGTTAGGTCACTTGCTGTAGGGGTGTATTTTAAAAGCTGGAGGCCATAGAAGAACTATAAGGAGTTTAAGATAGTTAGAGCTGTTTGCTGAAGTGGGGATGGAAGGTTAAGAAAGAAGCAAGACTGCAATAACTGAAAATGGACTCAAAACAAAATGAGGTCTTCAGTGTCCTTGATGGGATTACTATGGAAACACTAAGGCATGCCATGGTTCCCTGGCAGCTCCAAAGACAGCATACACCTGATTCAGCTCAATGACATATGGCAGGTATCCTTCTGAGCTCTCTACCTGTCCTATGACAATAGATGATCAACCAAGTACAACCAAGAAAAGTCTACTTTTCTACTCTACTAATCTTTGTTTTTGTTTCACGTCATCTATAGCTTCATTCGAAATATATTTCAAAGTAAGACATGGGCCTTGATTTAATATGTTTAATCTACCTTTTTTGAAACAACATTGTGGCAAAGGAGAGGTTCCAATATGAAGGTATTCTTTAATTATTTAACTGAGAGAAGCTAAAGTGTTCCCTAATTTCATTGAATGAGGTTTATCATTTGCAAAAGTCATCCACTCCAGCAGATATAAAGAAATGCATTTTTAAAAATTAGCTTATTTTTTTGGTAATTTTCATTTAACCTACTCTCGTGAATGAATGAATGAATGAAGGAAGGAAGGAAGGAAGGAAGGAAGGAAGGAAGGAATAAACAAACAAACAAACAAACAAATAAATAAGTAAATAGTCCAGATGTGGTACACTGCTAAAGAAAAGAACCATCAGGCCATACACATAAATATATCATCTTCTAGGATTTTAGATCTCCCCTAAGAACACAAACATTTTCTATCAGTGCTTTCAGTCCTGCTTGAAAAGGGAGTGAGGCATCAGCAGCTGACTTAGGACTCTGTTAACCTTCAATGAGAATGGTTTTTGTACAGTGGCACAATGGAGAGTTATCACTGTGATGGACATTCGGCCAAGGGACCAAGCTGGAAATTCAACGTGAGTAAAATCCAAATTTTCCTTCCTCGGTTGTTGGTTTCTGGTATTCTCTGTGTCTATAAAGCTGATTCTTTGAAACCAGACTCTGATACCCTCCAGAGCAAAGAAAAAGTCTATAAACAAATGTGAGAATTGATTGCACATTTTCTACAAAGAACAAGATGGGTGAGAATAATTTGTAAGTGACAGTTTCAGAAACTTACTGGGGAGCAAATTATATGTTCAGAACAGAAATTCGCTCAAGTGTCAGTTTCTGTATAGGAGGGAGGTTAAGAAGAACCTTTGTGTATACACTTTTGGCCAGGGGACCAAACTGGAGATCAAACGTAAGTATTTTTTCCAACTGATTTTTCTGTTTCTGTGTATTTAACTTACTTTTTGTTCCTTTTGTGTGTTTTCATTAGTTAGTTGTCAAGAATAAAACACGTTTTATTCCCAGATTAAGTACAGGGGAGAAACAATTGTTCCAGGGGAGACTAGCTGATGACTAATTTTTAAGATTTCCAAATCAAAATAACTTAATTGGGGAAAGGGACTCACTGACTTTTTAGGGTAAGTTTTTGTAGAGGCAGAAGTTAGGAGGGATCACTGAGGTTCGCTTTCAGCCAAGGGACTAAACTGGAGATCAAACGTAAGTACATTTTTGCTTAATTATTTGTGAGGTTTTTGTTCCATTGTATTATTTGTGCAAGTTCGTGGCATTTTGGTAAAATGAGCCATTTCTGGTAGAGCAAAAGTAAATAGCAGAAAATAACCTCCTTTTAAGCTGAGCAAATATATTGTTCATTTTTTGAGGAGAGTAGAATTTGTGAGAATAGGAAAGAAATTGCTGGATATCTCTGAATTAGCCCTTCTCATGTGAATGGCTTCAGGCATGGCTTTTGTAGTGTTAGAGCCCTCACAGTGGCTTACTTTCTGCCAGGGGACCATACTGGAGAGCAAACGTAAGTGCACTTTTCTAATCCTTTTTCTTATAGAGTGGTAAAATTTGGAAGTTCTCATGTTTGGGATATGAGTTCAGGTCAATTCCAAAAAGAATGGAACTCTTCCAAACATCAGATGGATAAGGACTTAAAGAAAGGAAAGCTAATTAGTTGACATGACATCTAAGTTGCCAGATTTTATCTGCATCAGGCAGTCTAATGAGGTTAGCAGTAAAAGGAGGTTTTTGTTGAAGAAAAAGTAATTAAGCTAATACTGTGTGGATCACATTTGGCCAAGGGACACATCTGGAGATTAAACGTAAGTAATTTTTCTCTATTCTCTTCTGAAATTTGGGTCTAAATGCCAGTACTGACTTTTAGAGACTTAGGTATGTTTTGTGGAGATCAGTAAATGAGAGTATTTTAGATTTATCATCAGTTTCAACAGTTAAACTTAGCTCCAAAAATAGATTTGTAGACAAAACAAAATCATTTAATCTAAATCAAAGGGAAAATTTTTAGTGTAGATGAAAAAGAAATCCTCAAAGCTCTAAAGAGCAAAAGCGAATTAATTTTCATTGAGTTTTGACAAATAGCATATCAATTTTTGCTCCTTATACTTGTTACAGAAAAGTAGTGAAATGTATTTATTAGTCTATTTTCTCTCTTCCAATAAAGTATTTTATAAGATAACAATAAAAATCAATAGGATGCACTAATTATTAGTAAGAAACTAGAAAAGTATATGTTTGCCATGTAAAAGATGTAGCTTGATTGAGAATCAGCAGCGATGTCATTTTTAGTCTAAAGTGAATGATAAACTGTCAGTATTCAGAAATTCTACAGAGATTCTATATCTTAACAGACATCTCTTTTTTAAAAATCTAATTGCAGTATTAAACTAACCTGATAATCTCTTAGAATGATGGAAAGATGGTTGTCCCCAAAAGCTCAATTTTGAAGAAATTTGTTTAAATGGAGAAAAATAAAATAATTGCATTTTAAATGCCCGTGGACTTGTAGAAAAATAGTAAATATTTTAACGAGTACGTTCTTTTATTTACCTAAGTTATTACTTGGCCATATTTTTATATCGCAAAAGAGTCCGTGGCACAGCTAGCGTGGTCCCTAGACTTCGTGGCGGTCTTTTTTTTGGTAACTGAATGACTTTCATGGCCAGGACACAGCGCTGTTGTGGCAGTGAGCCTAGCCCCTAAAGGCTACGGGCAATGCTGCATTCACCCTGTTAAACTCTGCCATGGTCTGCTTTCCTGGCACAGTGATACGAATAATGTCAGTAACAAAGGAGAATAGAAATGCAGCAGTCGCTGAGCTAATAATGGAAAACAGGGCGAAGATTGATTTATTAGAGATTTGAGAAATAAAATTCATGTTCATTATTATATCCTCAATAAAAAGTTTCATTAGGCAACTATAAAGAATTTAAAACTTTTTTTTTCAGTGATATGTAATTATTCCAATATCTACTCATCAAATGTATTTAAATGATAAACTTGATGCATTATTTGGAGTTGGAAAGTTTAATCTAAAGGAAAGAAATATATAAAACTTACAAGGTAAAATTCCCACCAGCAAAAATTTAAGTTCATCTGGCTTCTCAGGTTTTGATCAATTAACTGGATTTTACAGAACTATTTTAGGGCTGTTTTAAAACTCTTAAAACTCAAAATTATTTAAAACTAAGCTATTTAAATATTTTAAGCTATTTTAACACTATTTTATGGTCTTTGAAAAACTCTTTTAATGAATTTTAAATGTCATTAAAAGCTAATAAGATGTCTTACAAGAATTTCCATATCAAATATGCTAATTATTTAATATTTTAATGCAGAAGGAAAAATTTAAAGCTATCAAGGATTCATCCAAATAGAAGTGTCTTCATAGACTATTTCCCTTCCTGTCTAGATTTCATATTATTTTGCCGCCAAGGCTATTTTATAAAACTCTCTGAAAAGAATTAGTAATAAAAGTTAAAAGAGAAAAAATCATTGAAACATAAAAAGTACAGTATCTTATGTTGAACTGCTTGGCTAACATGGAGGTTAGCTTTATAAAAAGCTGTTCACTTATCTGCTGGGTTCTTCCAGCAAAAGATTCTTTGTTATTTTAACTCTTACTCTACTACCTGAGGGTTTGAATGCCCACAAAGGGGAATTTCCAGGTGGCCATCTGGCAGCTGCTCACAGTCAGAAGCAAAGCTAACCAGTTCCTCCTAGGCAGGTGGCCAGAATTACAGTTGATCCCTCTTGATCTGGCTAAACATTGCCACATATAGTGACAGCCATCAGTCCAGGGTCCAGGTCTCCTTTTGAGGCTTTTGTAAGAGGTTAGAGAGTTGCTGGCCTGATCATAGAGGGTGAAAGGGCCGACCCCCACCCAGGCACGGACGCAGAACCTGGGACTCACTCTGCCGGGTCAGTCTGGCTCCAACACACCCAAAGGAAGCCCAGGAAGGGAAAGACAGCCAGATGTCAATGTGTAGTCCTAAGAGAGGCACAGAGAAAATGACCTTCTATGTAGAAGGGCCAAGACCTGTTCTCATTTCTAAATTCTGAGGGATGTCAGATGAAGTGGCCTTTGTTTCTTGGCCTGAAGCATTGAATTACTGAAAGAGGCTGAGAACACAATTGAAGGAAAAAAAAAGTGAGGTCAGAGAAGCATAAAAAATGGCTTTAAGATGGCTGCAAAGAGTTCAAAAAAAGCGATTTCTTAAGGGGTAGTGGGGAACTGAGGAGAAACTCAAAATCCTAGAGATTATAAATATGCTTCCTGGCCTCCCTAATTGCTACGATTAAACAAAATAAGCATGCTGCTCTCTGTATGTCTGTTTCTTATGGGCTTTGGGATTCCCACAAACAGTGCATCCAAGTGGAGGACTTCTTTGGTACTTAAACATTATTCTTTGTGTTTCCTTCCTCAGGGGATGTAGCTAAACCATCCATCTTCATCTTCCCACCATCTCAAGAACAGTTACAAACCGGAAGCGCTTCGGTTGTGTGCTTGCTGAATAGCTTCTACCCTAGAGAAATCAATGTCAAATGGAAAGTAGATGGTGTTGTTCAAACCAATGACATCCAGAACAGTACCACAGAGCAAGACAGCAAGGACAGCACCTATAGCATCAGCAGCACCCTGACACTGTCCAGTTCAGAGTATGAAAGTCATAATGTCTACGCCTGTGAGATCACCCACCAGAGCCTGACTTCTGCCCTTGTCAAGAGCTTCAATAGAAAAAACTGTTAGAGAGGCCTCCCAGGCCCCATCACCTGCGCCTCAATCCTAGCCTTCCCTTCTCAGGCCTCGGGCCCTTTTCCCACAAGAGATATCCCTATGTCAGTACCCCACCCCCTCTTTCCACCTCATTTCCCCCTGCTTTGGCTTTAATCATGCTACTTTTGGGGGATAAATGAATAAAGTGAATCTTTGCATCTGTGATTTCTCTCTCCTTCCTGATTTAATGGTTGTTATATGTCGTTTTTTTAATTACCCAATTTATCTTCTAAGGAACTAAATATTAAATTGCTATAAAATACATCATCATTTATAAAAATCATCATCCTCTGTTCTACCCCTACTCTACTGTCCTCTACAAGACACTCCTCCATAAAACCCATAAGCCACCTGCCTTCATACCCATTCCCCTGGACCATGGTATGAGAGGCTTGCTTCCTTGTTTTCCCCGCCTGAGTAGGCTCTCAAAGTGTTTTTAAGGGCGACAGTTCTACAGTCACTTATCCTATGATCCAATTGAACCTACCCTGAGAATTTTCCAAAAGAAGGAAACAGCTATACAGAGAGTCATTCACTGAAACATTACATAAAATAAAACAACCTAGATGAAAAAGCAATAGGGAAATATTTAAGTCCATTATGGCACTTCGACTTAATGAAATATTATGCCTTCATTACATTTTTAAACACATATCGAGGGCTTCCTATCTACCAAAGACCATACTGAGCACTTACAAAGTGGCACATGTTACTTTTGGTTGGGTGTAGGGTGAGATAGTGCCTAGGAGGAGATAAAAAGGGGCTCCTGGGAGGTTGATAATGTAATGTGTGCCACTTTGTAAAAATGTATTGAGCTGTACAATTATGATCTGTTCACTTTTCTATACATATATATTATACCTCAAAATAAGTATACATCAATAAATATCTTACACCCAATTTACAGATAAGAGAGACTAAGGTCAAGGCCACACAGCTGGTAAATGGCTGGCCCAGGATCAAATCTCTACCTATGTAACTCTGCTCTCTTGAAGCCTATACAATGCAAGAGAATTGTAACCTTCCAGTGCTTAAGGTGATGCACAGAAAACAGGTCAAATATGCCACTTTCCTGGGGTCTCCTTCTCCACCTGGTTAACTATTATACACACACACACACACACACACACACACACACACACACACACAGAATTAACTTAGTCCAGACATTGGGATCCCATGTACAAAAGATTATGTGTTTTGGGAATTAGAAGGGGTAGGGGACACATATAAAACCAACTTTGACTCTCCTCCCTCACTTCTGTATGGGCACCCCAGCCCTTCTCCTCTTATCCACTCATCCATCAAAAAATATCTACTGAGCACCTTAGCCTACACTCTGAAGGAAGTACAGAAATAATTAAAACTGTGTTCTTTCCCTCAATAAATTTATAATCTAGTTTTTCTACTTCCCCCCACCCCTTTTCTCTTGTCAGTAATGGAGCATTAACAAGGACAGTCATGGAAAAACTGGTTAGGGAAACAACAGTGACATTCTAACTCCTGAGAATATTCATTATTATTAAATCTTTGAAACTAAAGGTCTGACTAGAGTTCAGAAAGACCCAAAAATGTACCTCTAAGCAATATAAATTTGCTCACTCATCCTTAGGAGCAAATTCAAAATTCAAGGGCACTTCTAATGAGGCCAAAATCAAAGCAAGCCCTTTTTCATAAAGCAAAGCTCTGAAGTCAGACACACCATGACTCAAGGAAGAAAAGACAGGTATTGTGGGTTGAATTGTGTCCATCAAAAATATATGCTCAAGTCTCAACTCCAAGTACCTATAAATGTGGCCTCATTTGGGAATAGGATCTTTAGAGATGTGTTCAAGTTAAGCTGAGGTCATACTGAAGTGCTGGTGAAGATGCAGTTGAAATTGGATTATTCACATAGTGCTCATGGGAATGTAAAATGGTACAGACACTCTGTAGAATAGTTTGCCAGTTTCAGGAAAAACTAAACAAAACACACCTACTATATGACCTAACAATTACACTCCTGGGCATTTATCACCAATAAATGAAAACTATGTCCACACAAAAAAAATCTGTACATAATTGTTGATAGCAGCTTTATGTGTAATAGCAAAAAACTAGAAACAACCAACATGTCCCTGAATAGGTGAATGGCTAAACAAATTGTGATATATCTATACCATGGAATACTATGTAACAACTTAGGTGATCCTGAAGTGCATTGTACTGAGTGAAAAAAAAAAACAACCCCAATGGGTCACATACCATATTATTTTTATATAATATTCTTGAAACTACAATATTATAGAGATGGAGATTATTGGTTGCCAGTGTTTAGGAATGATGGGGGAAAGAGAGTGAATGAGACTGTGAAAGGAATAGCACAGGGAGATCTTGATGGTAACGAAATAATTCTTTTTCTTGACTGCAGTGGTGGTTATGCACATCTGGACATGTAATAAAATGGCATAAAACTATACACAATTTGACAAACTATACACAATTGGACCAGTGTTAAGTTACTTGTTTGGATATTGTACTATAATTATGTAAGAAGTAACCATCAGGAGAAACTGGGCAAAGGGCACACCAAACTTCTCTGTTCTATAATTCAAAACAAAAAGTTAAAAAGAAAAAGATAAGATCATATTGGATTAAGATGGGCCCAAATCCAATGACTGGTGTCCTTATTTGGAGAGGAAGATTGGAGATGCAGAGACGCAGGCAAAATGCCATGTGGCAACAGAGGCAGATATTGGAGCGATGCAGTTGCTAGCTTAGTAATGTCAAGGATTGTCTGGGAGCCACCAGAAGTTAGGAAAGAGGCAGAGGATGGCTTCTCCCTCAGAGCCTCAAGAAGGAGCCACCTTGACTTCAGAGTTCTGGCCTTCAGAACTATGAGAGAATAAATTTCTGTTGTTTTAAGCCACTCAGTTTGTGGTATTTGGTTACCACAGCTGAAGTAAACTAATATAATGAGGGTAACAGAGATGAGAGTTCTGTTCTCAACAAACTTCTATCAAGTCAGCTCCAGTAGTGTCCATGCTCTGCAGAAACAGCTGGCCAAATCCACTCAGAGAAATGAGTTGCTATGGGTCTTTTTCATGAATCCAGAAAGTTCAGGTCAACAGATAAAAGACCCAGGCTTCTTCCTGAGGGACTTAATGGTATACTTTTTGGCTCTTAAAATTAACTTCAGAGTCAGAAAACCCCCACTCTACCAGTAACTAGCTGTGTGGCTCTGAGAAGTTTCTTAATTTTTGTGGGCCTCACTTTCTCACTTGTAAGATGCAGATAATGATGGTAAACCACCTGATTAGTAAAAAGTTATAAAGATTAAAAGCGATAGCAAATGTAAAGTGCTCAGCACAGTGTCTAGTGTATATTGAAGCTCAGTGAGGCTGCTTATCGAATGACCACATCATATGTCACCCATCTTCGGGGTGAGCTAACTCTTTGACTCCAAAGTCCCATAGGCCCCATGGTAGACCTAAGCCAGATATGAGGAAAGAAATGCAAAAGAGAAAGTAAAGGAAAAAAGAAGAAATTAAGGAGAGAGGAAGGAAGAGAGAATGGGAAAAAAGAAAGAATGGGAAAAGGAGGTATGTCCAGGAAAACTTGGAGGGCCCTGGAATGACATGCTCCCACCTGTGGCAGAGTTTGTACCTTTCCCCAGGCTTATCAAGTGTGGAACAGCAATCGTACCTGAAGGAGAAGAGGCCCATACTCATGGCGCAAGGCTGGGCATCAACTGTTTGGGGGTAAAGATATCCAGACATTTTGAAAGCAGCATATAAATTATATGTAGACTAAGACATAGTAAGAAAAATTAAAACTTCCTAGTGGTTGGCAGTGGGTTTATAATAATAATAAATGTTTAGTGTCACAAGGTTGGGGTGGTCCAACTGCTAACCAACCATCTCTACCTGCCACTCCTGTGGGCCTTCCACACATCCTAGTCCCTTTGGGCACACCATGTCCCCTCTGTGCCTTCTTTGCCCTATCAGTAAGGGAAAGGGCTAGATTGGAGATCTTGAAGTTCTTTTCCAACTCTAATGTCTGTATATCAGAGTGGGATTCTCTATGGCTTCAAAAATGAACTATAGCTTTCTATTAACTTTTTCTACAAAAGGAGAATTTTGTCAGAATTAACCATGTATTTTAGAGTTGGTGCTAACACATTTCCACAAAGCCCCTAAGCAAGTCAACAAATGAAACAGTATTTTAGAGAAAAGAGAAAAGGAGAAGAGAGAAAGAGTAAAGAAATGTTTTTAAAATATCAGGAAATGGAAGATAGAAAGAAATTGGGAAGGCAGGGAGAGATAGAGAAGGAAGAAGAAGCAAAGAAGCAAAGGATTAATAGAGGATGAGGAATGAAAGAGGAAGTGGAGACAGATGTCTGTTTGTCTTTTTACATTGTACCTTATTCCCAAACACTCACAGTTCCAAGATCTAACTCTTCAGTTGTGTCCTCCAACATAAGAATAACTCTCTTTGTTCTTTCTTGAAACCTCAGACCCTAGTGAGCTCACGCTCTTGTCAGGCTTTTTCATCTTTTCACAGATGGTGTCACTAGGGCTGGTAACTGCGCTGGGGAAGAGTGTTGTTATGAAAGCTAACAAGGTGGAAACTAACCTTTTACTAAATCAAATTGGTGGCCTGAATGGCCACGGGAAGACTTAAGGTTTAGTCTCAAAGACACAGACCAGGGACTCTGCACCCTCTCCTCACAAGATGAGAACAGGTGAGTTATCACCAGGGTTAGTCAGTTATTACCAAGAGCCTGGGGAGATGTGGTAAACAAATTATTGGCTATTCCCCCCCCCCCACGTTATTGTTTGTATATCATTATCTGAGAAAATATGCTCTCAAGTCACAATAGCAATACTTGGCTTTCATACTTCAGTTTTTTTCATATGAAAGGGAGGGGGTCTTACTAGTAAGAATGTCATGAGGATTAAATGAAATAATTCATATAAAGTGTTAAGCATCCAGTCTAGCATATATTAAGGGAGGTACAAATGTTAGTTATCATTATAATAGAAGGAGTAGCTCAGTTTGGCTATTGTTAGATTTCCTTCAAGGGTCTCCTTGAACGCATTCTTCAGTTAGATTCTTTCAGCCCCAAAATGTTTAAATCTTGCATTAACTCATGTATATTACAGACCTATGCTTCCCAATACAGCAGCTGCATGCCACACATGGCTATCTAGATCTTGAAATGAGGCTAGTTCATATTGAGATGTTCTATAAAGGTAAAAACACATCAAATTTTGAAGATTTATTTAAAATGAATATGTATAAAATATCTCATTAATAATTTTCAGATTATTACATGTTGAGATGGTAATACTTCAGATATATTGGGTTAAATTTAATATACTATCAAAATTAATTTCACAAGTTTCTTTTTGTTTTTTATTAAATTTGTTAGGGTAATATTGGTTATTTAATATAAATTTCAGGTATACAACTTTATAATACAATTTCTGTATATTCTTGTATACTGTTGTGTACTCATCACCTGAAGTCTAGCTTCCTTTTGTCACCATATATTTTACCTCCTTTGCCCTCTTTGTCCTTCCCCTACCCCCCCTTTCTCTCTGGTAACCACCATACTATTGTCTGTATCTAGGAATTTTCATTTGTTTTGTTTGTTCATTTGTTGCTTTTTGGTTTATATCCTACATATGAGTGGGATAATATGGTCCTTGTCCTTTTCCGTCTGATTTATTTTACTTAGCACAGTATTATATTGTACTTAACACTCTCAAGATCCATCCATGTTATTGCAAATGGCAATATTTCATCTTTTTATAGCTGAGTAGTATTCCAATGTGTGTATGTGTTTGTGTGCATCATATCTTTACCCTATTATCTATTGAAGGACACTTAGGTTGTTTCCTTATTTTGGCTATTGTAAATAACACTTCAGTGAAATAGGGGTACATATATCCGTGGATAAGTGTTTTCAAATTTGGGGGATAGATACAAGGAATAGGAATTGCTGGGTCATGTGATAGCTCTATTATTATTTTTTTGAGGAACCTCCATACTATTTTTCATAGTAGCTGTATCAATTTATATTCCAATCAGTTTGGTTTTTATGCTATTGAGTTCTGTGAGTTCTTTATATATTTTCGATATTAGCTCCTTATTGGAGGTATCATTTGCAAATATCTTTTCTTCCTTTAGTTGATTACCTTTTTGTTTCGTTGATGGTTTCTTTTGCTGTAAAGCGGTGTTCGGTTTGATGTAGTCCCTTTCATTTCTTTTTTGCTTTTATTTCTTTTGTCTTTGGTGTCAAGTTCACAAAAGCCTTCTAAGACCAAGGTGCATGAGTTCAATGCTCATATTTTCTTCTATATATTTTATTGTTTCAGATCTTATGTTTAAGCCTCTATTTCATTTTTTAAAGAAGTTTTTATTTTTCAATTACAGTTATTTTTTTATATTTCAATTACGGTTATTTGGTATACAACATTATATTAGTTTCAGGTGTACAATATAGTGACTAGACATTTATATAACTTATAAAGTGATCACCCCAATAAATCTAGTACCCATTTGACACCATACATAGTTATTACAATATTATTGACTATATTTCTTATGCTATACTTTGCATCCCCATGACAATTTTGTAACTACCAATTTGTACTTCTTAATCCCTTCCCCCTTTTCACCCTCTAACCTCTCTCCCATCTGGCAACCATCAAAATTTTCTCTCTATATCTGAGTTTGTTTCTGTTTTGTTTACTTATTTTGTTCTTTAGATTTCCTGTCTAACTGAAATCATATAGTTTTTGTCTTTCCCTGACTTATTTTACTTAATATAATACCCTCTGGATTCATCCATATTATTGCAAATGGCAAGATTTTATTCTTTTTGATGTTGAGTAATATTCCATTGTATATCTTCTTTATCCATTCATCTGTTGATGGACACCAGGTTGCTTCCATATCTTGGTTATTGTAAATAATGTTGCAATGAACATATGAATGCACATATCCCTTCAAAGTAGTGTTCTGTTGTTTTCAAATAAATAACCCAAAGTGAGATTACAGGGTTCTTCTTTATCTCATGTTATAGTCTTTATTTTAAAGTCTATTCTGTCTGACATAAATATTGCTAACCAAACTTTTTATTGTAGTTGTTTCGATTTTCATTATATCTTTTACCATCCCTTTACTTTTGGTCAATGTGTGTCTTTTGATCTGAAGTGAATCTCTTATAGGCAGCATCTGTAAGGATCTTGTTTCCTTATCCATTCAGCCATCCCATGTCTTTTTATTGGAGCATTTACTCCATTTCATTTGAAGTAATTGTGGATAGTTATGTAGTTATTGCCATTTTATTATTCATATTTTTTATCTTTTCTCTTCTTCTTTTTTTTCCCCTCTTCCTCTTTCTCTTCTCCTTCCCCTCCTCCTCCTTCTTCTTCAAGAAGTCCTGTTAGTATTTCTTGTAATACTGTTTTGGTGGTGATGAACACCTTCAGCTTTTTCTTTTCTGGGAAGCTCTTTATCTGTCCTTCGATTTTAAATAATAGCTTTGCTGGGTAGAGTAATCTTAGTTGTAGGTTCTTGCTTTTCATCACTTGACTATCTCATGTCAATTACTTCTGGCCTTCAAAGTTTCTGTTGAGAAATCAGCTAACATTCTTATGCAAGCTCCCTTGTAGATAACTAGCTGCATTTTTCCCTTTGCCTTTAACTTTTGGCATTTTAATTATGATGTGTCTTGGTGTGGGCCTCTTTGGATTCCTTTTGTTTGAGACTCTCTGTGCTTCTTGGGCTTATAGGTTTATTTCGTTCACAAGACTAGGGAAGTTTTCAGTCATTATTTCTTCAAATAGGTTTTCCATTCCTTGCTCTCCTTCTTTTCTCCTGGTATTCCTATGATGTGAATGTACACTTGATGTTGTCCAAGAGGTCCCTTAAACTATCCTCATTTTATTTTGGGGGGGGGGATTCTTTTTTATTTTTGCTGTTCTGTTTGGGTGTTTTCTGCTATTATCTTCTAAATCGCTGATTTGATTCCCTGCTTCATCTAATCTATTGTTGATTTCCTCTAATCTATTCTTTATTTCAATTATTGTATTCTTAATTTCTGACTGGCTTTTTATGTTTTATATCTCCATTTTTATGTTTCATATCTCTTTGTTGAACTTCTCAATGAGATCATTGAGCATCTTTATAAACAGTGTTTTGAAATTTGCATCTGGTAGATTGCTTGTCTCTATTTTGTTTAATTCTTTTTCTGAAGCTTTGGTCTATTCTTTTATTTGGAACCTGTTTCTTAGTTTCCCCATTTTGGCTGCCTCCCTGTGTTTGTTTCTACATATTAGGTAGGGCTGCTATGTCTCCCAATCTTAGTGGAGTGGCCTTATGTAGTCAATGTCCTATGGAATCCCTTGGTGCAGTCTCCCTAATCACCTGAGTCAAGTGCTCCAGGGGGTTTTAAATTTATATACGTCATCAGGAAAGGTGTCACTAAGAAGATAACATTTAAGTAAATACCTAAATGAAGTGAGTAAGTGAACCACATGGATAAGTGGATAAGGACATTCAAAGCATCAGGAATAGCAAATGAAAAGTTCTGAGGTGGGCATGTGTCCAGAATATTTACAGCACAGGGTTACAGGGAAGAGGAGCAGGTCACACGAGGTCTCATGAGTCACAGGAAGAATTTTTTTTTACTTCAAGTGAGATGAAGTTTGGTGGGTTTAAACAAAAGAATAATTTTGCCTGATTTCTGTGTGGCAGGATTTTTCTGGGTGCTCTGATAAAAATAAACTGTCGGGGTGGAATGGGAGACAGTGTGGCAGTAGGAGCCCTAGTTAGGGGTCTATTACAATAATCCAAGCAAGAGATGATGCTACTTTGAAGGTAGGGCTGACATGACATGTTGAAAATGTGGATGTGGACAAAGAGAGAGATGATAGGAGTAAATCCAGAGTTTTTGACCTAAGGAATTAAAAAAATAGAGGGTTTTTGTTTTTGTTTTTGTTTTTGTTTTTATGAAAGAGGAAGCTTACAGAAGATGTAATTTAGAGAGAAAAGACCAGGAGCTCAATTTTGATCCATCTGGATTTAATTTTCTTGTATGGTAAGAGTCAACATTCATTTTTTCTTCATATGGATATCCAGTTGTTCCAGCACCATTTATTTAAAAAGACTTTCCTTTCTCCTGTTGGATTGCTTTGGCACATTTGTTGAAAATCAACTGACCATAAAGTTGGGTCTATTTCTAAACTCTATTTCATTCCATGATCTATTTGTCTATCTTTATGCCAATAGACACTACCTTGATTACTGAAACTTAAGAAGCTCTATTTTGGACATGTTAAGTCTGAGATGCCTTAGACAACCAAGCAGAGATGTCAGGTGGACAGCTGGGTATAAGAGCCTGGGATTTAGAAGACAGAGGTCAGTGCTAGAGACATAAATGTTGTGTCATCTTCATACAGGTGGTGCTAAAAAGTTATCACATTGCAAGAAAGTATCTAGTGAGTGAGCATGGACAGAAAAATGCAAGCACTGAGCTGAGAGGCACTCTAACATTAAGAAGTTGGTGAGATGAGAGAAACTAGAAAAGAAGATTGAAAAGGATTCATCAGTGAAGAAGGAAAATCAGGAGGGTGATATTGTCCAGTAATCCAAGAGAAGTGTTACAAAGAGAAATGAATCAGCTGCCAGTTGTGTCAACTGGAATGAAAATGGACCATTAATTCTAGTGATGGAGGGTAGGGGGGCAGTCATTTTTGAACTAGATTACAGCAGTTTTTACAGAATGGCAGGGGCAAAAGTCTGATCAGAATGAATTGAAAAGAAAATGAGAGCAAAGAAATTGGAGACAATGCGCATGGACAATTCTTTCAAGGAGTTGGAAAAGAGAAGGACAGAGTGAGGCAGTATATAAAAGCAGAAGAGAAACGACAGCATTTTTAATGCTAATGAGAATGATCCAGTAGAGAGGAAAAATCTGGTGCAAAGGAGAGAGAAGAGAAAATTGCTCGAGCAGTGTTTGGGAGTAGGTGAGACAAGGTGCACGAAGCAGACATGGAGGCGCATTACTCATAGATAAGGACACAGATGGTTCAGCCAGGAAGAGAGTGTCCACAGGCACTGGTGCAGCAAAGTCCCCAGATATGCTGGAAATTGTTCATGACCTCTCTAATGAGTGTGTGTCAATTAGACTGTGTAGGTTTAAAAGTTTAGGAAGAACTTGTAGATTGAAGTAAGCAAGTACCAGCTACGGGGAGGTATGGAGAGGAAGAAAGATAACTGTAATCAGACTCCCTCTCATACCACAGCTAACTTCCAAGTGGAAGAAAATTCAGCACTTCTCTCCTTATGTGCCCGGTAAGCATGTGCAGGCTCCCATTATCTGACAATGTGCCACTATTGTTTAACCAGTATATAAGAGGCATCGCCACCATGGCAGCAGGCGGGGGGAATGGGATGCCATGCCCTGGCTGGACTGGATAACACTGCTGCCCTGTGAGGCGGGCTGTGCCATTGCTGAAATAAAGAACTATGTCACAGTTGCCTATGCTCCATGCATTTTCTTCCAACTGCTGGAGTCTAGTACCCTATCTTGAAACTGTGAATCTGCAGCAACACAGCAGGGTCAAGCTTAGAGAAGGGTTGGGAAGAAAAATGAAATTCATAAGGGAGTTCCTTTACCATCTGCCAGTTCCTTTCCCCTTGGTTCCACTTGTCAACTTTCCCTCTGAGTTCTTGGTGACTGTAGGCATGGGAAAGATCCCCCTGCCATCCCAACTATCGACAACCAAAGGCATCACATAATTTTTCAGAAAAACTTGATTTTCTGATTTTTTTCCTTACCCTGTCATTCTCCCTTTCCTTCCCACTCCTTCCTCTTGCGCCTTTCCCATTCTCAGATATTCTCCCCTTCTCCCTTCCTACCTCCTTCTATTTTCTCTGTCTCTCTCCTTAGTTCCTCTTAGCCTTTCTACCCCTCCATTTACCTACCAATCTCTTCTCAGGATTTGAATAGCACTATTACCCCTACCACACGGTTAGTTATCTCTTCATGAAAAGGTTTGAACTTCCAAACTCTGGCTGGAACCTTTTGTATCCCTGAAACTAGCAAGATTCTCTGCAGAATAAGAAACAGGATGATGGAGAGGAAAAAGGCAGTGGAGTGTGGAAGGCAGAGAAGAGAAGAGTACTGACATCTGCTAGTACTATCACCTGTATGGCCACCTTTGATTCTCACACCACCCACTGAAGTGTTTTTATTAACCCTGCTTCATAGATGAGGAAACTGAGGCTAAGAAAGGTTATGTAACATACTTAGGATTATAGAGTTCGTGAGGGATAGAACCATAACTTAAACCAAGGTTATCAAGCCCAAACTACCATGTCTTTCCTATAGCTTTGTACTTGGCAGATTCTGTGTAGATTTTCAATAATATTGGTTTTTGATAGTAATAGTTAGGCCTCAGTCGACTTCTCTAGGTCTAATAAAAGGGTTGGACTAATGGCGATTAAGGGTCTCTCTCTCTCTCTGTGAGTCATTCTCAAGAAAATATAAAACTTTACCATGGGCAAAATTTTACCAAAGAGCAAATGAGGTACAGCCTCCAACATATGACATGATAATCAAATGCTGATGGTCAGGACTAGAGCAAAAAATACATAGAGAAGACCTTCTGTAATATTGTTGGTGGCTAAATACATGCCAACTTATCACAGGTATTTACTCTGTATTAATGGATACATTGTCCTAATACTGACAGAGATCATGTCACCAAATCCTCCTACAACCCCAGGAGTAGTTTGTGTTATAAAGAAACTACAACTTGGAGAGAATAAATACAGTTTCCAAGGTCACACAATTTTAAACATCAAAATCAGGTTTCAAACTCAAGTGGCCTGATCAAGAGTCCTAACTCTAAAACACAGTGCTGTTCCCTTATAACTACTATTCATGGTTGACACTTTTAGGGACAAAGAATCAGTCAATATTAAAGTGAGAAAGAACCTTAAAAATTGAATCTCTCATTAACAGATGAGGAGACTGAAGAGCAAAATTTGAATGGTCACTTAGACATAGAATTGAGACTTCCAGCTAGTGCTCTTTCCACCTGTTATATGTTTGCTAGATGCAATAAAGAGCGAATTACAGACATCTCAGAAGAGAAATCTATGACCCTCTGCAAAAAAAGAGTTAACTAAGCCTAAGACAACTGGAAATATTAATCTAGTTTGAAAAAACAACTCATTAACCAAAGGTCTCTCTTCACACCCCAACATCTTCGCCCTTCACAATGCTCAGACCCCAACTATGCCCCAAACCACCCCCACTCCAGGCTTGTTTTTACCAAGTTTTATGGTGACTGGCTTGAGAAGATTAAAAAAGTAATGCCACCCTTTGAGGGAGAATCCCAGGGACTAAGATAGCAGTTGTTATAGCAACGGTCATACTACTTTGGTCAAAGAGAAGACTTTTTGGGGAACTGAAAACAGAACCTTGAGCACAGCTGCTGGTTTCACTCCCATTCTCCTCGACACGCCCTTTCAGAAGTTACCACGAGCCCCTGCACCTGGGGCCCTCACAGCACCTGGCCAAGCCTGTGTCCAGCACTGGAATGGAGGTAACACCAACCCTAACCTTGTTTGATATCATTCCACCTAAACTCACTGCTGCATCTCTGGTGCTAGAGTTCTCCTGCTGGAAAACCTCAGCTCAGAATAGTCGGCATCCTCTAAGAGGTCTAATATGGTAACAGGACCCACTCACACTGCATGTGAGAAAGAAGGAGTAAGCAAGAAGTTTCTTCATGTGGCCCACAGAGGTCCTTGAGTTATTTGAGGCAGCAAAAAAAATTATCATTGAATAGTTTGGGCATCTCAGGGATAGGAGGCTGGGAAGGATAAGGACGAGATATAGCAACATTTCAGTATGTATTTCAGTGAACTTTCTAGTTCCCATGACAGCAATATTCTCTTCTACCAAATCCTCCTTCTAACTATGCCTATTGCCATCCACACATCCATCCATTCATCCTTTGGTCCTTACCCAAGTTACAGAGTTAGGGTTTTTTTCCACCTACACCAAGCAACCCTAACTACTACAGACAAAATTTGTTTGCATGATTGGATGAATGGATGTCCATCTTCATTTATTAAACAGACATTGATTAACATCTTCATGTACCTGGCTCTGTACTATGTTCTGCAGATAATATGGTGAACAAGATAGAGTTTTCACCATCAAGGAGCTCCTAGCCTGGTGTGGAAACAAGTAAGCAGATATTGTATCATGAAGTAATGGGCTGGAAGGTGGGGTATCTAGAAAGCTCTATAGAACCATACAGGAGGGGCACATAACCGCATATTGGAGGTCAGGGAAAATACATATTTTCACCTTCCTGCTCAAACATTAGCCAACCTGGGATATACCTGACAACGAGAGTGTCCTCATAAAGCACTTCTGTGCTCCAGCCCTCTGACTGCAAAGCCATGGGTTAATCAGCTCTGACATGGGGATTCATCACTCACAAACTTTTCTCCTCTATGTCTGGGGTTCTTTGTCTGTAATAAAGCAATAGTAATAGAACCTCTGTCTCAATATCACTGTGAACATTAAATGAAATTTTGTATATAATCCACTTAGTACAAGGCATGTCACAGAATATGTGTTCAATCCATGACCTTTTCTTAGTCTTAATTATTAATAGGTTCTTGGATTCCATGGCTGACCTCAAAGGATATTCTCCCCATAGGGATTCCACAAAGAAGCCATTTTAAGTATGATCTGAAACCTTTATTTATTCAAATTTGCAGTATTATATCACAGTCCTTCTGTTCCTCTCTTTATTTGACAGGTAAAAAGAAAAATCTCTCAATCTGAAAGGAGAAACTGAGGCACAAAGTGAAGAAACTATTTGTTGACACAATATCTCCCCCACAGGACTAAGGATCAAGCTCAGTTCAGTGTATTTTCCCTCAGCCCATCCTCCCTGACACCATAATAGAACATACATAATATTTCAGTTTTAAGGAGGAAGGTGCATTTCCCCCCCAAAAAAAACAATATTTCATACGAGGAAAAATAAATGTGCTCGCCAGTCATCAGCATGTGATTTCAAGAGGTCCAACCATCCAGCTGTCTTTCCAACTAGAAGGATAGTAAACTAAGAGTGTGGTTCATGTCCTTGAAGAAAAGGAGGCTCTGAAATCTGAGACATCACGAACTTTTCTTGAACTACACACCAGCTGAGATCTGCCTTCCCACCCACTTGGTTCATGGGCAGGCAGATGATGGCTCATTTACTGAAATCTTCTAATGGCGGGAAATGTTCTTCTCCTTTTCACTGTGCAAATAGACAAATAACAAGGAAAAAACTATAACATTACAGATAGAGGAGAATAAGAAAATAAACAGATAAATAACTTTGGGAATCAGAATCAATTCAATTCAGTCCCTTACAACTTCTGACCCCACACATATTCCTGTATTCTTTCATTCTATAAACATGTATGAGCAGCTAGTTTGTGTTCTAGAGCTGGGAGGTGGGTGAGGAAAGGGAAGAGGACACAGAAGTCTTGTCCTCAAGGGACTGCAGCATGGCCTACCTTGAGCCTTTTAAGATCTTTAGTCACCAAACAGAAGCTCAAACCTGTTCCCTGGACCTGAATAAAATGAGGACTTCCTATCTACTCTCATGCAATTTTCACTATATTCTCCACAGACTCAAGGAACCACATATGGATTTCTTTTGTTGTCCACCAAAAACAATAATTTAGAGATGAAGAAATTCTGGTTTGAGGATCACCAATTCAATCCATTCACACTTCTACACTGTAGAGAAATTTTTAAATTTTCTGTCTTTTTTTTTTTTGTAAGAAATAGAAAGTATTCCATGTATGTGTGTACACAGCATTTTATTTAACAAACTAATGTTTGTAATTTGATATCATAGTGTGTTCATTTAAGTTTAAAAGAAGATTAAAAGAAAAGGAAAATACAGAGAGCTGGAAGAAAGATGAAAGATAATAGAGATGGAAATAATGATAAAGGAGGGAAAAAGACAGAGAAACAGAGAAACTGGGTATGCTCTGAAAAGAGTTCTAATCAGAGGTCTTCCCTCTGAGGACCTGGGTCATGGTCTTCTGCAAATTGTGGTGCATTGGGATGCTGATCAGCTAGTCTGCTGTTCACTGTCCCAGGATTCTGTTGCTGGATGACATGATTTCAAAGCATCTCCGCTGACTATATTAACCAGAGCAGCCCACCTAGGGATGGCAAAATTTCCTTCACTGCAATAGTGAAGAGAGCTACAACAGCCAAAAAACTCGATGGGTCTGAGACTTCAAGTCCTATTAGCCCATCTTCTCCTCCACTCTTTTAAGATTGTAAATGCTTGAGGACATAGACGGTGTCTCCGAAATTGACTATAAACACACACACACACACACACACACACACACACACACACACACACAGTCCTTGAAACAGGAGAAGCTAAATAAGACATGAATGAAAAAAGATGCCACCCAACTCTCATCGCCCCTGCCCTAACACACACACATACCCGCAGATATATGCTTCTGTCTAGAGTGTTTCTCACCCTTGCAACTTGCTCTCTCCACCATCAACCTCAATTTAGTTTCCAAATATGCACTGGTGTTCAGAAATATTGCAACTCCTAATTTTTATGCAGGAAAAAGAAATATACTTCTTTCAATTACTGTATCCTGTAGTAAGAATTAACAAGTGAAATTAAGCAAGTTTCTAACACAGGTTTTCATTAGGCCTACCTGATGTGACAGTTGCAAATAATCTTTTCATCAATGTTCTCAGATTCATGACATCCTCCAAAATCATGAGGCACAAATGGCTTGTTAAATATAACAATATTAAATTTGTTAACCTCATAACTCTCATTAGCTATTTTATCTGTAGGCATGGCTGAAAATCAATGAAATCTTGTTTCTATTTCCAGCTGACCTGAAGAAATCCCACCTCCTCTTAAAGACCATCTGTGAATAATGGGAAACTCGGCTGGTGTCACCCAGAATCCACTCTCTCGATTCCCCACATCACTGTATTCACTATGTATCATATATCACTTATGTATTTTATTTGTGTAAGCCCCAAGTAGCTCTGTCTTTTTTTCCCATAAAAATACAAACTCTTAAAAGGCAGGGGCTTTTGTCAATTATAAAGAAATTAGCACTGTTTCACTTGGAAACCATGCATCAAAACATTTGAGGATCAAAAATCGTAACTGAAGGACCTCTAGAGAGTCACTCTATACTTCTATCCTTCAGTTTATGATTTATCTACCATCTACTGAGGACCTAAACTAGGATTTTGCACCTTGATCTTTATACAGTTTTAGGGTCATTGCAGTGCTTAGTACAAAGCATAGTGCCTTATTTGTACAAGTATTTGTTGAATGAATAAATGAGTGAATGAATAATAAATTGTTGATGATTGATGTTTGTAGAACTATTATAGGATTGTTTTTCTGTGTTTGTGTTTGTTTGTTATTTTGATATGCCTGCTCATAGAGTGTGACATTATAACCCCAATTTACAGATGAAGAAACAGGACTAGAAAGGTCAAGAAAACTGCCCAAGTGGAAAAGCCGTCTTTCAGATACCTGCCCTCTGATTTCAAATGCATAGCTCCTTTGGCTCCACACAACTGCCCATCTGAAATAATACCATTGAATCTGATAACCTAGGTCCTTTTAGAGAGCTGCTGCACTTGTAATCCACTTTATGACTGTGACTTCCAGGAACTTGTCTTTTTATCCCTTTTTACTGTCCTTGTACTGCTCTATGCTGTCTTCAGTTCCAAAGAATGTTTCATGTAAGAGTAGGAGATTGCTATCTTCTGGAGCCAGCCAGCTAGAAATAAGGCATCATTTCTCATGACCATTCATAATATAGTCCAACTCCACTAAAAACACCCCTCACCTAGCAGCATGACCACTCTCACCACCTCTGTGAATGCATGATGGGCCCATCTATGTAGAGCAGAGAAAATAAGTCCACTTTGGGGTAGAATGACTTAACTACAGGCAAAAAGTCACTTTTGACAGGGAAGAAGTGCTTATTTGCACTGAATAACTTGGAACTATTGCTACTTCACAGTTGGAAAGTACTTTTGTGTGTGTGTGTGTGTATCCCCAGACAAATTTATCAAACAACCTCACTTAGTTATAATAATAAATCTCTTAAATTTTTTTGTGAAGTTATTTCTAACATTTTCTCAATATTACTAATCATCAGGGAATTGCAAATTAAGACCATAATGAGATACCACCTCACACCTGTCAGAATGGCTATCATCAATAAATCAACAAACGTGTTGGCGAAGATGTGGAGAAAAGGAGACCCTCGTGCACTGTTGGTAGGATTGCAAATTGATGCAACCACTATGGGAAACAGTGTGGAATTTCCTCAGAAAATAAAAAAATAGAACTACCATATGACCCAGCAGTTCCACTTCTGGATATTTATCCAAAGAAATCCAAAATACTACGAGAAAAGATATATGTTCATTGAAATGTTATTTACTATAGCCAAGATATAGAAGGAACCTAAGTGTTCATCAAAAGATGAATGGATAAAAAAGAAGTGGACCATATGATTTAATTTACATATGAAATTTAAAAAACAAAATCAACCAACAAACAAACAGAAACAAACTCATGGAACAAATTGATGATTTCCAGATGGGAGGGAGGTTGGAGAATGTGTGAAAACAGTAAAGGGATTAAAAGTACAAACTGGCAGTTATAAAAATAGTCGTAGGGATGTAAAGTACAGCATGAATATAGTCAATAATGTTTTAATAACTATGTATGGTGTCAGATGGGTACTAGACTTATCGGGATGATCACTTATTATGTTATATAAATGTCTAATCACTATGTTGTACACTTAGAACTAATATAATATTGTATATATATAAACTGTAACTGAAAAATGTTTTACAAAGAAAAAATATGTTGAATGTATTGAAATTCTAGGATTTATTTAAATTTTTACTATTGAATTAAGAATGTTTAATAAACATGAGAAAGATTCTAAAAGAAAGGATAGATAGACTCACCAAGAAGAATGTTGTCTTGATGATGGTCCCAAGAGCTCAGATCACTCTGAGGAGATATAAGGACATGGATGTCACAAGCCCTATTTTCAAGGAGCCTATATAGATAAAAAAGAAAACAAAACAAAACATGATCCTTGCCCACCCCCCCAAAAATAGGTACAAACAAAGGAAAATTATAATAGTGCCAAACTGGGCACTAATGCTCTGAGAAAAGCCAGCTAAAAGTATCAAAGTGATTGGGATTTGATTTGAATTAATTGAGAAGTTTAGATAAAAGAGCTGAAGGTGAATTTATAGACTACTAAGACTGGGAAGAAGTAGCCAAGAGAGTCAGACTACACTCTTTAATTTAATAAATTAGGAGACTAAGTCCTAGAGAAGTTGACTGACTTACTCCACACCATTAATTGAAGTTGAGCCAAGACTAGAAGCTAGGTCTTGAGGCTTCCTGTTCAGTTCTCTTTCCTCTACTCTGCATTCTCAAGCAAAGTTA
This sequence comes from Eidolon dupreanum, assembly GCA_028627145.1. Lineage (NCBI taxonomy): Eukaryota > Metazoa > Chordata > Mammalia > Chiroptera > Pteropodidae > Eidolon > Eidolon dupreanum. The sequence goes on along the minus strand of CM053515.1, from coordinate 50,825,231 downwards.
GGCATTGAGCTTTGAAAAGTTGGCACATAGAGTGAGTGAAAAAGGGCCCCAGGGCTCCCTGTGGTGGCATGAAAGATTAGAGGACAAGCCGAGCCAGGCTGCTTAGTTAACTTCTAAATCAGAAGCAAATAACTTATCTGTAGATTCACTGGCACAAATATCCACGTGTTTTTTGGCCTGGTTAGACTGGACTAGTTTGCACTGGATTAGCTTGCAAAGGGTGCAACTGATTTGATTTAAATAGAATTGGAGCTGGAAGATCACTGAGGGCCACAGTTGTGTTTCATCTCTTCAGATTCTTCCCCTTAACAAGAACTGACCTACTCAAGCTGTGAAAGTGCCAGACCTAAATATACATTACTACCTGTAGAGTAAATCACTAAATGGAATCAGTGTGTTCCTAGAAAGTCAATACACTTTTAAAAGACATTCATGGGGAATTCTTTTGAAGATGAAGGGTTCATCTGCCAAAATAAAATGTAAATTACTTCCTGTATTATCTATTTGTCCAGTTGATTGTTGGTATACTATTTTTTCTTGAAGTGATACATGCCTCTACTGGGGCTGGATGATTCTTGAGAGAACCAGGCATTTGCTAGAAAAGTAGCAGGACAGATCCCTGGTTCAAAATCAGAGTTCTCAGGATCTCTCCTTTCTTTTGGATTCAATATCATGTTGCAGGGAATTTGAGAAGGAAGATCTACAGAAACGTAAATGGAAGAGGACTCCATAACCTATGGGGGATTCATTACATGTTTTTCTCTTTGAAAAAATTCAAGCAATTCAGAGATCACAATGAATATCAGAGAGAAAGTCCTGACTCAGAGAAGGCTGGAGCCTTCACCCAGGGACTGGTATGATAGTCAACCCCAGTCATTATTCAGTATTAAATTATTCAAAATGTTTGGTTTATGTCAATTATTAAAAGTGAAAGCCTACTCAAAGAAATGTTTTAGAAATTCATTCACAAATCCATAACCCTAGTACATTTATTATTTTAATTTCTCACATCATATTATTTTTTAATATTTATCTATGTATCTTTATACAAAGCCACAGGAAAAATTCACACCATTACTACAATTTTGTGTTCAACTTCTTTCACTTTGTTATTTCACAGTACTTCTCTTTTCTACTTAAATATCATATTGATCATTTTGAATGATACTCATCATTCTCTCTTGTTGACAGCATATAATTTTACTTAGTCTTTCCCCATTGTTGAAACCCACGACATGTGACCTTGACTCTTCCTGAGCATAATCAGCTATGCTGGCATACCACTCTCCTTGAAAATTTGACTCAGATCATTACTGTGAGAATCTTCCTGCTCTGCTAGGGGTACCTAACTCTAAATGCAGCAAATGGTCAGGTCCTGACTTAAGCTGTTGTCTAATTGTTTCATATGTATTCATCTTATCTTACTAAAATATTGCTAGCTCCTGGAGATTTGAGGGAAGTTTTCAGCCTCAAGGCTAATCAATAGCTATCATTCATGAGCAGAAAAAAGAAATTTATTATTTGACCCTAGGTGAACAATTTCTGAGTGCCTAACATGTGTTGGACACTTGCTGGTAATGTCACATTATTATCTTCTTTAATTCACATAACGACCCATGAAGAGATACTATTATTACTTCTAAGTTATAAAAGGAAACTGAGACTCAAGGATCAGTTTGCCTATCAGAACAAAAGCAGAGGAGTTTTATAGATATCAATTTCTTAAAGTTCAATCTCTTGAGATATAAAATTTTTGAGAAAAATTCTTAATTTTTCATAGAAATAACCCTTCCTGATGTTAAATTAAGTCACCTATTGTTTTCTGTGATCTCAAGCACACACATCAGTATTTATTCAAGCTTTTAAGTGGTACTTGGCACCTGCTTCAGAGAGGGTTGCTGATACAGAACAAACAGAATGTCAAGATGGTGGGATGTTGTACTTTAACCAGCAAGAATAATTTTTAGCCCCAGCTATTCCTGCTAGAATAATATTGCTGGGAGAATTAAGCAAGATAGAGATAGTGAATTCCAAAATCTGAACCCTAATCAGAAACATGGACACAGAATATTAAATCTAGGAGAGGTCCTTGAGGTCACCAGGAAGAAGTACTGTATTTTACAAGTGAAGAAACTAGAGAGTTCACATGACAAATGAAAAGTCTCATAGAAATCAAGAAAATGCAATGATTAGAGGACAGAGCTTCATCATTTCATAATATGAACAATGGGTGAAGTCAGGGGGGTTCCACTGTGCTATGTTACATGGAACATAGGCTTCTATTTTAAGAGTCCAGCCCTGCACCTGCCCTATTCAGATGAGCTTGGCAAAAAAAAGAAAAAAAGAAATGAAAACAGGCTTTTCTCACTATGGGCTGGCATGAGGGTTCAAGGTCACAGGTTGCTTAAGCCATAGTGGAGTATGTGCACCCCATGGGGTTGGGGGCTTTTCCTCCTAAGATTCTCAGTTTAGTTACTACAAATCTTGTCCCCATAATACCAAGAGGAAAAGTAAGGCCAAACCAGAGAAAGAGACCCTTTAGTCCTCTGGCTCATGTAGAGTTGCTCTCATATGCCCCCACCCTGGCTGTGTGCTAATTAAGCAGGAGGAATAGGAAGCCAGAGAAGGTCCAGACCAGCCATAGGTTAGGGGCAGGGGAGTTAAGAGCCCATGCTCCCTACTCAGCACATCTAGAAAAAAAATTGTTAGATCTTGGAATAAATTGCCAAGAAAAGCAGAAAAAATATTTTAATCATAGTTTCTTCAGTAAAATAATAAAGGACAAAGGAAAGATTATAGTCTTTAGAGCCAGAAAGATCTGACTTTGAATCAGGTCTGCCACTATCTTGGTTGACTAGCTTTGTGCAAGTACCTAACACTATCAAGACTTCAGTTTCCTCATCCATAATTTTAGATAATAACAGAACACCTCTTTGAAGGTTATAGTAAGGACAGTGACAATATGGAAGTACCGACTACAAGGCCTAGGCAAAGGTAACCGTTCTTGCTATTTTTATCAACCTGCATGAGAACATTCCTTTACAATTTTCAATGCTTTGACAAGATGCTTCACTACCTTGTTTCTTCATTTCAGAACATAAGCAATCAATTCATTCTCAGGGCTCCCCTAATGATAGAGGTTACTTTCTAGCATCCTCCTCCCAAGAATCTACCATTTGAAGTCAAAGGATTCCATGAATTTTAATTTAAATCATGTTAGTAGACCTCCGTATCAAAATCTGATGATTTAAAATCTGCTGTGTAGTTGTCAAAATCCACAAACTCTTTTTCTTTGGCAAAATATAAAATATACAATGTAGGGATAAGAAAATTGCCAAAATTTGTTAAGTAATCTCAGTGAATTCTCTGTTAGCTGTCTTCCTTAAGGAATGGGTTGGTCTAATTAAAATAAATTGAATAGATTTTAAAAGATTGTGACTAAAGTGAAATAAAACCAGTAGCTCCAGTTTCCTTTCTTTATTAATGCTCCTTTGATAATTCAGAAGTCACTTTAGATTCTTACAACAAACTACTGTAGTATTATGAAGGGACAAAAATGTTGGTGAATTAAGAGTCTGTTTAATAATAGAATAAATTTTTTACATTTTCATACTTTTGTGTGTGTACAAGAGCTTAATAAACCTAAGAGGATTTCACAGTTGTAAGGCGGTCCAGTGATTAAGGTTTTTCCTTGCCTCTGATTTCTGAACTAGCACACTTTTCCTTTTGCCTGTTCCCCCTTTGCGGAATAGTAAGCATCAGCTGCTCATTGTGCTGACTTTAAAAATAGTGGGCTGGAGTCCAAGGAATCCCTGGAGTCCCTCCTCAAACACCACCTTGCTAACAATCTTGGGCAAGTCACTAGCCCTCAGTTTCCCAGTCTGTAATATGTGTGGGAGGTGGACTGGGGAGCTGTGAATGTCCCTTTCACATCTAAACTGCTTATGATTCCTATATGACAATATGAAAAAATTTTAAAGTCCTTCCTTTGAACATGATTTGCTATCTATAATGTGAAAATAACCACTTTATATGAAAAGAGGTCTTGCAGTATTTCTTTGAGAGAGGATTTTGAAAGCTACATCAGATGAAAAGGTATATGAAGAGGACTAAGAAAGATAATTGGCCAAAGGTCAGCTGGAGAACGTCTCCGCCAGAGATAGACTGGGCCCACCATGCAGATCGACTTACCACTTCTTTGATGTGAGGGCCTTGTGTCAGGCTTCCACCAACTTTTAGGAGTGTACCACCACCTAAAACATGTGCTCATCCCTATGGATGTTGAAAATATGCCTGTAGAATCCTAGAGCGAGATGAGGAGATAATCCAGATTATTTAAACAATGTAGTCAGAAACATAAATGAAATCTAGAAATCCCTGAGTATCTTTTTTGAATGTCGACACTGGACAAAATTGCCAAGGTAACTAATCTAGTTTTCCCTTTGTTTGTGCTGTGACTGCTAATTGAGAGATTTCTACCCTCAAATGGCATGTTTTTAAATGGTCAAGTGGCCTATAGTGGACATAAAACTCAGAAAAGAAACTTGTACTTGGTTCTGGTTATGCTCCTAGGTGATGCCAAGTCACTTAGCCCATCTGAAGTGAGCCGCAGCATAAAGCTGAGCGTAGAAACACCTGTTATGTTCTACACACTTGTTAAGTAATGGCCACACAAAAAATATTCCACAAAACTCTCAGCAAGCTTATTATACATAGCCTTCTGAAGGACAGCTCGCAGGGATGAGAGCCAAACTCATTTCATGAAAGGCAACACGATGAGCCTTCCTACCCCCACCAGAAAATGAAATGAAACTGTTCTCTCCACATGTGATAGGCTCCCAGACGGGCTCTCCTTACCAATTCTATAGTGAGCATTTACTTAGTACTCTGTAATTAGACCGGTGGGAACAATTTCCCTCAACTCCCTCTTTCTGGAGAGACACCTGCAATCAGAGAAACAGAAAGTCAAAGTTTCCACTTTACTCTTCAGGGCTTATGACAAAAAACTTACCAAATCAGACTATCAGATAGGAACTAATACCAGACTTGAGGCCTGGAGCTAAATAGGTTATTTCTGTATTTCTTAGTGAGATGATATTTGTAGAATTTAGTATCTGAAGCTCAGACATTCACAGTAAATATACATGTATAAATGTCTATGACCGACTTCGCCCTCAGGCACTATTATTTTTATTTATTTTATTTTATTTATATATTTTTATTGCTAATTGGAGAAGAGAGATATAGATACATGAAAATAAACTGTAAAATAATCCTCCTATAGTTGAAAACATTTGTGAAACATTTAGTTGGCATGCAAATTGACATAACCTTTTGTAAAGGAATTTAATAGCACATATCAAAAGCCACTAAAATTTCATTCCCTTTAACTCATATATAATTTTAAGAATTCTAAAATTCAAACATTAGAAAAATCCTAAATGCCCAACAATGGGAGAAATGGCAGAGAAATAATGGAAAGCCAATCTAATGGACTAATTTAAGTCAATTGAGAGGAGGCTTCTGAAATCTATGCAGCAACATAAAAAACTCAGTGAGCATCTGTAAAGTAAGGTGTGGAATTCTGTACATCGTACGATTAGCTCTATGTAAAAAACGTGTGTATGAAGAAAGATTGGAAAGAAAACATGGCCCAAAACGCTATGACTATTAAAGTACAAGGTTGTGAATTTTCTTCCCTTGAAATTTTGTTATTAGAATATCATTTTTCCAATAAGTAATCATCAGGAATAGGAAAAGAAGGGAGGGACAACTTGCCAACATTACATAAAGGAAGTCAGAAATAAACCACTGTCTTGTTTTCAAATTTGGATAGAGCCAGTCCCTTCCAAGCAGCTCCGTGCCAGGCCCTGGGCAGATCATTCCACAGCCCTGGAGACCTGGCCCCAGTTCCCAAAGTGCCATTACTTAACCAAAAGAACATAAGAGCTAATCGCTTCCCAACAGTTTGAACTAAATGATCTGAAAGGTAAAATTTCACCAGTTACAGCAAATACTTCTCAGGATCTTAAATTATCTTATATTGCCAAGTGACATGTGAACCCTAAAAATAAGTTCAGCCATTTGTATTGAGAACTGAGAATATTTTAAATTTAGACAAGAGTATGTTGAGGGACAGAAGCATGCTCTAGTTAATTAACACTTCTCTCTAATCTCTCAATCCATTTGTCTAGTTCCATTCTTGAAAGTATTTAAGAGGGCAAAAGTACATTAATGAAAAACACTATAATGCACCAGATATTTTACTGACTCTATTGCTAAAAATTTTTCCATTTAATTTTTGGAAAGGTAATACATGGACTTGGTAAAATATTCAAACTGCACAAAGAATAATCATGGAAGTAATTCTCTCTTTACCACTTCATATCCCCCAGATTAAAAAATTTTTAACGAAGTATTTTAGTTCTAAAGTAGGTTTCTTAATAAAAGTGGACTGAAACCCAAAACTGGTATGTGAGAAAAGACATAACAAGTTAGACTTAGAGATACAAATTGTAAAAGCTCTGTTTGCAGAGAAAAATGATTCCTGAAGTACTTCCAAAACTAAAACTTTAAAAAATTTTTCTTTTATTATTAGTTTCAAGTATATAGTACATTGCTTAGACATTTATATAGTTTTTGAAATGATCCCCTTGATTACTCTATCTTCCCTGTCTCTACACCTAGCCATGACATTACTGCTGACTACGTTCCCTATGCCGCACTCTTTTGAAATTCTTTTAGAACTATCCTTACTATAAAATTCATATTATAAAAGTGTTAGCTATTTTAATTACAGAAAATTATTCAGAAAAATAATTTCTAGTAATTCAGTAAATAAGTCAGTCTTTATTTTGGAAAAATATTTTGGGTCATTTAGTTTTGCCTAATATTATTTATACTCTTATAATACACTCAGAATTAGAAATGATCTAATGTGGTTTGTATGGAAAGAGGAACACAGAAAATATACTTTGCTGCATGAAATGAATTTATAATTAATGAGTACTCGCCACCTGTGTTCGATTCAAAACAAAATCTACAAGTTTACTTAGAAAAAGAAGGATTCATCTTTTCTCCTCAAACTTTTAAACATAATTATAAAACTCCCTATACATATCTTATGGAGTAGTAATCTATTTTAGGAATAAGAATACATTGTGGTAATTTTATTGTATGTGAATTATACATTTATAAAAAATAAGAATGGTTTAATAAAACCCACAAAATTGCACTTAAGAGAAAGGAGCTGATCCGAGAATTTGGCCCAGAGAATACAGCTCTCAGCCCAGCTAAATACCTCAAGAAGTTCCAAGATCAACATTTGTAAGCATTATTGGTTTGGGTTAATGCTTATTCAGAGACTCGACTTTTCATACCTAAAAGTTTACTTTGATGAAACCATGTTTATTTTTCACAATTAAAATTGCGTCCATTTCTTTCTTTACCCTTAATAATTGTATTTTGCTTACATGATCTCTTTCTTTATGTTTCACCAAAGCAATTTTTTCCTCCAAGAGGTTTGAACTCATATCCCCAAACAGAAAAGCATATAATTCTAAAGCATTATATACTTAATTAAGGGGGAAAAAGCCACATATTTAAAAGCACAGTCTCTTAGGGAGTAAGGAACAGGAGGATGCTTGGAGAGGACAGCTATCTGGAATTACGAGAAATTATTCTTCCACATCACTGGATTTCTCTTAGATTTTGCAATCACACACACACATAGCAAACTGAGATGGGCACACAGCCTGGGTGGGCCCCAAGACCCGGCTGTTCCCTCTGAGTTTCTGTACAGGCAGCAGGTTGGCAGCACTCACTGTGGCAGCCCTAGTGGCAGCCCTGGCTGGGTCCTCATGAGCCTGAAGATGCCTTCAACCTCAGAGCCCCATTACATTTTTGCAATGTTCACTATTCAGAGCTTTTCCCACTCTCCCCCAGGAAAATGCGCCATCCCCCTAGAACAATCTCCTCTGACCCCTGAGGACCCGTATGTCCAGGGAGAACCATCTGCCTGAAGAGGTGGTGCAGGAGCTTTGGACAGGCAGGAGGAATTCCAGTCCCGCCCAGCCAGCACCCTCAGCAATAGGAAAGCTCTGAGTGCCCAGGAGAGCACAGGTAAGAGTTAAAGCGGAGGTACTAAACAGTCATGATACACACCTTAAGTGCAAAGAAATGTCCTCTGACCACTCAGTGCAGCTCTAACTACTCCTGGCACTTTTCCGGTTAACTGGCCAGAGCTGTTCTGAGTCAGTCACTTTAGGTGAGATGGCTTGGAGAAACAGCAGAAACTGCAAAATCTGGAGCCTTGCACTCATCAATTTGAGGCAATTATTTAGGGAAAATGCAGTTAGCATTAATATATTGGCTAGGTGGAAAACCAGAGGAGAGAAGGAGCAATTAGGGGGATCGTTTTATAAACTATATAAATGTCTAACCAATGAATACACTATATACTTGAAAATAATTAAAATAAATTTTAAAAAATACACACACACACAAAGATGATTTTATAAAGCATTCACTCTTATATGACAACTAGGGCTAAGAGCCCTAACCAGTGATCACTGGCACCTCTGTGCAAGTTCCTTTAGGCCAACCATAATCAATACAGTGAGGCTCAAGGTTCAATTGACACACATCCCGAATACTCCAAAGGGACAAGTAAGGACCTTCCAATTCCGATGGTGCTTGGTTTTCTCATGAGTTCTGGCAATAGCTTGCCTGCAACGTAAGAAAGGATAGCTCTCAGATGATTCTGACAGAAACAAACCCCTGGGAGAGTAGACAGGACGACATATTCCCAAGCAATGGCCGCGGCAATTCCCAGCCTGTCAGCCGGGCTGGGGAGGCCTCCGTGCACTGGTTTGGAGCGCCCCCTGCTGGTGCACGAAGAGAGCACACCCAGCCCTTTGAAGGCTGCTGACGAAGTCTGACTCAGCAACTAAAACTCCGTTGTTTGGCTGCATCATATTCATTCTTACACGCTTGTCATCTTTATAAATTTTTATTTGACATCTCCCTCGCACATATTTGCCATTTTTTTTAAATTTTGATAATATTGTTCGGGTTCTTCAGAAAATACAGAAAAACATGAAAATAATTATATATAATCCCATTAACAAAAACAACTACTTTTAACATCATTTAATAAGCATAATTTCTACCTAGTCTAGATCATGCTGTGTGGTAATCATTGTTCATCTACTCTCAGATTCATTTCCTGCCCTTGGCTCCATCACCAGCTGACTTTTGGCTCACTGGCAAAAAGTTCGAGTAGGAAGAAGGGTTAAGACATCTGTCCCTCCTTCCACTTGCGGGGGGGGGGGGGAATTTTCCAGCAGTGGAGGCATCTCCTCTGTTCTAGCTCCCACTAGGCACCCAGCATCTGCGTTCTGGTAACAGCACCTCTCCAGCCCTCCGAGTGGAGTAGCTTCCTGCTGTTGCTCATCTGTGAGTTGCCTCAACATAATGTTTAGCTTCTCCGCCCTTCCATCACCTGTGAAGCATTTTCCAAAATAAAGTCCTTTTGAAATACCTAAAATGATTTACTTCCCTGACTACATCATGACTGATATGTCACATCGATAACCTTTGGTTACCACGTCACTCAACATTCTGTATCTTTAGTTCTTCATAAGCTTTTATTAATAGCTGCATAATATCTTATTATATCATACTTTAATTGACTCACATCATTAAAGTTTCCAATGTTTGTAAAAATATAACATTGGTATGAACATCTTGGTGTATAAATTTATATCCACATTTCTAAGTATTCACTTAGACTAGATTCTTGGAAGTGACTAGGAAGAGATGATTCATTTTAAGATTCTTGGTAAATATTGCCCCCAAATCCCCAGACGAAAAGGTTAAACCAATTTACAAGGTTAAACCCACCAGAGGTCTAAAAAAGCTTGTTTCATCATGCCCTTTGCAGCTCTACCACATTAATTTGCTAATTTTATAGTCAAAAAAGATATCTGGTTGTTACTGTTTTAATTTAGATATTTTCTTTATATTGTTAGTGAGGTAGAACATTTTTCAGTTGTTTATTGGCCATGTGCATTTCCTCTTTGGTAAATTACCTGTTATACTTCACAGTCCTTAGTGGTTCTCATATTGACCAGGGGTTCTCAGATGCAAACAGAAGTTGGCTTTGCTAAATTACGCAGAAATGGGATTTATTGGAAGCATATCATTCAGCTCCAAAGTGAGACTGGTAAATTAGGTTCAGGAAATAGATGGAACCAAGGAAACCTGGTAGGCTGAAAATATGGTCAGGTTCCACCCTGAAATGGTCTGAATAAGGTGCCACTACCAATGCTGCTCACCTGAATGATACCCCTGGCATTACTGCCATCCACCATTGAATCCTGAATGCCACTGGCAGAATGCATATTAAACTCTTCTCACGTTTTGTCACTCCTTGTAACAACTTGCAGATTGCATTTTTCCTTCCTTCATCTACTTCCCTATCTCTTTGAGTCTGGGCTGACACGGTGACTTGCTTTGAGCAACATTGTACAATTTCTGAGGAAGCCTGGCAGCTTCCACAAGAAGGCTCCTTCTGAGAATACAGCCCCCCACGCCATGAGGAAGCCCAAAAAAGCCCCTGGAGAGAGGCCCAGGCATATCCCAAATGACCCAGACTCAGCCAGATTACCCCAGCTGAAGCCACATGAAATGGAAATGAGCCATCCCCACCAAGTTCTGTACAATTTGAAGGACCATGAGCAAATGAATGGTAATGGTGGGGTAAAGCTACTAAGTTTTGGGGTGGTTTGTTGTGTGTCAGTAGGTAACTGAGACACTCCTTAAGGTTCAGACCTTGAGCAGGAACGGCCAGCTGGCCAAGCATTTCGAGGCCAGCCATATACAGCTCCTCCAAGTTATCTGTGCCCACCAAGGTCTCACTGACCCTTGTCTTTGCACATTCCGTTCCCCCATCATGGAATGTTTCTTTCCATCTCACCTGCCTCCCACCTACCACTGCCTGCCTGGTAGTCTTTTACTCTTCTTTCAATTTTCAACAATTAGAGCAACCAGTATGAAGTAACTAAAATATATATACCAATAATAACAATAACAACAACAGAGGAATTAGAATGGTATGCTAAAAAATATTTAAATCGAAAGATGGTAAAGGAAGAAGAAAGGAGCAAGAAAAGACAGGAGGCAATAAAAACAACTATATCTATATGTTCATTTACAAAAACTTGTACATACATAAATGTTCATAGCAGTGTTATTCATAAAAAGTAGAAACAATCCAAATGTCCATCATAAATGTGGTATATCCACACAATAAAATGTTATTTGGCAATAAAAAATGAAGAACTGATACATGCTACATGTATGAGCCTTGAAAACATTACACTAAATAAAAACAGCAAGATACAAGAGATTATATATCGTATGATTCCATTTACATGAAATGTCCAGAAGAGGCAAATCTCTATTAATAGAAAGCAAATTTATGATATGTCTACGGCTGAGTGGAGTGGAGGGTATTGAGGGGCAAGAGGAAGTGATTGCTATTGAACATGGGGCTTCTCTCTGAGTTGATGAAAATGTTCTTGAATTCATCATGGTGATGGTTGTACAACCATGAATATACTAAAAGTCACTGAATTGTACACTTTAAGTAGGTGAATTGAATGGTATGTAAATTATATCTCAATAGAGCTGATAAAAATTTTTGATTAAAAAATATTTTTTAAAAATCCAGCTAAATAACCACCTACTCTACAAGGCCTTACCTGAACTTCCCCAAGCAGAACACACAAATACCCACAACTATCTCAAGTAAACCTATATGACACTTCACGGGACCATATACAATTATTGTAACAGTTTCTTCTTTTGACAAATTCCAGAACAAAAGTTGACAAGCCATTTTAAGAAAAATTCTATTATGGAAAATATCACATATATAAAAGTGGGAGAACAGTTAACCTGCATCTCCATGTAACCTATGACTCAGCTCATGGTATCCCCATATACTGCCCACCCCATCCCCAGATTATTTTCAGCAAGCCATTTTGCACATCCCAATGCTAGTAATCCTGAGGCCCAAGGAAGCTGGAAAACAGAAGTCCACAGCAGTCTAATAGGAATTCAACATTTATTAAGTGCCAATAATTGTTATAAGCACTTGGAATGAATTAGTTCAATCAATCCTCAAAACAACCTTAAAAGGTAATGTTATTATACCCATTTCACCCTGAGGAAATCAAGACTTAGAGGTGAAATAACTTGTCCAAGAGCTAGTAAGTGGAAAAATGGAATTTCAAACTGAGGTTATTATCGCAATCATATTTACCTCAGAAAAAAATAATATAACTGATATAATCATTCGACTTATATGCTGAAAGGTGTTCTCTTTCCTGGACTTTAAGGTCACTTATAGGGTCCATCTGCTTGAATTATAGATGGTTTCAGTTCAAGCTGGGGCTACTGAGGACCCCCTGGGAAGCCCTCCGTTTGATCTAACCCTCTGTGGGCTCTAAGAAGCGTCTAAGGCCACAGAGGACCCCAGGCTTGCTCCAAGAAATCAAGAACCTTTAAGAAGCCAGAAAAATAAAAACAGCAGGGTCTCCTTGAATTCTAGAACTGTGCTCTGCAATATGGAAGCCACTCATCAGTGTACCCACTGAGCACCTGGAATGTGGCTAGTTCAAAATCTGATGTACTGAGGTAAAAAAACAAACAAACAAAAACATGTATTTTGAAGACAGTACAAAAAAAGAATGTAAAATATTGATTACATGTTAAAATAGTAACATTTTAGAAATGTCAGGTTAAATAAAATATTTTATCAGAGTTAATCTCACCTGTTCCTTTTTATCTCTTTAGTGTGGCTACTAGAACATTTAAACTGACGTCTGAGGCTCGCATTTCCACCAACAGTGCTATTTCTGACTGTGCCTGTGCTGCCCTGGAAGCTGGCTCCTCGTGGGCTCTCACCTTGCAAATGCTTCTCACAGGTTCACAAAGAAACAAGCAGCACTACTGGCACAGAGGGACAGCAGCCAGGTGCAGCTAAATTCAGAGGTCAGACCTCCGGAACCTTCAGAACATGCCAGTGATACATTGGCCTAACCCTCCATTAAAGCAGCTTCTGAAATAAAATGAGTACAACTCTCCTATTTGAAACTCAGGTTGGGTTGGGATACCCCTGCACCTGATTACTCACTCAAAATGAAGTTCTGTCACCAAGAAGTCATTCAAGGATCTTACTGCCACCGGAATGAGGCTGACAGAGACAGCCAGCCAGGGCTTTAGTTCAGAGAGATGGAGCTGCTTCCTCTCCTACCTTGCTCCTGGGCAGGAATGTTCTCAGTGGTTCGACATAAGAAAATGGGTTTCAAAACTAAATTTATTTTGTTCACCTGTCTGCATAAGGCATTGTCCATAGAACAAAGGGGCTGCCATTCAGGTCAGACCTTTCCCTCCCTATCTGCATTCCACCTCCACACCACTGCCCACGTGAGTGATCACACTTCCATCCCTCTAGAAGCTCCGTTATAGATGGTTATTCATTGAGGTCAATTTGGGCACACGTGAATGCTACGCTATACTAGAATGTTTTGCTGACCTGCAATACAACCTAGTTACTAAAAAAACAAAGGCACTGAAACTGTGTCAAAAACATCATCTGATTACCAGGTTAGTGGAGAGTGAAGGCTGATGAAATCCTAAATCTGACTGCATCAGCTGCTAGGTATGACAGGAAATGAGCAGTCAGGCATTTGAAAAGAAAGTCATAAGAGGTTGTCATGGCACCACTGAGGTCTTGGAAGGCTGGAGCTTACACCATATGGTCACTGTGGCCTGACTCCTCCACCCCAGTGCCTAATACACAGCAAGGGCTCAATATCCATCAATTGAAGAGATGGAGGAGTTGATTATAGAATGATCAGGCAGGCCCTCTGGATCCTGGGGTCAGCCTTCCTAAGAAGCTGCAGCCCCTGACAGCGGGCAACTGGCCAGGTTCTATAGTCAGGACATGGTGCTGCTACGGGCTCGCCTGGCCCCTGCCGCTAGGCTGTTGTGTTCTTCTGTGGAACATAAATAATTTCACAGAACAGCATCAGACAAGGCCACTCTGTGACTGATGAAGACAAAAACCAGATGACTCAGTAATCACATCTCAACACAGACAAAATGTGACCATGGTCCAAACCACACAAAGCACCAGACATCCCCCACCCCAGCTAATGAGTGGCCACCAGTGCTTTACCCAGACCAGCTTCAGCCTCACTCCATTCTCACCTTCTCAGTAAAAATCAAAGACAACAATCACAGAATTCTCCTGCTTCCTGACGATATCCAATCTAGAGCAAAGACCTCCCCCAAAGCACCAGACATAAGCTCAAATCCTGAAGTACTAACACCCTCTGACAGACCCCGGCGGCTGCCCATGACACGTGACTTCCCTTGTTCAATGAGTCAATAAACCCAACTTTGTTCAAATATGTGTTCCTGAAGAGTCTTTGGCTAAAGAAAACTAATAACCCTTAGCCATAAACATCCCCTCCTAGGCTACGGTTGTCACTGTGCCTATATCCCCAGGCCTGGGGAGGGGAAAAAAGGAAATGAGCACAGGAGAGTGGAGAAAATTCAGTGGTGGCAGAGAAAGACTTCTACAAAGGGTGCTGTCCTGTGGGCAACCTCAGGTTGTGCCATGTCCTACCCCTTTCTCACACTAAAGGAAGCCTATCAGAAAACAGAATTTAACATTATAGGATTACCCATAAGCCTATCTACATGCACACAAAATAAACCATTTCACTAACTTCAGTACTTAAACAAATTACTAGTCACTCACATTACAAGGGTGGACATGACAGTTAAGAAACACAAACTATTTAGTCCTACAACCACCTGGAATTAGGAGCCCAAGAAGTCTGACCTGCCTTCCAGCATATGAAATGAACAAGTTACTTAAACTCAGCCTGTTTCTCACTCTGCAAATTAAGAGAACGAATGCCATAAAGCTGCTGTGAGGTAACAGGCCAAAGGCCATAAAAGAATGTGACACATGCGAAGTAATGACGGGTAGGACGCTATCACCATGTTCACCTGATAACCATCTTTCCCACCTCATGGCCCACCTCTCCCAGCCCTAGGCTGACAACTCCTTCACGTTGCCCCATTATGGCACTCCTCTGTCAACCTGCCTTGCCCACCAGACAGGAAGCATCTGGAAAATGAGTAAGATGAAGCACAGGAGGTGTCTTCATCTCTGTCCCACCCTTCCCTCTTACTAGTGGCCTAGGAATTGGGACATGGTGGGGACTCAGAAAGTCTGATGAATGAAGAATATAAGAACTTTATAAGAGCCATAGCTAAAACCAAAACTGAGTAGGCTTTATTCAAGTGCAAGTGATTCTTCCCCTTTGATACTTCTCAGAAATGTGTTTAACTTGGTTATACACTGTTCCCAAACACCAGACTTGCAGCTTGTCCTGTGCCCCTCAAATTGATCAACAGCCTGTAAATTTTTTTCATCCAACTTATCACCCATAATATCACATTTAATAATTTTATTGAAGAAACTTTAATCAGAATTTATCTAAGGAAGAAACTGCTGTATATGTGCCTAAAGTATTGCGTTTTGTTTCAAGGAAAGAAAAACCTCACTCACATTAACATTTGAAAGAGCTGCAGTTCGGTTACAGGTGTGAATGCCTATGAAACTCGTTGAAAATTTATATGTGATATAGAGCATGAAGGTGTTTTTCAGAAACCCAGTTTAACTTTGTTGTTTCTCTTTATGCCTGAATTTAATTCATGTCACAAGAGCAATAAAGGATTATTATTATTTCTATCAAGTTTTCTCTAAGATCTAGTGCCTGTTAGGTACAAAAATTATCTATCATCCAGACCAAAATAATCTTGAAGAAAAAGAAAGCACTCCCAACAATAGGTTCCCTAACAATGTGTGAGGCAACTATTTTTAAAGAGCACCAAGAGTGAAGAAAGAGAAGGAATTCAGCAAAAGAAAGCCTCTTCAATGCTCAGTACTGAATGTTTATTCTGCAACTTAATTTAGCAGGAATTTAGATGCTAACATGTTTGGCAGCTATAATCCAAGCTTCAAAACAGAAGGCAAGCCCAGTGAAATGTACTGTCCAAGTACTGTGCAAATTCAGCACAAACACCTTTACGACAGGATGGATTCCTGCGTCCCATGTAGAATCATCACTGAGTTAATCGCAGCCTCTCTTTTCCCTGGCCATGAGGCTTTCTGGACAATTCACTGCTCATTAGGCAAACTGTGAAGGTTACAGAGCAGAGGGAATAAAGAAGAAGTGCAGGTCACCCATTTTACTGCTTGTCAGCTTCCATGAGTAAAGACTTGACTGATGTAAAACTTGGGAGCAGTTTGTGACTTTTGTTCAGTTGTGTTATTCTCCATTAACAAAGAAAATTAATGTTTTGTTTGACAAATTCTATAGAATGAAACTAATGTCAAGCTCTCTCAGAAATAAAGGAAATATTTATCTATTCTTTGGCTCAAGATTTCTTGAGTATATTCCACCCCTTATCAGAGATCCAATGTAAACTGAGTGAGCAAAATTGATTTTTGTTATACCACAAAATTGCTGTGAATTCTAAAGGAAAGACAAGAGTAAAAATGGCACCATACTGTTTTATTTCAACTCTCAAACAATATAAAGAGGTAACAACTTCTGATGTTGAACCATGCAAGTAATAATAAAGGAACAGATAAAATATTAACAACAAAAAGACAATCATTTAAGTGTTTCACATTTCACAGCAGTGCCCTGGCAGTGCGGGCAAGTCCTTCTAACCAACTGGTTCCAGCCCCAGGGGTCTGAAGGGACTCCCTGATCTTAGCAAAAGAACCACCACAATCTCCCCAGTAGTTTGCACTCTGAGTCACTATACACCACACTGGTACATTCACCAGACTCGTAAACCTCATCTTAAAATATGTAACCAGGTACTATGTGTGATTACAATGAAAACTAAAAATAGACAGACAGTGGCAGAAAAGTAAACTCCGATGTTTCCAGTAAGGCATCAGGGAATCGCTGCCAGCTGGGCCCTTCATTTTACCAGTTTTAAGAAAAGTTTTCATTTACATTATTCAGCAAACTCAATATTCGGAAGCTCAACCAGCAGGCTCAAGTTAAAAGTTTAAAAGATAGTTCCCTTCTCTTTTTTTTTTCTTTTGGTAAATGTTTCATATAAAACATGAAATCAATTTCTACTTTATTAAAAAACTGAGTATTTTTAATAGTAAAAATATATGTTTATATTTCTCTTTTTAAAAAAAAAAAGACATTTAATAACATATTTCAGAAGACTGAATTTAACTCCCCAACCCCCACCCGGCCAGCTGTCCACCTGGCACAGACACATTAAGGCAAAGGCTCCTGGAGAGGCGTGTCCATCTTGGCTGGGGCTGGGGACTCAAGGTGAACACTTCACTCCTGTGGTCAGCAGAAAGGCTTCTCCCTCACGTTCACTGAGCCGTCCTGCATCCCAAAGTAGACTCTCTCAGCCATATTGATGAATAGACCTGTGTCCACCACACCTGCAGGACAAAAGACGGAAGGAAGCATTAAGTTTCAGCTTCCTCTGGCAAGAAAAGCAGCAAGGATCGCATGGTCAGTAGAAGCAACTACCATTAGTAACAATGGACAAATGAATAGAGATTCTAATTATTTTTATTTCTTCTTACAAGCCATCTGTCCCTTGCCATCTTGGCTTTCTTTTTAAATGCCCATTATGTGCCAAGCTTTTTCCTTTCTCAGGGCCTTTGCTCATGCCATTCCTTTTGTCTGGATTAGTCATTTGAGAGCTTCAAAGGGTTCTTCTCTGTCCTTCAGATATTAGATGACAAGCCATCTTTTCAGAAAGGTCATTACTCTAAGTAACCCCTGATCCCAGTTATTCTCAATCATACTGTCAGCTTTAGAAGTTTTCCCCAAAGAGCCCAAGAAAATATCTGCAATGTGTATACCCAACAAAGGGCTCACATCGAAATATATAAACTACTCTCTAAATCAATAAGACAAATGACCTTGTAGAAAAATGGACAAAAGACTTAGAGGTACTTCACAAAAGAGGCTATCCAAAATGACCAATAAACATAAAAAATGGTGTTTAAACTAGTGAAGAGGGAATGCCAATTAAAACTATAAGACACCACTATTTGCTCACTAGAAAGAGTATACTGAAATCTGACAAGGATGAAAAGACACTCCCACACGTAGATGGTGGGAGTAAACTGGCAAAGCTGCTTTGGAAATGTTTGTTAATACCTCTCTAACACCAGATACACTCACACCTAATGATCCAACAATGCTGCTCCAGGAATACAAACAACTGTCAGGTAGACATATGGTCATCAAGAGTCATGTACAAGAATGTGCACAGCAGTATTTTTCCTAATAGCTAAAAACTGGAAATACCCAAACACCCATCAACAGTAGAATGCACATACAAACTTTTTTCCATACACATAAATAAGATGGAATATTATTCAGCAATGAGAATTAACTACAACTGCAAACAATCTTTTCTGAAAATATTTACATATCCAGTTAACCCTTTAACAACTCAGAGGTTATGGGCACCGACCTCCCTTGCAGTCAAAAATCAGCGAATAACAGCCAGCCCTCTGCATAGGCAGATTCCCAGGTGCAGAGCAAAACAGGCTTGGATCACACAAGCCAACTGAAAAATCTGCATATAAGGTGGACCGGTGCAGTCCAAACCCCACCTTGTTCAAGAGTTAACCACGTATACACATACTACAATGACAGAGCAACTGCTGAACTATCAGAGAAAAAGTCTGATGGACTCAGTGTGTAAGGGAAAGTGGCACCTACACCTGCTGCTGGCAGACAGGCAAAGTGGTACAATCCACAGCGGGTGATTTAACACCATCTAGCAACATCGGACACACTTATCTCCTCTGACCTAGGAACTGCCTTCTAGCAAAGGACAGGAAACAAACTAGTGGGGAGCTGGTTAAACAAAGTATGCAATGGCCATAAAATGGAATGCCATGCTGTTATTTTTAAAAGAATGAGAAAGCTCTTTCATGAGCCATTATGGAATAATCTCCATGACAAGAGAAAACGAGGAAGCACAATGCAAACCTAGCACGTTGTCACTTGTTAAAGGGGTGGGGAGGACAGAGGGTTGATTTGTTTATGAAAGACCAACTCAAAAAGCACACACAATTTTGGTAACATTTGCTGCCTCCAGACAAATTTGGAGGGGTGGAAGGAAGTGACTTGTCACTGTTTACTCTTGAATATTAAACTATGTAAATTCAAAAGGAGAAATAAAATTAAAACTTCCAAAGACAGCCCCCAATACATAAATAAAATTATCTATTAGCAATGAAAAGCCATCAGGTAGGGAAAAATCTGCTGAAGCACAAAGGTCCCTGGCACCAAAGAGCTGATATGGCTAGAGCCTCCCAGAGATAAGCCTAGCAGCCACTCAAGACCCATCTGCTTCAAAAAGTCTGCAACACGCAGCGACAGCTTCTACCTGGTCAGATAGAAAGTCAAACCAGGTTCAGAGAAGGTTGCACGGAAAGAGCAGAGATGAATGGCAGCACTCTCCTCAGGTTACTGAGATGGAGGGAGTGACTGAACCCCCCAAGTCCCCCACCCTCATCCCCAAAATAGTGGAAAGGGAAGGGGTGGCTTAATGTGAACATGGAGGTAAGAATCCCGGTAGCTCTGGGCCTTCCACAGAGCCTGTCTGCTCTGGGTGCAACCCAATGGAACATCCAAGGGAGTGCACTTGTTCAGCTGTCCCCTAAGTGACATGGGACAGGCAGGGAAACTTGCCCTGCTTCTCCTCCCTTGATCTTGGTCCAGCAACAAGTATTACAATGGGCCGAACCAGGAAGAGAAACAAGAAAACAAATCTCACTGATGCTCCTGGTGGCACTGTACTAAAATGATTGAAAATCTAGCCTTTCTTTTTTCATTTTCTTCATTTTAAGTTCTTACTAAAACTCGGAACTTCTCTAGGATGTAATTTGTACTTACTGAAGTGGAGAGCAAAGTATGAAAGAAATTTTCTCATGAAGGACATCTCAGGGTCTCAATAAACCAAGAAAGGTCTGAGCGGCAGCAACAGAGCTACCTACCTAGTGGACACTGCAAGAAATCCACCTATGGACGAACAGTGCCAACACTGCGTTTGTGTGCATTATCGTTAGGGCAAAGCCTCCTATTATAAAACAGTGACCTCTTTGTCTTCTCTTCCTCCTGCCTTCTTGGCTCTTTAGTTCTTCCACTAAAAAGATAACACTAAGTGAGAGAATAAGCATAATTCAACTCATCTCTGATTTAAGAAATCTGGTAAAAGATTGTCAGTGGAAGTCTAAAATAGCAAACTAAAGTAAGGCTGGAAGAATTAGCTCTTTATTACATGGCATATATTTATACCATTTTCATTCTCAAGTAGCTTGGATAATTTAGAATCTAGTATATTTAATTAATGGTGAAGACAGTATTCTTTCTTTTGTTAATACATCCAACAAACACTCCCTTGTGTGCTGGGTACCACTTTAACTCACTTAATATTCCCAACAATCCTATGAGGTAGATACTAGAATTATCTCTTTTACAGAGGAAGATACTAAGGCACGGAGATATTAACTGCACGGAAGTCACACTGATAGAGCATAGCTGGGTTAGGACCCGTACTCAGGTAGTCTTCTCCAGGATCCACTCTTAGCCACGACAATCTGCTAAACTGACTGTATCTGCCCCATTAGCCAGCTCTGGCCCAAGAATATTCCATGTCATGAAATAGTCCCAATTAGAATCTTAGTCTCTCAATATCGTAAGACTGATATTTCTCACCTCTCTCTCCTTTTAATCCTCTTGTTTGAGCTCAATATCTCCTCCAGCCTGGAATCTTAACCGACCTCTGCATTGTCCACCGAGGTCCCTGGTACAAGCAGCATTAGAGACTCTCCACTGAGCCACATGTTCATGTCACACAACCTCTCTTAGACCTGGCTCTTGAAGGAGGAAGGACTAAGAGTTCAGGGTCTGGAGGTGACCTAGGGCTCCCACCTCAGGGCTGCGACGAATTCCCGGGCAAATCCTTTAACCTTCCTCAATCTGTGTCCTCTCAATAACTATGTACACTCAAACTGGGGACGCAAATGAAACATTTGTAAACACTTAGTGCAATGTCTAGATTACACTATGCTGAGGACCAGATCACAAGCCACCTCTCCTCCATGGAATTCCCCGCAAAGTAGCAACTTTTGTGCACTCTAGACTTTGGTATTATTCTAGCAGAATCTAGCACATTCCATCTTACTTGTAGGCATGGCTTCCACACAGCCAAGCACAGCTGCCTCGATTTGCCACAACTCTAAGGACAGAGTCCACATTCTCCAGATGGGAGTGCCCCTGTAACGTGTGGTACAATATCTTGCTTGTGGTCTGTATCTAAAGAACGGAGGCGAATTGAGTCATTTTGCCCTACTGCTTTAAGAAGGGTCCTGGAAGGCACGGCCTTACGCAGAGAGGGTGGACGCCAATCACATTACCTGGGATCATCTTGATGGTTGTGTTCACTTCACTCCACTTGTGCAACCGGTCAAACTTCCAGTCCAGGATAAAATTTCCATTATCTGTTACCACGGGACCCTAGAAGATAATTTTCGATATTTACTGAGGATGTAGATACAGGTAGGTAGAGAGGGGCAGGAAAGTGGAAGTGATAACTAAAGACAGGTATCCTAATTAACTTGCTCCAACCAATATTCCCACCTCATGCTTTCTAGAAGGCAGTGCTATGAGCAGTAATGAGCAAAAGCTTCAGAGTCAGAATGTGAGTCATGATGCTACACAAGTGTAACTTCTCAGAGGAGCCATTAACTTCTATGAGCCTCAGATTCCTCAACTGCAAAAAGGGACACTCATGCTCATGCATACTGCATAAGGCAGCTTACGTATAACCAAATGAGTAAGCATTTACTGCAGCGAGTGTTCACGGTGAGAGCTTAACAATTCTTAGCTATTTTTAGACTGAAAAACCACAGCAACAGAACAGGCTACCAACGTGGCACAATATTCTCACAGCTTCACATTAAGTATCATCAATAATATAAGACAATGCTATTTCCCCCACCGGTTAGGCAGTCCCATCAAAAAGAAAGGAAGCTGAAACGGGTTCTGAGGACAAGAAGGCAGGGGGTAGTTTTAGTTAATTAATCAAGAATTCTTCAACAGCTTTGGGCACTAGGAAGTACTGAGGACCACAAATGCTGACAGAATGCCACAGCCACAGGCAAAGAAACTAGGATCGCCCACAGACTGAAGAAGGGGTGGGAGCTTGGTTAAGGGCTCCATGCTGAAGATCCTAAGGCTTTTGTCTGGAGTAACCCCAGCCATGACAGAGAACCTCCAACAACCTCCCGGCGTCAGAGCTCTGCACAGCCACCGCGATAAGGACAGCGATTTAAAAAGTCACAAAACACCAGGAAGAAAAGACATAAAAAAAAAATGTACCAAGGAAGAGTTAAAAATAATTTTATTTTCTATATCTCTCAAGCTTTTTATATAGTTATGCCTATAACTATGGTTACTTTTTATTTATTATTTTTGACAAATAGGATGGGAATCATATCAAAATATGATCTTCCTGCTCAAGACATAACATATAATAAATAGTTCTCTAGTGACTATCACATCATGTATGAATTCTCTAACATTTTAAAACACTCATTAATCTTAAGAACTGTGAAAAACTTGGCATTTTATTCTACTTGCAAGCTAACAACTTAGCCTGCCACAGTTCATGGATGCTGGCAGAAAATACATGACACCTGGATCTGAGACACAGCCCTTACAGCAGTATCAGCAGCAAGAGTATCAGCATTTGCATCACTTCCCCAAGACCCAGGTCCTTTAGCTGGCATGGAGGAGGCCCAGTGATACCTGCATGCATTGTACTGCATTACATGAGAGGAATGTCCAACTTATGGAATTTGAAGATTTTATAAGGTGTAGTAAGCCTGCCTGAACTCTGTATAAGAAGTAGACATCTTTATTACACCTAGAAGTACACTTGCCCTTTGCTCTAGGAGGATATACTATATCTTTCAAGGTTGTTCACTTTATAAACCTCCTTGAATAGTTAAAACAAAAACAGTATCTCTGCTTGTAAGAAATATAAGGGACCCACAGAGAATTGTTTCTCAACAATTTTAAGACCCTCTATAACAGGGGTCCCCAACTCCCGAGCCATGGACCAGTAGCAGTCCATGGCCTATTAGGAACAGGGCCACACAGCAGGAAGTGAGCAGTGGTCTAGCAAGCAAAGCTTCATCTGTATTTGCAGCTGCTCCCAGTGCTAGCATCACTGCCTCAGCTCCTCAGATCAGTAGGAATTAAATTCCCATAGGAGCGCAAAACCTACTGTGAACTGTGCTCGTGAGGGATCTAGGTTGAGCACGCCTTATGAGAATCTAATACCTGATGATCTGAGGTAGAGCTGAGGCGGTGATGCTAGCATTGAGAGTGGCTGCAAATACAGATTAACATTAGCAGAGAGGTTTGACTGCACAGAGACCATGATAAATCAGTTGCTTGCAGACTCATATCAAAACCCTGTCAGTAAGTGGCAAGTGACAATTAAGCTGCATCTGGTGGCAGGCTTTATGTCAGAATCTGATACTTAATTTAGTCTGCACATAGTCCACCCATTATTTCATTTACCACTTCCATTCTCACCTCTTCCCCGCACTGCACTTGTCTCAGTCACAGTTTTGGTAAGCCCACAAGCTAACAGTAGCCAAACTGAGTAAACAACAAATATCACTGGAGAACTTCTTTGGAAAGGGGGAAAGACCCAATGATGAGACAGTGGAAGACTAAGACTGCCAACAACAAAAAAAGCTGTATTAAAAAGAAAATACCAAGAGTCCAACTTAAATTACAGATTCATTGCAACAGGTGATGCACATTCTCCAAGCCCACTTTGTATACTATGTGGTGACTGGCTATGCAACGAAGCCATGAAACCTTCAAAATTGCTTCGCCACATGTATCAAGCACTCGGCATTAAAAGACAAGGCTTTGGTAATTTTTCAAAAGAAAAACACACAAACATGAAGAACGGGAGTCATTACTGAAGGTCATCACTTCATCAAATGCATCTGCACTGAGAGCATCATTCTTAATAGCTAACCACATTGCTAAAGCTAAGAAGCCCTTTACCACTGGCGAAGAGTTGATCCTGCCTGCTGCTAAAGACATTTGCTGTGAACTTTTAGAAGCTGCAGTTCAAAAGTGGCATGTGTTCCTTTTTTGACTAGCACTATAACTAGACGAACTGATGAAATAGCACAAGATATTGAGGCACAATTGTTAGAGAGGATTCATGAGTCACCGTGGTACACAATCCAGGTTGACAAGTCTACAGATGTTGACAACAAGGCAACAATGCTTGTATTGTGCAATCTATTTTTCAGGAGGATGTGCAAGAGGACATGTTATATGCACTTTTGTTGCCAACCAACACCAAGGCTGCAGAACTATCCAAGTCTTTGAATGATTACATATCAGGAAAACTGAACTGGTCATTTTGTGTCAGTATATGCATGGACAGAGTGGCTGCCATGACTGGACGGCTTTCCAGTTTCACTACTCAGGTGAAAGAGGCCACTTCTGATGTGAATCTACGCACTGTGTCATCCATAGAGAAATGCTGGCTAGCGGAAAATGTCACCTGAACTTAACAACATTTTGCAGGATGTGATTAACATTATCAATATTAAAGTACATGCCCTTAACTCATGTCTGTTCACTCAGCTCTGTGAGATCCAGCAGAGCACATACGTCTTCTCTTAGACACTGAAGTGAGATGGTTTCTAAAGGTAGATCACTCGCCAGAGTTTTTGAGTTACGAGAGTCGCTCCAGAGATTTTTTTTACAAAAACAGTCACCACTGGCAGCACATTTCAGTGACATAAAATGGCATAACTTGCTTACTTGTATGACATACTCAACCTGCTCAACCAACTCAATCTATCACTTCAGGGAGAACGACAACTGTATTCAAGTCAGCAGATAAAGTGGCTTCATTAAAGCCAAACTGGAATTATGAAGGTGACAAGTGAACACTGGGATTTTTTAAATGTTTCAAATATTAGCAGAGATTTTGAAAGAGACTGAGCCAGGACCTTCTTTCTCCCAGCTAGTGCACGATCACCTATCTCAGCTTTTGAAAGAGTCTGAGCATTACTTCCCAACCACAAAAGACCCCAAACTGGGAAAGAAAGGATCCGCGACCCATTTGTGAATAAGCCAGGTGAATCGACTTTGTCCATTCTATAAGAGAATCAGCTGCTTGAGACTGGAAATGACGGTAGCCTTAAAAGTATGTCTCAGACAACTTCAAATCTCCATGCATTCTGGATTAAAATCAAGGTGGAAAATTTTAGTGCTTCAGAGACCGCCACAGAAGCACTAAAAAACCTGCTTCCATTTCCGACATCCTATCTTTATGAAGCAGGGTATTCTGCAGTGACAGCAACCAAAATGAGATTACAGAGTAGATTGGACATAAGCAACACTTTGGGTGCCACTGTCTCCCATCGCCCCCAGATGGGACCGTCTAGTTGCAGAAAAACAAGCTCAAGGCTCCCACTGATTCTGCATTATGGTGAGCTGTATAATTATTTCATTATATATTACAGTGTAATAATAATAAAGTGCATAATATAGTTCACTCGAATCATCCCAAAACCCTACCCCCTGCCTGCATCTGTGAAAGATTATCTTCCATGAAACCAGTCCCTGGTGCCAAAAAGGTTGGGGACCGCTGCTCTGTAACTTTATTTTTTCTAAATATGCATTTTCTTTTTATTTTCCAAAAAGTGTCCCTTTTGGCTCAGTTTCCCTTTCTAGAAAACACCCTTCCTTTCCTCTGCGTATCAGTAAACTACTAAAATGGACGGTCCAAACAGACCTCCCCTTCTGTATGTCAGAAACTGTGCAGAATCTCAGATTTTCCATACTTGCAGGGCAACATGTTAGCTTGTTACTGAACCATGGATGGCAGGGAAAGACGTGAGACTTCTGGGTCAGTGACAAAGGACTTTATTACTCACAGCAAAAGCAATAGCCAGAGCTTCATGTTTGTTTTTGTTGGTTCCCATCCTCCCCACATACCATAGAAACAGGCTTGTCAAATTTAGTAAATAAAAAACACAGGATGGTCAGTTTAATTTTAATTTTAGTTAGACTCACTGCTTTTCTACACTGAGTGGAAGCAAGACTGTTCTGTGGGAAGAGGTAAAGAGATGTTACTTCATTTCTCAATGTTGCTCACTGAAGGAAAATAAGACTGAAAATGGACCAGGTAAAGAGTGATCAGGGCCTTGCATTCTCTGCCTGCTCAACAAGAACCCTCAGGGCCCATGGTGGAGTGTCTCCTCCAACATTCTAAAGCCTACATTTAAACCAGCCTTAATTCTCATCTAAAAGATGAGCTTATATATAGAAATATAACTCTTGATGTTTGTTATCTTTAGCATTTTTCTTTTGAGTTGCTCTGTAACCTTAGTGAGGCCAGAGAATATGTCCTACTTTTTATTTTTCTTAAGCGTTCACAGCGTCTTTTATAATGTCCATATATAGATGCTGCTTAACAAGGTCTTTTCAGATAATTGATGCCTTTAGGATGAACAGCTTTTAGCTTTGACATTTTTAGGAATAATAGTAAAGAAAGAATAAATTCTTTGGAAAGTATTTAATCTGAACCCATAAGAAACCATTTTTAGCCAGGAGCAAGTTTCTTGATCTATGCTCTATAATAACTAACACATTTCTCTTTTTGGTCTTTTATGTTCCTAATTACCTCATATATTCTTATGTTAGCCTTTCACATATACTGGTATGTGAGCAAGCCTGCAAATGAGTAAGTCTGCTCACATTTAAGGCTGGATAACTTTTTTTTTTCAATTAGAGCTGACATTCAATATTATTTTATATAGTTTTTAGATTATTAATTTTGCTTGTTTATTTATGGGTAAGCAAAACAAAAGTTCTGTGTAACCCACTTTAGAAGCTAAAGAGGAATATTTGGATTCAGTATCTGGAGTATATTCCTGAGGAGGTATTCACCTTCCCCAAGAAATTCTACTTCTTATCACATCCAACCACAGAATTAGAGAAGAGGAGGAAAAAAGAAAATTATAACATGAAACTGAAAACTTTCTGGCCCAGGGAACTTCCCAAAGCCCAGCTTTAGCAGATGTTAACCAGGGTGATCCAGGCTTCAGGCACAAAGGTCAGATCTCCTAAGGAATGTCAGATCCCCAAGGGAGAGAAAGAATCATTCCTCCATTTGTACAGAGGATGTGCACAGCATTCAGTATAGTCTTGTCTATATGAGTTTGAATACAGTAATAGTAAAAAAAAGCCATCACTCTAAAAATAAATAAAATGACTTAAAATAACTAAACATAAGCCGACTGCCTAGTCTAGGCGCAGAGGACCTGACTGAAGCAGAAAGAACACCACACTGAGAAACTGTGGGCACCAGAGAACGTTTAGGACCACAAATATTGACACAATACTGAGAGCCTGGAATGCCTTCCAGAAACGTCCCTGGCCACTTACTGCCTTGTTGACAGCCATTCGAAGTTCAATCATGCCTCCAAACTTCCGAGTCACAGCTCTGCTCACTGGGACATAAGCCATTGGGATGACCTCGATAGGGATTCCCTTGTGCCACTGATCTCCAAGGTTCTTTGAATCTTTCCTGGAAAGAATGAGTCAAAAAATAAAATAAATGTATATAAACTCAGCAGTACAGATAAACACCAAATGTACTGACTACATTCTACTATTTAAGAGAAGGGTATCCGAGGTAAATTGATTAGCTTTGTGGCTTATACAGGTGTTTATTACTAATGTTCCTCCTATAGCTATATTTCACAAGTGAATACATTTTTTTTTCTTTTTTAATTAACATACTCAGCACAAGAGCCTTCTATCAGACTCCTTGAAGGAGAATCTGAAAGTGCAAAGACTGTTCAAAAGTCACATGTGACCCAGGAGAAGCAGTACATACTGAGTCATTCACTGCCCGTGGGCAGGTCTTGCCCAGCCACCTGTGAGGCTCCCTGTGAGGATCAAATGACTAATATATGAGGATGTGCTCTGTAAACAAGGGAGACAAGCTGTTTCCTTCTCATTCCAATGAACACATAAAATAGCAGTATCTACCTTCAGACGAAAGCAGAATAAATCCTCCTAGACACTGCTCTAAGTCCTAGCCATGAGTCTCAGAAAGTCAGTCTCTCCATTTCCTCCTCTGTAAAATGGGGACGAAGCCTGGGGTCTGATCTACCACTTTGGTGGGTAGTTCAGAACACTAAAAATTATACCTGAAATCAGCAATTACAATGAAGTGACTTGCATAGCCCGCCACAATCTTCTCCTGTGTTAGGCAGCCTCTGAAAATGAACACAGAGGTAAGACAAAAACTCGATTTGGGAACCAAGGCCAGACACAGGAAGCCCAAATCCACTCAACTCTGGCGCTTAACCAACCCCATCATGCTGTGCAACAAAGTGAATTATGTCCCACCAAAATTCTAAGGTTGAATCTCTAACCCCTGATATGACTGTATTTGGAGATGGGGTCCCCAAGGAAGGAATTATGAGTAAATGAGGTCATAAGGGCGAGGCCTGGTCTGATAGGATTAAAATCTTGGATAAGAGCCAAGGAGAGCTTGCTTACTCTCTCTCTCCATCAAGAGAACAAAGTGAAAAAGCAGCTGTCTGCAAGCCAAAGACCTTTGGAACAGTGAGAAACTTTTGCTGTTGAAGCCACCCAGTCTATGGTGTTTTGCTATGGCAGCCCAAGCTAAGACATGTTACTTCTAGTAAATGGATTGTGGAAACATTAGCCTGTGTCTGGGAGAAACCTAGAAACCAGACAATGGCTCCAGGTAGGCCAGGTGGAATGCCATCTAAGATACATCTATGGAGAAGCCCTGTGCTGAAGAAGTTACTTACACATGGCATGAACATGGGGCCAACAACTGGAGAAGGATAAGCTTCAAACAACATGGCCTATTGGCTATTTGACAGTCAGAGTGATGAAGCAGAAAAAGCACAATGAGCTTTTAACCAAATTTTGTGTCATTTCATAGTCTGCTTGATTTTAAGAACCAGCAGAACGGGATTTCACCTTCTTCACCTCACCTTTCCCTACTCCCCAAATCAGCACTTAAGAAACACCCAATAAATGTTTTCTAAATGAATGAATGCATACATCATTATCTGCTCACAGAGGTAAGAGTAGCTTTCAAACAAAGATCACACACTGGTACCCACAGACCTAATAATCTAGCCCCAACAATATTTGGTTTAGCCTGCAGAGTGTTAAAGTTTGAATCAGCAGAATGCAGACACAGAAAACCCATTAAGATGAATAATCTCACTGCAGAAGTCCAGGTTCCTAGTGACCAAATTGTAATTAATGACCAGAGATGTCAATTTGGCTCTATGACCATAGTTATCAACATCATAGCAGAAAGACAAACTCATGTACATCACAATGGCAATTTGTTTATTCTATAATCCATTCTGCTTTGCTAAGAATTAACTGGCAGATACTCTTTAGCAAAATCCCCCCCCAACACTCACCCACCGCCCTTGATGAGATTGAGATCAGCATCTACTTCATCAGCACCGTCAATGGCAATGTCAATCTGTGTTGGGGGAGAGGAAAGGTACAAAAACCACTAAGAGCCTTTTGAGGGAAGGCTCTGTACAAAGCCTGAACATGCAATAGCTCATTAGGTCCTCAGCAGCCCTGTTAGCCACGCGCAGTCGCATCTAACCTACCAAGAAACTGAGGCTTTGAGAGGTTAAACTGTTCCACTAGTGTCGCCAGGAAACAAATATGGGACCTGGGAACCACATCTGGTTCCAGCTCTTATACTCCCTATTCTTACTGACAGGCTTCTCAGTGAAGAAGCTGGAATTACTGAGATCATACAGTCTCAATGTGGATGACATGACACCCAAGTACAGAAACAGACATATGATGTATCTGTAGTCTTAAAATTCCATAGGGGGAGGAACAGCAGATTAATAGAAAAAAGGCTGAGAATCACTAATTTAGAAGTCTCCATACCTGTGTGACAAAAACAGATAATTTTGAGCAGACAGATAATACCCAAAGAAGAGTTATAAAGTTGACACACATTTGATGCGACCCAGAATTGGAAATTATCTGAGGTACCCCTACCATGATCCCACCAAAGCACCTGTCTGGGCTTGCCCACTCTGTTAGGGAGCTCTACCACCAGCCCCCAAAGTGGTCGAAGGGCTCATTCATCTTTCAAAATTCGAAATCAAGGACGTTATGTATTTCTCATCACTCCTGGTACCCTGCATGAACAATGTAGGAGCTTCAGGTATGGTTTTTTGTTTTTTTTTTAAATAGCAGTAAAGAAAACCTCAGGATGCAAATTCAGTTCAAGGTCCAGTTAGAAGTTACTTGGTGTGGCTGCTGTGGCACAGGTGAAAAGCCTACAAAGCTTTAGCCTTTGTTTCTATCCTTTTACAGATCAGTCCTTTATCTGAAATTACAGCTTGGCTCGCTTCTCCTCGACCCTGCACTAACCCCAGGGCCAGGCTTTGCTTTGGCAACTCTCCAGGGCCTGGAAAGTCACAACCCTTTGTCAAGGGTAGCAGGTCCACCTTCAGCCCAAACCATTCACCTGAGAATGCTGAACAGCTGATTCAGACTGTGCCCTGGCTCTGCCCACAGAACTCTCTCAACGAGACTGTCCCATGGTTCCTACTAATCCTCTGGAGGCCCGTATGTACCATGACAACTGGGTTACTAGACCACCATCAAGACGAACCACCAGCCTGGTTTGGGAGCTAAAACTCCATCTCACTCTTCCGATCCAGCCTTGTCCTCTCCCCTTTACTCCACTACACCCATGCATGCCACTTCTTGGTCCAAATCACCCCAACCAGCCTGAGTATTGTCCACATATATCCATGTGCCTACCGGGAACTGCTCACTGGAATGTCCCTTCCTGCCCCAACCATGAGCCTTCACAGCCCCACTCAAACTTTACCTCTTCCCATAAAACCCTTCTAAGTAGTGCCACTCTAGAGCTAGAAGCACCCAAATTCATACTGAGGCTCTGCCAATTACAAAAAGCATGGCCTTAGGCAAGTGCCCTGCCCTCTCTGTGCCTTTTCCACATCTGTAAAATGGGACAATGGTACCCACCCTAATGCTACTGGAGGTTAAACAGTTTACCACAGGTACTGTACTGAGCACAACACTTAGTATACAGTAAGGGCTCAGTAAATGCTAGCTACAAGCATGCTACTCACCCTCGTCGACTTCGGTCTCTTCTGGATTGCCCATGTGTTTAACTGTCTTTATCATAAAACTTAATTTTAATCTGTTTTCAAATGTCCATGGCTGCCTCAGATGATTACTTCTTTTCTCCACTTTGTGGTAAGCTCTCGGGGCTGGCTCACACTCATATCTCTGTCCAAGGACCAAAAGAAGCCCTTTGGGTGTAGTCTCGGGCTCGTCCAATCCCCCTCTACCACACTCAAACTGAACCCTCATGGTTAGGCTACAGGGAACGTACAGGGAACCAACTACCTCTCTGCTTGTGACCTAGGCCACTCGAGGTCTCAGGAGGAATGCTAATATGATGAACCGACCATACTCCTAGACTCAACAAGATATACAGAGCCTATGAATAAGTGAAAGCCATAAAAAAGGGGCAGAGACAGAATGGTCTCTCTCTTACCTCTGGGTGTCGGTCCAGGTCACTGAGAGTTAAGCCGTGCTGTAGGATGAGCTGACGGGCCTATGAAGGACAAGAAAAAGCATCCGTGATCATTTATCCTGAGCACTGACAACGATTTTCAAAATTCTGTTGGATTTAAGTTTCAAACACTGAGTCCTGACCAAGGCTCCCTCCCAAATCCCAACCTGGCTCACCAAGGTAAAAGATCTAGCCCCACGAAAGGCAAAACGAGGTTAATTCATCCTCAGCCAGAAGAAGGCAAACAGTACACAAAAGAGCTCCTCCTTAGTGATCTGCTATTTAAGACAATAAATAGCTGTCGTGGCCTCCTATAGCTTCTGGTAATACAGTGTTTTAAAATTTTCCTAAAATAAGAACCAAATCTACAAAATATTAGAAAAGTTTCTAAAAACAATCCAACAGTGTGAAAAAAGACCGAGGAAGATCACTATGAATTGATGTAGAGTGATTTTCAGGCTATACTATTGAGTAAAAATAAGCACAAGAATATATACACTCGGAAGAGTATATAAAGGCAGGACCTCTGGAATGGCTAAGTGAGAAGCATGGCAAATTGAGAGCACCAGACTGGGCAAAATTTAGGATGTCTGGAAGTCAGTACCACTGACTTTATAGACATGCGTCATAGTTAACCTTTCAAACAGGCTGACCAAAGGGGAGAGCAGTGGTTACCACCACATAGCCCCGAGCAGGATCAATAGCTGGAATAAATGCACCATGAACCTTGGACCACCCAAATCCAAGTGATGAGGACATATGTCATCGTTTACAATATGCAGAGGGACCAAAGGATGAAAAAAGTTTTTTTCAAAGGCATGTCTTAAAAATATTTCTGCTTACAGTGAAAAGCACCTGAGATTAAGAATCAGAAGGTCTGTGTTCTATCTTAAATGAACCAACCACAGGACCCCTGGCAAGTTTTCCATCTACAAAAAGATGAGGATGGACAAAATGACCAATGTAATTCCTCAAATCCAAAATCCTCAATGCTAAGAATAAAATACAAAGACCTGGGATTTGTAATATATATGCCCTTTATTTTGAACCCTGATTCAAACAAACTGTAAAAAATACTGTTAAGGATAAGAGGGGAATTTAAACCCTGGATTTTTATTTGACACTATTAAAGATTATCATTATATATTTTAGTATTGTTGAGATGTTTAAGTCTCCCTATTTTTCAGAGACATAATAAAATATATCAGTGAGTTATACTATGACTGGAATTTGTTTCAAAATAAGGTGAAAGAGAATGGGGTACAGATAAAACAAAATTAATTGGCCATGAAGTAATAATTGTTCAAACTGGATGATGGAAGTTCATTACATTGTTCATTATCCTTTTTGAAGTTTGAAATTTTCTACAATGAAAGGCTAAAATAAAATGCTGACTGAAAAAAGCAAATGAAGAGAAAATCATTAAAATGGTATTGCTGGATTATTTTGAAGATCCTAGATTTCTCCAAAAGTGGTACTGGAGAAACCACTGTAATTCCAGACCTTGAAGACTATATATAAAAACACTAGGAAGAGCTATCTGGAAGGCAGCATCCAAGGTAATCCCCAATGAACCCCTCCTCCTGGTAATCATGCCTTCGGGTATTCCTGCCCACAATGTCCTAGGGCTAGTCTGTGACCAATGGCACACAGCAGGGGAGATGGCATGATACTTCAGAGATCAGTTCATACAGAATGCCACTTAGGGTAGCGGACTAAGGGTGAAGCATGCTCAAGTAATCCTTCCCTCCCTCCTTTTCTCCTTTCCCTCAGCCTCTCATATCACAAACTCCAGGGGAAACCAGCTGCTATGTCCTGAAGACACTGAGGCAGCCCTGGGCACAGGCCCTCTACTCAATTGCCGGTGACAAACTGAGGCCTGCAAACACCCATGTGGCTGAGCTTGGAACCAGATCCTTCAACTGAGGCCCGGGCAACCTCACAAGAGACCCAAAGCCAGAACCACTGAACTAAACCACTCCAGATTCCTGACTCTTGGAAACCATGAAATAATACATTTATTGTTTGAAACGCCTAAGTTTAAGGGTAATTTGTTCCATAGCAATAAATATCTAACACAGGTATTAGAAAAATGATAAGAACTGCATATATGTCAGTGTGATATTCTATCATGCAAATAAAATAGTGTGACAGACCATGATCTTACTAATTTTATCTACTTTAGAAACAGTACTAAATTGAGTCGAAATATATTAAATGAAAACTGGATGTCAGCAGACTCCTGTATGCTGATTCCTACGAGAAAAGTACTGTGTAAATATATCATTTTAACTGAACATTTCTTAAGTTCAAAGCACCACCTGACAGTGTTACTGTTTTATAAGGATGTCCTATTATCCACCTAAGCTATAATCAATGCATAAGAGACCACATTTTACATACTCTTGTTACCCTACAGCAGTTAGCGTCATATTAAACTAACAGTTGAGTAAATAACTGATCACTATAAGATCAATCCAAAAGGAGCCACTTAGTGTAAACCCATGTTAAGGAATGGATGCTGAGGGAGGTTACACAGTGATAAGTTAGGAACAGATCGAGGACCAGAAATACTGTCTCCTGCTTTCCTGTCCTGTCTAGGGACTAGGATTGCAATTAAGAAAAAAGGAATATAGAAAGAATGATAGAAGAAAAAAAAGGAGAGGACAGCCCTGCTTATAAATGGAAATGAAGTCCTCTTACATAATCATATGCTATTAATAATACTATTAATAGTAATTTTAAGAGGAATTCTTTGAGGTCTTGGCATTCTTCCTCTAACTGAAGTGCTCTGCCTTCTCCCAACTCCAGCACCTCATACCTAACTCAAAGGATGTCCTTTCCAGGAAGTCTTCCCAATCCCATGGGCAAAGAGGGGCTCTCCTTCCTCTAAAAGGTACATTATTGCTACCTCTTCTCTACTATATATTTGTAACAAATGACACACTTAAATGCAGCATTAATTCATCCAGCAAACACAGAGTACCTACGGGCAAGGCACCACACTGGACACTGGAGATGATGAACAACACCTCTAATGTACAAGGAGCCTCATATTCCTTAAAAAATACATATACCCTCAACAATTGGTATGTCCAAGTGAACTCTGCTTCATCACCACCACCACTAGCCCACCTAGCACCTGTCCAGTGTCTGGCACATGAGAGGGGCCGATAGGTAAGTGTTGTCTACGTCATGCAGCTAGACCTGCTGTAATCCCCTGCCCGACCCAACTCTCACGTCCCCAGACAGTAACCAGTAATGTGAGCACAGGATCTGTATAAGCTTTAAACAGTATGTATCCCATTCACAACACAGAGGACGACCCTGTACAATGACTGCAAGATCCCATTGGGTTGAGACCCTTTCCCTTTAAGCGTGCTTCCTTCCATCAGCAAGTCCTCCAACACTCCCTTCTCCCCACCTTTGACTAGACTCCCCTCAGAGCCCCTGCGAGTGGCCCTGCCCACACAGAGAAGTCATGCTCACAAAAAGCATGGGTGTCATCCTTCCTGAGTGTTAGGGGTTAAACTGTGTTCCCCTAAAAAAAAGATATGTTGAAGTTCTAAACCCCAGGACCCCAGAGTGTGACCTTATTTGGAGCCAAGGTCTTTACAGAGGTAACCAAGTTAAAGTGACATCATTAGGGTGAGCCCTGATCTAATAAGACTGGTGTCCTTATGAGGGGAAATTTGGACACAGAGACAGATGTGCACAGGGAAGAGACCATGTGGAAATGAAGGCAGAAACCAGGGCGCTGCACCTACAAGCCAAGCAATGCCAACGATTGCCAGCAAACCACCAGAAGGGAGGACAAAGAAATAGAACACATTCTCCCTCACAGCCTTCGAAGGAATCAACCTTGCCAACTCCTTGATCCGGATTGCCAGCCTCCAGAACTGAGACGATAAATTTCTGGTTTTTTAGCCACTCAGTTTGCGGTGCTTTGTTACGGCAGCCCTAGGAAATTATGACACTGAATTCAACACAACAGCCCTGTCATGGGAGTACCAACCCACTACTGGCTCTGTCAGCACGAATGTAGCCTCTATGCACGACTGAGATCAGCATCTACTGGACACCAGACACGCCAAACTCACAAGCTAGGGGGTCTCATCTCCTGAGGAAGTAGAACAAACACCTGTCAGCCGCTTCCAGCTCTAGAAAGTGCAGGGAGCAGAAAAGCTAATGATTAGCTTGTGCTTATGGAAAAGGACAGGAGGCAATGTCTTCTCACCCGCAAGCCCACAGCTGGTGCCCACAAATGCCTCCTGTGCTTAAGGAGTGTCAGGCTAGCAGTCCTTCTGCTTTTCATCAATTCCACAATAAAATCTGAAAACATCTTCCTTTCTACCACCTAATCCAAGGGAGTTGAAGGCCAGCATGCACAAAAAATAGCTATTTTTGGCTTAGACCAGATCTGACTTACTTTCAAATACGTTTTTTAAATTCTCCTCTTCTAAAAGCCTAACTTTAAAGAGAAAATTTTTACAAATCCTTTAAATTCCTATAGGTTTACTTGTGTAAAATGTAAAATACTTCGATTTCTTTTCAATCATTTCAGGAGACTACATCTGGCTCAACTTAACACAAAAGTTTGGGTTTGAGGAGGAAAAAAATAGAAACAAGAAAGTAAATGAACACGTGAATTTTTAAAAGCCCTGTGAACTGTGAACAACTCTTCCACCTAATTAACTGGAATCAGCCAGCATTTTCCATTTTGGGGACACTTGTTAATTATCAACTTAAAACATAAGTGGATTTAGAGGATGACGCTATCTTAAGAACAAAAGACCAAATTTCAAATTAAAGAGAGCAATATGAACACCTGTATTTGGCTTAGCTTTCCCAAAACCTCTGTAAAACTATAATTAAGGAATTTTTCTTAAAGGCATAAACCAAAAAAAGGAGAAAACAGCAAAAAATTTTAAAAAGCTGGACCACTGATATACAATGGTAAATAGCAGAAATGAGGAAGATAAATCCTAAGCCAGTATTGGGGAAAGCTAAGAAGCAACCAAATAAATGGCACAGAACCTTCCAAAAGGTTCAGACTCAGGCACCGTCAACTTCAGGAAACGGACATGATGGTGGGAGTAAAAAAAGAAAGACTAGTTGAAAAGCTACTTGGGAACCTGTTACATCTCCATATCCTTCTCTAATAGTCCCAGAGCAGCATGTTTATTCTCTGGAGAAGGACAGACAGCAGGTCTCAGGACCGGGCTGCCAGGCACAGCTGAAGATGGTGGTACTCCCTAAGCAAGATTTTGTTGCGTAGCAGCCATCCCAAAACTCAATGGCTTAAAAGAGCAAACATTTATTAATTCTCATGATTCCCTGGGCTGACTGGGAAGTTTCTGGGCTGGGTGGTTATCAGATGGCCTAACTCACGTGCCTCAGCCACTCATCTGCCATGAGAAGAGCCAGGGCTTGTTCACACGATGGCAGAATGGTTTCAGCAGCAAGAGGAGCCAAGCCCCAACGCAAAAGCACTTTTCAAGCCTCTGCTGTCATATCTACCATTTGGTTATATTCCACTGACAAACAAGCCACATGATCATAGTCAAAGAGATTCTGTAAAATGCTGCAGACACTCCTTTTTCATCTACCACAACTACTACACTGAAAACGGGGGAATTAAGAACAAGTTTACATCCAGAATAATGACAGATATCATCCAGCCCTCTTACCTGCTTGGCTTCCAGGACATGGGCAGCCATCCATACCCTCCCAAGAGGAAACTGGGCAGTCTTCTCTGGAAAATCTGACCAGCCAGAGGAAAGACAAATGATCTGACATAAGGAGTTCCCCCAACGTAGGGGCTTCACAGGGAAGCCTAGAGCAAAGAACACCCTCACCCTGAGAGCTAGTTTCCACTCAGTTTCTTGGCCTACCAGTCTTCAAAATGAGCAGACAGCTAAGGAACATCAGAATAAGAAAAGCAGAAATATAATTTTAAAAAGATCAAAGCAATCTAATAGTATTTTAACTGTGCTTGTTGTTTTATGACTGTGTTTGTCAAAACTCAGAATTATATGCTAAAAAGAATAATTTTACTGTATGTTAATTATACCTCCAAAAAGTATAAAAAAATAACTTTCAGGAAACATATAAGAAGAAATCTTAAGAACAAAATTATCATTGACATCCTCAGAGAAATAAAAGAAACCAAAAAAATTGAACCCATAAGAACAACAAAAACAACTTTCAGAGAACAAATGTAGTTCTTGTTTGAAATTTATACATGAGAGCAAAGGATACTCAACAGAAAGGTTAGAAAAAGAAAAAGCTGAAAAGACAAAGGGACAGAACAGTCCACAGGTACCAAGAACACAACAAGAGTCCTAGAAAGACCAGAGAAAACAAAAGACAGAAAATTCAAGAAATTAATAGAAAAAAATTCCCAAACTTAAGAGTGAAATTTGCAGAATGAAATGTCCCAGCAAGTACCCAGCATAGTGGACAAAAATAAATGCCCACCAAGACACAACACAGTGAAATCTGTGAACAATGGAGACAAAGAAAAGATAATCAAAGGACATAAGTTTAGAGAAAATAAAAAACAAGTTTCATACAGAGGATCAAGAATCAGAATAGCTTCAAGCTTGACAGCAAATTAAAAACCAGAAGACAACAGAGAAATGTGTTCAAAATTCTAAGAAATTACTTAACGTAGAATTCTCTATTGAATCGAATAACTGACTTTGAAAGAGACTAAAGAAATTTTCAAACATCCAAAGTGTCAACAAATTAGCATTCCATGCACTTGAGTAGCTACCTAAAGAATGTGCTTCACCCAAACTGAAGAAAACATAAGGGTGTGGTGGAAGAGTGAGGAGGAACAGGGCCAAGAAACAGGATGATTCAAAACAGGAGGAAGAGGTGGTAACTTCCTGGCTGCAAAGGGAGGCCCCAAGATAGCAGCCAAGTGCGGTTCCCACAGCATTGTCAACCCCAACCACCCAGAGAGACTTGGTGGAGTGGAATATCCACCATGTCAAAAAGTGATGAGATTTTCCAATCCAGGTAAGAAGAGCTTTGGGGTAAATTAAAAGGAGTATATAACCAACCAAGCAAAATGAAAAAAAAAAAGATAACATTTACTTAACTTTCAAGAGAACAAAATAATGGGCAGGTAAGGAGGAGTAATCATAGCACACTATGCCATTCAGTTGTAATTAGATGGTCATAATTCTGTAAACACTGAGTAAAACCTCACCAAAATGTAACTACTGGAAGATTGGGAGAGAAGGGTGTATGTGAACCATGAGATCAAGGTGGTAAAAGATGACCAAATGCTATCTTCCATTAATCCATTCAGTGCAGAATTATTACATAAAATTGAAAAAAAATTAAATAACAATAAAAGCATGTCATTTTAAGATACTGGAGCAAATATCGAATCAGCTAATGCAGTTTTAAAAGTATGTCCATCTAAAGAGTAAGAAATGGTGGTAGTCAGGGGTGGGGAGTAAGGGGAATGTGTGTATGTGTGTGTGTGTGTGTTTGTGTGTGTGTGTGTGTGTGTGTTTTAATAAAAAGATTTGAATTATTTGATTCTTCACTTTATGTGTGTGTATAGTCATGTGTTACTTAACAACAGGATCCATTCTGAGAAATGTGTTGTTAGGTGACTTCGTCATTGGGGAACACATTATTTACACAAACCTAGATGGTATGCCTATATTATACTATTATACTACTAGCAACACCACAAACACATGAGTAATGTGCTATGCTACGAAGTTATGATGGCTACAACATCACTAGATGACAGAAAGTTTTCAGCTCCATTATAATCTTATGAGACCACCATCGCGTGTGTGGCCCATCACGGACCAAAACATTATGTGGCACATGACTGTATAGCTTCAATTAAAAATAAACAATAAAATAAATAATTTATTAAATAGGAAAAATATCAGATGATCAAGTCACTTGGAAAAATTAGACACTTAGCTTTTCGAAAGACCAAGGAAAGCAATTTTAAAAGCATCTTCTCTTGACAGCAGGATTTCAAAGGCAAAGAGGCAAGGTAAAATCACTCATTTTCTAACCTGAAGCAGAAATTATAGTGTTGTCTTCAGTCCCCTGGGTGCTCACCCACATTATTGAAGATCCACAAGAGATTTCACTTCAAGAAAGTTCTCACCATCCTAATTTCCTATCTTGTCTACCTGAAATCCCTCTTCCACTCCCTACTCTGAAAGACCTAAAAGAAACCTCTTAGCCCCCTTAACAGCTCTCTCCCTTCACCAGAGCTATCTGTAGGCTGCCAGCACTGAGCTTTCAGGATTGGAAGTTTCCTAAGACCCACCTGTCCAAAACTACGTCCACAAAGTCACAGTAGCACCAACTACCTGCAATTCCAACCTTTACCTCAGTTCACAGTATCTCATACCCCTCCCACAAAGGTCAGATGAGGGACAGAGATGGCTCTATCTGGGCAACTGTCTCTTCCCTTCCTGAAGTCTATTCTTCCCTTAGCTTTCCCTGTATTTAACTGGCTCCACTGTTTTCCTCCACCAGCCCCTAATATTTTATGGTGAAATGGCATTACACATGAACTCAAAATACTGTACCTGCATTACTGACACATCACTTAATGTCCTTTGCCTCAGTTTTTTCATCTAAAAATGGAAATAACGTTCCCTTAGAGACCAAGTGATCATCTCTACATACTCCATTGCACCTAACACAAGAGGTACAGAAATAGTCACTGAGTGAATAAATGAATGCATCTAAAACCACATGTCTAAGGAGTAGTCCTCAGTAAAGAGACTATTCTCACCCAGCAATTGCACTTCTGGGTATTTATCCAAAGAAAACCAAAACAATAATTCGTAAAGATCTATGTACCCCAATATTCATGGCAGCACAATTTACAATAACCAAGATATGGAAGCAACCTAAATGCCCATCAGCAGATGACCGGATAAAGAAACTATGGTTCATATGTAAAATGAAATATTACTTAGCCATTAAAAAAATGAAATCCTACCATTTGCAACAACATGGATAGACCTAAAGGATATTGTGCTGAGTGAAATAAGTCAGACAGAGAAAGAGAAATACCACGTGATTTCACTTTTGTGTGTAATCTGAGGAACAAAAAGAATAAACTAATCAAAAAGATTCACAAATACAGTGGACAGTTTGGTGACAGAGGAGAGGGGAGGTTAGGGGGATGGGAGAATGGGTTGAAGGGTTAAAGAAATACAAGTTAGTACTTGATGGATGGTCACGGAGATGGAGAACATGGCAAAGGGAATGTAGTTAGCATTAATATACTGACTAGGTAGAAAATCAGAGGAGAGAAGGAGCAATTGGGGGCATTCTTTTATGAACTACATAAATGTCTAACCAATGTACTGTATATTTGAAACTAATTAAAATAAATAAATAAGTTTATTTAAAATTTTTAAAAAACAAAAGAGAGACTATTCTCCTGCTCTGGCTCTCTTCTCATTTAGAACAACTCTGGTGCACAACCCCAAGCCACACCTCTGTGTCCTTGGGGACCCAGAAGATTCAGCAGCAACTGCCAAGATACAGAATGGAAAGCAGGACATACCTGGAAGGAAGTTGGAATACAGACGAGGTTCAGATTCTCTTGTTTCACTCTTTCAGCTGTGGAGAACAAAAGCCATATGGGTGGATTTTCACTCTCATTTTATTTTTCTTGTCATGTACACATTTGTTCAAATTCAGTAGAAAAAGAAAGGCCTACTCCCCCCCCCCCTTGGACAGCTGTCTTTCATTGTGTGTTCCCACTCTTGGTGAAAAAGTTGGTGGAAATACGTCACACATCACAACACAGGGACACTAGAAAGCTTAAGGAAGT
The DNA here is from genome assembly GCA_028627145.1 of Eidolon dupreanum. Classification (NCBI taxonomy): domain Eukaryota; kingdom Metazoa; phylum Chordata; class Mammalia; order Chiroptera; family Pteropodidae; genus Eidolon; species Eidolon dupreanum. The sequence continues at coordinate 50,783,524 of CM053515.1, read as the reverse complement.
AAGTACTAACTACAGAAAGAACACTGTCAGTGTTTGCTATTATTATGTGCCTGGCGATATTCAAAGAACTTTGTACATATGAACTCTTTTAATCCTAACCACCCGAAGGTAAGTTACAATTATTATCCCCATTTTACAGATGAGGAAACTGAGGCCCAGAGTGGTAAAGTAACTGAGTAATTGCACAGTTAAAAAGAGGTAGAACTGCAATATGATCTTCAATCTTAACTACTTCCCTATATTGCTGTTTACAGGGAAATGCTAGAACTCAACTTCTACATTTAGTAAAAAAATAGAATCATTTTTAGAACCCAGAAGATGGTTAAAGGGAGTTTATTCACTTTTAGACTTCTACCTTTCAGAAAAACTTGATTTAAAAAAAAAAAAGTCTTAAGAAAAACACAGTCTTGCTAAAATTTAAGTCTTTTTAGTCACTATGTACACATCTCGTGAGGTTTAGATGTCACTATGAAATCCACAGTAATTCCTGTGCTTTAAAATCCTCCACACACTCAGAGCTAAGGCAGAAACGTGTGCAACACTAAAGTCCCTGTTAGGGCCAATGAGAAGGCTTTCAGAAGCCATCACACCACACACCACACCACAACCACCCCTTAAAGACAAAGCTTTCCTGGGCTTTGTGCACTGAGCACTGCCCCTTGGCAACTAGAAGAGGTCAGCACTCAGGCAAGGCTTTACTATGGGTTTTGTTCTTAATGAACAAGAGCAGGGCAATAAAACCTGTTGAGCAGCCACAGGGGCTGATGATTTCTGAGCCTTTCCTAAGCACAGAGAAACCCTACAGGAACCAGCCTAGCAGGCAACTGCAGGCTCCACCCATTCACTCCAGGGTCAAGCCTGTACTGACATTGATTGGTTTGCCTGTGATCGCCTAAGAAACCCACAAGCTTCAGAGGGCTTGCCTCAGGGTCCCTGCAACTACATATACAGTATCACTGACGATGATTAAAATTCTATTGAGTCCTCACTCTAAGTCTACTCTTCCCATCCCCCACAGGTGAGCAGAGTAAACAAAGCCAGGGCAAGAATCCCTCTAAGAGAAGAGCAGGTACACTCAACTTACTTCAGGCAAGCAGCCCCTCTCCCACACTCCACAGTGCTGGAGCCAAGCAGGGTAGTTGCCCAACCTGTGCCCCACTTCTTCCCCCTCATCACCGCCCCCCACCACCACCCACACAGAACTGCAGTAGACAGCCAGCCCAGGGACACACCTATTCGCTGCACAGCATGGACAATTGTAGACCCGCTTCCAATTCCCAGCACCTGGTTATTCTGCCAAAAAAGGAGAGAAAGAAACAAAACTCAGCATAAGCAACTCCATTTTGGGCCTGTTGTCTAATGTTTACACTCCCTACATCCTATCAGACAAAAGGCTTTGCTCACTTACAACGGTCAGCAACTTAAGTTGGCCTCCCAAAAATGGGTGCAGATGAGCACAGAAAGTCTCTTGGGCAGGGTGATCAGAAAGGAAAGGCCTCCAGAAAAAAAAAGAGAGCCTTGGTGCACCCAGAGAAGAAAACAGAGGTTTCTGGCTTCGGTGCCTTTTCATAAAAGCTTAACATCTAGAAGGCAGAGGACTGACCACATGCACATAATGCTGGTGGCATCACAGGGAACCTGAGGGACATATCAAGCCCACCATCTAGACTTTCCCCCAAATCAGAAGAGATAAACCATCTAGACTTTCCCCAAAATCAGAAGAGATAAGAGTCTAAAGTAACATGAAATAGGGAATTATATCAGCATCTGTCCAGCTGATGCCAACTGGTCTCCATGTGCATAAGCCTGCCTCAGAAAATGTGGAGAAAGAGCAAAGGCTAAGTTAAGAACATGAGAAAGTCTTTGCGTGCAGCAGGAAGGATTTGTAATAAACGCAGAACACTTCTTGAGTATAAAAGACAAGAAACAGGCATCACACTACTGAGCTGGCCTTCTTAAGAAAAAAGGAAGGTACCTATGAGTATACCAAGGGCACAGTAGGGGCCCAGCCAAGGTCAGTTAGACCACAAACAGCACAATAAGGTCAGGGTACACATATCAGGAACTAATGTGGAGCTCAGTGTCTAAGCAACTTCCTGGCAACAATTTCCTGTCAGTCTACGGCAAAATAGCTAGAAACCCAAGCAGCAACTACCATTTATTAAGCACCTTCCATGAAGATTTATAAATGTTAATACAAGTCGAATCTCACAATAAGCCCTGTGACATCAAGCTCCATTATCCCACTTCAGAGATGAATTCAACACTGCATGGAAAAATTTAAAACTTAGAAATGAGCAAAAGAGATTACAGGATGTCCACTCAGTGGAATGCAGGAGCCTGCAGGTCCTGTATTATATGATCCTACAGGTGTATGTGCCTTTGCCTTGACTAGGTCATTTTGCAACTCTGTTAAAACAGACTTTAACTTGTAGAAAACCACTAATAATACAAATAATTCTTATCCACAGAACTGCAAATTAATAATTATATTTTGTGAGATCCATCTTATTATTAACCTATAGATCTTGTAAATTTATTTTAATACTTTTTGACTGCATATAAATTTATGGTTCTTTGGTTTTTCCTGTGAACAGGTTATAACATCTTTTCCAGTTCTCTCACTAATTTAATGAATTAAATAAAATCTCTGATACATGTTTATATATGTATAAGCATCATGATTTTAGCTTTTGAAAAAAATCACCTTTTAACAATATCAATCACCTCCCTACACAATCTCACTTTGAATAAGCAACTTCCCCAAGTTTATTTTGCTGAAACATCATTTCATTCAAATATCTCAAGAGTTTCAGCAATTGATTAACAATGAACTCATTTGGCAAGAGAAGCCATAGTGAAACTTTCTAGGACAAAAAAAAAAAAAGATCTGGAGGCCCCTTAGGACAAAAAGGCATCACTACTCACTCTCCACAAGACAAAGGCCAGAGGAATACCAAGTCCAGCCTCTGTTCTACCCTCCTCAAAAGGGACAACACATCAATCTAGAAAAAACTGGAAAGAATGACCAACAGGTGGAGAGAATTACAAAAAAGAAATCAAAAGCTAATGTCCCCACTTCCAGCTGGGTGTCTCCTATCTACAGAGGCTTAACCCATCAACCTCTGTATTCCTGGCCTGATATAAATAACTTACTAGCTCATCATTCCAAAATAGAGCTCGTGCTAGGTCAGGATTCCACCTGCGACAATGTCCTAAAGAAGGCAAAAAGCATCCAATAGTCATTTAGCTACCTGGGCAAACCTCAATAGCAAGGTCTTCAAAACGGTACAATGCAAAACATGCAAAATAACTGAATATCAGAAAATACAAAAATCTTCAAGTATTAGAAAATAAATATCTTGACTTATTTATGCCTACGTAGGCTCAATCTCACTTGAAGCTGAGAGCTCTAGTCGTACAGTAATTTAACTGCCTGCTTCCTCATTATCATGTTCAGCTAAACATTCATGTCACACAGACGAACTAGGTGAGTCAGACAAGCTCTGTGCAAAGCTCTTCCTGTTACTGAACTCAAGGAGTTCTCTTTGCCTGCACATCAAAGCCAAGAGACACAGACAGGGGTTTGCAGCAAAGAAAATACAGGTTTATTTAGGGAAATGGCACCAAGCTTGCAGACACAGGTGAGCTAGAGCTCAATGACCTGGCTCTCTGATGGCCTCTAAGGGATAAGTTATACAGGGCAAAACTCATCAGTCATGGTAGCTAAGGGAGCTGTGGTCATGGGCTCTACTGATTGGTCAGGGCTAGGGTAGAAAGCAGTTGACCATTGCATCAGATCCTGATGTCAGTCATGGCATAGTCTTGACTGGTTTCAAGGGTCTGGTTTCAAGGGTCATTCTGCCTTCTTTGGTACAGAACTGCAAGATATTATCTTTAGTTTAACCGAAACTGTTTTGTGGTCAACAGACCTGAGGCTTTGTTTGATGCTGACTTAAGGGTTTAATGATTAAGGGAGTGGTTGTGCAGAACACAAAAAGATAAAGAAAGAAAAGAAACAAATTAGCTCAAGCCAGTTTGGATCAAGGAGAAAGAGAAGAAAAAGTCAATTTATAGATGTGACTATTTGCACAGTATACTCCCCTGGCTTTTGGAAGAGGCCATGTAATAATGCAGGAAGCTGCTAGGCCCAAAGCTCTTTAACCATGTCATGTGGCCCTGGAATTAAATGACTGGCCCAGGAATCACTGTCCCAGCCAAAGCCAAAGAGAGGTGGCCAAAGGCTGACTACGAGATGGCCCAACAGCAGAAGGCTGCCAAGCAGGCTCCACTGGAGGAACAGGCTGCTTCTCATGGGCACTTCACATGTGCAACATCAGAACTTACTCACCTTGTCCACTGGGTAACCTTGGAAATATTTCTTCAAATGGTAACCACACTGGAGCGCCAATGGGCTAGGGGACTGGACATATACCCCAGAGATTGAACTCACCAATAATCCCAGAACCTCCATACTTGCATCTACACTCCATACAATTCAGTGAATGTCTACTAGGCAGGCCCTATTGTGACCAACACTGGATGAAAATAAAAGTTAACTACTATCCTGGAGCTTACCCTTTGGGAGCTGGGAGAGACAAAACAGAGATGACTAGAACATAAGATACCTGCATAAGGTGCCGAAGAGAATTTATCCTCCCTTCATGAGGTAAAGGAAAAAAACTGAAAGAAATGGCCTTTGAACCAAACCCTGAAGGACATATATGATTTTAACACGTAAAGGCAGAAGACAAGAAAGAGCATTCTAGGTCGAGGACAGTAATGTTAAAACACAAATCATGTGCCAATAGCCTGCCTTTTCCAATGTTCTGGTACCTGTGGGAGAACGAAGCACAGAAGAAAATGAAACTGTGGGTTTCAGGACAAGAACCAGAGCCTCTTTTCTGTGTATCATCTCTACCTAGCTTGGTACCTAGATGTGACAGATGCTTCAGATGTGTTACATGGAGATTAGGATGAGCAACGTGAGGGCCACTGTGACAAGAGCAGATGAGAGCTTCAGAAGATGATAATGCACCACTTGGGAGGTCAACAGAGGGGACAAGATAAGGGAAACTGCTATCCTCTGGCCCCGTGGAAAGCCTAAACTTGGAAAGTTGATAAGTCAAAGGGAAGGGTCAGCTCTAAGAACATTCCAAAGATGGAACCAACAAGACTTAGCATATAATCTACCCCAATAAACTTACAGAAGTGAATAAATGACTTTAAGTCACAATGTGCTAGAGGAAACCAGGGCCTTAGATGGGGCAAAGGATACCCCCTGGAAAGGGATGCTAAGCCTTAATAATTATGTACATGAATGTATGCAATAAATGTGTGGATTTGAATGAGTTATCCTGCTTGCAAAGTATCCAGGACCCAACTCTCCTCTTCCTCTCTTTAGTCACATTTCTGACAATCACAACAACTGCTCTGACACTACCAGGCACTCAGTAAATACCTGGCAAACAAATGATATGAACAAATCAATGTTAAACAGCAAAAAATACAAAATTCAACCAGTGCTGACATCTCAGAAAAGAAGTTTGGTAGGGAAAGTGGGTGCAACTCAGATTGGGGTGAGGTGCACCCAAAAAACCAGGGGAAATCTCCCTGGAATCATCTGGTAACTTCATGGAATAATGTGTCTGGAATAATGTGTTTTGGGGCTCTAGCCTGAGGTGCGGGCTTTCAGATTTTTATTTAACCAAATACATAATTATAAAACAAAGATCAGGGAAATATGTGCCACCAAATATTAATGTAAATAGGTAAATTAGAAAACTAAAATATGGGGCTTTTCTTATTGTATAATTTCATTTAAACTGTTCATTAGCTATTCTCTATCCAAGCATTTTGAAATTTCAGCTTTTTGTCCCAATTTTGCAGCTGAGGCATTGAACCCCAAAAGTAGAAGTAGATTACACATTTTACATTATCTGTGAATTCCCACAGAAAATCTTACTGTTAACCAGACTTGGAACAAGTTACACCGGAACAGGGCAGCAGTGAAACTGGTGGAAGGGCACTGGAATAGGAGTCACTGGGTTTGGGTTCTGAGGATCCTTGGCTAGTCCTCCAGAACATGCTGAGCCACCATTTACCATACAGGCCCCTCACATATAACCAAGATGTTTGGAGATCAAACATCATCTATCTATGCAAAATAACTTTGTAAGATAATGCATTATTAAATGTAATGAACTATCATTAGAGAAAAAGGACTCTGATCTCATTTTCCAAGAAGCAGAAAAGAAAGACAAAAAGCCAAAGAAACTCCACCTAAGAGCGGAGATACTCCACCTGGCTACCAAAATACTATCATTTAGATAATTACCCGACTGGCAACAGTAAATCCACTCAGGTCAAAAGGCTACACTACCAGCATCACACCCACCACTTAACAAACAAGTGGGGCCACAACCTCACCGAGTAACAGCTAAACATCTCCGCACCTCGACCTTAAAGAACAGCATCCTCCAGACTTCAAGTGTCCACCCGGCCCTGTCAAAGAGAGGTTAAAAGATCGAGTCTTCCCCCTGCGACTCTGTCTCCACTTCCCCTTGGCGAGTACACTTAGGAGCAGGCGCGCGCCCAACTTCCTACTTAGAGTGAAATTTCAAAGCAATTTTCAAGCCAGCTCTTCAATGGTTTCCTAGGAAAGTTAAGAGAAGACCTCTCCGCAACCCAAGAACGCATCAGTTTCGATCTGTTGATAAGGAAAACACATGGAAAGTCCTTTCCATTCCCACTCAACACCAGACACCACCCAGGCTCCCCTTTGGAAACTGTTATCCGGCCAGACACGGAGTATTTAGAAAGCTCAACTTAGGGGACTCGTCCCTAACTGATCTCACATCGAAACTGCTTTTAAAAGGCAAGGAACAAGGGATTCTAACCTGGGTCAACTGCGCACCCTCTCCCCTCTCACGCCACTAACTCCCTTGTAGGAACTAAGCGCGCCCCGACGGTGTCCAGAGCGCGCAGCACGAGCCCATCACGGCAAGTCCAGGGGCCTCACGCCCCGAGCTGCTCACCCTCACGTGGTTCTCCACCGCCGCGCGGCCCGCCAGCTTCTTGGCCTCCTCGGCCTTGGACATTGTGGAGGGGGCTGGGAAGCCGTGTTTGGCTTCCCCGCCGCTGGTGCTTGTTCGCCCAGCGCCGCCGCGGATCCCGGACTGGGCGCAAGCCGGAGACTGCACGTGGGAGCCGGGGACGCCCCAACTGTTCCCGCCTCCGCCCGAGGCCGCGCCCCCGGCCCGCCCGGGCAGTGGGGCCAGGACCCGCCCGTAGAGGGTGCTGAAGGGCCCAGGGCGCTGCATCCCGGCGCCTGCCTCCTGCCTCCGCCACGGGCCCGCCCCCGGTTCTTCCGGAAGTCTGGTGCTCACGCACACGGCCCGCGCCGGCGCGGGCCTAGCTGGGAAATGCAGTTCTGTGGCTTGGAGATCCCGAAGCCGCGCCCGGGCGTGGACTACCAGCCCTACAAGGCTCCGCGACCCGGGCGCAAATCGCCCGCGACGGCGTTTGGTGCGTTGGCCGCTATGACGCGAGAAGCCGAGGTTGGTTGAATCCTGGAGGTTTCTATTTGTCCATGCTTTGGAGACGGGCAATATCTCTTGTTTCTCCCAACAGTAAGAAATGTGGCAGTGGACGAGACCTCAGGGAACGTCTTTTTGGAAATGACTTCTTTACACTTACTCCCAAGGGAAACGCACGTGGGACCCCGGCTCCCTCTGAAGTCTATCATAGACTTCGAAGGTCCAGGACTACAAGTTTAGAACCCCCAGCTCTAGAAGTTGTCCTGCACTTTGCAGTATTGGATGGCGTGCATTGTCCAGATTGGGCCTGATCCCGCACATACGATTGTCCCCTGCAGAGACCCCACAATCCTGGTTGACTCACAAGGACTTTGACTGAAATTAAAAACTTTGTCTTTTCTTCTTTACCTGTAAGGTGTATTGCTGTAGGAACAGTAAGGAACAGAGAAATTTTATTGTCCCCGTTTTACAGGTGAGGAAACTAATGCTAACCCCAGCCATACCTACTCCTTGGAGGTCCTTAAAGAGCATGTATGTTGCCTTTGTGCTTCTTGCCCATGTTGATGGAATCCCCTCTGCGCACGAACTCATCTTCAAACTGCGGGCCCTCTTCCCCCTGTGTGCAAAGCACCAGCATGGGCTGCTGTTATCGCCCTCTTCCTTTGCTGTGCCCACTGAGGCCGTCAGCCCCGGACCACTACCTTAATCTGAGGAGGGAAAGTTATTTGAGGTAATATTTGAATCCTAGATTTTAGACAGAATTTGGAAACTAGCACAAAGTTCTGGCTAAGATGCGGACAAAATATTTGGGACTCCCACAACCGTTGATCTCTCAATTGTTGAAGTCAAACTTGTGACCTTTTCTGTATCCTCTTGGGGGAAGACTTGCCCCATTCGGGCCAAAGGTTGGAGCAACTGTTAGTAGCCAATCTCTGCTTTAACCCTCCAGCCTCAGGGCATTTGTACTGAGGCTTCCCACAGTAAGTGCTCTCTGCCTGATCCTCTGCCCATCTCTGCACTGCCAGCTCCATCTTGCCCTTCACTCCGCTGAAATGCCACCACCTCAGTCTTCCTGATCACCAATTTATTGGGTTCCAACCCACCCATCATTGGTCACTTTACCCATTGTTTATTTCCATCACAGAACATACCTTGATCATTTACTTAGTTTTGTGCTTTTTAATTATCTATCCTCTAGAAAATAATATTTCTGAGAAGAGAGACTTAGCCTTTTCCCTACAGCATCCTCCCTGTGTCTGTCATATAGGTGGTCCACAACAAATAGCTAAAGCACAGATAACATTTTGTGCCTTCAGGCCCACACTCTACCTTCAACTATACAGAATTTCACTCTTTATATGCCTTACCTCCATGTCTTTGCACACACTGTACCCTTCTAACTCTCAGGACTCCACTCTGATTGTAGTTACTCTACAACACTGCACCCCAACCCTTAGGCAGGTTGACTGCTCTTCTGTGCTTTCAATCACTTGCACCCTCTCTGCCGTAATCCATCTTGCTCTGTTCATTTGACTCTCGTTCAAAAGACTACAAGTCCTTTGATATCAGAGACAGTCTTTTCTTAATAGAATTAGAATGCACATTGCCTGGTTCAATATTTTGGGAGCGAACAATGTTCTACAAAATTCTACCTGCCTGTGCCTCTGTTTTCTTCTCTTCATTTTGCAATCATTTCTCATTCCTACCCCGCTTAACCCTTTTCCTTAGGTCTGCCAATGATGCCAACTAACTCTCATGGACATTCTGAAATCCCACTGGCAACTCTTGGGGCTGAAGACTATACTGATCCTTGAATGGTATAAGCATCGTGTTCCCATGACACTTTATTTGCATGTTTATTGACAACAGTGCCAGGCACCATGCTAAATGCTTTATAGATGTCATCACATTTAGTCCTAACTCCAAGAAGTGGGTACTAGTATCCCCATTGTACAAATGAGGCATGAAAAAAGTCCTAACTTACCCAAGGTCACACTGCTCATAAGTGAAACTGGAATGTAAACTTTCAGTGACTCTAGGATGAAATTTTGATCTGACAGAATCACCTAGATGAAAATTAATTGCCCCAACACCAGTATAGCCCTAAACTTGGTATAAACCGCACAAGTATTGCCTTTTCTCAAGTTATGGCAATGAACCTTGAGACAAAATGGTTAGTAAGGGGAAAAGAATGAAAAAAAACTTTAAATGAGGAAGTACTAAATAAAAGAAAGTATAGTTTTTGGATGCTGGAATACACATTCAGGGTCTCACAAAGGATAGATTAATCTACTTTATAATCTTAATAACCTAACAGAAATTCTAATTTTTTTCCTAGATTACTCAAACTGGGAAGAAACACATATGGCTCATTTTCCCCTCTTTCATGGAACCTAATACCCTTGGAAAAGACATTTCGGGGCCAGAATGAGGGATCACAGGGGCAGAGTCCACCATCCTGTGCTATTACTAACGGTGAGAGGGAGGGCCTTGGGCAGCTTACCCCCTTGTTGGCTCCAATGTGGTCCAGTCTGAGAGAAAACAAAGGCAATGGAGCACTGTGACACTTCCCTTAATCTTGGGTTGTTGGCTCCCCAGGGAGATGCACAGCCACTATTGTGTGCCTGCCTGGGCTTCAGTGAAGTAGGAAAAACTCTCCCTGCTTCTGTACTCCCTTCTCTCTCCTTTCTCCCTCTCTTTTTCTTCAGTGTCTTCATTTGGAATGAGACTCCCAGGGAAGCTGTACTGAACTACAAAGCAGATGCTGGAATGGATTTGAGGATCCTGCCAGAGACAAGTGGTACTAGTTCAAATACACCTCAGGCTAGAGTTTGGATTACTGTAATTTTATCTAGCACTTAAGATCATTTAGAAATGGGTACTTAAGCTAACATTCCCTTAGTTTACATCCATTAGCATCCAGCTCTCACATCCTTAGATTGGTCTTTTGGAGCTTTAATTTGTGACCTGCATTGCTTCATTCCCTTTCTTATGAGAGCAGGTTTATTGTCTACTAATAATTTTGAGTGACAGGTAAGGCGTTGGAAGAGGATGAGAACTTATTTCTGATAACCTATTGCTTAAAATGAGCCATGTTTAATACATAAGTGTTACTACCTTGATATACATTTAACACTGGAAGGGAGCATAGCACAGTTCATTTACCAAAACCAAATATTCCTGCTGGTTGACCACATGGTCCTGAAAAAAAATGTGAACAATTCCTTACTGCTGTGTGAAACCATTTCTTGCTTAGGAATTAAGCTGCCTTTTAAAATCTTCACAGCAGTGATTGTCAACTTGGAGTGGTTTTGCCAAGGGGATATTTTGCAATGTCTAGAAAGATTGTCATGTCTCAAGGATGCTCCTGGCATCTAGTGGGTAGAGGTCGGGGATTGCTTCTAAACATCCTGCAATGCACAGACAGCTTCACACACACAGAATTTTCCCACCCAAAGCATCAATAGTGCTGTAGCAGCCTAACCCTGCCTGGCCATTTCCTGCTCAAACAAGTTCATTCATGATTGCCCTCCCCACCTCAGACTCTCCAGCTAACATCCATTTTTTCGTAGCTTGCCAAGCAATTAATGTTCTTCTTTATATCCGTAGCTGTAGGGATAACAAGACTGTATAAAACTGCCTATTATGTTACAATCAGGGCTCAGCCTTTGGATAAGAATCCACTGAGCTGGCGCCGGCATCAGTAAACACTACTTCCTGCTTAAAGCCTCAGTGTCCTGTCTCTCCACTGGAGAGTCTTGCAACATTTCTGGGGGCTCGTCCAGGATCCGGGGACGGCAGTTTTTCACTTCCCTTGTCTTCAGGGTCCGGCCCCCAGGACACAGGGAGACATGGACTCCGCTTGGCCCCTTGCCCGTAAAGGGAGAAACATCTCTTCCAGTGACCTTGGGTGGCTGCCCCTGAAGCACAATGGAACCTGGAGAGATGCAGGAATCAGCCCAGGAGCACCACTTGACTGAATGTTAAAAGACCCGGGTCCCAGAAACAGCCTGTTCGCTAGAGGACAGAAGGGGAGTCTGATCAATTGCAGAGGTCCCCCGAGTACTCTACATATTAGAGGAAACCTTGACCTCTCGGGTACATAGGGCGGAGGGTAGAGTGTATATGGTATGTGTTTGCGTGTGATTGAGACATGGCCTTGCCACAAAGCAAAAGTTGAGCCCCTATCTGGTTCCGCAGTGAACCTCATATGGCTTAGGGTGGTGTCACTGGATCTCAGTGAGGAGTCTACTCCAGTGATCTGAGTTGGGAGTTTATACCGAGCCACCAATTACTAAAGAGGCACCTAAAAGTTCCCGCGAGGAGAGCGGCCAGAGATGGGCAAAGCAAATTTCTGAGTGCATATGCATCAACAACAACGGGTGGAAGGATGGGTGGACAACAGAGTAAACAGACACTTTTAGATTGTATGCTTAAGAATTTCAAAAAGGGTTATTCAGGAGATGATGGAGTTAAACACACCCCACAGAAACTCCACATCCTTTGTGAGATCCACTGGCCCTCTTTTGGTGTTGGATGGCCAGCAGAGGGAGCTCTTGATAAGGAAGTCATTGCAAAGGTCTCTCAAGTTATTACTGATCAACCTGGCTACCCAGACCAATTCCCTTATATTGATTCTTAGGAGCTAATAATTTGCACCTGAATCCCTTGGTTGAGAGTCTGCCTAAAGGAGAAATATAGGGTCCTCTTAGCCCAAGCCTTGGCACCCTCCCAAGATCAATTGAAAAAAAAGAGGCCTGTGTTGCCAGCACTAGGATAGACCAGGCTCCATTCTGCTAGGCCCCCAGGAGCCTGTAGTCCAAATGATAGTCGGGAGCTGAACACTCAGCTGTAACTCGGCCTGTGGGCCCCCTTTCTCAAAGACAAGCTACCATTATGGGAGCAACCAGAAGACAATTCCGTTGCCCCTTCCTGCAGCCCTGCCAGTGCAACCTAGGAGAACAAGAAGCCGTTCACGAATTACTATACCTGCCCAACTGCCCCATGGCACTGATAAGATGAGATCTTTTAGGAAAACTACAGGTTCAGATCACTTTTGACACATGGCTAAGCAGCCTTAACCTTGGGGACGCCAAAAGCAAGAATCATGTCACTCACGGTTCCCCAAAGAGAAGAGTGGTGCCTCTATAGTCTCATAGAAAGGTCCCGACGGAGACCTAATTGCCCTTTCAAGATGCCCAGAGTGTGGGCTGAAGACAACCTTCTATGACTAGCCTGACTCATTCCTCCAGTGGTGGTAGAGTTAAAACCAGGAGCTGAGCCAGACACCAAAAACAATATTTCATCCCCCATAAAGCACAAGTAGGGATTCAAAAACATTTAGAGAGACTTCTGAAGTACGGAATTCTTTGGCTCTGCCAATCATCCTGGAATACGCCTCTCTGGCTGGTTCAGAAGCCAGGGACCAATGAATATCAGCTGGTCCAAGATTTACAAGCAATCAACCAGGTGACTGTCACCCTGCACCTTTGTCCCCTCCAACCTGTATACCCTCTGAGGCCTCATCCCCACTGAAGCAGCTTATTTTGCCTGTCTGGATCTCAAGACTGCTGCCTTCTGCATTCGCCAGGCTCCTCAGAATCAATTGATCTTTGCCTTCCAATGGGAAAACCCTAAAAGCGGAGACAAGGGCCAGTTGGCGTAGACACAACTGCCTCAGGGGTTCAAGAACTCCCCGACTATCTTTGGGACAGCTCTAGGCTCATATTTAAAGGCCTTCCCAGCAAACCAACACAACTGTACATTACTCCAGTATGTAGATGACCTCCTCTTAGCAGGAAAGACCTATGCGGAATGCATGGAAGGAACACATTTACTCCTCAGTGTCCTCTGAGAAGCGAATTACAAGGTCTCGGCTTCCACCTGTCTCAGGGGCAGTGCCAACTCAGCCCAGAAAGGAAACAAACAGCCTGCTCAATTCCCGTCCCTACCACCCTATGACAAGTCCGCGAATTCCTCGGAGCAGCTGGCTTCTGCAGAATCTAGATTCCTAATTTCTCCATCCTGGCCAAACCTCTCTATGAAGCCACAAAGCGGGGGTGGGGAGGGTAGGGGGTAAGTGGGGGGGAACCCCTACTCTGGGAATCTACACAACAGAAGGCCTTTGAAGAAATCAAAGGGGCACTCACTAATGCCCCTAGAGTAGGACTCTCAGACTTAACCAAATCTTTCTTTCTGTATGTACACGAGCGCATGGGTGTCACAGTACGGGTCTTAATCCAACTGCCAGGATCTTGGCACTATCCTGTGGCTTATCTCTCCAAACAGCTTGACTCTGTTGCCCAGGGCTGGCCACACTGCTTGCGAGCACTCGCAGCCACGGCTCTCCTTATGTCAGAGGCCAACAAACTGACTATGGGTCAAGAACTGACAGATTGAGTGCCACATTCAGTAATAACATTACTAGGCTACAAGGGACAGTATTGGCTAACTAATGCCCAGATGGTCAGATACCAATGAATGCTGTGAGAGAATCCACACATCTACCAAGAAGTAGTGTGGACCTTGAACCCAGCCACCTTGCTACCGGTTGGGCCCGGCCAGCCAGACCATGATTGCACTGAAGTCATGGATGAAGTGTTTTCCAGCTGACCCGACTTGACAGACCAGTCCCTCAAGGACCCTGATGTAGAATATTACACTGATGGTAGCAGCTTTGTGAGGGGAGGAGAACGCCTTGCAGGTTATGCTGTGGTGACCTTACGTTCCACCACTGAGGCAAAACCTCTACCCAGGAGAACCTCAGCACAGAAGGCAGAGCTCATCACCTTGACCCGCGCCCGTCAGCTGGCAGCAGGAGTGTGTGCTAACATATACACTGACTCTAAGTATGCCTTCACCACCCTCCAGGTACTGGAGCCCTGTACAAAGAGAAGGGTCTAATCAATTCTGGGAGAAAAGACATAAAATATGGAAAAGAAATTCTAGAACTCTTGGATGCTGTATGGACCCCCAAGAAGTTAGCAGTCATGCACTGAAGAGGACATCAAAAAGGGGATGCCATAATGGCCCAGGGCAACTGCAGGGCAGACCATGTTGCCAAACTGGCAGCGGCCAAGGAAATAGCCAGCCCTATAGCTCTAACTGCTTCCCTGTTTCCCAGTCCCTTAGTCAAATGAGGACCCCAAGTACTCACCTCAAAAAGAAGCTTGGTTTAAGACTGAAAGGGGAAGTTCCTTCCTGGTGGGTGGTAAAAGTTCAGGGACAGATGAATTGCAGTCTCTGGGACCCTAGTCCCTGCTTTTGTCAAACAATTTCACCAAAGGACTCACCTTGGTCTCACTGCCCTAGAAACCACTCTGGGCCGTTACTTCTACGTCCACTGGCTCCCTAGCATCTCCCGAGCAGTGTGTGAACAGTGTGAAGTCTGTGCCTGCAACAGCCTCGGGCAAGGGCCATGTGCCCTGCTGGGGATCCAAAGTGTCGGTGGCACCTCCCTTGAGGAACTCGAAGTAGATTTCACTAAAATGCCTCGATCACGGGGCCTCAGGTATCTCTTGGTTTTTATATGCACCTATTCCGGTTGAGTAGAGGTTTATCCCACCCAGACTGAGAAGGCTCAAAAAGTAGCCAGACCGCTGCTCTGAGAAATTATTCCACAATTTGGCCTACCAATTACCACTGGCTCAGATAATGGGCCAAACTTTGTAGCAGAAATAGTGCAGCTTCTAGCCAAGAATTTAAATATTAAATAGAAATTGCATACCCTATTGACCACAGAGTTTGGGACAAGTGGAACGTATGAATAGGACCCTTAAGACTCAGTTGGAAAAACTGTGTCAGGAGGCACATCTGCATTGGGATGAAGTCCTCCCCATGGT
Source organism: Eidolon dupreanum (assembly GCA_028627145.1). Classification (NCBI taxonomy): domain Eukaryota; kingdom Metazoa; phylum Chordata; class Mammalia; order Chiroptera; family Pteropodidae; genus Eidolon; species Eidolon dupreanum. The sequence goes on along the minus strand of CM053515.1, from coordinate 50,768,145 downwards.
ACTATTAAGAATCAGGTTGGCCCCAACCAAGAAGACTGGGTTCTCCCCCTTTGAGATCCTGTATGGGCATCCACCACCACTCATCAAAGGACTACTAGGAGATCTCAAGGAAATAGATGAATTGACTCTGAGACAACAGCTTCAGGTTCTAGGGACCACTTTTCAGACTCTCAACCAATGGGTTAGTGAAAGTCTCCCTGTCAGTTTAACCACTGAAGTTTATTCCTTTAAGCCAGAAGACTGTCTGGGTAAAGGAGTGGAACATTCAGCCCCTAAAAGCCCTGTGAAGGGGCCTCTTTGCTGTCATTTTGGCTACCCCCACTGCAGTTAAGTTTGCTGAAATAATGCCCTGGATACATCACAGCAGACTTAAACCCGCAGCTACAGAGTGGGAATGTGTTCCAGACTCTTCTGAGCCCCTCAAGGTAACCCTCTGGAAGAAAACACCAGCTGCACCAATAGACCAAGGGTAAGATGTCAGCTCTGCTTTGGTCACACCAGAAGCTGACCAATCTACATGCAGCAGAAGCCTGAAGACAACGTCTCGTCAGGATGCCACCCCTAAAGACTCTTTTCCTTCTCCTACTCCATGACATGTGTGGCACCAGTCTCCCCACTTCTTCCCCTTGTACCCATTGTATTCAAAGGTACAGGATAGGCTCCAACTTTGCCGCCAGCTTCACTTCTGTAACCGGCCTACCCAAAGGTGTGCCCTATATGCCATGCTCTGCACTCTTTGGGGATTCTAATTTTGGATGGGGTACATAAAAGTTAAATCTGAGAGTAACCAATCCTGCCAAGAGCCTGAAAAATTAGGAATAACTTGGGCATGTTGGTGATGGACCTCAAGCAGGGAAAAGGTCCATAACCATGCAGAGGGCCCAGCAGTCGGAGAAATTGTCCAATGGCTGTGTAATTCAAACTCATCTAAGCCTACACTGTCTCCTAGGCCCCAAAGCCCACAAATGTATCATCAGCTAAAGGCCTTCTTAGGCCAAAACCTGGGGAAGAATCTCTTTTTTTGACCTAGCTGAGAGGATAGCCCATGAACTTGGTGTCACTAAATGCTGGATTATAGAGGAGTACACATGAGTGAACATTGGCCTTGGAAGGGAACTAGCCTAGTTGCCTTTTACCCTCTCCAGTGGAATCACACAATAGCTCACTGCTAAGAGGGTCAACTGCAGAGCTGAGTAATCTCCTCGGAAGTGGTAGGGGAAAAATGTCTTGGCTGGACAAGTCCAGGATACACTCAGTGGGTTAGAGAAACCCCATGTAAAAGAATGCTATTTTTAAGTCACACAGACCAAAACTGGTGGCCCAAGTCTCCTTCATGGTATTAGGCCAATAATACCGCAGCTCCTCCTTGTGCCACTCTCTCAACCAAAACCTGACTGTCAGAAATTGTACCGTAAAAAATGGCATGGTCCCTAACCCCTTCCATGCCATCCCAGCTATCAGCACATTCTGGGAAAACCTCAATTCCACCAGCACCCAATGGGCTCTTCTGGATTTGTGGAATGTAGTTTCATACTCATCTCCTGACAAAATGGAAGGGAAGCTGCACCATTGGGAGCATTCAGCCTGGCTTCTTCCTTCTATCTGACCAAGGAGGAAATGACCTAGGTGTTCCCCTATATCAAGATTTAAAGGCCAGAACTAAGAGATTATTTGAGATAGGGAACAACAAACATGGGAGGGTAGGTAAGTGGCCACCCCACCATATTATCCAATACTATGGCCCACAGCTTGGGCCCAAGATAGGAGCTGGGGTTACCGGACCCCTATATACATACTTAACCGGATCATTAGATTACAAGCAGTTCTTGAGATCATAAGCAATGAGACTGCAACTGACTTAGAGCTTCTAGCCAGACAACGATCCCAGATGCGATCAGCTATCTACCAAAACCACCTAGCCTTAGGTTATCTATTAGTAGAAGGAGGAGGAATGTGCAGGAAGTTTAATCACACCGATTGTTGCCTCAAAATAGATGACAATGGCAAAGCTGTGACTGCCATAGCTACTAATATTAGGAAAATAGCTCATGTGCCCATCCAAAGTTGGAAAGGATGGAACCCTAGTAAACTCTTTGGTGGCTGGTTCTCCACTTTCGGTGGCTTTAAAACCTTAGTTGGGATAGTACTCCTCCTCCTTGGGACCTCCCTCCTCCTCCCATGCCTGTTGCCTCTTGTTATCCAGTCAACCACTTCCCTCATAGAGGCTATAGTAGAAAGAAAAACTGCAGCAAAAGTCCTTATGCTATGGAGGTACCAGCCTCTAAACCAAAAGTTAGAAGTAGTCCTGGGTCTGAGCATCAAACGGGAGAATGTAGCAGCCTGACCCAGCCTGACCTTTCCTGCTCGAACAAGTTCATTCCTGACTGCCCTTCTCCCACCTCAAGGACTCTCCAGCTAACATCAGTTTTTTCATAGCTTGCCAATCAATTAATGTTCTTCCTTATATCTGTAGCTGTGTAGGGATAATAAGACTGTATAAAACTGCCTGTTATGTTACAATCAGGGCTTAGCCTTTGGATAAGAATCCACTGAGCTGGTGCCAGCATCAATAAATGCTCCTTCCTGCTTATAGCCTTGGTGTCCCGTCTCTCCACTCAAGAATCCTGCAACAGTGCTGAGATTGAGAAACATGCCTTAAATAATCCCCGAGTTGGGATTCATGGGTGGCTTCTCTATTCTGTGCATCTTCACCTACTTCATCCATACCCAGAACTCCTGCATGGTCAGCCTTCTCCATTCCCATCCTATCACCACAGAATTTACTGCCTCCCACCACCACCACCACCTCTGTAGGTTGTTCCCTGTTGCCCACAGCACCTCAGGAGTTTACCATTTCTCTTTAGTCAAGATTGTCACACATTTCCATCGATTTTTTCCTCTGGATGGAGCTAGAAGAGGCTTCAGATCCATATGGGCACAGGAAGAGAACGATGAAGGAAATCAAGTTTTGCCGGGCAGGCATGGGGAGGTGGGGGTGAGAGAGAATATCCACAAGAAGGTCCATCCTTTCCACACTTTCCGAGGGATCACCTCTGACACTAATGCTTGCACTATTAACCCTAAAACACTATCTCTGTTCAGCCTTGAGCAACATCAGCCTGATTTACCAGGTACTCAGCCTTGAAAAGGAATGAATTATAATATAAATACATATTGGGTTATGAGTAGGATGTTTTGATTATAATTTTTTAAAATAAACTTTATTTTTAATATAATTTTATGTTCATAATGAAATTGAGCAGAAGGCACAGAGATTTCCCATGTACTCCCTGCCCCCACATGTGTATGACTGCCCCCACTGTCAACAACCTCCACCTGGGTGATATGTTTATTACAAATAATATGAACATTGACATATCATTATCACCCAGAGTCCATAGTTTGCATTAAGGTTCACTCATGGTGTCATACATCCTATGGATTTGGACAAATGCTTAATGACATGTATCCACCATTACAATATCATACAGAATTGTTTTCCTGCCCTAAAACTCTTCTGTGCCTTGTCTGTTCATCCCTCCCTCCCCCAATCCATGGCAACCACTATCTTTTTATTGTCTCTCTAGTTTTGCCTTTTTCAGAATGTCCTACAGTTGGAAACATATACTATATAGCCTTTTTATGTTGGCTTCTTTCACTTAGTAATATGCACTTAAGTCTCCTCCATGTATTTCATTGTTTAATAGCCCATTTCTTTTTAGTGCTGAATAGTATTCTATTGTATGGATATACACCACAGTTTACTTATCCATTCACCTACTGAAGGACATCTTAGTTGCTTTCAGGTCTCGGCATTTATGAATAAAGCTGCTATAAACATCCATGTGCAGGTTTTCATGTGGACATAAGTTTTAAGCTCCTTTGGGTAAATTATAAGGAGCACAATCATACAGTAAGAAGAGGTTTAGTTTTGAAAGAAACCACCAAACTACCATTTTGCATTCCCAGCAGCAATAGGTGAGAGTTCTTGCTGCTGCACTCCCTCGTCAACATTTGGTGTCAGTGTTCTGGATTTAAGCCTTTCTAATAAGTGTGAAGTATTATCTCTTTAATTTGCGTTTCTCTGCTGACACTTGATGTGAAGCATCTTTTCATGTGCTTATTTGCCACCTGTAAATATCTTCTTTGGCAAAGTTTCTGTTAAGATCTTTGACCCATTTTTTTAAGGGAAGTACTTGTGTTCTTATCACTGAGTTTTAAGAGTTTTTCATATACTTTAGATAACAGTCCTTTATCTGATATGTCTTTTGCAAATATTTTTCTCCAGTCTGTGGCTTTTCTTCTAATTATCATGACGACGTCTTTCACAGAGGATAAAATTTTAATGATACCCAGTTTATCAATTCTTTCTTTTTATGAATTGTGCCTTTGGTGTTGCATCTAAAAAGCCATAGCCAAACTCAAGGTCCTCTAAATTTTCTTCTATGTTATCTTCTTGGAGTTTTATAGTTTTGCATTTCACATTTAAGTCCATGGTCCATTTTGAGTTAATTTTTTGACGGGTGTAAGATTTGTGTCTAGAATGTCCAGTTGTCCAAGACCATCGGTAATAAATTCCACAAGAGCTCAGGGCCCAAGAAACCTCTGTTTACTCCTTCTGGTTAACAAGTATACTTCCTGCTATTAGACAACAAAAGCTACACTTAGGTTTTTTGGAAGCTCAAAACTTTCACCTTTCAGTAGTAAAATGCAGTGGTGGATTTCTTAGGTTTTGCCTACTTTTTGTACATTTCCTATTATACCAGTATGTTTAAGGGTACCTTGTATTGTCCCCTTATATATTCGCTTGGGACCAAAAATATAGGCAGCACTGAACCACACATATTTAATTTTGAATGCCTTTAATTTTTACCCCAGAAGTCTTTCAAATAAATAAGCTTATCCCAAAGCCACACTGTCCACTAAGGAGAGAAGTCACCATCTGTTCTTTCATATTGTACTGAACTGCTTAGACTGGCTTCTGCAATATGCAGCAAATAATATAGCCACCGGGAATGTAAGAGGCCCCAAACTTGCTAGCACCCTACAAAATTTAACACAAATTTCTTCCCTTTATCAAGTCAGTTTTTACCTCTCCTTAAAGAGATCTCCCCTTCTTTGCTCCCATTGAGTTACATGCCTTCTTTCTTTCTTTTTTTCTTTTTCTTCTCAATCTATTCAGTCTTAGTAGACTATTTCCATTCAGCTGCCTTAACAAATATTTAATGAGCATTTACTATGTGCTGGGTGCTGCTCTAGAAATGCAGCAATGGGCCTCAGAGACAAACACCTGTCATTTTTGAAGCTCACATGGAAGTCCAGTTTCCTGCCTCTGTTGCTGAGGTCAGAGCATCTTCCAATGGAAATGATCCTGTTCTTTTAGTACCTGAAAGGTGGATGATGCTGTTAACAGAGAAACCTCCAAAAAAGATAAAGTTCAACTCTCATACAGGTTAAAAATAAACACATGTTAATTATTTCATATAACTCATTAACGAAGAAACTGGTGAAGCGTTACAACCAGTTTAAAAGAGAAGTCAAAATAATTGTAAATGTATATGGAGTAAAGGAATGTTGAAATGAATGTGCCAACGGAGGCGAAACAAAACTTGTTCCATAATGGAATAGGGGGGGTCAACTGAATCTCTGCTAGATAGAGCAGGTTTTGCGTGCCTATAGGCAAGAAGTATTTTGTATTACTTTGAATTATCTAGAACTTACAGACCTGAAAAATAGCTCTCATAAAATTAGAATAAAAACCTGGAAGGTATTCTCTACAGTCTAAACAAGTCACAGTTTTCCACTGAAGCATAAAATTTTCCCTACAAATACCAGCGTGAAGCCTCCCGTGCACCCTCTCTCTCTAAAGCTACAGAGAACTGGCACAGGATTTCTCAGATGTGGCACTAGGGACTTTTGGAGCCAAACAATTCTTTGTTGTAGGGGACTGCAGCATCCTTGGCCTTCACCCACAAGATGCCAGTAGAACCTTCACATCCTGCAGTTGTGAGGACCAATTGTATCACCAGACATTGCCAAATGTCTCCTAGGGTGCAAAATTGTCCCAGGTTGAGAACTGCTGAGCTAACAGCACAGGCCCACATGAATACCTCAGCATCAGGCCCAACCCCGCAAACTGTAGAAAACACAAGCGATCCAGAACAATTGTTTTCTATCCTCCTTCTGCAAAAGTTTCTCATTTGAAAACCAATTCATTTACACAGTTGTAATTCTCGACCAACGGGTACAGTCCTCATACCCAATATCAAACTTATAAATCTTATGAACACTGAAATAGCCACAGACTTGTCCCCTCCCCTGGGGCACAAAGACAAGTAAAAAACCAGCTGTAATTAGCTGCTCAATTTTCTCCAAACTCTTTCCCCTCCCTCATCCTCTCTGACTCCTTCCATCCCACCCCTGCCTCCCACCCTAAGTCCTCTGAGAAGAGTGTCAGCCAAACTTGTTCAGCTTTTCACCCAGACCCCACAGAAAGGACCACATTCTACATAGCAACTCAGAAAAAAATATTCATGAAAACAGTATTTTCATTATATGTAATGTGCCGATATTTTCTATTAAGCAAACAAACAAAAAAACCTGCTAAATTGATTTTATAATCCCTTGTGGATGGAAACCAGCAGTTTAAAACACACAACTTTGGGGCCTCTGTAGCTCAGGATCAGAGAAGGGCAGAGATCACTAGAGGAAGGATTTAGTTAGTGAAGCTAATTATATATGAGTAGAGAGTGGAGTTGAGAAGAAGAAAAGCCTTGCAGGCCTTGGTTGGAAGCAAGTCTGATTGAGGTTTCTTCAGGAGCCTGCCTCACTTGGCAAGTTCCAAATGCTTGGCAGCTCTCCAAGACCTACTGTTGAGACCAAATTGTACTTTGGGCAGAGGCCTCTGCAAGAATGTCTACATCTTTTTGTTGAGAAACCCAGAGTTGATTCTCGGGGTCTTTCCCTCCCTAAAGTAAACATGCCTTTCCTTATTACTCCCCAGGACCTTGCCTCCCCTCTACCCGCAACCTAATGGAGTAACAAGTACATGTGCTATCTGAAAAGGATACCTTTTGCCCAAAAGAAGTAGGTTTCAGTGGTCGGTTTCAAACCTCTTTTCCAATTGGCTCTGCTTTGCTTCTTACTGGCCTTGACTTTCCCAGGGCAAGAAACTCCACCCAGGGAATCTTTAAGTTAGGAAATCTTTCACTGCTGGATGACAGAAAACCCAGCTCAAACTGGCCCCAGCCACCAAGCAACTGATTGGTTCTGAAAACCAAAGATTGTACAGCTTGGCTTGATTTGATTTCAAAAGATGTCACTATCATCTATGTCTCAGCTCAGCCTCCTCTAGGTCAGCCCAGCCTCAGATGAACTCTCCCCTTACATCCCAAGATGACTTCCAGAAGCCACAAGTGTGTGTCCCCCATCACTTTTATTAAACCAATTTAGGGAAATGCCCACTCAGAACCTGCTGTTAGGGGAGGGGTTTGGATTTGCTTACTTTTAGCCAGAGTTAGCTTCCTCAGAAGCCTGTGTACTGTAGAGAGTAGCGATAGAATAAATATTGGAGTTGAAGAAAGAAATGGATGCTGGGAAGTGAAAAATGGTACATGGCTGCTTATGCATGGGACTATGAAGAGTATTGATCTTTTGTTTTGTATCCATTGTGTTCAGCTTTATTGTTTTTGTATTTTCGTAGTAGGCCATTCCAACTTCTTTTTGGAAACAAGTGGAATGGTAAATATATTTAAATAATCAATAAAATATTGAAATGGATTGGTATCCCCTTATATACACAGCCACCATCTGCTAGTGTCAAGGACATAGTCTGTGAGTGAAAAATGTGGCAAAAGGGGGGAAAAAGTAGCTGGAATTACCATATTTTTGTAGTCAAACTTTATTCTGAATATTTTACACAAAACACGGGGAAATTGATTTACAAAGTTATTCTAGCTAAACACTGTCCTAGACCAACACCAGATCATTGGAAATGTTGATATTTCCTTGCAGAGGATAGATTTAAGCAACTATTAAAAAAAAAATCTCATCATGTTATTCCTGTTTAAATCTTGCAGATGTCTTCAAAATAAATTCCAAACTTCTTAAAGAGCCACACGGGGGTTTCCGAGTGCTGACCCTTACCTCTTCCTTCTACACCCTTCTCCCTCATTAGCTCCCTCACTGCCTACATACCAATCATAGCCAATCAACAATTTTTCCTAGTGCACTGTCTGACATGTCTTCACGCCTTTGCAAGAACTGGCGCCTCAGCCTAGAACACCCTCTGTATAACCCTTGCCTCCTTTCAGCCTTTACCTTCATCTGGCTAACTCCTCCCCATCCTCTAAGACCCAGCTCAGGCCTCACTTACTGAATAAACGTATCACACACACACATACACACGTACATCACACTACATACATATATGTATCTTTGCCCACTAGAGGGCGAGCTCCTTGATTCAGAGCCTAGAGCCTACATCTTTTTGTATCCTCAGGGTTTTATACTGGAACAAGGTAGAAACTCAGTATGTGTTTATTTGATGGACGGATGGGCGGATGGATGGATGGATGAATAGATGATGAATGGACAAAACCAGCATGTTAGAATTTTAGTGCTACCCAGAAATTGTATAATTGCTTACAGTTTTATCAAAATATGATTTAACATATAATATCATATAGAAATTATGTGATGTAATGGAAAAAATAAAGAGTTGAGTTAGAAGAACCAAATTTTAGTCCTGTCTTTCTCACTAACTGGTGGAGGCTGCCTGCATTTCTTGATTTATGGTTCCTTCCTTCATCACTCCAGCATCTTGGTTCTGCCACTCACACTGACCTCCTTCCCATTTATTAGGAGCCTTGTGATTATGCTTGGCCCATGTAGGCAATCCAGGATAATTGCCCCCCTTAAGAACTTTAATCACATCTGCAAAATTCCTCTTGCCATATAAGATAATATTTACAGGTTCCAGATACTAGGCTATGAATATCTTTGAGGGGCCATTATTCATCCACAGATAACCATAAGCAAAAAAGAAAAATTAAAAGGAAAAAAAGAACTTCAATTTAAACCTCACATTTCATATAAAAATTAATTCGAAATGGTTCACTCCTTTTTCTTTGTTCTAGTACTCTCAATAGTTTGCTTTTGACACCAGATATGTAGGTTTTTCCCTCCACACTGACCAATTTTCTGCTTCTATGCTAACGTCAACTAGGTGTCCTACAATTCAATTCAATTCTGACACTATCTACCTGGAGTTAGTGCAGACCCCACAGTTTAAGGGCTCAGTTCCACAGGACTGCCCCCACTTCGTGTGCCAATCACAAATCCCAGTTTGTCACCTGGGCTTCTTACTGACTGACTATAAATTGGAGGTTCCCACAACCCCCTCCTTAGGTTCAATAATTTGCTAGAACAGTTCACAAAACTCACAAAAACAGTTTACCTACAAGATTATCAGTTGATTATAATAGGATACAATTTAGGAACAACCAGATAGGAGAGCTATGCCAACAAAAATAAGGTAGATCTCTGAAAATTTTAGGGAGATTTTTATTCAGGCCTTGCCGAGGACTATAGCCTGAGAGGAAAGCTTTAAGACACTTTGAAACAGTGCTCTGACTTCAGAAAAGTGAGAGGTGCTTATGTAGGCTGAGGTGTAAGGAAAAAGTACATCTGGTGCTTCTGTTAGGGTTCACACATTTCAATGATTAACAGTTTTATGTCAAATGGAATGTAGGAAAGATAAGGTTGGGTCTTGTACCCTCTAGCATCAGGAGTCTGGGGATAGGGTCTGGAAATAATTAAACTGCTTTGAAACTTCTTAAGGTGAATTTTTATCAGGATGTAGAAATAACAGGACACTGTCTTCTATAATCATTGATCTGTAGTGTTGTAACTGTAGATATATGTGGCTACCCTCAAGTTGTGCCTTAATAAAGAGTTTTAGTTAGAGATGGTCCTTGTACTTCCTTGGCTACTGATTTAGTCAGATGAGTTTAGGCACTCTTTCCTCAGAAGGGATTAAAAAGGGCCAGGTGTGTGGGAAGGGGCTTGGATTAAAAAGGGCCCTCTCTGGGGGAACCATTTTCTTAGCACTTTGTGTTCACCAACCTGGAAACTCTCCAAATCCTAATTTTAGAGATTTTTATGAAAGCTTTTATTACATTGACATGGCCAATTGAATCACTGGCCATTGGCGATTAAATTTATCTCCAGCCCCTCTCTCCTCCACTGAGGTGGGGGTAGGGCTGTAAATTCCAACTCTCTAATGATGAGATTGGTTCCCCTGGCAACCAGCTCCACTCCATCCTAAGGGCTTTCCAAACATCACCTCATGAACATAAATTCAAGTGTGGTTGAAAGGAGCTTGTAATGAATAACACGAGACACTCTTTTCACCTTTGTGCTAGGGAGCTATTTCAAGAGCTGGGAACAAAAACTAAATATTATAGCAAACAATACTCCTTAGCTCTTATCACTTAGGAAAATACAAAGGTTTTTTTTAGGAGTTGTGTGCCAGGAGGAATCATGACGAAGACCAAAATATGTTTCTTATTATATCACAATACTACAATTACGCAGGAAAAAAATTTCAGGATCTAGGCCTTGGTGAAGAGTTCTTATTTATGACACCTAAAACATGATTCATAAAAGAAAACTTGATAAATTGGACTTCATCAAAATTTAAAACTTTTGCTCTGTGAAAGACCCTGTTAATGATGACAAGAATGAAAAGACAAACTACAGACTAGGAGAAAATATTTGCAAACCACACATCTGAAGAAGTAGAACTGCAGAATCACTCAAAATGGCCCTAGCCAGTTTCTTACAAGACACTGAGTTGCTTTTCAGAGTCAACAAACCAAAACTGCAAGCCTAGGCATGAGCGGAGGAGAGAACTTTGTCCTCCAGCTGTACCCAGAACCAAAGTCTTGCCCCTTCCCACAAAACCAAAGGATCAAGACATAACCAGAACATTGGAAACCTTTCAGAAGTGAAAGATCTGTTGCCCAGGAAGATTTGGTGCTGACACCGCTTTACAATAAATGGCCAACTTTGAAAGTCCTCCAATTAAGATTCGCCCCACCAGCACTTCTGCGTACATGTTCCTCCTAGCCCCTTAACTGCCCTCCCCACCCCAAACCCTGGGTCAGAAAGACAGATTTGAGCAGTGCCTCTTGTCTTCTGCAAGCCAACTCAGCATTAAATAAATTGCTCTTTTCTAAAAAACTGATGTCATAGTCTTGGCTTCTATGTTCATTGGGCAGCAAACTCTTGTTTGGTAACAGAAGGACACATATCTAGAATATATAATGAATGCTCAAAAAATTAAAAATGAAGAAAAAGAATGGTCAAAACTTAACAGTAAAAAAACAAAATTGAAACAATCCAATTAGAAAATGGGCAAAAGACATGAAAAGTCATTTAAATAAAGAGGATATACTGAAGTCAAATAAGCACAAAAAATAAAATTCATTAACTTTATTGCAGCAAGCCATTAAGGAAATGCAAACTGAAACCAGATTGAGATATCACTGCATACCTATTAAAACAACTAAAAAATGGGTGAAATTACCAACACTGGGAAGAATGTGAAGAAAGTGGATCTTTCTTACATTGCCGGTGGGAATGTAAAATCATTCACCACTTTGGAAAGAACTTTGGTAATCTAGTTAAAAACTAAACGTGCAACTTCAGTATGACCCAGCAGTTGTACTACTGGAAATTTAGTCCAGAAAAATTGAAACTTATTGTTACCGATTCAAAAGTTCATGAGCCCAACACTTCGAAAAGCCAAATTTCAAATATGGAGTTCTGAATAAGGAAGTTTATTTTGTGAACAAAGGAAAAAAAAAAAAAAGGCCACGTGCTAAACCAGGCAAGCTCAGAAAGGCCTGCATGGCAGTCCCCACAAACTCAGAGACTGAAAGTAACTATGTTGGATGGTCTGAACATAAAAATTCCTGACTAAAAGCAGGTCATAGTGGGTAGTCACATCCTGGGCCTATAGCTGTCTTGACAAAGATCAATCTTTACATTAAGCAAGCCTGTTTATTGTCTTTTTGCATTTAAGATAACATACCCTTGGAATGTCAGAGTAATCCCTTCTTCCAGACCCCTCAGGGAACAACTCCCTGCACCAGAGCAGGAGACCACAGAACCCATTATGGTTATGTAGTTCCCGGCATACTGTCTCTATGTTCTGTGTTAATTATTACTATCCTGTACCTACCAATGTAAAAGAGGTATGTGTCCCTCTGTTTTACTTTCTGTGCAATCTCAGAGATTTCCCCACTTTGCTTTCTCCTGCCCCCTTAATCTACCATCCATGAATTTCATGTAACCTCCTTACTTTTCCTCCTTTGGTTCTAGTGTATAAAATAAGCTGTAAAACTGCCATTCTCTGGAGCATTTTCTTAATCTGTTGAGATTTTATTTCCCAGCAATTGTTGTCAGTTTGATTCAAATAAACTCTTACCAGACTTTTTCTTAGGCTGAATGTTCTCTGGTCGACAACTGCAATAAAGTTAATTTTTAAAAGTGATTTGTTAGATGTTCAGTAAAATAGCAATGGAATAGCCTGAGTTTAGGCTTTGGGGCCAGAAAGAATTATACCATACCCTTTTATTTTCTCATTTAACTGCAGAGAAATGTTTTAACTTCTCTGAGTAGCCATTTCATGATCTGTAAAATAGATATAATATTATCCATATTACAAGGTTGTTGGGAGGGGAAATAATCTATAGAGAATGTCTAGTTCACGTAAGTATTCCAATATATTACTTCTCTTCTTCCTTTCCCTTATCCTGTTATGAGATTTGTCATATAAAAGAATTCACAAATCATTTAAAAATATTCTTTGTCAGCTTTCTTTATTTTAGTGGTTAGAAATAGAGTCATAGCATGGGGACTCTCTCCGCCCTTACCTTTGATGATTCTATGCCCAATAAATTCACCCAACACAGAAAATGCGGTTTACCTGGGAGCAATGCTAAGAGTTACCACCAGGTGGCTGGCCATCCTCTTTATTAAAGGACCGATTTGGTCACAAAGGTGATGATAATCAGCTGTTTTGGTTATGAAGTCTTTCTCTGTTTCCTGCTGTGAGGAATTTCTGGAACAGTTCTCCAGATTTTCTGGCCCTGAGGTTCTGAATATGAGCCAATAATTTACTCAGTTAAACTCAGTCAAGAGTTTATCAAATATTTATCAAGCTCATCAGACACCTACTGTGAAAAGGGTAGGTGACCAGAGAGAGCCTTGCTAAGTATTCAAGATGTATGGCATTTAGGTTATATGTGTGTGTTTATTGCAAGGTGTCTTCCTATCACATCCTCTTATGTAAAGTCATACAAGGTAGTGCAACACAAGGTATTGCAAAAATATTCTTCTTTGCTACCTAACCTGGACAAAGCTAATAATAATAGTAGTAGTAGTAATAATAATAATGATAACAATAATAATAATACTGAATAGACAAAAATGATTAAGTCGGATTTCAAGCCAACTGTTGTGCCTTCTCTAGACAATCTGCGGTCACAGGGTAACCAACTTGTTCCAGTTTTCCTGGAACTTCACCAGTTTTAGATTTAAAAATCCCACATTCAGTGAAACCTCTCAGCCCCAGGCAAACTGGGATGGTTGGTCCCTCTACCTAGGAATGGTTTTTTCTTCCTCCCAGTCTGAGGGGATTTCAGAATGACCTTCTTGTGGGTTGTCACTAAGCCTGTCTTGTCACGGGGCCTGCCATATCTAGCTCTCAGGTAGACCTATCTTCCTGGGACAGTGTCCACAAGCAGGTCTGAGAGAGAAAAAGCCTGGGAAACTGCAGTAAGGTAGAGGAAGTCCACTCTGAGGACGGGGAATTTGAGCTGAGCCCTGAATGAAGAGAAGGAGACAGCTATTCAAAGTTCTGGGGGAAAGCACTGCAGACAGAGGGAATGGAAAGTATCTAGGCCCTGAGACAGGGAGAAATTTAAAGTGTTGGTAAAATCGAAATATGTTCAGTGTGGCTGGAGCAGAGCAAAAGGGGAAGAGTAGGTGGTAAGTTCGTTAGGGTAAACAGGGGCCAGTTCAGGTCTGGCCTTGTGGACCTTGGTAAGGAGTTTGCAATTTGTTCTCAGTAAAGAGAAACCATCGAAGAGTCTTAAGAGGAGGAAGGATGTGATCCAGTTTGTGTGGTGAAAAGACCACCCTGGCCGCTGTGGTGGGGGATGGGGAGGGGCGATGGACTGTAAGATAGTTAGAGTGGAAGCAGAGAAATAATTCAGGAAGTGCCTGCTGTTTGAATCAAACTCATAGTGTCAGACTGTTAAGACACCCATGCTACCACCTGAAGGTATGAAGCATTGTACAAAGAAAGAAGGCTGCCACGGAAGACAACTGCAACCAGGATCTCACCCATTTCCCATGTCCCACTTTGTAGCCAAGAAGCAGCCCTTTCACTTAGCCTCAGACCTCACAAAGAGTCCTCGGTATGGAACTAGGATGATTGCTGCAAAGAATGACACCTAGCACTTAGGACACTACTGCCCACTGCTTCGCCCTCAAAGCAGGCAGAACAAGGAGAGATAAATAAGAGATGTGCAAAAAAAATGAGAGAAACAGTAAAACAATGAATGATTTTAGGGCTCTTAGCCCTGAAAAGCACACTCACTGCCCAATCTCACTCACTTTCCCCTTCTGTCCAGCCCAGTGCTGGAGCCAAGCAGAAAACTGTTGGAGGTTTCCTGCAGAATCTCTGAGTACAGCCGCTGTACTCCTCAAAGAGAATGGGAGCATGAATTCGGAACAAACAGCCTCCCAGCATGGCATGTGTGCATCTCCCATGTGCCCGGTCGCTGGGGCGGTCAGGTTCTCCAGCGAGGTGGAGCCTGTGCTGCATCCCCAGCTGCAGGGTGTTGGTGAGATGCTTGGTGGCAAAGGCAAGAGCTCTGACAGAGAGAGTGAGCTTTTTTAGGTTCCCCAAATGGTCATGCTGCCTGCCCTTCTGGGAACCCCATTTCACCTTTGGGCTGGGTATGGGCATACAGACAGTGATTCAGGAATAAAACTTGGGGAAAACAGAGGCGATGAATTGGCAGTGCTAATGAAAAGAACCACACATTGTTAGTCCTCAGAAATACCCCTAACCCTATCCCACTAAGACCAAGAAGTATGTGAACTACACAGCTCTGCATTCTGTTATAAAGAGCATTTGGTTAAGCATATTTAAGAACAGCCACCAAATAAACGCTTAAAATAAGTTAGGAGGATAGTGCAAAGGGGGATCACTGGGGCCAAGAAAGCTGTCACCTGGATGAGTAATGCTAGGAACAGAGGGATAATGAAACAGAGGAGCAGCCAACCAGACCCCAGTATGGAGACCAGCAAGTTACATCCACACACAGCCTGTAAATCAATAATGGATATGCTGCAGTGACTGTGCCAAATTCTCAAGATAAAGAAGGCTCAGGGCTCCATGGCCAGCTGCCTCTGTGGCCAGAACATTTGATCTGGCAGGACCAGGGTGGTAGCAGCGACAGGCATCCCATGATAATGACTCACAGCTGTGTTCTTGACAGTGCCTGAGAGTGGCGGCACCTGAGAATTGCAGCAGCTGGGGCGGGTGGACGAGCTGCCATCCAACCACCTCTGAGAGAACCTAAATCTCATTTGGCTAATCACAAGGCATTGTTGGCCAACATTCTCCGCTGACCTCAGTGGGGTACAGCCATTTCATGTGAAATACTTTGGCCCTAAGGAAAAAGATAACAATGTCTATAAAGATAAGCCTTCCCTTGTCTACCCTTTGGTCGCCTGAGGTGGTTTGTGTAAGAAATGAAGGATAAGTGACTGAATCTTTTTATTTATAGGCCATTGTCACTGTCAACAAGGGTCTCATTGAAACATCTCATCCTGATACTTTTACCATTGTATTCAGTCACCAATATATCAATATGTCTCCCTGACTCAGTTGTGAGCTTCCTGAGGGCAAGGGTGGTATTGAACACCCCCAGAGCCAAGCACTCTACCTGGCACGTAATTGATATGATAGTCTGGTCCAGGATTTTCTCTGTGGTTCTACAGGCTGGTTCCACGGACTGCTTCCAAGTGGGGCTTTCCTCCTACTTTGACCCCAAATTAGAGACAGGATGGAGACTTCTTAATAAAAACAAAACCCAGAACTTCCAAACTGGACAGTAAACTGAGAATCTCCTCATGAAATCCGGAGAGCTGGGCCATGACATTACACCTTTGTTGAGACCCTTAGTCTTTTTCCTCTGCCTGTCCAGCTGTGAAGAAACTCTTCCTCTTATGCCTTGTATCACAGTAAGACAGCTGAAACATGCAATTCCTGCTTCAAGAAGAACTGGGCAATGATACTTTAAGGATCAGGGCGTTTTTGTTTTGTTTTGTTTTGTTTTCTAATTATGAAAAAAAATAGCAGATCTTTACTTATTAGAAGTTTTTTTCCCCTAGTATTTGTTGACTTAACAAAACTCATACGAAAAATCTACTATAAACTCTCTAATGATTTTAAATATATATATATATATATATATTATGAACCATGCCATTTCTACATTTACTGGATTATCATATACATGTCTGTGATCTGTTGTTTATTCAGCCTACAGCCAAAGGCTTGGTGATTGTGTGGGTTTTCAGAAGCCTGACAATGATTCCTTGGTCCCTGAGGTTGGGATGTAACATTCTAAGAAAGAGAAGGTAACTTGGCTACAAGATACAGCTTGACTACAAACTCAGGAGACCCGCCATTTATGTAAGAGCCCAGGAAAATAAGGGAGCTTTGCCTTCTTAATCTCTTAACTCTTCCTTCTCCAATATCAGCTCTGAGCTCCCCACCGATTCTAAAACGCTTTTCCTTCAGGATCCCTCAGAGAAACTTCTGATAACTCCAGTTGGTCTCAGGGACTAGATACCAATTCAAAGATCTTTGATTTTGTTTAATAAAAAACAAAACAAGAGGTGGGGGACTTTCACGTATGGGAGAGTTCCATGTCCTTAAAAGAATCCTGGGTGTTATCAAGCATGTCCATGAGAATCCTCTGGCGCTACCACCTGTCTCTTTGTCGGCTGCATCTGTTTTGACCTCAACTTTGCCTGTGTTCCAGATGTTACCCTTGGTCCATTCAACGTTACTATCTCTCATTATAACATTTGGTATATTGGCCAATGTTCAGTTTCAAAGAACAATTCCCCCTAGCCAGCTTACACAGAAAGGGTTTAATTCAGAATATCTTAAAGCTTACAGCATTATTGGAAGACTTAAAGACATAGAATCTAGAAAATTGAGAGTTCAGGAACAACTCCCAAATCCCTACCGAGGAAATAAGCCACCAGGGGCTCTGCTTCGTTGGGAGGCTGCCACCCCATCCCACCCTGGGATGCCTCTTATCTTGTCACCTCCCTGACCTAACTCAGTTCTGAATTCAAATGTTACCTGAGTGCTTATGGTTGGTGGATAGGAATCAAATTCAGAGCCCTGGATGCAATGGGAAATGTAGTTTCTTGCCTGTATAACACAAAAGACACAGTAGAAGAGGCTGGAGCTGATGTGGAGGGGTGCGATCTACAAGATCCATTGTCCATGGTCACACTTCACCTTGGCTTTACTCCCACTGGAAATCTTATCCCACCCTGGCACCTTGTTAATTCAGTGTGAGCTGTGGGCCAGAACCGAAATGAATTTTCCTGCTTGCCAGAGAGGAGACAAATGTGGCAGAAAGTCTTCTAGAAGGCCTCCATGAATGAGGAAAGGCAGTAAGCGAGTGGACAGCAAGAAGCAGCAGCAGCCTGTGGAGCAGGACAGTGTCAGCGGAGTGCAGGTCTGAACACAGCAGGGAACTTTCCCTTTAGACCTTTTGTTCTCCAAACTAGAGAGGAAAAGGAACTTAACTGGAACCACAAACTGGCCAAGCCAGGAGGACACTGAGACTATATTTGTGAGCATCCCAGGAATATCTGCAGTAAAGAATCTCTAGAAACACAAGACTTTTGGTTTGTACATGCGAGTTCTATTTGCCTGATACTAAATTGATTGGACAATATTCTGGTACAAATAAAGAAGCTACCTACAAATTCATTTTAAAATAACTTACATTATCGAAGAGGGGTAATTCTTTTGTTGAGAGGTTGACTAAAAAAAATGGAATCAGGTTCTCAGCAATATACTCTCCATTTTTCTCTCTCCCTGGGTTAAGCAAAGTAAAGTCAGTTTCTTGAGACTTCTCAATGACTTTAAAACAAATGTACTTCTAAATCACCAGAAGATTGCGGGACTAGAGTGGACTGGGTTTCGAAAAATTATCTGTCCATGGGACCCTTTTTTCAAGAAGCACCTCTTGGGATTAGTGTTTTACGGAACATAAGAAATAATTCTATTTCCTACTCCCACCCTCCCAATGCTCCCCAGCTTTCTGTTCTTTTTGCAGAACCAATCCTCAGTCTGACATGAGAGGCCCTTCGCTATCTGCTCTCCTCCTCTGTAGCCATATTTCCCGCGAATTCTTTTCAAAGATGTGCTTCTGCAGTCAAATTCACCATTTCTGGAACCCATCAAGTCCATGCCTATCTTTTGTTCACTAAAGAAGGCTTTATTGGGTTTGTTATGATAATAAAGGCCTAAATCTTAAGGTCCTGTCCTAGGTGTGTATGCAAAGGGCCTTCTGGGTTTAAAAAAGAAATATGTAGATCTACAAGGTTCTGGAAGGCCCTTACAACTCTGAGAAACTTAATATGAACTAAGAACCAGCCTTAAGAGCTGAGGTTTATAACCAAAGGACATTTCTGAAAGCTTCTCTTTTGATGATTTTGGTTATGTACATAATTTTGGTTATACAGAGAACCAATTATAGCTTCCTCCTTTAGCCACCATAGAAAAGCAAGCAAGTAAACATCTCTAGTGTCTCCACAAGCTTAGTAAAGCCAAATGCCTGCATGCTGAGTGGTGTGGTGTGGTCAGGGCTGGCCCGGAAGTCAGTAGGTCCTTGTAGCACCGGACACTATTCCATTCACAGCCTGTCTGTGCTGCACTTCGAAAGGTACCTTTCAGAGAGAAGATTCTCTCCCACCATCAAAGAACCTTTAGTTGGGGTTCTTCTCTGCTCCTCCTGCTGAGCTGCTTGTGGCTACTTGGTGCACATTCAAGTTCATGAAGTAGTTGGCCTTTTAACTTAAAAAAACAATTCTGAGAAATATGGGAGGCCAGAGTGGTATATAGAAACTGCCCTTCTTTCTGCCTTTTTTTTTTTTTTTTCATAACTAAGCTCAAGTTTTCCCTATTAAATGGTAGGTTTTTTCCCCCAATTTAACAAAGAGGGAGATGGTCATTGGGAGGTGGCCAAGGGGTGAAGATAAATGATGCTGATCTCAATTTTCCAGCTTCTGCCAGTTTTCCCGGAATAAACTGGTAAAGAAAGGTACTGATCCTCCAGGCCCCATCCACGAGCAGCCACCACAGCCACACCTGCCTTTCGGGTTTCATGAAAACAGATGGAAATCAGTCACTATTGGCCTCTATGAGTGAAAGTGGGGCTCACCTCCAAGGTCAGTTGAGAGTCAGCCTACTGAAAACACAATTACCAAGGCAACAGGAGGAGTTTGTTGTAAGCATGCTTCCCCTGCTTCTGGAATTCAGGAGCTGCTGCAGACTGCTGGGAAAAGGGGACTACAGACTCATCTTACCTCAAAGTATAGCCAGCCACAAGAGAAAGACAGACCAGAGGGGCAAAATGAGTAGGCTGGCAGCCATCCCTCAGAATGTGGCCATTGGAGGAAGGCATTGCAGTGTGGGGCGGTTTTGGCCTTCGCTGAACTCCTTTCCTGGAGGCTCTCTAACCTCAGAACCAAGAGAAGGGCGAAGGTACCCATAGTCTTAATCCCAGAACTGTCCAGGCAAACACTGCTTGTTTAAATTATTCATGTATTAATTTGTCATTTAACCACTATTTATGAAGGGCCTATCCTGTGCCCACTGGTACGCGGCGCTGAGGAGGCAGCTGTTAACCTGAGGGGCCGGAATCCGGCTGGGCAGCCCTGACCCACTGTGCCTCGGGAGAATGAACGGTATTACCAATTGAGGAACTGATGTGCAGGAGTTAGAAATTCAAATAGATGAAAATGTTGAGCCAAATGACCTTTGGGTTAGATAGGACTGTCAAGATTATGTCTCCAATTCCTTATTTTCTAACAGCCGATGTTGTTTCTGTTATACCCAGAAAGATGACACTTACTGACTCATGAGCAATAGCTTGAACATGGAATATATTTTCTTGTTCTGAATCAGCACTGATTCAAACTCTTTTCACCAGCCTTCTCTATGACCACTTGTATTGATTTTAAGGAATGTAATCAGAATTATTCTGTAACCATAGAGTAGAGGAGGAAAGGAAAGTGTTTAATTTTTATACCATGCACGTTCAAAGATAACTAATGTCCCTGATACCATCAGTGTCATGGCTTTATCAAAATCAACGTACAAGTGATAAGAAGAGAAGAGGTAGGGAGGAAAAGAAGGGGAAAGAAATAGAAATAGAGAAAAAAGTCAGGAGCTTGCTACGGTGACTCTGTATGATTGTGGGCAAAGCAAGGTTGGAATTTAATAATGCTATCTCCTGGGCTTCTCATAACCACTGTGCCAAAGTTTAGAGATCTTTATGAAAATTGATGAGTAAAGATAACAGCCACCCATGCTCCAGATCTCAGCAACTAACTTTGAGAATGTGAAAGCCAGGTATTATGCAACATGCTTAAAGAGGCATCAAAATTATAATTGAAAGATACATTTTCTTTATTTACATTTTGGCAATTGAGAGGATAAAAAGCCTTGGAACTGGAGGCACCCAGAAAAGCCATCTTAAAGTTGGTATTTAGGGAGAAATTTATTTTATTGTGTATTTAAAGATACCCAAGGAAGGCAATTTCATAGCTTCCTGGATAAATCACTCTAGTGTTTAATAGCTTCCTTAACTTTTTCTAAATATACTTTCTTGAGTTTATTTAAGATGCTCTGGTTTTATGATCGGGAGTGTTACTCTTTTATATTTTCACAATTCAGCATTACAGTGCAACAACCCTCAATGGACAATGTGAGCCTCTCGAACAGTGAGATTTATGTGAATTGGCACAGGTGAATTGGGAGGGACATAAAACACAACCCTGGTTAACTGGATGGGTGGATGAAACCTTTTTTGTCAAGAACATGTAGCAGAGCTCTTGCCTTGAGCTATACTGAGTCACTGCATGGCCTCCTGTCCAGGCAAATTTCATGTTTCTTTTCTTTCATTTATTTGAAATATATTTGTTTAATGTACAGGGTTTTTAAAACTTCTGTTGAACTGGAAAAGGCAGGAAAGTCATAGGTCTCCTATTTTTCTAGCATAGTCCTTATTTCTCAGGCTACGGCAATGAAGAGAAAGTCAAGGGCCCATGTAACAGCCCAAGAGATTGACCCTCAAGGCCCACCCTGTCTTCCTAGAGCTCCAGCTCCCCCGTTGTCCATGTCAAGGTTCCACCCCAGACTTCTTCCTTTCCTTAGTGTTCGACATTTTTTGTTTTGTCTGCCCACTGCAATCTCCCCCATCAGCAGAAGAGGAACCTTAATTTCCCTGTAGGGATGCTCCCCTCCCCTACCCACTGTGTGCTGTCTTGAGGGGACTGTTGACCAAAGGGGCTTTGCTCTCCTCTAGCTGAGGATGAACTCAAACCAAACTAGGTCAAATATCTCTCTTTCCAGAGAAGGTGACGTTTGACAGTGTAGCTCCAAGAAAGAAAAATGATAGAGGTGGTTTCCTCCTGATGTTTTATGTCTAAAGAGACAGTCCCTTGAGTCCTATTTCCTAGATTCCCCCAAAGTGGTTTGGGTTCCTTTACTTTCAAAGACAGTTGTTCAGTTTTTTCTTTAATTCTGTGAGCTGTCAAATATCCTTCCAACAACAATGTTTCTTTAAAGTTTTTCTCTTAAAATAGTTGATTTCTGTGGTTTGCCACAGAAGAATCCTGATATATTCTCTCACAGCCTTAGGATCAGTTATCCTCAGGTAGCACAAGTACCACAAGCCATGGAATTTGGCAACTCTGGAAAGACAGATAGGTTGTCCTCTGGCCATACAATTCACCTCTAGTTTCTCAAAGACCTAGAAACCCTGGCAGAACAGTGTAGCTGAATCACATTTGTTCTACTCCAGACTCTGATATTTCCAACTACCTCTAACCCCTGGGTCTCCTGTGTAACAACAATCTTTGTTCTAATTCATTTTGCCTCAAGTAGGATGTCCTCTGTTTTCAAATGACTGATACTACAGCTCTTTTAGGTTAATAGTTATTTCTTTGGGGAATTTGGGACAAGCCTTTAGAAGTTCAGGTGAGAAGTGATTCTAAGTGAACTTGCATGTAACATGAGGGTCAGGTTTTACAGAGAGTGGCAAGACAAATCACAAAAGACCCAGACCAAGAAAAAAAAAAAAGATTTCTATGAGCTAAAATTAAAAGATCTCCCAAATATATTCTTAAAAAAACAAACAAATAAAAAAAACCTTTTCATTGTGGGAAATTTCAAACATATACAAAAGGTAGACAAACTAGTACAATGAAGGTGTGTGCTATAGACACACTTTCCAGCTTCAGCAGCCATGAGCTAATGGCCAATCTTCTTCCATCTATACACTTACCTACTTCCAATCCTTCCTTCAGAATACACTGAAGCAAGTCTCAAACATCATATTATTCCATCCACAAATAGTTCAATATATGTGGCTCTTAAAAGGAACCATGATATTGTTATGACATCCAAAAAATTAATAATTTCATAAGATCATTACGTTGAGTTCAAATTTCTCTGATTGTCTGATTTTTTTCCAGTTTGTATTTGTTTGTTTTATCAAGGTCCAAGTAAGGTATTATATCTGGGGTCTCCAAAACCACTCTTAAGTTTGGTCTTTCATTATAGGACTCGTGGAACTTAGCATACAGTTGTGCTCATAGCTATGACTTATTATGAAGAAAGGCTACGAAGCAAAATCAGCCAAAGGAAAAGACGCATGTGGTGAAATCCAGAGGAAACCAGGAGCAAGCTTCCGAGAGTCCTTTACCAATGGAGCCACACAGGATGTGCTTAATCCCTCCAACATCAAATTGTGGCAACAGGTGTGAAATGTTGTTTACCAGGGAAACTCATTAGAGACTTGGTGCTCAAGGTTTTCACTTGGGGCTGGTCACGTAGGCATCTGCTATCTAGCATATACCAAAATTCCAGACTCCCAGAAGGAAAGCATACACCACATTGTTGTTATAATGTATGCACAGCGAGCCATTCTTATCAGTTAGGGAATGGTGAAAAATATTCAAATCCAAGTTTCCAGATACCCGTCAAGAGCCAAACTTGCAAGCTAACCTTTCTAAGAATAGCAGCCTCAGGTCTGCTGTGTTTACTTCTTTCTTCACAGGTGTATATATTTTAACCGATTGATATCTCTTATGTCTCCTTTAATCTACAGCATCCCCTCCATCTTTTTTTTTTCTCCTTGTAATTTATTTGTTGTCTCCCATAGTCTAGATTTTGTTTATTCTATCTCTGCAGAATTATTTGAAATAGTCCTCTGTTTTTTGTCTTTCTCATGAACTTGTAATTATATCTATAGGCTTGAACCAATTTAATTTTAATTTTTAAAATTTCTTTTGTATCAAGGTAAGTAGTATCGTGTATTTCTACCACATGGTATATTACATCTGGCTGTCTCTATATTGGGATGCTACTGCCTTGGTTCTAAGCCCTACATTTATTCATTCATGCAAGGTACAGAATGGCAGAAATCTAATTTTATCATTCCTTCTTCATTAACTAGAATACTTCTATAAAGAGAAACTTCCCTCATCATATTTGATTACTCAATGATATAGTTTGTATAAAAGTGCTTGACTCACTATTCTTCCCCTTTTTTCTAAGTTTTAAATTAATGAGAATCTCTAAAATTCTCCAAAGGTGACATATTTTTGGAGTATCTTTTGAAATTATGGATTTAAATATATGTGATGATTTTCAATCCTGTTGATGGTCATTTTGTTCCATCTTTTCCCAGAGGGAGCCTATGTAGCCATTACTGGTCTTTGAGAGTTTTCTTACTTTCTTGTAAAACAAGTTATTCCAGAATCATCTTATACGTTTCTTGCCCAAATCAGAAATGAACTGTTTCTCCAAAAATTTCTGATTCCTTCAAATGAAAATTGGTATTTAGACTTTTGGGTGCTAAGAAGCCAAACTATTCTTAAATTGAAGAAGAAGAAGAAGAAGAAGAAGAAGAAGAAGAAGAAGAAGAAGAAGAAGAAGAAGAAGAAGAAGAAGAAGAAAGAAAGATGGATGCAGAATAGAGCATAGTATGTTTTTAAAAAGTGGGAAAATAATAAATATTAGCATTAGCTGAATTTGCATAAAGAAGCTCTAGAAGACTTTACAAGAAACCAATAAAAGTAGTACTTATTTGGGGGCAGAGGAAGGGGTGAGGGGTATATTTTAAAAATCACCTTTGAAACGCTTTAAATCACAAAGGAGAGTATACATACATATAAACTCTAATAAGTCAGACATAGTCAACATTGGAACAGATTGTTTTTGCCTCTGATAAATACCAAGTGAAATTATAGGCTTGAGTTTTAGTGTTATTTTGAGTGATGAATACTTATCTTTATATTTTTTCCAAAGGGTAATTGGTTATTTTCTTATATAATACAGATTAATTTCATTCTTGTGTGCAAGGACAAAGAAACAGTAAAATTATTAGCTTAGAAACCTTAAAACAAAGCTTTGTTCTCAGCCCAAATCAACACTTTATCCAGTTCAATATCCAGTTCAATATTACAGATGACATTATAAACAAAAATACGTTCTCTTCACTTAATTGGTTGATTCTCCGACCTCCATGATGGAAATTCGTTAACAAACACGGAATCACTACCCACAAAATTTTCCACATCGATTTCTCACCTATTTTTACTGTTCATTTTTGTCTCAGAGAAAGTCATCAAATATACCTTTACAAACAATTTTTAAAAATAAGTACAGAGCCATGAAGTAGCTCCTTGACAATTTATAATAACCTGGATGACAATGATTAGAACTCAATAAAGGAATACACTATAATTAAATTTTATAATAGTCACATTCATAAATATGGTTATGAATTTAATTACATATCAATACAGTGGTGCCTATTTTATCCAAGTGCAATTCATCCCCAAAAGGGTTTAAGATATACTCTTTACTCGAACACAAACTTTATTCAATAAAAATTTTTAAAATAACAGCAAGTAAATTTCACTACCACTACCAAACTAAATGGAGACAAAATAAAAAAGAAATAGAAGAAAATATCTATATCACGAAAAGTTGTGATCTATAAAACAACCACATTAAAGTCCAAGTGACTTTTATGTTTGTTAGTAAATCTCAGAAATTACTCCGAGTCACATTACAGGGAGTATGTACTTAGTAAGGCATATTCCTCGAGTGAGGAAGTGAGCAAGGTAGGAAAGGGAGAATTTCTCTCTACTTCTCTGTCCTGTGTGAAATAAAAAACATAGTACTTTCCCCTCAATGAAAGGTGATAGAAAGAGAGCGAGCGGAAAGAAAAAAAGAAGAACCAATTGAAACAGAAAACTAATTTTGTAGCGAGGTTCAGAGTAGTAATTATACAGGGAGGTTCATGAGATTCCTAACTCCAAAGTGAATTTCTCTAATAAGGAGGTTTTACCTGCATTCCTCACAAGTAGTTATTATAGGACTGGGACTGTCACATTCATTCATATAATCATAGTTCACAGGCACCAAATTCCAGCAACTTGCAGCTAAAAGTGGGGGAAAATGCCACATTTAAACAATTAGCTAAGCCCATGGGTGAGCTACAATTACAATCCATTCTCTACCAAGTGTCAATAGAATGTTTTTCTTTAAAAGGAAATTAAGAAGCATTTACCAAGATCTGTTCCATAACAAAGAGAGACAGAATACTAAGAGAATCTAAAGATATAAGTTAGCTCTCTTAGCACATGAGGACATAGGCACTTCCATGGGAAGAAGAAACCAGTAATTGGCAACTATGTATTGTTCTGTAATCATTTGGCATCTCTTGCCAACTTGCTCTTATCTTTTCCCTATATTAGGTTTGGGCTATTGGTAGCTTCCATGACTAAAGACCTACTACTAAATACTAAATATTAAAACATATTGTGATTTTCTGAATGTTATCTGTGTTCCTAAACCAATTTGGGGGTTTTAAAAATAAAAACAAAGCATCTTTAATTCTGTATGAATCAAAACATTATGGACCCATGAAGCTAAAATCACTAGGAACACTTTGCTGATCTAATGTACATTATGCTTAACCAGAATGTCACATGGTTTTATTAAAAAAATAAAATAATCTGGGAGTTAGTAGTCCCCCAATTCCATAAGTTTAGATCATATGTATCATTCCTGCTGTCTAGTATACACACACAGAGTTCCTATGTCTGTTAAACAGGTCAGTTTAGTTCAAGGGTGATGGATAAAATATTTAAAGCATCTTGTTTAGAGTACCTATTTCTGCAGATTATAGGCCAATATTCTTTTCTTCCATTCCTTGTCAATCTGAGTTTGGTTTTCTCAATGAGGAGGGGTGAATCTGAAAGTCTGTTCAGCTGCTTTATTATTTGTACCCCATAGTGCATGTGGGCCAGAACAAAAGCAGGAGAATGTACACAGGAGAATGCTCTCAATGTAAGAGGCTACTCTGAAGTTTGCCACCATAACAACCAAGAAGAGAGGAACCAGCAACCAGTTCAAAGTTGGGCACTGGGTTCTGCTCATTTGACAAACCATCAGCTGACATGTGATGTTGGCGAAGGCTGTTTGCCAACCAGAAAGTAAGATACTACTCAAGGACATCTCTCTAAAATATCTGAAGGTGACCAGAGGATCCACACTGTAGACAAAATGAATAGCAGACGTGGAGAATTGAAGGGAACCATAGCTTCATAGACTGAATTGTATTTCAAGGTGTTATTTTTCTAACTTCTGAGAGACTTAATAAACTCATTGGAAGAGTCACAGATAATGCACAACCAATAATCATTGTAGCAAATAGGTCTCTATATAAGAAATTAAACAAGAACAGTTCATGCCAGGTCATGACTACCACAATCACAGTCATTATATAGACAAAAGAAATAGTCACCTGGCTAATGTCGTACCCCTATGGCAAGAAAAGAATCCCTGTGATACTTTCCCCAGTGGTACAGAAAGAAAGAAAACAAAACTTTCCATGGCAGGAGATAAAGAATAAAACACCGACACCAGATGATCCTCATCCAAAGAGGAAATACATAGTTACAACAAAGTAAACACATGACCAACTCTTCAGGCTGTGGTCAGATAACTCCCCTAAGGGAGTGTTGGAATTGGTTCAATAGGCTTGCTCTCCTTCCACACCATCTAGAATGTGATCTGTGAAGCTGAAGATGCTCACTATAGTCCAAACCCAATCAGGTACATGCTTGTGACCTGGTGCTGAAGCATAAATGTCAGGATCAAAGTATGCTATAAGTAGGAATTGAATACAGTGAACAGAAAGCCAGATAAGGTTATTATGTTTGGAGCCAGCCAAGTAGGAAACACCTTTACTATAGTGTTCCAAAATAGATGCATGATATATAGAGAAAGTAGATTGGTATCCACAGCACTATACTTTACTGATCAAAGCCAGCCAGCTGCTCCTGGCTCACGTATTGGTAACTAGACATGACAAGCCAAACACTGAGGGGCCACTTGGCAGCAACTCTCCCCGACAAGGTGCAGAAACACAAGCCCCTTGAGCAAAGATGGAAAGATCTGGGCTAGCAAAGCAATAAATACTTATCTTCAAACACTAGAATCTCACTCAGCATAGCATGAAGTAATACTAGGAGCAATGATTAGGAATTAAGACCAACTGCAGAGACTCTCAAGCTTGGCTGCACAATAAAATCATTTGAGGAAGAAGTAAAATTCTCTGTTTGCAGATGTTATGATCTTATATATAGAAAACACGAGTTTACCAAAAAAAAAACCCAAAAAAACAAAAAACCCTGTTAGAATGAATAAATGAATTCATCACAGTAATATGATATAAAGTCAACACACAGAAATCAGTTGCATTTCTATACACTTACAATGAATACTCTGAAAAAGAAATGAAGAAAACATTTCCATTTATAATAGCAAAAAAGGAATAAAATATTGAGAAATTAATTAAGGAGGTAAGAGACTTGCACAATGAAACTTATAAAGCATTGCTAAAAGAAAGTAAAGAAGACATAAATAAATGGAAACACAACCATGTTCATGTGTTGGAAGACTTAATATGGTAAGATGTTAATACTATCCAAAGTGATCTACAGATTCAAATCAAACTTCTAGTGACCTTTTTTTGCAGAAATATAAAAACCCATCCTAAAATTCCTATGGAATCTCAAATGACCCTGAATAGCCAAAACAATGACCCTAAAAAAGATACAAATTTAGATGACTCATGCTTCTTGATTTCAAAACTTACTACAGAGCTACAGTAATCAAAACAATTTGGTATTAGAATAAAGACAGACATATAGACCAGTGGAATAGAGAGCCTCCCAAATAAACTCTCAACTATATGGTCAAGTGATTTCTGACAAGGGTGCCAAGACTATTCAATGGGGGAAAGGATAGTCTTTTCAACAAATAGTGCTGGAAAACTAGATATCCACATGCAAAAGAATGAAATTGTATCTTTACTTTATGCCATATACAAAAATTAATTCAAAATGGATCAAAGACCTAGATGTAAGACTTAAACTATCTAACTCTTAGAAGAAAACATAGGGCAAAATCTTCATGGCATTAGATTTAGCAATGATTTCTCGGATATGACACCAAGGTATAGGCAACAAAAGGAAAAATAGACAAATTAGACTTCACGAAAAAAATTTAAATTTGTGCCTATAAAAACTATCAATAAAATAAGAAGGCAACCCACAGAATGGAAAAAATATGCATAAATCATATATCTAATAAGAGATTAATATCCTGACTATATAGATATCTTCTAAAACTCAACAATCAAAAACCAAACAACTCAATTCAAAAATGATCAAAGAACTTGAATAGATATTTCTCCAAAGAAGATAAATGAATGGCCAATAAGCACATGAACAGATGTTCAACATCACTAAACATTAGGGAAAAATGCAAAGCAGAACAATGATAAGATACCACCTCACACACATTAGAATGGTTACCATAAAAAAAAAAAAAAAGGAAATAACAAGTGTAGAAGAGGAATGGGGAAAAATTAGAACCTTTGGACTGTAGTGGGCATCCTCAGCTTCAATGTGCAGTGTTGGTGGGAATGTAAAACACTGCGGAAAACAGTATGGAGGTTCCTCGAAAAATTAAAAATAGAATGACCATATGATCCAGCAATTCCACTTCTGGGTATATATACAAAAGAACTGAAAGCAGTGTCTCAAGAGATATTTGTGCAGCCATATAGCATTATTCACAATAATTAAAATGTGAAAGCAACCCAAGTATTCATGGACAGATGAATGGATAAACAAATTGTTATATACATACAACAGAATATTATTCAGTCTTAAAAAGTAAGGGAATTCTGACATATACAAGAACATGAATGAGCCTTAAGGGTATTACGCTAATTGAAATAAGTCAGACAAAAAAAGATAAGTACTGTATGGTTCCACTTATACGAGGTACTTAGTAATCAAAATCAAATAAGATAGAAAGTAGAATGATGGTTTCCAGGGGCTGGGGATGGGGCAGTGGGAGTTATTATTTAATGGATATAGAGTTTATGTTTATAAGATGACAAGAGTTTTTTAAATCACCTGAGAGCTTTTAACCAGTGTGATGCCCAGGCTGCTCCTCTGACCCATTGATTACGCCGGACTCTGGCGGGGGATCCAGGCATCTGTATTTTTTTTTTGGCTCCACTGGTAATCCAAGTGCAGTTAGAGCAGAATCCCAGCACACCAAAGGCAAAGTAGATGCCACTGCTCTCTCCTCAAGCTCTTTAGGAACAATACTGAATGGAATGTTGGGTAGCATCACCTATACATTAATAAAATATAACAACCTGTATTATTTAAATGGTTATTTCTCTTCATCTTTTTCCTCTCTATCCCACTGTTGTTTCTTTCCCTCTTCCTCCTTCCTTTCTGCCAAGTATATATAATTGAATTTATGTAATTCAGTGTTTGTATGATGCTCTGTCCTTCCTCCATTGGTTTGTTTTCCAAAGCAGATACTCATGCTTTAACTACCCTTTCATCTCTCAATTTATATCTTGTCTCAAGATCTAGATCCAGTCCCTAGCTCTCTACCTGCCTCCCCTTTACCTTTTATTCCAGAGTAATATAGTTGTCACCTAAATCAAATGCCTGAGAAACTTCCTTGACTTCTGGCATTCTTGAGATAGGTGTATAAAAAAAGTCCCTCTGGAATTCTTATTCTCTCAGGTTCACTGCATAGTGTTTGGTACTCAGGGCTTAGTAAGACATGTTGGTTGATTGAAGAGAAGTCTTCTTTGGGTACTGAGAACAGGTGTGGAGTTAGTTGTTGACTGAGTTGGGTGTTAAAGGCAGGACACTTAGGGAGAGTGGAAAGAGGAAAGCCCCTTCTGTGTACTGAGCACTATGCAAGACCCTAGGAACCCAGTTATGAAAGGCACAGCACCTGCCCTAAGGAAATTACACTCTAAGGGGGAGGCAAGTAATTAAACAAGTGATTAAAATGCCTTATGTAAGTACTGTGCTAGAGGTGAGCGTGGGTTTTATGGAAACTAAAAGAAGGGAACCAAAACTACCTAGAGGAGGTGGGGAAGGAGTCAAGGAAGACTTCTTGTAGGAGGCACCATAAGGACTGTATTTCATTTTTAACTTAAAAAATATACAGGTAATATAGATTCATTGTAGAAAACTAGAGTGAATGAAGAAAGAACCCTGAAAATAAATATAAACACCTTTTTAAAAATGTGCTAACTTGTGCCAGGCTGGAGGGAGTTATGAGATCAATCCCTTGTATACTGTGCTCTCTTGGAATGCCATGCTTGGTGACAAGTGCCTGAAAATGATGACCTACTGCTATTCTGAAATCAATGTTCCACAAAGAGGCAGGGTCCCTGGAAAGGCAAGAGGAGGAAGGCCTGGATCTCATGCTGTGGTCTTTAGAGGAGTCCCGCTTCATCTTCAGATTGTTGGTAACAAAAGTTACCCAAGCAGTGAAAACGTCAAGGGATTCTTCTGTTTAGGGTGTGCCTTGGGCCCTATTTTATTTTTCATTTCATCTACCCCTTAAGCACCAAATATGTGTCTCCA
This sequence comes from Eidolon dupreanum, assembly GCA_028627145.1. Classification (NCBI taxonomy): domain Eukaryota; kingdom Metazoa; phylum Chordata; class Mammalia; order Chiroptera; family Pteropodidae; genus Eidolon; species Eidolon dupreanum. Next base: position 50,736,747 of record CM053515.1, on the reverse strand, counting down.
GCTACTTAGAAGGTGCAGAATGCAAAAGAGGATATAGATCAAGTATTCCTCTAAGGAGCTACTAGTTTTGCCAGAAACATAAAATGAACACTGACATTCTGGTTTTGGCTCATTCGGCTAACACTACAATTTCTCCTGTCCCTTCTGTAGCCACTCTTCCACTTATTCTCTAGTAGTGGTGTCAACAGGACTTGCCCTTCCACATAGCGAGGCTGATTGAATGGATTGTGAGGTGCTAGCGGATGAATCATTTTCCTTAGAAATACTCTGAGGCTTTAGATTCAGTTTGAGTCTCTGTCATCATGCCTATAATCATCTCTGGAGCTCCATAATCGATCAGTTCATCAGTCAGATCTGTCTTCATGGCATCTCCTCTGTAGTAATCATCCCTACAGTATCCATTACCAAGTGCTCTTCTGGCACCCTGTGCTAGAATCATGCATAGCCTCTGTCGTAGTCTCTGCTGCCTCAGTCATCATAGTGATCCCAGCCCTCATGTCAACCCATATCCTGGTGTAGGTCATCACGATACCCATCATGATATGGGTCTAAATTATAACAGTCTCAAAACTTATCTCCAAAGCTATGATCACCTCTTCTGGACAGGTAGTCATAAAGTCTGTCTGTGACAGAATAGGCCTTCCAGTCTATATCTGTTTTGTCAGAATCTCAATTTCAATCTTAGTCACAGATCAATCATTCTTGTCATTATCCTGTGCTTGATCAACAATGTCCACCCAAAATTCTTCTCTTACCTAGAGACCCTTCATCTGAGGCTCAGGGCACTGAGCAAGAAATCTAAACTCAGGTTCTTGAACTCAACATAACCCAAATCTTTCAACCTCTCTGGATTTCTAGGTTCACACTATAAACAGACAGCAGTGATATTTAATCCTCTAAAGAGTTTCTTAACCCATTTCCCATTTAGAAAAAAAAAGTACAGCTCACTGCCAGCGTTAATTTTAAATAAACACACTCCTTGAGGCTGAAGCAAATCTGACTGGTTTTCAATGTGAAAATAAAATATAAAAACTGTTCTTGGAGTTATTTCTAAAAAGAACGTGTCTCTAATCCTAATGTAACAGAAATGTATATGATGATCAGTACTTGATAATCTTTTTCGTGTGGTAAATTTCAAAGCACTGAACAGCACAAAACGGAACATCATATTCTGCACAAAAATATTGTGTTTCTCTTCAGATCTCCTTGCCATGCTTGTCGTTGTGTGAGCAGCAAACTTTGACTAACCAGTTGGATTCTGTTTTCCTCATACTGGTGGTGTGCTCTTGGAGAAATGTCTCCCAGACAGGCTAAGGGGTGTGACATCACCAGAGTACTGACAACCTCCAGGACGTTGCTGCCCTGGTTTGTGATATGTTCAATATCTCAGTCTCCTGTGAATCTAGTCTATTTCTATTTTTTTTTTCTTCTAATTTTCTGTTACTTGGTTCTATTTATTCACATGGCTTATAGATTTTTGCTCTAGACAATATGTATGAATATTTGTAGGAATTCTACCTGATGTTTTCCTTCTCCAGATATAATTTAATTTTTTTCTGGCAGAAAGAGGAGAGGCAGATTGCCCTAATCCATTTAAAGAATGTAGTACTTTAAGGCTGGGTTTAGGTTTTATGAGCTTAGTTTATTTGCACTTTGTCCTTTATTCCTATTTCCAGTCTGCCTGGAGGCATTTTTCAGAGCTCTGACTCCTTACTGGGCCCTGACTTCCAATTTTGGATGTCTCAGTACAATGAGACTATTTCACTTTTTAGCCTCTCATCTGCCTTTCTCTGCTTGGGCTTGCATCTACCACATGAATGTCTTAGGCAAATACCTCGATGGGAAGAATAGGATGGAATATCAACTAACTTTTCAACAATTCTCTTTTCTCTGGGATCTGAGTCCTTCCAATCCTGGCTTTCTTGCTAGCTGAACTCCAAAATGGGCCCATTTGTTGTTTTGGTAGCTCTGAGAGGCTCTAAGCTGCATCTTTCTGCTTGGCCTCTAGGTCTTGCATGTTTTGCTTAAAATTTAGCAAATGTCTTAAGTTGTGAAATGATGGAGAGCATTACCCTGCTCTCATTGCATTTTCTTTCTTTTCATTCCTAGCCCCTCAAGTCCTAGATGCCTTGGTTGCTTTCTGATACCTTCAAAGATGTGTGTGTGTGTGTGTGTGTGTGTGTGTGTGTGTGCACGCGCGCGCGCTTAATCTAACTTTACAGTAATTCTCAGTGAGATCCGAAACAGCTCTTATGTCAAAGCTGAAAGCAGTTGCCCAAATATTGACAGCTAAGATACAGTTTTCAGTCTGGCCCATTTAAAAAATTATATACTGTGTGAGAATTTGATTCTCCCAACACTTTTCTTTATTTGAACCATGTGGAATACCTGCTTTCAGAGAACAACATGTTTTTTGTTTTTTATTTGGCAGGAATGAATCTTTCATATATATATATATATATATATATATATATATATATATATATATATATATATATAGCTTATTTTTTCTCTGTTGCCTATGACAATTAAAATAGTATTACTTGCTGCTAATTTGATTGACACAAATGTGAGCTTGGGCCTGAGACGCCAAAGAGGTTTTGCCAGATAATCCCACAATTATATTTAATTTAAAAAATTATCATCCAAATGAAAACATAAAATTAAAAGAAATCTTACTCTGTATTTGCTAACTATGAAGGCTATGTTGGCAGTACCCATGTGAGAAATAATTTTGCCTATGGTTAGTGACATAAAGCGATACTTTTCATTTGTGTTTACTTATTGCTACCTGGTTTAGATTTTTTAAAATGTAAAATTTCTACAAAGAAATGAGGGAGAAAAAAATGGAAATGAAGTGACCAAAGGGATTCCCTGTTGCAAATGACCCATGAAAGTACCTGGTGCAAGTGACCACTGAGAGCCTTTGGAGAAAGTGACCTCAGAGAACTCCTAGCACAAGTGGCCAAAGAGTACCTAGTACAAGTTAATACGTGATACTTAGGGAGAAGCAGATTGTCCCAGAGCACACGGCAAGTTACTTGGAGTTCTAAAATCAGTGCTAGTTAGTGTCTCCATTTCCTGCTACATTGGAAAAATTTCATACAACTCAAAGAATAAAACTACCCCCAGACAGAAAATGAAAGCAACGAAGCCATTTAGTAAGAATTTTCCAGTACAAGTGTCTTTGTGCATTTAAGGGAGTGTGACACTTAGAGGTCCTGAGATCTAGCTGCTGGCTGCTCTCTTATTCTTGATAGGTTCACAGGGGTTCAATTATGAAGAAGCAAGGTTGAAGAAAATGCACTGATATTTCTCAGAGTAATGCAAAGTCCTGATTTCATTGTGAAACAGGATTCTTGCAATTTATAAAGCAAGTAGAAATTCCTTTCTTACTTAAGAGTTTAGCCTCTGAAAATCTCTGATACTAAACTTTTTTTGGAGGAAGAATATATATAACTGGATACGTACACATGCACACAAGCACATGTATATTTGCATGTGAGTATATACACAGGGATTTGTTTCTGCATTTATGCATTTAGGCTTGCAAATTCCACTTTTGGAGAGATCTGTCCAGGACTGGACTAGATTGTGTAAATTCAGGAGTTGATAATTATCAGTTACTGTCTTGGTGAAGCCTCAAGGCATTTTTTTAGACTCAATCTTCAGATAAGGGAAAAAATACTCATAATGGATGTGGTAGACTGAATGAATGGTCCCAAGTCTTCTCTCCCTTTCCTCTGGTAGTAATACACATCTATACTCTAGCCATGGCCTCTTGGTGTATGGAGTATGTTTCCCAACCCTTTCACTTTGGACTTGGCTATGTGGCATACTTTGCCTACAAGACAGTCAGCAGAAATGTGCATGTGTGGTGGGGCTTGCCCTCCTGCATTTTCATTATTGACATGAGAACATGACCCGAGTAGCCTATTCTTCCATGGAGGATGAAGGATCGGCAGAGCAGACCTGTAAGTTTAGAGCTAAGCCCCAGATGACAGGCAGATGTACAAGGAAGAATAAGTGGCTATTGTTGAGCCACTGAGTTTTAGGATGGTTTGTTATGCAGAATTATTGTGACAGTAGCTGACCAGCACAATGTGGAGGCAGTGAGTCCTTGGCTAAGACCAAATCCTGTGGATAGGAAGGGGGAAAAAGAGAAAGTAGGCATATCCAAGATACAGGAAAATGAGGGTAGTTGAGCAGGGTTATGAGCAGAGGTATGCATATGAGTGGACTCCTATGATGGGTGTAACTTTTGGGGTCCTTTTTTCTTTAATTAGCCAGCCTTTTGGTAAAGTTTGATCTGCACATGTGGTCTTGTGTGGTGAGCATAGAGAATAAAGTCTGAGCTGAAGGCTGTGGTGGAGGGCAGACTCCTACTCAGGGGCTATGTCCAGGAATTCCAGGCAGTGGCTACAGTGAAGTGGCCATGACCCAGAGTCAAGCTGCAAGCAGCTGAGGTGAACTTGCAATAGCCAGGAAGAATTTTCTAGGAGAAATTTAAGGCCTTTGAACTGAAGAGTTGGTAGGAGTGGTAGGGGAACAACCCCTACTTTAGGCTAGCTTTTTGGGGATCCTAGGGCCCTTTCACATAGGCCCTAAGTGTAGTTGTCATTTTAAAGGTTGAGACAGCCACCAGAAGACCAGGCTTGTTATATGCTCTGCATTCCCTAAGCTGAACCTCCTGAATTTCTCTTTCCTTCCTTGTCATCTAACCTGCACCATGCAACTTTTAATACTTAAGAAAGGTGTACCCTTAAACTTATTTACATGTCATATGTTACATCAAACCAATCCACATTTAATTTTGTCTTGGCACTTAACCGGCTAATAATCTATGAAATTTGTTTTCAAACAAATAATATCTCAGTGTTCCCACACTGCTGCCTTTTGTTTGTTTTGTGTTAAGGTCAGGTTCATATACAATAAAATCCACCCTCTTTAGATATATAGTTCTATGAGTTTTGACAAACCTATATACTTGCAGAACCACGAACAAGATCTGGAATATTTCCATCACCCTAAAAAGGTTCCTTGTGATCTTCTGTCATCAATCTCATCCCTTTGTCACCATAGTTTTGCCTTTTCCTGAATGTCATATAGAGGAAATAATACAGTATATATTTTTATATCTGGCTTTTTTCACTTAGTACAATGTTTCTGAAATGCATCCATGTCATTCATGTGTCAGTAGTTCATTCTTTTTAATTCCTGAGTAGTTTTCAATCGTATATATGTATCGTGATTTATCCATTCACTAGTTCATAGTTCATAGACATTTTCAGTGTTTGTCAATTATGAGCAAAGCTTCTCTAAACATTTGCATATAGGTCTTTGTTTGGATATCTGTTTTCATTTTTCCTGGGTAAAAACCTAGGTTGGAGTTGTTAGGGTATATGGTAAGTGTATGTCTAACTGTATAAAAAACCGCCAAATTGTTTCCAAAATAGTTTTACCATTTTGCATTCAGACAAGCAATGTATGAGACTTTCAATTGTTCCAAATCCTCATCACCATTTGATACTGTCTTTTTTTAAAAAAATAGCTGTTCTAATATAAAGTAGTGTCTCATTGTATGTATTGCTTTGAAGCAATTGTTCATGCTAGATTCAGGCACAGATATAATCACTCTCATAGCACTGTGGTAGATCATATTTTTTTTCAAAATCCTGTATCTGTGTCTTTTGTCACATGGCTTTGCAGTTTTTCTCACTAACGGCAGGATATGTTTTTCTGCTTCACCGATGTGGGGTCACATGCTTTAGCCAATAGGTTGTGGGTGGAAGTAATAGTTGACTCTAGCCTCAAGAGGCCCTGTAACTTTCCGCCCATCTTTCTGGTGTTTTTTTTTTTGTTTTTTTCCCATTGTCATAAGAAAAATGTGTTCTTACTGGATCAGTCAACCCTAGGTGAAGGGTGTGAGAGTATATTTTTATTGTTTTAAGCTTCTGCATTTTGGGATAGTTTCTTACACAGCATTATTATGGCAATAGTCAACATATACAGCTTTTTTCACTGTGTGGCACACTTTGTTGGGTGCTTACCCATATAAATGCTTCCTTTATAAATACTTTGAATAGAGATTGTACAAAAGAAAATATATATATATATATATCCATCCCATAAGCACTTTAAAAATCTCCCAAATCACTAGTCATCAGGGAAATGCAAACCAAAACCATGAATACCATTGCATACCCAATAAAACAGCAAAAATTAAAAGACTGATAATATCAAATGCTAGTGAGAATATGGAACAATTGGAACTCTCAGACACCACTAGTGGGGGTATAGAGTAGAACCCTTTGGAACACTATTTGGCTTATTGGACATTTACAGATCTTCTTTTGTTCATGTATTATACTTTAATGGTGTAGATTAAAATTTTCCTTTATTCTCACTCACAGAACCCCAGTTTTGTTCAGAGTAGAAGTATGCTTCCCTTGTAGCTCAGAGTGACTGTCTGACATGATCTTGACCTGTGAAATGTAAGAAGTCCCCTACTGGGGCTTCTAGGAAAGCGCTTTCACAGAGCAAATTCAGGTGGTACATGTCTTCTGCTGCTCCTTTTTTCTTACATGTAAGGAAGAAGTGATGCTGGAATTGCCATCCTGACACCATGAGATGACAAGCACAAAAAACAAAAAGCATACATGAAGGATGGAAAAATAGAAGGAGCATAAGACAAAATACAGTCATGTGACCCTTAACATTCTGAGAATTATGTCAGGTGATTTTGTCATGTGACTATCATAGAGTGTATGTACAGAAATCTAGATAGTATATCATACTACACACCTAGGTTATATGGTATAGCCTGTGCTCTTAGGCTAAAAACTGTACAACATATTACTACTATTCACTATTCAAAACAACACAAGACAAAATCAAACACAAGAGGAAATGATGCAATTAGGAGATGTGGTAAACATGAGATGTATGAGGCTGCTGGTGGTGTGACATGGCATACTGTTTTACAAGAAACTTTTTTTTTACAAGTAGAAAGAGTACACTCTGAAATAACAATAAGAAATATAGTATATTAAATATATAAAGCAGTAACATAGTCATTTATTATCATTATCAAGTATTGTGTACTGTACAAAATTGTATGTGCTATACTTTTATATGACTGGCAGTACAGTAGATCTAGCATAACCACAAATGCAGACATGTGATTAATGAGTTGAGCTATAACATTAGGACAGTTATAAGATCACTAGGTGATAGAAAATTTTCAGCTTCATTATAATCTTATGGGGCCACTATTATATGTGCAGTCCATCATTGACTGAAACATTGTTATGTGGGATGTGCTTGTAAAACACTTGTGGAGCTGTTCTGTCAGTAAGAAAAATAAATCCTGTACTTGTTTTAGCCACTATATGACAGGATTATGTTATTGACAACAAAATATAATCTCAATGGATGCAGACTTTCTTTGGCAATGAACTGAGCCTACAATTCTAAATCTCCAACCTGTTTTCTGGACCTTCTGACCATGCTCAGTTTTAGAATCTTAATTGTTCTGGTCAGCTCTAGCTCAGGCACATTAAGCACCCACTTCTTTTTCTGGATCAGACTCATCGATCAGCTATCAGGCCTGGTCCTAACTTTTCTTACACTTCCCTGAGGTACTCAGATGCAGATTCCAGAGTTCCCGTGTAGTCACCATGACTTTCTATGCTGTACTAAAACTCTCACACTCTCTTTTCCCTCCTTCAAGTTATTTTTCCAGTCAGCTAACCATGACGTAGGACTTTTCTTCTTTTTCAAAAATGAAAACATTTGCATGTTTTTGTTTTTGTTTTTTCCCTGAGTATAGAGCTTGACTCTTACTGGCATTTTCCACCACTGCATTCTTCTGCCTATCCCTTTTTCATCATAGCATTTATCTTCATGTACATAATATAAATATACGTGTGATTATTAAAGTAGTGTCTGTCTCCCTACATGGATGTTAAGCTTCAGAAGGGCAGGGATGACTGTTTTGTTCACATCTTTATTCCCATTACATGCAGGTGGCCACGTGATACTCCCTGAATGATAATCTTAAATAAAGGAACAAAACTTCCACATCATGCTATGATAATTTTTTGAAAAATTAATCCATAAAGGCTAGGTTCACTAAAATAACTACACTAGCTAATTTCAATAGGCCATTACAAGTAATCAACAATCATTTTTCATCTCATGTTAACTTTCTGACACCTTCCTCATATTATTTTATTCCTCACTAAGGCAGATCTCATCTCCTGTTTTGTTGAGTAAATAATGACCTAGTAGTTTGAGCTCTCTCATCTATTTTCTCTTCATTTAAAAATAACTTATTCTCTATGAGTATTTCCTAATCTCTATACTTTCAACATGGAAGGCATGACCTTGTTTCTTCCAGATACTCTGGGAGCTTTCTTCCTTAATCATCCTATAGCAACTAAAATCTCTTCCTTTCCACTTGTCTCTTTCTCTCCTGTCTTGTTGAATAAATTTGTTTATTCATTTAACAAATATTTATTAAATGCTTACTAAACACCTTGCACTGTTTTAGGATCTTGGCATATATTAATGAGCACATCTTCATATAACTTATATAGGAACAGAGGGATACAGACAATAAACAGAACTAATCAATATAGTATTTAAGATCTAAGAAGAAATAAAACGGGAGTTTAGGAGGTGTTAGGAGGGTTCAATTTTAAAAGGGGTGGTCAGGAGAGGCTTCACTGGGAAGATAACAGAGCCTTGAAGGAAGTGAGGGAACAAGCCTCATGGGTGTTATGGGTGAAGGCTGAATTGTGCCTCCCCCACTTCCAAATTCATATGAAGTCTGTACCCCCCGTACCTCAGAATGTAACCATATTTGGAGGTAAGGCCTTTAATCCATTTCCCATTTGCCCTCAGAATATTTGCGGGAGGACCTTGTGGCTGCAGCGTTTACCCAAAGATAACTTGCAGATTATAGTCCTTACCTTATCCCCAAAGTTTGCCACAAAATGTCTTACTTTTATTACTATTTTCGCATTGATAGTCTTTGGAAACAAATGACATCATTCTATTTATAGCATTCTATTTTTAGTAGTGGTATTTCCATTTACAAAATATAGTGATTCTCCATCGCTGAAAATGTCAAATCCTAGAAAATGTAGCATTCCTACAAGTGACATTAACATCGTTCTCTAGCAGTTGTTAGCCAAAGATCCATTTGATGAATCCAATTTATGTATATGCTTCTGTTACATTAGGATTAGAGACAAGTTCTGTTTAGAAATAATTCCAAAGTTTTTCTATTTTATCTTCACATTGAAAACCAGTCAGATTTGCTTCAGCTTTAAAGAATAGTGGCCTCAGCAAGAGCAGTTTGTGAGCATGAAAGCTGGACTAGTATGTTTGAGAAGAAACGAAGATAAAGAATTTACAACACTGGAGTTTTGCTATTCTTGCAGGAAAAAGGAAATGTGGAAGATGAAGGTAGAAGTGGAGCTTTTTTTTTTTTGGCTTTTGGATGAAAGCAATTACAGCATATTTGTGACAATATCTTTTAAAAATCTTCACAGAGTTTTCACTGGGCAATAGCCTCCCAGTTACAATCTGCCAATTAGTCTCAGCTTTGATCCTATTCTTTGAATACACTGCTGGCTGATGCATCTTCCTAAACCACAACTCTTACCCTTTCAATCACCTGATCAAAAATCTTCAGGGTATAGTAACTACTGTATAAAGTTCCAATAATTTAGCTGAACAAATATTCTCATTTTGCCTTCTGCAGTTTTATCTCTTCTGTGAAGCCCTATAGTGAGGCACAAAGCCTGCCAGATCAGGGTCAGAGGCTTGAAGTTATGCAAATAACTAGCTCTGTGACTTTAGACAAATTACCTAAGTGCACCGGGTTTGGGCCTCTTCCGCTTTATAACAACGAAGCGGGCGAGTCGGGTAGACTGGGTCACCTGTAACTCACTGGCATCTCTTAACAAGCTGTACTTCTCAGCACCCTAGGGGTCACACGCAGGAGTGTTTCCTGAACCCACCATCCCTCTTCTACCTCTAGGGCCACTCAGCTTGCGTAGTCACTTATATTTCTTGCTTCGCTTTTCCAAACAGATCAGGCTTTACAAGAGCCACCGCGGTAGGTCCTTTAAGGTCGGCCGCCTCTCTACCAGACGGAACTCGACTCCTGCTCTTCCTCTCACTAGGGACTGTCCTCTCCGCAGTCAGAATTCGCCACGTAGTAAGTGGTGCTTCCAACCAATCAAGAAGAAGTTTTCCCAGACCTTTGAGGAGCATCCGCTTCCATCAATGATCTTCAAATCTTCTCCAGCGCCTCGTATTGAGGGACGAAGCCAACCATCGCAATGGCCAATCTGCTTCGGGGCAGGTTTGTCGGGAACGGTGGAGCCACCAATCAGGTAAGACAGCTGTGGGGAGGGGGCGTTTCTCATTGGTAAACGCTTCCGGAAAAGGGCCGGGCTTCAAGATAGAACAATACAATTTGATTGGCAGGTGTGATGTTGACAACTGGAGAAAGTCCACCTTCTCTAACAGAACCAGGCTGGGTCCTCGGAGTGGCGGTGGCTGCAGCCAATCGGAGAGCAGACGCACGGAAAGTTTGCTCAATGGGTGATGTCCGAGGGAGGCTGTCACTCAGGCGGCGGCGGCTGAGGCCGAGCTGAGACGTGGCTGTAGAAACGCGGCTGGCTGTTCAGGCCGTGAGTGCGGCGGCTGGGTCCCTTGCGCGTCCTCGCCCTAGGCGGGAACTTGGAGCGGCGGGAGAAGCGGGCGCTGGCAGCTGTACCTCCATGACCGCGCACTGGGCCGGCCGCTGATGGAACGCGCCACTCGTCCCGGGTCGCTGGCGCGGGCGCTGCTGCTGCCGCTGCTGCTGGGGCTCGCGGCACGAACTGTGGCTGCTGGGCGCGCCCGCGACCTCCCCGCACGGTCGGCGGAGGCTGCGTTTGGCCTAGGGGCCGCGGCCGCTCCCACTTCGGCCGTGCGAGTGCCGGCAGCTGGGGCTGTGGCTGCGGCGGAGGTGACGGTTGAGGACGCCGAGGTGTTGCCGGTGGCTTCAGGCGAGCAGGAGCCGCGGGAGCCGGAACCCGACAAAGAGGCCGAGCTACGGCCGCGTGGAAGGTGAGGGGCGCAGGTGAAACGCCGGGGCCGCGGACCCCCGGAGGTGATTTAAGCTCGCGCGCCGCGGAAGATCCAGGGACCGGGGACCCCTTCGGCGGCGGCCTCTCGCCAGCGTTGGACAGCTGGTAACCTAGGCGCGAGCGCGGGGTCGCCTTCCGGTCCCTCGGGCCAGCGACGGGCCTCGCTCCGCTCCCGGCGAGAGCGGCATTCTGGAAGGTGTCTTGGGGATGCTCTCAGAATGGAGCGCAGAGGTGGGAAAGAAACGTCACACTCCCTCTTTGATTGTTTTCGGGCTTTATTCGTATTCCAAGGAACTTTCCGCTGCCCCCCACCATTTTTTTCTTTCATGTATCACTTCTTGTCTGTACTGGTGCTACAGCTGTTTAGGGAAAGGACTTCGCAGAGAGATTTCTACGTATCCCTATAACCACCTTGTAGTGCCCCCAGACCAGGGTTAATTTCAGTATGTCTCTGTAAGTGTTGCGGAACATCCGCATCAGAGTCATTTGGGGATGCTGGTTAACTATACAGTTTTCTAGGCCCCACCCCAAATTTACTGAATCAAACCTTCTCCGAGTGAGAACGTGGAATCTGCAAGTTAAAGAGCACACCAGACAATTCTTGAACACACTGGAGTTTAAGAACTATGGGTAGGTCCTTGAATTTTGGCAGTTTTGGTAATGAAAAAGATTTGCCATATAAACATTTAATATAGAGCTGTCTTGGTTGAGTTGGTTAACCTTAAAAATCAAGATACATGTTTTAAAGCACTTTTCAAAGTCGGGACACAAATGTAAGGAATTTTAATGGTCAAGTATTTTGCGAACAGTTATCTTAGAACATCTGGGGAGAAAGTGATGTCTTATTTAATATTATAAAAGGAGCATTAGGTGAAATAAACCAGAGAGGGCTAGAATGTGAATTACAAAGTATTGTAAGCTTATAATGTAGCATTTACTATATCATAACAAATAGATTTAATTTCCAGTTAAATATCAGAACCTTGATGCATATACCAAGAGATTGCCATAAATAGGATAAATACTAAAATTCTCTTGGCACCACTTTTTTAAAGTAGGAAATATTTGACAAAATGTTCCTAAGTTTTGCTAATGAAAACATTCCTGGAAGAGTGGTTTGTTTAACTTAGAGAAGCTTCTGAAGCACCTGCTTAAAGTAAATTACATGAAGTAAGATGTTTTGTTTTTCTTAGAATACAAATCCACTGTGGTAGGTACTTATTGACACTCATAAAGGGTTTTAAGATGCTGTGGGGTTACAGAGGGTAGGAAGATAGTCTTTGCCCTCCCAGAGGAGCGTGAAGTCTAGCAGTGAGGATTAAGTGAAGAGCTCCATAATGACATTACAGAGCAGAAGCAGTGTAAATCAAGTGCTGGCGGTGTTTCGAGGTGTTTGTGATGTTCAGTAAGTGGGATCCAGGGGGTGAGGTAGGTGAAGATAAGCAAAGGCTGTGGCAGAATAAACTAGTTCCTGAAAAATGGGTAGAATTGTAATGGGTAGGCATGGGACTTGAGGAAACAGCAAGAGGCACAGAAGTTGGGAAGTGTGTTTAGGGAACATTTTGTTTGTGTACATCTGTGTGTGTGTGTGTGTGTGTGTGTGTGTGCGCACGCACGCGCATGAGACCTGTGTGTATGTGAGAGACATGGAAATACATACGGGTATACTGGGCAGGGAGGACTAAAAGAGGAGCCTAGAAAAATGGGTTGAGGCCATATTATGTGTATATATACTTACACCAGTAGCATGATCATCACTTGGGAACATGTTAGAAATTCAGAATCAGGCACCACCCAGACATACTAAATAAGTATCTCTGTTTTAACAAGATCACCATGTGCTTCACAGGCCCATTACAGCTTAAGAAGTGATGTGTAGAGTACTTTGAATGCCAGGCCTGATAAAGTTTGCGCTTAAGGAATATTTCTCTAGCAATACTATGTACTGAAAACATTGAGGTAAGAATACCACAAGGAGAGTGTTGCAGCAGTTCAGGTAAGAGGTTTCCTGTTCAGTGGATGTAGATATAGGCTGTTTTGAGGTAGAATCTTGGTTCCTAGCAAATGAATCATTCCTCCTCCCTTGGCCCTTTCATCCAAAGATTGAGACTGGCCAAAAGGTGAGAGCACACATGGGAAAACTGAGTTGTGGGTGAGCAGGGAAGAAAAGACAAGGGGTTTGTTGATGGACATGGTGACTTGGAGGTCTATGCAGGACATCGAGAGGGAGGTGTTTGGTAGGCAGATGGGAATGAGTGACTGAAGCTGGAGAACAGTTAGGGTGAATAGTTGAAGCTGTGAGGAGGCTCATGGTAAATCCTTAGGAAATGCCTTATATTTTTGAGAAGATAATCCAACAAAGGAGACAAGCAATACAGATGGCTAGGTTGGAGAGGTAGTGTGAAGACTGAGAAAAATGAAGGATTTGGTGATGAGCACAATTAAAGAGTTTAAGTAAAGCAATAGAGAGGGTACTCAGATAGCAAGAAAGAAGTTAAAGATCCATCCTTTTCAGCCCCACACCTTCCTTTCCTCACTGCTAGACCTGTGTGAGAGGCAAATTTTAGGACTATGGACTGCTGATCTTATTTATACACTCAGAGTAGAGAGCCTATATAGACAGGTTAAAAAAGAAAAGAATGAAGAAGATGGTGAAGGTAGTTGGAGAGGATCTACTTTCTCAGAAACAAGGTGAAAATACAAGAATTTTGCATGGCGGAGAGTAAGTGATCTTTGGCAATCAGAATTGACTGGGAAGAGATAGGCCCAGGTTTAGGGGTCTGCCTTGTAACTGAAGATAGTGTGGAAAGTTTGAGAAACCTTAGGTAAGTAAATTGATTGTGTCAACAGGCGATAAATATGCAGTGTTTATAAAACTTTTTTCCAAATGCTTTAAAAAAAGTCGGAATATCAATTCCATAATAATAGACCAATATCCTGTTTGTTTCAAGAAGGAAGATTAGGGGAACAGATTTGAATTAACCAAGCATTTATTACAAACAGCTGTGAAGAATTATGGTCCTTGCAAAACTTTTTAAGGGAGCTGGGGAATTAATATCTTCATTTTTGCATGTTTTCTTTTGATGCCCAAGAAGCAATATGAGACTTGATAATTCTTTTTTATCTCTTGATGACATTTTCATTGGCTTAATTCTACATGCTTACTCTGCATCTCAAGCATGTGAGTGAATAAACCATTTTTTTCTTTAAAAAGTAGCCAAAATAAATAAACATTACTCAGCCATAAGAAAAGATGTAATAATGCCTTTTGCGACGTGGATGGATTTAGAGATAATCATGCTAAGCAAAATAAGCTAGACAGAAAAAGTTGAAAACCACATAATATCACTTATGTGTGGGATATAAACCTAAAAGCAACAAACAGGACAAACAGACTTGTGGACATGGACAGTAGATTAGTGGTTACCAGAGGGGAGGGGGGAGAGGAGAAGAGGGAGGTAGATGGGATAAAGGGAGTCAAATATGTGGTGACAGAAAGAAATCTAACTATGGAAGGTGAACACTGTTAAATTGTACACCTGAAACTAACTGGATATCATTAAACAATGTCACCAAAAAATAAATTAAAAAAAAAAAATAAAATAAGTAGCCAAAATAAATGTGTTTTTCTGATAACAGTTTTGTCAGTGCTTCTGTTAAATATATTTAGTTGACATTTAAATGGGATGGTTACTATAGAAAGTTGGGAAGGAAGTCGAAATCTCACCTCATGTTAGGTTTTATACAAGTTAGCATAATTTATGAGTTACCAGTTTTCTAACTCTAACACAAATAACAATTTAGGGTATAATTGCATTCTTTGTGATGGGATGGGCATCTTCATATTGAGTACATCTGACACTTTCAGAAGTAATAAAGAACAGTTTTATCTTAACAATCACACTAGTTTGTAAGGTATTTGTTTCCTTTTCCTCTGCCTCTAATTCCCTTGTAACAAAAGTATTACTGAATTTGATATTAATCTATGGTGTTTCATGAATTTGTGCACCTATAAACTGATTTTTTCAGTGGGAGGATTTAATGAAAACTCAGCAGATATAATGTGATTTAATTCTTCTTTGTTTTTCTCTCTATCCTTTTACAAACTGATTTGCTATGAATCAGTGGTACATAAATCTGGTCTTCCTCAGGTTTTCAGATTCACAATTATACTTGAATATATGACCATTGAATAATAGAGTCGCAGAATACAGTGTTGAAAGGGAATTTAGTCATCTGTTCCTAACACTGCCCACTTTTCTGACTTCTGACTTTTAAAGTTGACTAAAACTCACATTAAAGAACTTATCATAACTTTCAAGGCAAGTTGTAAGTCAAAATAAACATATTTTAGATCTTTCTGTCTACAATTGTATTTTTAGCTGAATTGACACCTGCATTCTAGATATGCTATGTGACAAGATTGAGGGAACTGTGTAATTTGAACTCAGCAGCCTTTACACTGTAAGGCATTTTGCAAAAGGGAACTTGTCTTTATCAGCTCCTGTGAGCTGTAGTTTGGACATGGCTCTTCATTCTCTAAATACTGCTTGGAAACTCCTTTTTTTTTTTTTTTTTTTTTGGTAGGTGAGGAGCTGCCTGTATATTTTTATAACAAAATGATTCAAAATACAAAGATGAAACCTTGTAGGTTACAGAATAAATGCGAGAGGAGATTACTTTTTTTCACCCTGTTCTATGTATAAATAACCATTTTTATTAAAAATGTTTCTTAGCTTAAAGGAGAAAAAGTGCTTCCAGAAATATTTTAATCTTGTAGGAAAAGGACACCTATCATGACACTATCATGTTGTCCATAATATTGAAAATTTAGATTGTATTTCTTTAAGGTCTATTTGATAAGTCAAAGTTATAAAATATAGTTGATAACTTTTCATATTATATTTGTTTTGATTTGGGGCATGGCTAGTCTTGTGATATGTTTAAATAAAGGTTTGATTTGAAGATTTACTTAGTAGGTGGGGACTGAAAAGTAAAGTACAATTAGTACAAGTTTGTTTTTAAATGAGAACATGTCCTTCTGAATTGATTGAGAGCATATGTTTAAGGAGGGGATTCTTGGATACATCAAAAAAAGGAAATTTAACCAAATTTTTAATTTTGTAGAGTCCCCCTCCCCCCCGTCGAAAGGAAATGTGAACCTTTAAAATAAGCAGTTGTTAATGTAGAAATTACTCAATTGATATATTGTTCTCCTGTCGCCAGCTTCTCTTCCACATGGGAAGTTTCTACAGGCAGTAAAGATTCTTAACGTGACTGTGATGAAGGAATTCAGAGTCTGATAATCTTCATTGTAAATAGGCAGGTATTCTGGATAACTTAATAACTGGATAACTGGATAAATCAGAGCAAACAGGTTTTTTAAACTGAGTGTTCATTGTGAAATAAGGTAATTTTTGCTCAGTCGAGGGCATAATCTGAGCAATAACAGGATAATTGGGGTCTTGAGATTTCTGGAAAGAGTAAAACCTGCACGTTATAGTACTATAGTAGTTGCCATTTAAGTGAACTTACAGTTAACAGAATGACAGAATTCGTGTTAGAAAACCTAAATTCATGCTTCAAAAATTTTGTTCAAAACCTCTTATTTGGTATATTACCTTAGGCCAGTTATATATTTTTACATCTTTCTATTTTTTTGTTTTTATTTTATTTGAGTAATAGTGTCTGTCCTAGCACGACTTACTGATTCAACAAACATTAATTACATTTTTTAGGGGTTAGACACTGTTAGGTGCTGAAGGTAGCAAAATGGACCACTGGGCTTGCCCTTGAACCCTCAGTCTGATGGGGAGATATTTGTGTTAAAGAATTAACTATACTAGAATGGAAAATAAGTGACATAAGAGTAGTATAAGAGTGAAAAGAATGTCAAATGAGCAAGTCCTTCAATGTAAAGTGTCAAGGACAGTCTAGGCAATAAGAATGAGTCAGGGCACAGAGCAGTGATTCCCAAGCCAGGGCTTTTGGACCTATATGTATTTGCAAAAGTAAGAATGGGCATCCATGAGATATCAGTATTTTTTAAATAATTTAATGGAAATTGGATATTCATTGATGAGAAGGCTAATTTTAAAAAGGAAAATTTCTTTGCTTTGAATTAGAATTAGTTCAAATTTAATATAGTAATTTTAGCTCTTTTTTCCAGAAATCTTAAATATTTTGATTGATACTTAAGTATTTCCCCTAGAGATGGGAGAATTCATTAGAAGTTGTGTTTATTGGGCAAATGAAATCATTTATGATGTGAGACAAAAAAATAAATTAATAAGGGAACTTTGTTGAAAAGATTTGAAACTTGTGAGAGTGTGTGTGTGTGTGTGTGTGTGTGGCCACAGTGTGATGAGGGATTATGCCAAATATGAAGTCTTTACATGCCATATGAAGCAGTTTTGCCTTTATTTGGTGGGCATAAGGAGCATCAGAAGTGTGTCACATCTCTTTTATAGAAACAAAACTGTTGGAAATGCAGAAAGGAAAGAGACCAGAGACATGGAAATATGTCAGAAAGCCTTTTGCAGGTGTTCTGATGAGAAATGAGAATCTATTCTAGGCCAAGGGCAGTAGTGGTAATGAAGGAGGAAAAGATTTGAAAGAACCTTCAGTAATAGAATCAAGAGTACATGACTATTGTCTAAACGCACAGTGTGAAGGAGAAGTTAGAGTTGATGTCTGATTTAAATGTTAAGTGACAGGGTGGATGGAGAAATATGTAGAGAGAAATTGAGTTTTCTGTAAGCTTTGTGGTGAATAACAAGAATGTCCTGATGAAAATGTGGAACCAGGGTTGGAAGAGAGATGAATTATAAATACCGTATAGGTTAAGAGCTGTCATATTACACATCAACGTGAAGCTGTGGACTTTGGCAAAAGCTAGAACTCTGTGGCCTACTTGTTAGTGGTTGAGAGCTGTAAGAGTGATGGGTGAGGATGGGGTGGCAGGGACAGGTCTTGCGGAAGCCATAGAAGGAGGAATGCCCTGCATGAGGAGCCAGACATTGTTTCAGCTGCTGCTGCGAGGATAAAGCCGATTAGGAGAAACCATTAGGAACAGGTCATTGACAACCTTTCTTGAGAGGAGCTTCAGAGACTTGGGTATGAGTGAATGAACAGTGCTTGTTGTTCAGTCATCCAAACAAATACCTTTGTAAACTAAAGCAAGACGTTAAGTGAGAGACAGAAGTTTCAAGAGTGTTTCCTGATAGAGTTGATCAATAGGCCTTCTTCATTCAGGTAATACTTTATTATTTTTTTACTCTTTGAGGTAAATCAGTGTTGCCAAATTGGCCTTATCATGAGACTCACGTGGGGTACTTGGTGAGCTGTATTCTCTCAAGCCCCCTGTGGGATGGGACCTTTATGGGTTTTTAACAAGCACTCCAGATTATTTCTATGATCAGGTGTATTTGAGTTATGCCTTGCTAGGTGAAATAGCCACACAGGCATACTTCAGAGGTTTTGTGGGTTAGGTTCCAGACCACCGGAATAAAGTAGATATTACAATAAAGCAAGTCGTAATTTTTTTGCTAGTGAGGGGTCTTGCCTTCAATTTGTGAAAAATGCAATATCTGTGAAGTGCAATAAAAAGAGGTGTGTCTGTAATTCACCTAGGAAAAAGCAAGTTCAGTGAAAAAGCCATGAGGAGAATAAGAGCAGTCCTTGGGATGTACCCCATATGACAGGCTTTCAGTGAAAGAATAGTTAGGTATTAAACCCCAAATTATTTATTAAAATATTCTTATGTGCATATAATAAATTCTAATACATATACATATAATACATGGTAATAAATAGAATGCCTAGAATAATAAATGAACAGTGGTTGTTCTGAATTTTAAAAAAATAGTATCTGAAGTGTTCCAATGGTCTTAATTTTTCATGGGTTAACACAGTGTTTGCTTATACTACTAGATTTTTTTTATTCAACCAATTATTTGTGGTTAATGATTATTAAACAGAAGAATTAGACATTTTTACAGTGGAGCTGGGAAAGGGTTAACTTGGGAAAGGGTTAACCCTGGATCTCTGAAATTAGATTCCATTGCTTTTATTTGTAAAGTGACACATTTAAGATAAGAATTTTATAACCTTCATTATAAAATAATTTTCTTGAGGCATCATTCTCTTCCTCCAACTCCCAGTAGTTTTCTTTAGAAAGCAGGATAATGTGTGTGGAAGGGAGTTGAATTGTTCCCTTTCTTTTGGTTTGTTGTCTAAAATTGCTAGAGTTTATGGTGTAGCAAAATTTTTTATTTTCACAAAATGGACTAAGGGTTACCACTTGAATAATTCAAAGTGAGAATTGATGTGTAGTTTGGGAACTAAATTAATAATTGTATTTATTAATTTGATAAGTTCATTTGATAAGTTCATTCATTTAATAAGTTCTTTGAAAGGTTGCAAATGAGTTTACTTGAACTGTTTTGGTCAACTTGTAGATTTACTTTGAATTTGTATACATTGTGTATCAAGTGAGGTAGAAAAGATAAAAGTTGTATTTATCCTAACCAGGAACATAAATATATGAACTTGGAATTTGCATTATATCTGAAGCAGACGAATATACCTAACAAATTCCTTGAACAACTGTACAGCACATTCTTTCATTCAACAAAAGTTTACTGAGAGCGTGTTATGTATATGGGGATTGTGTTCCAGACAGAAGGAACAGTAGCTGCAAAGTTCCTTCAGGAAAATCATGCATGGTGTGTTTAAATAATTGGGGGAGTCAGTATGAAGAAATTGATTTTGGATACTAAGACTTTGAGAAGCCTCTTAGACAATCTAAATCTAGTAGGCAGTCAGATATATAAGTCCAGAGTTTTGGGAGAGGCCTGGAATTAGAGATAAAAATTTGGGAGTTGCCAGCGTATAGATGATATTTTAAGCAATGAGACTGGATGAAACCAACAAAATGTATGTGTAGGTAGAGAATATTTTAAGAGGTAGGAGAAATGAGGAGGAACCAGAAAATGCAACTGAGAAGGCGTAGAATGGAAGAAAAAAAGAAATCAGGGGAGTTTAGTGTCTTGGAACCAGTGAAGAGTGTGTTTTACAGAGGGTAAGAGAAGTAGGTGCTCAGGTGCTGTTAGATGGTCAGGTGACCCGAGACCTGACCACAGGATTTTTCAATGTGAAAGTCATTGGTGACTCCAATAAGAACCTTTTCAGTGGAGTAGTAGAGGCACAAACTTGACTGGAAATAGTTCAGGACAAGGGGAGGAGAGGATTTGGAGATAGAGCATATAACAGTTCTTTCAAGGAATTTTGTTCTAAAGTGGGCAAGGAATGAATTGGAAGCTGGAGGGGGAAGAGTGGTTGATTCTGTTTAATCTTGGTTGGTTTTTAAGTTTGGGGAAATAATAGCAGATTTGAATACTGAGGGGAATGCTCTGGTAGAGAGGGAATATATTCTGAGAGCAAGAGGAGAGATCTGCAGGAGTGAGTCCTGATGTGTGTGTGAGGGAGAGATTGTCTAAGTGGAAGCGTGGTGGTGAATGAGAATGTGGACTGTTCACCTTCAGTAACAGGGCAGAAGGGAGACTGCCTGGGTTCATCCAGGTGCTGATAAATAGATGTGATGTGATGGTGGGCAACAATCTTGTTTGATTGTTTGTTTTCCTCAGAGAAATAGGTAGCACAGTCCCTGAGATGCATGAGCTTGGAAGAGCTGATGTCAGAAGTTTGTGGAAAAGGTGAAGTAAATAGTTAACCCAGGACATTGAGTGAGTGGATAGACCAGGGAAGTGTTACACGATTGTTTAGCATCATTAATGCCCTTTTGAGGTTGGTGGTCATAGTGAGACCAGTCAGCATGGCTATGTTTTTCTTTAGCCGTATTCAACTACACAGATACAAGGATGAGAAAGGTAGAAAGTTAACTTTAATCAGGATTGGAGTTCCGCCAGTCAAGTGTAACATGTGAGAGAAGGTACAAGGAAGGAAGTGCTTAAAATGAAGGACTATGGAATTGAAACTGAATGAGAAAGAAGTGAAGGCATAGTGGTAGTGAAGGTCAGGGTAAAGCTGATAGGATCAATGGCTTTTAGGTTCTGGTGGGGTCAGAGGTTTGCAGTCAGGGAAGCAGAAGAAGTGAGCTGGAAAGAAGGGTTGGCAGCTGGGGTGGGGGAGGGATGCTTAAAATTTCAGTGGAATAGGGAAGTTGTGATTTGTAATGACAAGGGCTAGGGTCTGACCATGGAGGTGGCTGAGGCAAGGTAGACAGTTCATGAAAACCCAAAGAATTTAATAGTAACAGTAAACCAGGAGCTAAAATCCTCAAGGAATGGAGCTAGTGACCCAAGGAGAAGTAGACATTACTAGGAGGGGTAATAGATGGAACCATCCGATCCTGAGAACTTTTAGAGAGGAGAGAAAGAATGAGGTCCAGGGAGTACATCTACCCCGTCACTAGGCCCACTGGTCAAAGGTTATGCAGGAAACAATTCTCACTGCTTCTGAAGCAACAGCTTCAAGGAGAGTCAGATTTCTGTTAGAGAAGGAAGGAAAGTGAATATTCACAGAAGACTTCAGGAATTAGGGAAGGGTAGAAGAGGACAGAGCAGGGACTGTTGAGTTTTGTGTGGGAATTAGAGTGTGGGAATAAAGGGTAACCTAGGAATCTGGGACTTTTCATACGTGGCATAAACAGTTAAAGGACATAGTGCAATTTTTTTGGAAGGCTGAAGACAGTGGTGGCAAGACAGTAAGTGTTATGAGGAGGTTGGCTCCACTTCTCTCCTATAGATAGAGGCCTGGGGAGGGGTATATGGGGCAAGTGCTCAGTATCTTAGATGCCTTTTACACTTTGTCCTATTTTTATTTTTATTTTATTTAATTTATTTTAATATTTAAATTTACAGATCATTAGTGATTATCAGCACTTTAGATGGGCGAATTGCTGCCTTGGATCCTGAAAATCATGGTAAAAAGCAGTGGGATTTGGACGTGGGATCTGGTTCCTTGGTTTCATCCAGCCTTAGCAAACCAGAGGTAAGAATTTTCTGTTATTTGTTGACTGGAAAACTAGTTATAATGAGGAATTGCTGATATTAATAGTATGTTTTTGCTTATAGAGCTGGGGCTCAGGGCCACATTGCCTAGGTGTGAGACCTAGGTGCCTCTTACAAACTATGTCCCCTTAGGGCAATTACTTTTCTGTTTCTCAGTTCCCCTCCTACAGTGAGGTAGGTAATATTGCCTACTTCTTAGGATTATTTGGGGGCATTCAATTATTTAATCATATTAAAGAGCAACTGAGGATACTCTCTGCTCTATCAGTATAGCTCCTGTGAGCTATAACATGATTGTTTGTTATTATCACTAATAATAAATAGTTCCAAAATAATAAAACAAATGTAAGTAACTGTGTTAATAGTTAGAAATACATGCTACAAAACCTCATAAATGATTCTCTACATTTTCCCTCAAGTGTACACACTTATTATAAGCATAATTCATCTGAAATTTTCTTAGAATGTAATTTTAGACAAATTTGATTATTTGCAGAAAAGAGACCTTGCTTCCAAAACTACTCTGCCACGTGACTCCAGCACTTGGGCAGGTGACTTAGCCCCTCAGATCTTTAATATCTTCATCAGGAAAGTTGGGATACTGCCTACCTTGATGAGGTTAGGGGAGTGGGTAGATGAGGGAAGTTTATTTTCCTTATCTTTAGATAGATTAAGTCTCTCACCTTTTCTGGAGCTTTATTTTCTTGTTTAAATCGTTTAAAGTAAGTCTCGCTTTTGATTGTGACTGCTGACATGGAAGCAGTCACCTGTTTTCCAGAATGCCTTCAGCTTCTACCTTATTAAGTTGCTTCTGTGGGACACTCTGTAAGGCACTCTGATTTTCTGTCACCATCAGTCTTTCCCTTTCAAAAAGCTTCTTTTCTGATTTGAAAAAGATGAAACTTAACATGAGGGGCTTGAGAAAGATCTAATTAGTGGTGACTGAATTTTCTAATGGGAAAACTACTAAGTGATCCACCTGCTCTCCAGTAAACCTAGCCTGGAATTTTTTTCTGGAGCACCCATGCAGGTATTTAGGGAGATGGCACTTCCCAACCTCCACATCTGCTGTGTGCTAAGCCCTGACTAGACTTTCAGAGGGCCTACTGTTCGTCAGACAGTACACTGAAAATATCTTTTGAGAAGAGTGAACTTCTGTTGTATTGTGAATTATTTATACAAATAGCAATTTGATTATAAATTACATTAAAAATTTTGGATCAGGTATAATATTCAGACAATTACTACTCAAGCTAAACATTCATTTATTTGTATTTTGTGGGGATTATGCTTGGGCATGCATGTTTTGCTTTATTTTTAAACTAGACATAAAAGATGATCAGCAAAATCAGAAGATTGTAAGCTGTTTACATCCGAGGTAATAGTACAGTGTGTTGTAGTGGTGCAAAGCATGTGTGTGTTTGCAAACTAAATATACACATGCACAAATGATAAATTGCATGGGATGACAGAGTAGAATGCAAATAGCTCTAATAACCTGAGTGCCATTGAGTGTGTTTATAAGCAGCTAATCATTCTCGAAGGTCTTCTTATAACTACCAATTATATTCGTTGGGCTTTTAAATTAATTTTTTAAAAATTTCATTATAGTTGGTATACAATATTATATTAGTTTCAGGTATACAATATAGTGATGCAGCGTTTTTATACCTTATAATGTGACCACCCCTCTAATTCTAGTAATAATCTCACTGAAAACTTACCACAATATTACTGACTATATTATGCTTCACCTTTTTCACCCATTCCCTACTCCCTTGGCTGTCTGGTAACCATTCTTTGATCTCTGTTTCTATAAGTCTGTTTTTATTTTGTTGTGTTTGCTCATTGTTTCTTTGTTTGTTTTTAAGATTCCACATATAAGTGAAACCATACAATATTGGTCTTTTTCTGTCTGACTTTTTCACTTAGCATAATGCCCTCTAGGTCTATCTATATAGTTGCAAATGGCAAGATTTCATCTTCTATTGCGAGTAATATTTCATTGTATATATGTACCACATCTTTATCCAATTATCTATCAATAGACACCTATGTTGCTTCCATATCTTGGCTATTGTAAATAATGCTGCAATGAACATAAGAGTGTATATGTCTTTTTGAATTAGTGTTTTTGTTTTCTTCGGATAAGTGTCCAGAAGTAGAATTAATAGATTATGTGGTAGATCTATTTATACTTTTTTGAGGAATCTCCAGACTATTTGCATAGTGGCTGCACCAATTTGCAGTCCCTCCAACAGTGCATGAGGGTCCCTTTTCTCCACATCCTCACCAACACGTTATTTTTTGACTTTTTGATAATAGCTATTCTGACAGGTGTGAGGTGATATCTCACTGTGGTTTTGATTTGCATTTCCCTGATGATTAGTGACGTTGAGCATCTTTTCATATGTCTGTTGGCCATCCGTATGTCCTCTTTAGAGAAATGTCTCTTCATGTCCTCTGCCCATTTTTTGGCCAGGTTGTTTATTTTTTTTGTTATTGAGTTGTATGAGTTCCTTATGTGTTTTAGATATCAGCCCCTAATCTGATGTAACATTTGCAAATATATTCTCTCATTCAGCAGGTTGTCTTTGTTATGGTTTTCTTCACTGTGCAGAAGCCATTTAGTTTGATGAAGTCCCATTTGTTTAATTTTGTTTTTTATTTCCCTTGCTCAAGAGGACATATCCAACAAGATATTCCTCAGACTGATGCCAAATAGTTTACTACCTTTATTTTCTTCCAGGAGTTTTATGGTTTCAAATCTTACATTTAAGTCTTTAATTTATTTTGAGTTTATTTTTGTATATGGTCTAAGAGAGTGGTCCAGTTTCATTTTTCTGCATGTATCTGTCCAGTTTTCCCAACTGGAAAAAAGTTGAAGAGACTATCATTTCTCCATTGCATATTTTTGCCTCCTTTGTCATAGATTAATTGACCATATTAAGTGAGGGTTTATTTTGGGGCTCTCTATTGTGTTCCATTGATCTATATGTCTGTTTTTATGCTAGTACTATCCTGTTTTATTATAGCTTTGTAGAATAGTTTGAAATCAGGGAGCATGATGCTTCCAACTTTGTCGTTCTTTCTCAAAATTACTTTGGCTATTTGTGGTCTTTGTGAGTCCATATAAATTTTAATATTGTTTGTTTTAGTTCTGAGAAGAATACCATTGGTGTTTTGATAGGGATCACATTGAATCTGTAGATTGCTTTGGATAGTATGGTCATTTTAACAATATTAAACCTTTCAGTCATGAGCATGGTATATCCTTCCATTTATTTGTGTGCTCTTCCTGTTATTTCCTTATTAATTTTGTCTGGATGAACCATCTATTGAGGTAAATGGAGTATTAAAGTACCAACTCTTATTATGTTAGTGTTAATTTCTGCCTTTATGTCTATTAATATTTGCTTTGTGTACTTGGATGCTCCTGTGTTGGGTGTGTAAATATTTATGAATGTTATATCCTTCTCTTGAATTGACACCTTTATCATTATGTAATGCTCTTCGTCTCTTGTTAAAGTCTTTGCTTTAATGTCTGTTTTGTCAGATATGATAATGGCTGCCCCATTTCTTTTAATTTCTATTGCATGGAATATCTTTTTTAATCTCTTTGCTTTTACTTTGTATTTTGATCTAAAGTGAGTCTCTTGTAGGCAACATATAGATGGTTCTTGTTTTTTTTTTTATCTTTTCTGCCACCCTATGTCTTTTGATTGGAGGATTTATCCATTTATATTTAAAGTAATTATTGATGAGTATGTGCTTATTGACATTTTGTTAATTGTTTTTTGGTTGTTTTTATTGTTCTCTTTTTCACTTGATCTCTTTCCTTTTGATTTGGTGGTTTTCTTTGGATTCCTTTCTTTTTATTTTTTCTGTGTTTTTAATATGTTTTTGGTTACCATGAGGTTCATATATATCCATCTATATCTATAGTAATCTTTTAAGCTTATAGTTATTTAAGTTCAAGTGCATTCTAATAGTGCAGTACATTTTTACTTCCTCCACTTTGTTTTTGATGTCATGTTTTATATCTTTTTGTTTTGTGTATCCCCTATTTATTGTAGTTATGTTCAGTTTTGCTACTTTTGTCTTTTAGCCTTGATATTAGCTTTTTAAGTGGTTGATTCACTGTTTATTATATATTTCCCTTTACCAGTGAGATTTTTTTTATTTCCTGTATTTTTTTACTTCTGGTTATGGCCAATCTTTTCTGCACAAAGAAGACCCTTTAATATTTCTTGTAAAGCCAGTTCAGTGGTGTGAACTTCTTTAGTTTTTGCTTGTCTGAGAAACTCTTTATCTCTTCTTCAATTTTGAATGTAACATTGCTGGATATAGTATTCTATGTTGTAGATTCTTTTCTTTCAGCACTTTAAATATATCCTGCCACTCCATTTTGACCTGTAAAGTTGCTCCTGAGAAATTGGCCCATAGCCTTATGGGATTTCCCTTGTATGTGACTTGTTTTTTCCTTCTTGCTGCCTTCTAGATAGTTTCTTTATCCTTAATTTTTGTCGTTTTAATTATAATATACCTTGGTGTAGGTCTCTTTGGGTTTGCCTTGTTTGGAACCCTCTGTGCTTCCTGGACCTGGATGTCTGTTTCCTTCCCCAGATTAGGACGTTTTCAGTCATTATTTCTTCAAATATACTTTGTGACCATTTCCCTCTCTTTTCTTCTGGAATCCCTATAATGCGAATGTTAGAGTGCTTGATGTTATCCCAGAGGTCCTTTATACTATCCTCATTTTTTTAAAATTCTTTTTTCATTTTGCTGTTCTGATTCAGTCATTTTCACTATTCTGTCTTTCAGGTAGCTAATCTTTTTTGTATTAACTAATCTACTGTCAATTCCTTCTAATATATTCTTCAATCATTGTAGTCTTTATTTCTAATTGGTTCTTTATTACATTTTCTAGCTCCTTATTGAAGTGCTCTCTGAGTTCCTCTCTTCTACTCTCAAGTTTGTTGAGCATCCATATGACCATTTCTTTGAATTCTTTATCATGCAGTTACTTATCTTTGTTTCATTAGAGTTTTTCTCTGTTTTTTTTTTTTTTTTTTTTTTAATTTTCTCATTCCTTCCTTTGGGGCATATTCTTCTGTCTTCTATTTTGTTTGACTTTTTGTGTTTGTTACTATGAGTTAGATGATAGCTCTCTCTCCCAGTCTTGAAAAAGTGGCCTCTGTGTAGACTATACACTGGATGGTTTTGGCAGGCCAGTCATAGTTGGGGTGGACACGTGCGATGCTTGGTGTGTTGTCTGGTCTGAAGTTGTGGGGCTCAGGTGGGGCTGCCTGGTATGTGTACCCTTTCTTGTCCTCTTGGTCTAAGCAGATCTGCCTAGAGCACTCGGCATGCCCTGTTACTTTGTCTGTTGCCTGAGCTGGGTCTGGATGGGGCTTCTCTGAGTGTGTGCATCATACCACCCTACTATCTCTATACACTTTCTCCAGATGGGGCAGCCCTGTGTGCATGCACTGTTGCACTTTGCTCGTTCTGCACCCTCTCCATGCAGGAGAGCTCTGCATGCACGTAGCCCAGTGGATGCATGCCACAGCACCCTGCTGTATTCACTGGATCAGTCTAAGGTGGAGGGGCCCCATGTGTATGCTGTGCCAGCCTACTGTTCCTGTTGGATCTAGTTCTGGTGGGGTGTCTGGGGACACAGCGGCCTTTCACGTTGGCCAGAGAACCCGGATAGAGCTTATACCCACTATCCCTGTGCAGGGAAAATGTAAACAATAGTTACTCTCTAGTTTCTCCTGTCCTGGAGAGTACCCTCAGCTCCAGGAGAGCTCTCATGGCTCTCCACCCTTTTCTATGCTATCTCTCTCTGTCATTTGTTGTGTAAAAGCTGTTCAGTTGGCTCTCTGTTGTCTCTTGGGAGGAGTTACTCTAAACATGGGTGTATATTCAATGTGTTCTTGGGAGGGAGTGAGCTCAGCGTCCTCTTCTGCCAACATCTTGGACCTGCCACCATATTAGCTAGTTTTTAACTACAGTTCAACTTTCTCATTGGCACTAGTCCTTACCATTTTCTGTGGTTTATTAGTGCTCTCTTGTTTTAAATATTCTTCTTCCTACCCATCCCCAAACCTAGATCCTCTGGATAGAACACATTGAAATGTTGAATCGCTAGCATATTCAAAAAGTTTCAAAGTCACCTTTGCACAACAAATGAAAAGCTCACTGGCCAGCTAGCATCCATGCAGGAGAAGAATCCTATGACCCTTTTGCATTATCTAGACTTAAATTTTCTACTTTATAGAAAAAAATAGAAAATCTACAAGTGTTGAATCATCTATGATAACATGATAGGTTTATTACATTTTACTGTTTCCCTGAGTTCATAGGACCTTTTCTTGGGACTCTGTGTTCCACTGTGTAGATATATTAATGACAGGAGCATTGCTTCCACCATTATAATACACATGTGATGTACTTTATAGTGTTCATTGTTTGTAAGCAGTGTAATCCTCATAGTGATTCTCCTGAGGTTGATATGTTGGTCTCATTTTGTAGAAAAGGAAACAGAAGCTCAAAGAAATTATTTGCTTGAAGTCACAAACTGACTAGATGATAAAGCTGGGATTGAACCGAGGCTTGCCTGACTGTATCCAGGAATCAGATGCTGTCAAATACATGAAACACCCAAATAAATTGTCTGGAGGCATTTTTGAACTTCCCTTTGTACATTTAAGGATTCTTTTTAAAATCAAATACAAATTCATTAGAAATTACCACTATGTGCCTATCTCATTGCCTCCTGGCCTACTCTTATGTTGTCCTTAACCTTTTCTGATTGAAAAGGCATATAAAATAATGTATTATGTTGCTTTAGTGGTAGTTGGATTATGTCAATGAAAAAATAAGTTCCCAGAGGATAAGAGAGATTTGTGGTGCTATTAAAAACAAAGTGTTTTGCATTATATTTAGAATGAATTGTATATTGCAGGAAGGTTGAGGTGCCCTGGGACACAGATCTGATTTGTTGTTCTTTTCTCTTAACTAGGTATTCACAAACTTCCTCAAAAGAATCTGATGTAAACCAAGCTAAAACTGAGTATGTGTATTAGAATAAATGATGAACCTAAGGTGTACTATTAGCTTTAACAGATGTGCCCTAGGTTCTAAGCCTAATACTTATGATAGTAGCTAAGATTTTTGTTTTTAATTTTAGAGGGATCACCTGAGATGAAACTAGATTTACTTTCATTTGATAATTTATATGCCGATTCAACCTCAAAAAAGCACTAAGGAGATTTGGCTGTGGTTCCTCATTGTCTTAGAATTTTATTTTGTTTTGTAACATATTAACATAGCTTTTCTTTGGGGTCTTTGGGTGGCATTTGGACCACACTTTACCAAATCTAAGTAGATATTGTATACTTGAACTATTTACTCCTCTATATCTTGGAACACATTCATAAATACAAAGACCTTCATTTTCTTTATTTAGAATGCGTATTATAATTGTGTGTATATAACTAGTTTGTCCTTAGATGAATATCTTTATCTCTTCTTTATTTAGAGGTAACCATATTTGTTTTTTGTTTCGGTTTTCTGTTAAAATGCACCTTTTTTCCTCTTAAAAAGAACAAACAACTCTATAGTTAGAGTTTGGGGTTTTATTTTATTTTAGGCATGCTCCTCCCCAAGGGATACCACCTTTCTGTTTCAGACAGGTGCAGAAACAGACAACCATGATGCTGGAGCTCTCCAACCTCCTGCCCGCCCACATCAGACTCCATTCATTAAATAGGACCTTCAAAGATTGGGGGAGGTTTTGGAAAGAGCACACTTTTCACGGTTACTGATTTGTTCACAAAGAGTCCCTTAGTAGACCCTTTGAGTATTGCTTCATTAAGAGTAAATCTGTAATCTCTTTTAAAGATTCTCACTTAAACTGAAAGATATACGGTTATTTTGCAGTTTTTCATTTGTATGTAAACTAGCACATTTTAAGCCCGGCTATGTCATCTAAAATGGTTTATTGTGAAAAGTCACTGTCAATCATGTAGCAAGCCAATATTTGACTAATTCTTAGGTTAATTACTTCTTTTTTAATTATAGGAATGAAACAGTGCTTTGATTCAATTTTGTTTTATTAATCTCTTAGCATGGCTGAAAGCAATGCTGCGAACCAAACCACTTTATTCCAGCATGAGTGTTGCCAAGTGAGAAATTGATTTGACCCTATTTTTTAAGAAATTGACTTCTCATGCACACTTTACATACTTTATGAATATATTATTAATCTAAATGAAGGCAGGGATAGTTTCTAAAATCTGTGTTTTGCATCATGAATATAAAAAGTATGCTTAAAAAGTTAGTCTAGTAATTTTCCTTGAGGTATTTTGTTTTGTAGGTTGACTATAGATTAAGGAAAGAAAGAATAGAACAATTATTATCGACTTGGTATCTCACTGCTCTTGGGCATTAATTGACTGTCTTTGAAGATAATAAATAAGAAAACACTTGAGGGGTTTGTTTTTTGCTTCTGCATTTCCTTTTTTTTTTTTTTTTTTTTAAATCTACATTTCCTTTTAAGTCACATGGGTTGCTTCTCCAACTAAAGATCTCATAACCCTACTGTTTGATCATATTCCTTAGTCTTTGAAGTATGGTTCACAGGAACAATTTTCTTTTAGCAAAGAAGCTTCCTTTACTCACCCCAACATGGTAATTTAAATGTTTTCAGAGAAATAAAAAAAGTATTTTCTCAATACAACAATGTTGGAACTTTTTTTTAAAAGTCACGAATGGTCAATTCTGGCATCTAGTAGTCTGGTCAGTTGTTCATTTTGGTTTATTAAGAGCTACAACTTTATGTTCTTTACGTAATCTATCATTTTTGAAGAATTAAAATAAAATATACAAAATTTGCCTATTAACTTTTATTTAATGTTTATTTTTGTGATAAAGTACTTTATGATCCTTCAGAACCTCTATATTTAGGGTTGATAGAGACTTCTGGTAATTCAAAGACTGGTAACAGTTTGATATATTTAATTCTTACATTGAATTCATCTTTATTTAGTTTTGAAGCTGTGTTTTTAAATAGGTATTTTGGATCTAGGGCTGAGAAAGAAAGAATCAACATGGCACAGTTAAGCTCTCTACTCTCTCTCTTTGAATTTACTTTTGGAACAGCTATTTGAATTCTAAAACTTCTTTTGAAAGTTTTACAATTTGGTGTTAATGAACCATAGTTATTTTGAGAAGTTTTTTTATAAAGTAAGAGAAGGCTCATGATGAATTTAACATTGTCCTTTAATAAAAGTACACATAAATGCACACTTGAACTACATTGGAGGTTCACAGAAGCAGCCTTTACATCAACATCAGCTGTTGTTTGATTAGCACTTTATAGTTTGCCAAGTGATAGAAAACTCACTCTTATTTTATCCCTAACATAGCCTTGAAAAGTAAATGTTTTTATTAACCCTCATTTTTCAGATGAGAAAATTTGGACTCAAAATGGTTCAGAGATTTGTCCGATGTAGTAAAGGTGAGGCTCAACCCTAGGTCTCTGGGCTTATTCCTTGCTCTCTTTCCAATATTTCATGTTTTTTTTGAAATACCTCACTACTTATAATGTATTTGTGTTTCGTGTACTAATAATTATAATTCTTAATTTGCTTTATCAAGAATAATTACTCAAAGAAATCATGTAGATAGCAGAATTTATGTGGTGCTCAGCGCACTGCAAGCACTTAACTACCTCTTAAACAACCCTAGTGGGAAAGTCAAAGGTACTTGAACCTAAGGCATTGAAAACTGAACTCATTTTTAAGGGGGTGGGGAGTCTTGCAGGGTTGTGCGCCGAGGTACAGCAGTGCCCAGGACAGATGCGACTCTTGCTCTTGAGGAACTTACATGGCACTATGTCAAGTCAGCTGGGGGGATGGGTATGAAATGATTATAGTGCACATAATGTCATTGAATTTTGGTAACTGCTGCAGGAAAGGTATGACTAACAGACTTGGCAAGGATCCCAGACTTACTGCACTGAGAGGTCAGAGAAGGCCTCTCAGAAGAAGTGTTCACGACTGAGAGCCATGAGCAGAAGGAGCTGCCTGGGCAAGAAATGGGTGGAGAGGCAGGGAAGGACAGCTTTGGAAGAGGGAATAGCCTGAGCCAAGGCCTTTAGTGGGAGTTATCACGTAGTGCTGAGGGAACTCAAAGAAGGTGAGAATGGCATAAGGATGAGAGTCGGGGGAGAGTATTACAGATAAACCTGTCAAGGGAGGCCCGGGCCAGGGGTATTCAGCATCTAGTAAGGTCAGTTAAGCATTTTGGATTTTACCTTGAGCTATGGGAAACAAATGAAGGATTTTGAGTGAAGAGATTCCTTCATAGTCAAAACAGAAAGAGTTTTCAATGTTCTCTTTTTCTGTGATACTGTCAGTGAGACTCTAATGAAGCAAAGGGTTGTCTCTGTGAGGCATTCGTATTGTAAGCCAGTTATCTCTAATTGTGGAAGTATTTATAGTTATAAAGTATTCACATCCAACTAGCAGTTTGGGAAGAAAGCAAGAAAATCCCTAAATCCTACTAAAAACAATCTCTCCTGTACTGTACTGTACTGACTATCCTGACGATGTACTGACCATAAACGGTCTGTGGAGAATGGCCTGGAAAAGGAACAAGAGCAGAAGTCGGGAGACTAGTTAAGACACTGCATAGAATTAGTACAGATGGGATGATAGTTTGGATTGGGGTGGTGACAAAGGAAATGGAATAAAGTAGAGTGATGGATTTAAGAGAAGTCCAAGGAGGAAAGTCTTTACAGAATTAAAAGACCAAAAAAGGATTTAGTAGTAAATTAAGTACAGGTATAGGGAGGAAAGACATGAGTTTGCTTAGTTATGGTGAGTTCCGAGTGGCAGAGAAAGCTCTCCAAGCAAGCTGTTTGTATGGGCCTAGTGCTCACAGAGGAAAGATTTGGGCTGAAGATAAAAAGTAGAATTGCTAGTGTCATGGCAACTGAGAGCAGCAATTACCGTGAAAAAAGAGTAGGGCAAGAAGACCACCTGCAATCAAAACTGTAGAACCTCTGACATTTAAAAATTGGGTAGAGGGTGATAAGTCAAGAAAACAGAAAAAAAGAGCTTCAGGGATAGATTGGTTTTAGTGGGATTTTTAAAATGACCGAAGTCACACAATTAGTTTAAGATGCAGAGCAGTGAATCAGAACAAGTAGCTGCTTACAGGGACAAATCAGTGGAATGTGAAAATGCATTACCATAACCTACATTTTTTTCTACCAAGAGATTTGCAGCTAACTATCCGGTGACTCATTCCTATGCTGCGAGGGTGAGGTAATGCTCTTGTGAGGGGTGATGTCATCTCTCCACCTGAACTGAATGCATATACTGCTTCTTGTGGCTCTCAAGGAAAAGCACCATCTGCTTTCTCATGTGCAGCCTGAAAGATTTTACAAAGATTGGTGCAAAGGTTAACAGCCATGTGTGTGACTCATAAGCAACCAATTAGTGAAGAGCAGCTATTTAAGAGTGAACTTATAAAATCATAATCCAGAAATATGGCAGTATGATTCAGTATTGAATCATAATGCTTATCTGTTGTTGATTTGGGTTTTCTACTTTTCTCATTAATGCTGGTGAAGATTTAACTTTTAAATTAAAATAAGACAGTTTTTCACAATAAATTCAATCATATCAAAACATCTGTGTTCCTTAAACTGTATTTTTAATTGCAGATAAATTTGTTTTCTTTTACATTTGGAGAAGTATAGATAATTCTTAAAGCAAAGACGAATTTTAGTCCATATTATTAGTTTGATAGTTTTAGGGGTGTTTTTGCATTTAGGAGCCATTGTATTCCCTAAGCACCTGCTACTACTTTAGGGGAAAAGAAGAAACAAATCCAGGCAAATGTTATCTTTTTCCTACAGTCCCATTAACTCCTCTTGGTCTTCCTTTTATTGATGCACACCTACTTTCCCTGCTGTACTTAACTGGTACTACTGTTGACATGACTAGACAACTGAAATACTTATTTTTTTGACTTTTATCAAAATTTGAATTTATTGTTCTGATAAATAAAATATAGAATACCTAACATAATATGGAAGGTAGAAAGCAATAAATACTTTTCTAACATACGTAACTCAAAATGGGAGGTCATATTGACTCTATACTATGTATTGTTATCATAAAGTTTGTGTACTGACCCGTCTTTGTTCTTAGTGGCAACTTCAAGTTGGACATTCTACAAAAGGTAAAAGTTTAAATTTTTTGAAAATCGAATCTGTTGTCTATTATCAAGAAATAAAAGAAAGCAAAGAATAAAATAGTAATGCTGAAACTCTAAGGTAATCTGAGGTGGGATACATACTGATGTCATTTGAAAGTTTATTAAAAATCAAACCTTTTTAATAAAGAGTAACAATTGGAGATTTTTAGATACCCAGCATTATGATGGACCTTCGATTTAATGGTATAGTCATCTGGCTTTAATGACAGAGCTCCTATAAGGTTCTTGAGTATCTTTCGTCTCTTTTTTCTTTTTAACCTTTTATTTGAAGATAATTTCAAGCTACAAAATATACACAAATAAAAGTGGTACCAACACCCCCACTACCACCCTTACATGCCAGTTTTACCTGCCTAAACCTCCCTTTTTGCTTTATCATTTGAGTGCCTCTCTGCCAGCCCCTCCCTCCTCATGTTGCCCATGCTGCTGGCTTGTGTGTTCACTCGTGCTCTTTTCCGCACTCCCTCAATACACATTATTTCTTGTAACATTTGAAAATAAATTTAATATCCATCATGGCCCTTTATTCCTAAATACTTCAGCATATATTTTCTAATACAGACATTCTCTTACATAATCACAGTACAGTTATCAACTTCATAAATTTATGTTGATTCTTTAACCTACTGTTCATATTCTGATTTTATCAGTTGACCTAATGTCTTTTATAGCATCCTCTATCCCAGTACAGCATCTACTCTAGGGTCAGGTAGTACATATTTCTGTCACGTTAGCCTCTTTTAATCTGAATTTATCCACACTTTGTCTTTTACGAATTTTTGAAGAATATAGTCTATCTGCCTTTTTAAGAATTGAAAGTTTCTCATTTTGTGCTTGTATGGTGTTTCCTCGTGATTAGATTCAAGTTGTGTATTCTTGGCAGGAACACTGTGTAGGTGATGTTGTATCCTCTCTTAGGGTATCACCCCTGTCATTCATCAATGTTAGTTTTGGTCATCCAGTCAAGGTATTGTCTGAATTCTTCCCTATATAATTACTGTTTTTTAAAAACTTTTTGTAACTAATAAGCAGTCTCAGGCAAAATACTTTAAGACATGCAAATATCCTGCTCCTCGTCAAAGTTTCCACCTAAATTTAACACCATTACTGACTTTTTCCTGATGCAGTCTTTACTAGGATGGTTGCAACATGTTACTAATTCCACATGGCATTTTACTGCTGTAAGAGCCCTCGCTTCTCCCCCATATGTAATTTTATTTATTATCGGTATGAACTCGTGAATTCTTTTTTTTTTTTTTATCCTTAATGCTTTATAATTCAATACTTAATTGTTTTGGTGCTTAAATCTTCCAGATTTGGTCAAGTGGCATGCTCCCATCTTTTTCTTTTTCTTTCTTTTTTTTTAAATTACATCCTCACTTTCTAGAATAATATGTTCAAGACTCATTTTGTTACCTACCCTACAGCCCTGGGATCAGCCATTTCTCTGAGAAGCATTTGGTGGGAAATTCAACTAGATAACAAAATCTGGGTACTAGATTTGAATGCATTACTTTTATAACCATTGTATAAACATTAATGTAAAATCATTAGCATACCTGGTAAATATTTCTTAGAGGTACAACAAACAATTTTTGAGAATGTAATGGTATCTCATTTTATAGTTACAGCAAAAAGTAGAGTGCATGGAGATTTTTGTCAGCAAATTTGCACTGCCAAATTTTTCTTGAATTTCAAAGCAAAAACATAGTGATACTAGCTTAAAGGTCAAATAGGATTTCAGTGGGCAG
The DNA here is from genome assembly GCA_028627145.1 of Eidolon dupreanum. NCBI lineage: Eukaryota > Metazoa > Chordata > Mammalia > Chiroptera > Pteropodidae > Eidolon > Eidolon dupreanum. The sequence continues at coordinate 50,700,516 of CM053515.1, read as the reverse complement.
TGCTGTTACAGAAAGGTTTTCCTGGGAGAAGAAACGATATTGAGAGTGACTGTTCAGTACTGTTACTGAACAATAACAGTAACATTAAATATCATGCTTCAGTAATGCTGCCTGATTTCTGCCCATGTGAGAAAGAGTGAAGGACAAGGAGGGAAAGGTTGTTTGAGGTCATGTTTAGAGGACTTTTGAACGTCAGACTTAGGATTTGGGGTCTTTAATAAGATAATAAAGAGCTTTGAAGAGTTTTGAGTAGTATCATAACAAGCTTAACTCTGACTCTAGAGATTAATCTATAAGATAAGGAGGGGTTAGATTGAGGAAATTTCCAGTTAAGAGTGTAAGGAGGCTATTATAATAGTTCAAGCAGAAAAGATAAAGATTTGAAGTAGAAAATGAAAGAAATGAGTTAGAATAGTGGTTTTCAGCTGTCCTTCAGAACCCCAGGGTTGTGTGACAAAGCTGGGGGAAAGGGAGGATATGTGAGCTGGGCACCAATTTAAAACTCTTATTACACAATGCAATACATATATGCCTTACTGCTAAATTGTACACCTGAAACTTACTGGATTTCGCTAACCAATGGTGAACCAATTTATTTATTATGGTAATAATAAATAAATAAATTTAAAATAAATAAATAAAACTCATTGACAATGTGGGAGTTTTCAAGTAAGTATCTCTTTAAAGAAAGGATTCTGCTGTTTAAGGATCAAAGAAGTACATAGTGAAATTTGGTTTTAAAAAAGTTAAGACCAGCATTCGTTTGGAGTTTCATATTTTCTTATTTAAACTCATACTTCTTTCATATTCCCTTTTTCCAAAGTTCTGAGCCTGGATGTTTGGGAAAATAGTCTTGTCATTAGCCGAAGTAAATCAAGTATATATTTTTAAGTGCCAAACAGTCAGTGCCACCAAGCCATGCACTAATACTCTTTCTCAAGAAATAAGATATTATTGGCCAAAACCTTTAAAGTCATGCTGAATTCTTCTTTTGCTCATTCCATATAGGGAATCCACCATGAAATCCCATTAGCCTTACATTCCAGCTCTATCCCAAATCTGACCACATTCAGCACCTCCACCGCTATCAACTATCATCATCTTGTGCCTTCTGCTTCTCTCTCCCTGCCTCTGCCATTGCCTCTCTAGCCTGTTGGCTTTCCTTGTGATGGGCACACTTCTACATTTAGGCCTTGGTAAAGGGTGTTCTCCAGAAATAAACATGGGTAACTCCCATTCTTAGGTTTTGCTCAAATATTGTATTCTCAAAGTTCAATACCCTGAACTTACTGACAGTCTCCTTTATTCCGACATGTACATTTTCCAGGCACCCTTTATTTTGTCTATTTTTTTCCCCTCTGGCATTTATCACCTAACATACCTTATAATTATTATGTTGTTTGTCTCCTGACACCAGAGTTTGAGCTCCACAGTGGCAACTCATTGGTCTATCCTAAGCAACAGAATAGTACCTGGTGTGTAGTAGGCTTTCAGTAAACATTGTTAAAAAGGATGGACAACAGAGGCATAAAATCAGTGAGCTTGGTTACCAGGCTTCTGGCACATAGCAGATTTGAGAAAGTAAATACAAGAAAACATGGGATACTGCTTTAATCAACCTGTGTCCCTTGGATCTAAGCCTAGGACAGTAATCAGCCTGGATAAAAAGGGCCTGGAAAGTACTGCACATACCGTCTGTTTACTAGAAAATCATATTGTTCATTAGTATAGTAATCACTGTATGAAATCCTGTAAATGTCTTCTCGAGCTCACCTGATCACAAAACTGTCTTTTGGTGACTTAAGTAGCATTATGGGACACTTTTGGCAAACAGAGTTTGAGAAAAACATACTAGAGTACTACATGTAAGCCCCTGGGGTGACTGGTGGTTCTTTTCAATTGCTTTTGGTTGACAAACTGTATTGCTTTGAATGCTGCCTGCTGAGAAGAGGCTGGAGTGCATCAGGCTCAAGTCTCCAGCTCTTAGTTACTACTCTTATGGTTAAGATCCTCTTAAAAGTTAGCTTTTATTTTAGGTATTTGGGAATAAGATGATAATTCCATCCCTGGATGGAGACCTCTTCCAGTGGGACCGAGACCGTGAGAGCATGGAAACAGTTCCTTTTACAGTTGAATCACTTCTTGAATCTTCTTATAAATTTGGAGATGATGTCGTTTTGGTTGGAGGAAAGTCTCTCACTACATATGGACTCAGTGTGTATAGTGGAAAGGTAAGTGAAAATGTTGAATCTATTTGGGGAGAAAGAAATTACAATAAGGGATAAAAGAAGTAATTTCTTAAACTATACTATATACTGGTTGAGGTTTATTAAAAATTTCCTCCAGGGATATCATTTGTTTCAATTAAAGAACTATAAAGTAGAAAGGGGAAAATATTGAGAAACTAAATTTTCCAAGATAACAGAATAAACAGCAGAGCCAGTGTAGTAGGAGGAAGATAATAAATATGTTTTACTGTGGGTCAGGCACATTTTTCATACGTTATTTTGAAATCTTCACAATATTCCTAAGGGTTATATATTTTTGTTTACTTTTGGACAGATGAGGAAACCTCCCCCCCCCGCGATTAATAAGAATTCTAATAAGAATAATTGCTACTAATTTATTTATGTAGTTTGATCCTATAATAAGAGGATTCAAGAAGAAAGTTTGTACTCATTTTACAGATGAGAAAACTGAGACTTTAAAAGGTTCAGAAACTTCCAAGGTCAGATTTGATTTAGCTATGTCTGACAATAGAGTCATGCTGTTATGACCTAGACTTTATTATTAGCTCTTATGATGTAATCATAATCTGCTTCTAAGATTGGGTCTTGTAATATAAATCCATTATTAGAAATAACTAATTAAAGATATCTTTTTTTAAAAAGATAAAAATCTTTTTTTAACTCTTTAACACCTTGAAATGTGAATATTTTATATATAGATTTAAGATTCAAACAAAGAAGAATAGAAAAGTTATCTTTTCACCCTTGAGGTTTTCAAAACTTTAACTATTCCTTATCTAAGTGTTAGGCTTATAGCACCTTCTTGTTACAGATGCTTTTCTGCTTCTCTCCCACCTGATTCTGCACTGTATTGAGGAGGCCTTGCAGTTCTTTGTTTACTTGAGTATTCTCATCTGTAAAACACCGCAGTTGAGCCAGATTATCTGGTTCTCTTATGTGCTTCTGCAAAATTCTGGTATTAGAGTAGGTACACTTTCTGTGAGGATTTTAGTTTGGATCATGCTAAGAGTCTTCGTTTTTCTTTTAATGAAGATATGAAGAAAGTACTTTTAAATACTGTAGCTATTAGAAGAAGTTCAAATTTTTTAAAACTAAATACTTCACTTATATGGAAACCCTGAGGTTGATTTTTTAAAATTCATCTGGAATTTTATTAATGATATTGTTGCTAAGATACCACAACTGGTTATCCATTTCTTCTCACGTGTTCCATGGAAATGCTCAAAGTAAGACTAAAATTATCTAAATCCTTAAATTATTTCTTGAAATAAGTATTCATTGGTACTTTTATGGTTATAAATAATTCATTTTAGGAGTAGGTAATCTAACTGATGCTTCTTAGGACTTGGATACTTCTTACACAGTTCCTCATTTCTTTTTCTTTTTTTTTTTTTTTTAATAAATTATAGAATTTTCTGGTCTCCTATATCTTGCCTTTTTTTTCCACTACTTTTATTTGTCAGGTGAGGTACATCTGTTCAGCTTTGGGTTGTCGCCAATGGGATAATGATGAAATGGAACAAGAAGACATCCTGCTTCTGCAACGTACCCAGAAAACTGTTAGAGCTGTCGGACCTCGCAGTGGCAATGAGAAGTGTGTATTCAGATAATGTTGATGTTGATGTTATTTAAAACTACACGAAGACCAAAGCTCATCAGATTTTTCTTTGTGGAGATTTTCTGAACTATTTTGGTGCCCTAAAAGCATACTACTCTTGTAAGAGAAATGTAGGCCATAAATTTAATATAGCCTCATGATTATTAGCAAATTCTCAAGTGGACTTCTCACCGTATGTTTCAGGATATGGTAACTAGAAGGAGCCCATACCGTGACTAGATATTAGTTTGGTCTTAGGTTAATGTTATTTTTCATAGCAGCCTCACTGATCAGAGTTTTTTGAATGCAAAAAGCTCTTAAGACAAGGTTAATATGCTTTATTTCAGCTTGGACATGTTTAACTCTAGTTCTCTCTGGCATGTAGTTTCATAGTTTTACTGATTATCTCAATTTTAAAATTATATTTTAGTCTATTTCCTACTAAAGTATAATTTGTTTGGTCAAATTAATTTTTTTACCTTTTTCAAATAATGAATTCCTTATGTAATTTTTACATTTAGTTATGTGATAAGGATAATTGGATAATATATGTTGGTCCTAACTCATATACATGTGTGATTTTTTAAACCTAGTACTTAAATTTGAAATTGCCTGTGTAGTAAAAATAATTTTATCTTTTGAAAGTGAACCAGACTTTCAAATTTAGTTTGATCTGGTGCAGTATATAATTCAGTTTCCTTTCCTGAAAACTGTTTTCTCAAACTCAGTTAAGAATGTATTTTTTCTGTGTTCACTGGACCGTGATAGGGCTTTGCATTTGCTAGCAACCTGACCTCTTTTATCCTGATAGTGTTTTGTTTTTTTTAAGTGTTTGAGTGCTTGCTGGGTGTTCAGCCACAATAGAAGCAGATGTTCATATTAGAATTTTGAGTTACCAGAGTAGGAATAGTCTGGGGCTAAAATCTATGTTCCTTAAGTATATATATTTTAACAGGTGTTGGAATTCTAAGGCCATTTTTTATTTATGTGACAAGATATTATACTGTCAGTAGTTAAGTGATTTTTCCATATATTAATTATAGAGAGACCATTATTACTGCCACCTAATGGATAAGGACACTGTAACTCAGAAAAGGTTAAGTGACTTGCCAGATCTTAGTAGAGATTGGAGGTGAGGTGGTATGACCTTCAGTTTTGGTATACAGGTCACATTGCCTTTTGGGGACATTTTTTCATATAAATCTAAACTTGACATATTTCATCTTGCCTTTTATATTGGTTTATTAGGATATATTAATTTCTGTGCACTTGAATGAAATGTGCCTAGACTTTAATTAAGAAATAAGGCAGACTGCATGCTGCCTCATTTTAAGGTGGCTTTGATATGTTTTGAAAAAAATCATTCTGATTTGGAAATGTGAACATTTGTTAATTTTGAGAGATCTGTCCCATAGCTGATGTCAGCTCACAACTCTCAACCATTGTTTCTAAAAGGTCAGGACAAGGTTATGCCCTCTTGTGGTATAAATTAGCAGAGTGCTCCTTTCCAGAATGTATTGTTATTCTTTTTCTCATTACAAAATTTTAATGTTTGCTTTTCACTCTAGCAGAGTTCTTCATTTGGTCCCTTTATTTATATGTAAATTTCTAAAAATATGCCTTTATAATTTTAAGGTGGAATTTCAGTGTTGGCCACTTTGAACTTCGGTATATTCCAGACATGGAAACTAGAGTTGGATTTATTGAAGGCACCTTAAAACCAAGTGGGAACAAAGAAGATTCTAAAATTATTTCAGATGTGGAAGAACAGGAAGCTGCCATGATGGACACAGTGATAAAAGTCTCAGTTGCTGATTGGAAGGTTATGGCCTTTAGTAAGAAAGGAGGACATCTGGAATGGGAATATCAGGTACCTAAAATCACTGAGAATTTGTGTAATGTTTCTTCCTCTTTCAGTTTGACCAAACATTGGTTAGAGGGAGATGACTGCCATTTTATTTTTTTAACTTGTTCTCTATGCTTTAAGAAATTTGTGGTTTTATACCTGTTAGGAATGTTTTTACAGTTTTTTTTTTAAATTAAGTTTATTGGGGTAACATTGGTTAGTGCAATTATATAATTTTTAGGTGTGCATTATAATTTGACATCTGTATATTCTATTGTGTGATTACCACCCAAAGTCCAGTTTCCTTCAGCTGCCATATATTTGATTCCCTTTACCCACTTTACCCTCCTCCTATCCCCCTTTATTTGACCCTCTTTACCCTGTCTACCTCTCTCCTCCTCCCCCTACCCCCTACCCTCTGGTAACCAGTATTCTATTGTCCATGTCCCTGAGTCTCTGTTTGTTTGTCCTGTTTATTTGTTGCTTCTAGGTTTATATCTCACATATAAGTGATATCATGTGATTTTCAACTTTTTCTGTCTGGCCTATTTCGCTGAGCATGATTATTTCAAGGTCCATCCATGTTGTTGCAAATGGCAGTATTTCATCTCTTCTTATGGCCAAGTCATATTCCATTGTATGTATATACCACAGTTTCTTTAACCAGTTTTCTCTTGTAGGACACTTAGGTTGCTTCCATGTCCTCACCACTGTGAATAATGCTGCTATGAACATTGGTGTGCAAATATCTTTTCGAATATGAGTTTTCTAGTCTTTGGGGTAAATACCCAGTAGAGGGATTGCTGGATCATATGGTGGAGCAATTCTCAGTTTTTTGAGGAACCTCCATCCTGTTTTCCATAGTGGCTGTACCCATTTGCAATCCCACCAGCAGTGTATGAGGGTTCCTTTTTCTCCACATCCTCTCTAGCATTTGTTATTTCTTGTCCTGTTGATTATAGCTATTCTAACAGGTGTGAGATGGTATCTCATTGTGGTTTTGATTTGCATTTCCCTAATAGCTAGCAATGTTGAGCATCTTTTCATATATTTGTTGGCCATTTGTATGTCCTCTAGGGAGAAGAGTCTGTTCAGGTCCTCTGACTATTTTTTGGTTGGATCGTTTGTTTCTTTGTTGTTATTGAGTTGTATGAGTTCTTTGTTATTTTGGATATTAGGCCCTTATCGGAGGCGTTGCTTGCAAATATATTTTCCCATTAGGATAGTTGTCTCTTTACCTTGTTGACGATTTCTTTTGCTGAGCAGAAGCTTTTTAGTTTGATATAGTCTCATTTGTTTCTTTCAGCTTTTACTTCTCTTGCCTTTGAGGCCAAATTGGCAAAATTCTCTTTAAGTCCAAGGTCCTTGAGTTTAGTTCCTATGTTTTCTTCTATGTATTTTATTGTTTCAGGTCTTGTATTCAGGTCCTTAATCCATTTTGAGTTAATTTTGGTGTGTGGTGAAAGACAACAGTCTTGTTTCATTCTTTTGCAGGTGGCCTTCCAGTTTTCCCAGCACTATTTATTGAAGAGGCTTTAGGAGGGATATTTTGAAAAAGACAAACGATAGCAAGTGTTAGTGAGGATGTTGGTAAAAAGTGTACAACAGTATATCTTTGTATACTGTTGACGAAAATATAAATTGGCACAGCCATTATGGAAAACTGTATGGAGGCTCCTCAAAAAATTAAAAATAGAACTACCATATGATTCAGCTATTTCACTTCTGGGTATATATGCAAAGGAAGTGAAATCAATATCTCGAGATATTTGCACTTGCATGTTCACTACATCATTATTCACAACAGCCAAGATATGGAATCAGTCTAAGTGTTCATCAATGAATGAGTGGATAAAGAAAATGTGATGTGCATATATACACAATGGAATCTTATTTAGTCTTAAAAGGAAATCCTGTCATTTGCAACAGCATAGATGAACCTGGAGGACATTATACTAATGGTGACAAGTGTAATTAATAATCATATATTATATATTGAAATTCGCCAAGAGATTGTATCTTCTTTTGAAAAAAACTTTTCTAGCTTTATTGAGTTATAATCGCCAAGTAAAAACTATATATATTTGGTGTGTACATTGTGATGATTTGATATACGTATTCATTGTGAAATGAAGAGAGTAGATCTTAAATGTTCTTACCACGCACACAGTAACTAATGTGAGGTAATGGATATGCTAATTAGCTTGGTTGTACTGATCATTTCACAATGTGCATGTATATTGAAATATCATATTGCACATTGTAAATATATACTTTTTTTATTTCTCAATTATGCCTCAGTAAAGATGGAAAAGTAAAAATATAAGAAGAAATTTGTGATTTTCAATGGTATTTTAGCAGTTGGAATACATCATAAGCATGAAAAGCTTGAAATTATATAAAATTTCTTTTCCACTTTTGTTTAGTTTTGTACTCCCATTGCATCTGCCTGGTTGGTTAAGGATGGCAGAGTCATTCCCATCAGTCTTTTTGATGATACAAGTTATTCATCTAATAATGAAGTTTTAGAAGATGAAGAAGACATTGTAGAAGCTGCCCGAGGAGCCACAGAAAACAGTGTTTACTTGGGTGAGGAGATGTCTCTTATCTAATGATAGATAGTACATATTGACATCTAGATTTTATTCCGACATTGTTTCATCCTACTTCAGATGTGCCTTTAGTTGTTTTAATTCCTCAATACATTCTCTGGCTTAGGTTACCCTTAAGGTTTACACTTTGATTTCTATTCCTGCTATTTTATTTTCCATTTTTCTGATTATGAAACTTTTAATTACTATAGAGTATTTTTTTCTTTGAGACCTATATTAGAAAGGTTTAGAAGTGTTTCTATTATAATAGGATGACTTCAAATAACATGTGTATCCTCAGAGTCTAAAACTTTCTACATTTGTATCTGTATTTGCATCATATCAGTTTGCACATCAAAGATTGTTTATTATTTTTCTGTGCATCTATACAACTGATGTGAGAAATAAAAATAAAATTTTAGTGTGCTTCTGGGCATTTGAAGGCCTTTAACATAATAAATTTTTAAAAACCTTGAATCTAATTATTTGAACTAGTTTTAGTGGTCATATACTCACAGAATTCTTTAAACTCTATCAATGTGCTACTCACCCTTCATTCTCAATGAAATGAAGAATTTGAAATATTAACATGTCACGCATGTGTTATGATAATAGTTAACTCGATTGTTAGTAATATCTCTGGAATTATAGGTGTTTAGTCTTCCGTAAGGAGAAAGTTACTTCATTTGAGTTGTTAGTCACAGAAGAGTACAATGACTTCTTTTATTTGAATTTTCCGAGTGGATGAGTTTTCCAGTAGTTGGTGAAGATTATCATTCAGTGAGAAAATTGTATGGAACTCCATTTAACTTTACTCCCTTATTTTTATTGAATAGCCTTCGGGTCAAGTTTGAGTGCTTTAGGCATGATTCTTCTTTGAAAGGAGCTATGTAACCCATGAAAAATAACTGGAATTAATCTAATTTTATTAAATTAAAATGAACCTTTTTGAAAAACTCATTGGTGCTTGATCCTGAACATAATTGACAATGTTCTGGTTGATTTAGGAATGTACAGAGGCCAGCTGTATCTGCAGTCATCAGTCAGAATTTCAGAAAAGTTTCCTACAAATCCCAAAGCTTTGGAATCTGTTAATAATGAAAATTCAATTATCCCTTTGCCAACAATCAAATGGAAACCCTTAATTCGTAAGTGAATTGTATAAAGTTTATTAATGTGTACAGAGGCCTAATCATGATTGTCTTTGCTCTAGTTATGAATGTCACAGAAATCACAACTATTACATACTCTTTGTTTTCGATAAACTAGGAAAGTATTTCAGATGTTAATGAATTGTAATTATAAATTAGAATAGATTTCATTTAAATAGCAGTTGCTTCTCTAGAACTCAATGTTAATAAAACATTTCTCTATACAACTTAGAAAAGCTGTGAACCATTCAGCAACCATGCCTAAATTTAGTTCTTAACCTACTTATATCAAGAATATTTATGAAAAATTATCTTGTCACATCATATTCTTTGAAACATTTCATGAATTAAAATCAAATACTAGTCCACCTACTTCCTTCAGTTATCTCTTCATACCTTGTGTATTTTTTTTTTTT
>CM053515.1:50659539-50690166 GCA_028627145.1 Eidolon dupreanum | reverse complement strand
CAAGCAAAGGAGTTTAGATTTTATTTGGTGGCAGCTCTGCCTCTGCACAGAAGAATGACTTGATCAAAGTGGAGGTGGCTCTGGAAAGGGTTAGAGACAAGACTGTTAGGAGATACACACACACACACACACACACACACACACACACACATACATACATATACATACACACACACGTGTGTATATATATTATATATATATAGATATATATATATAATATATATATATTTTTTTTTTTGCAAAAGTTTAGTCTTAAAATACAGAACATTAGTGCAGTAGCAGTGGGGACGGATGAGAAAGGAGTGAGTGTAAGAAATTGAAAAGGAGGAGCTGTTACTGAATGTAAGGACCTAGAAGTTGACAAATTCACAAATGTACCAGGATTCTCAGACAGTGGGCATATTAACAACAACAAAGCACAGGAGGAAAAGTGGGAGTAGGTGACCATCTTCTGGAGAGAGAAGAGGATATAATTGTACTTATTATGGTGTTTCAGGTGATAGTGGCATCCCTAGAAATGTTAGACTAGATTCGTCAGAGAGGCTGTCAAGCAAAAGATCAAATCCAGATGCTTTTCTAGTTAAACATCATTGCTTATGATATTCAGTAATTGAGGCTTTCTTTAAACAAACAAACGTGCTAGAACAAGCATTTTGGAATATAATTTATCCTCTGTTGGGTGGTTGTTCTCCATTCTCCTGAGCTGTGATGCTGAGCTCTCTTTTTCTGGATACTTCACTTAAACCTGTTCATCCTTCTATTCATTTACAAACACTAAGCAATAATCTTTAAGGGTCTGTGGTCATTCATTTCTACTCATCCAAGAAAGCTCTATTTGAATGAAGAGGTAGATGTGCTTGTAGCACTTACTATAGAAGAAAAAAAACTAAAATAAAATGTATTTTTTAGAATTATGACTTTTTAGAATTATGCCACTAGGCTAATTCATTTGTTTCTCATTTTAGATTCAAGGGAGAATTTTATTTAATTTTCACTATTGGTTATGATTACTTCTTTAGACTAGAGCAACCTCAGTGTCTTCCTTTTTCTCTCTATTTCAGGGAATTGGCTCGGGAAAAGGTAATGCGAGAAGTTAAAGCCTTAGCCAAGCTTGAACACCCAGGGATTGTTAGATACTTCAATGCTTGGTTGGAAGCACCACCAGAGAAGTGGCAAGAAAAAATGGATGAAATCTGGCTGAAAGATGAAAGGTAACATTGTTAGACATAGACTTAAAAACTAATGTTTTCTTTCAGGTTAGTTTTTTGCTTATGCGAACAAAATATCATTTGTATAACTTTAGAGGTGATGTTTTTTAAAGAAAAATAACATCAGCTTACTGTTCTCATCATATTTTGGAATGTTCTCTAGTCACTTGTTAAGTGAAAAGTTCATTTACTATTTAAACATGATTTTTTTCTTTTTTGTACAGAACATGAATTTTTAAATTAAATTTATTGGGGTGACATATAAGTTAATAACATATAAGTTTCGAGTGTATAATTCTATAATACATCATTTGTATATTGCATTGTGTGCTCACCACCCAAAGCCTAGTATCATTCTGTTAACATACATTTCACCCCTTGACCTTCTTCATCCTCCCAACTCTCTCCTTCCCTCTGGTAACCACCCTTCTGTTGTCTGGTCTCTAATATTTGTTTGTTTTGTTTGTTGTTTTCTGTTTTATATTCCACGCATGAGTGAAATCATATGGTTCTTTTTCCATCTAATTTATTTTGTTTAGCTTGATACTGTCAAGATCCATCCATGTTGTCGCAAATGGCAGTGTTTCATCTTTTCTTATGGTAGAGTAGTATTCTATTGTATGTATGTACCACTTCTTTATCCAGTCTTTCATTGAAGGACACTTAGGATGTTTCCATGTCTTGGCTACTGTGTATAAAGCTGCAATGAAGATAGGGGTACATATATCTCTACAAATATATGTTAAGGTTTTTGGGTAGATATTGAAGAGAGGTATTGCTGGGTCATATAGTAGCATTTCTTTCTTTCTATACACATTTTGAGCGTTTTAATCATAAATAGATCTTATACATTCTCAAATGCTTTTTTTTCTGTATCTGTTCATATGATTTTTATCCTTTATTTTGTTAATGTGTTGTATCATGTTGATCGATTCAAACCATCTTTGCATCCTTGGAATGAAGCCCACTGATTGTGATGTATTATCTTTTTAATATATTGTTATATTTGATTTGCTAGTATTTTGTTCAGGATTTTTGCATTTATATTCTTCAGAGATATTGGTCTGAAATTTTCTTATTTTTGTGTTGTCCTTGCCACGTTTTAGGTATCTGGGTAATGTTTGCCCCATAAAGTGAGATAGGAAGTGTCAACTCTTCTTAAATTTTTTGGAAGAGTTTGAGAAGGATAAGTATTAAATCTTTGAATGTTTAGTAGAATTCACTAGTGAAGCCATCTATTTCTGGACTTGTACTTTTTGGAAGGTTTTTAATAACTATTTCGGTTTCCTTACTGTTGATCAATCTATTTAGATTTCCTGTTCTTCATGATTCAGTCTAGGAAGGTTATATATGGAAATATATAAAAGAACTCATCCATTTCTTCTGCATTACCTAATTTGGTGGCATATAGCCTTCCATAGTATTCTTGTATAGTCCTTTGTATTTTTGTGGTGTCCATTATAACTTCTCTTCTATTTCTGATTTTATTTTAATCTTTTCTGTTTTTTTCTTAGTCTAGCCAGAAGTTTGGCAATTTTATTAATCTTTTCAAAGAATAAGTTCTTTGTTGCATTAATTTTTTTTATTGTCCTTTTGTTCTGTATTTCATTTAATTCTGTTCTACTTTTTATTTCTTTCTACTGACTTTTGGCTTCATTTGTTCTTTTTCTAGTTCTTTAAGATGAAATGTTGTTTATTTGAGATTTTTTTTGTTTTTTGGGGGGTTGGTGTGTAATGCTATAAACTTCCCTCTTATGACTGCTTTTGCTGCACCCCAAAAGTTTTGATACACTGTATTGTTATTCTCATTTGTTTCTATGTGTCTTTTGATCTCTTTAATTTCTTTTTGACCCAGTTGTTCTTTAGTAGTATATTGTTTAATCTCCACATGTTTGTGGTTTTTCCAGCTTTCTTTTGTAGTTGATTTCCAGTCTCAAATCACTGTCATTGGAGAATATGCTTGGTATGATTTTAGTCTTCTTAAATTTGTTGAGACTAGTTTTGTGTCTCAACATATTGTCTGTCCTTGAGATTATTCCATGTGCACTAGAAAAGAATGTATATTCCGGTGTTCTGGGATGAAAAGTTTTGTAAAAATCAGTTATGTCCATTTATTACAATGTGTCATTTCCTTATTTTTCTGTTTGGATTACCTATCCATTGCTGTCAGTGGAGTACGTAGGCCCCTACTATAATTGTATTTTTGTCACTTTCTCCCTTTCATTCTGTTAGTAGTTGCTTTACATATTTTGGTGCTCCCAGGTTAGGAGCATATTAATATTAATAAATATTATCTCTTCTTGATATAATGTCCCCTTTGTCATCATAAAATGTTCATCTTTATCTCTTGTTACCTTTTATCTTGAAATCTGTTTTGTCTGATGTAAGTACAGCAACACTCACTTCTCCCTGGATGCCATTTGCTTGTAGTATTATATTCCACCCCTTCACTTTGAGTTTCTGTTTGTCTTTGCAGCTGAGATTTGTCTCCTAAAAGGCAGCATGTAGTTGGCATTTGTTTTTTAATTCATCCTACTATTCTGCCTTTTAACTGATGGGTTCAGTTCATTTACATGTAGGGTAATTATTGATAATATAAGGATTTTCTATAGCCATTTTATCTTTTGTTTTTAGTAGTTCTGTGTCTCTATTGTTTCTTTTCCCTTCTGTTTCTGCCTGTTATTTTAGTTTGGTGATATTCTATGATTTTGTCCTCTATTTTCTCTTTTTTAAGTTATGTGCCTCAGTCCTAGGTTTTCATCTGTAGTTACCGTTAGGTTTATGCAAAAAAGTTTCATATGTATAATAGTCCATTTTCTTCTAAATTCATCTTATTTTCATTCTCCTGTGCAATTCTTTCCCCACTCTGCTTTTGTTTTTGTCACAGATCATCTTTTTTTATGCTGTGTGTTCATTTACAAATTGCATAGCTATTTTTTTCTGTTTTTAAAATGCTTTTACCTCCTTTAATCTTTGTCATATTTAAATGTTTAATACCCTATTCTAAACAAGAGTTTTAATTTCCTGCTTATGTCTGTCAGTTAGTCATCTTATTCAGTTTTCTATTCTTTTGCCTTTTTGTTTCAGATAGAAGAGTACCTTTCAGCATTTTTTGGAATACATGTCTTATAGTGAATTCCCTCAGCTTTTGTAAATCTGTATAAGCCTTTATTTCTCCTTCATATCTAAAGAATAACTTTGCTGGATATCTTATTCTTGTCTGGTGATTTCTTGCTTTAAATAATTTGAATATTTGATTTCACCCTCTCCTAGCTTGTAGGGTTTCTGCTGAAAAATCCAATGATAATCTAATAGGGTTCCTTAATAGATTACCATCTTCTTTTCCTTGTCTGCCTTGAGAATTCTTTGTCATAATTTTTGACAGCTGTAATATAATGTGCCTTGGAGAAGGCCTTTTTGGATGGAGATAATTAGGTGTTCTGTTAGCTTCTTGGATTTGAGGATCCAGTTCTTTCTATAGATTTGGGAAGTTTTTGTTGATTATTTGTCTGAATAGGCTGTCTGTTCCCTTCTCCTTCTGTTCTGAGGGTATACCCATTTTTCTTACATTGTTCTTTCTAATGGAATCAGATAGTTCTAGTAGAGTTCTTTCTTTTTCTTTTCTTTTTTTTACTCTCAATTCTCTCTCTTCTTCTACTTGAATCATTTCTATATTTCCATCTTCAATATCAATAATTCTTGCTACCTTCTGATCTGCTCTATTTTCTAAGCTTGCTTGTTCATTTTTCATCTCATTTATTGAGTTCGTCAGCTCAAGAATTTCTGTTTGGTTCATTTTTTATAGTTTCAATCTCTTTGGTGAAGTACTCCTTTTGTTTGTTGGTTTTATTTCTGAGCTCTTTGATTTAATTTTCTGAATTTTCTTGTATCTTGTTGAGTTTTTTCAGGACTACAATCTTGAATTCTCTGTTACTTAAATCATACTCTTTTATATCTTTAAGTTTGTTTTCTGGAGAATTTTTTTGTCTTCCTGAATTTCCTTCTACCTTATTGATTGTGCTTGATGGATTATTTCTTTGCCTGGGCATTTGTGGAAATGAAATATGATTGTTTAAAATATTTGACTTCACTATTTAGCAGGTTGATAAGTAGCGATCCTTATTTTATTTTCCAGTAGGTGGTGCTAAAGCACTAGTTTTTATATTCTCTTACCTGTACCACTGGGGCTTCTGGGAATCTCTGTGGGGCGACGTCACTTCTGCAGTGGAAAACACCCCCATATTTCATGAGGCAATGAGCATCACCTTTACCAGCTTGTAGCCTCGGTCTCAGGGTACCACCCCCATGGTAGAATGTGGGTGCTATAGGTCTCCTGGCCTGTGTGTTTCTATCGTAGCCTTCCTGTAGCCAGAAGCTGCTGGCAGCCTGGGTTGAATCAGCTGCTTCTACCAGAGTTTGCTGGATGTCTGGGGGAGGGGTTAGGGTGTGTAGGGGAGGGGGTGGGTTCCAGCATCTGTGGCTCTGTTTTTTCTAGTGGGTTTAGCGGCAATGAATAGAGACCATTTAGGCGGGAAAGTTTTTCCTGCCCTTTTGTAGTCTGCGGACAGGATTTTACTGCTAGACAGGCCAAGGGAGAATGGGGCGGGCAGGTTTCTACATCTGTGGAATCCTTTGGTGCTGCTGGATTGTGTAATGCTGTCACCCTTTGCATCGCTTTTCTGCCTCGACCCTGGGATCAGCTTTAATATGTGCCAGTCACCCAGGCCCAATTGCTGTCTCTGCCCCTCCAATTTGCCCAGTGAGGGTTGCACCCTGCCCCTTCATTGCTGTCATGTCCACTGGGGCCTCACCGAGCACTGGATTGGGTCTGCAGCTACTGTCTCTGTTTTTCCCCAGCCTGTCTCCCCTGTTCACTGGAATCACCCATACCTTCAGATGTCTCAATGCGAGGATCTCTCAGACATAGTTGTGAGTTGAGCAGGGAATCTTTCGTTGGATTGTAATTGTCCAATTTATTGTAACTTCAAGGGGAGAGAACTGGATGTTCTCTTTCACACAGCCATCACTGCTGACATCACTGATCTAGAACATGAATTTTTAAAATTATTAATAGATAAGGCTCTGTGAATTGTAATTCACTGAGGGATTTACAGTGGCTTTTTTCAATAAGAAAATATCTACTTTTGTCTACGTATTTTAAATTTTTTATTCAGTTTCTTAGCAGTTAACAAGTTATAACTCCTTTTTAAAGTAGTTTTTAACTACTTACAGTTAAAAATTTATAAACATCTTATGCAGCCTGAGAATAATTCCCAAATTAGATATGCTGTGATAAGGAGGTAAAGCCCTTTTAAAAACTACTGAATGAGAACAAAAAGGAAGCAGGTTGCAAATAGAGTATTTGCCAAACATCTGGGATAAAATTTCTGCCTAAAAGTACCAAACACAACCCTTGTTACAGTGACCCTTGTTATAGACTCAACTAATAGCCAGACCATGGAAGGTCAAGTGAAGTGACCTGTTGTCTCTAGGCCCTGTGAGCTTCTGCCCTGATTTGGTTGGGGCTTCAGAGTCGCAACTACCAAGGGACCTGTCCTTCAGTGCTTTGTATTTTGTGTGAAAGCCTTGGCTACCCTGACATGACAGTCCCAGATAATGGTTCCAAGTATAAGATTAACATTTAAAGTTAAGTTTTTTAGAAGGAATGGATGGAATATGATATTCTTTGTCTCATATAGCATGTTTCTATTTAATCTGTATGTTGTTTGTCTTTTGGTAACTGGCTTTCTTGTAGTTGAAGCTTTTACAACAAAGGTTGTGATTCACATAATTTAATCAACATGTATTCACTTTCCTCTCCCACTTGTAGCACAGACTGGCCACTCAGCTCTCCGAGTCCAATAGATGCACCATCAGTTAAAATACGCAGAATGGATCCTTTCTCTACAAAGGAACATATTGAAATCATAGCTCCGTCACCACAAAGAAGGAAATCTTTTTCAGTAGGGATTTCCTGTGGCCAGACAAGTTCATCTGAGAGTCAGTTTTCTCCACTGGAATTTTCAGGAATGGACCATGGGGACATCAGTGTGTCAGTGGATGCAGCACATAACCTCCAGGACAGTTGCCTCACGTGCTGTGATGTGGGAGATGGCACTATGGATGGCAATGAGGAGGCGCACTCCTTTGAACTTTGTCCTTCTGAAGCTTCTCCTTATATAAGATCAAGGGAGAGAACCTCCTCTTCTATAGTATTTGAAGATTCAGGCTGTGATAACGCATCCAGTAAAGAAGAGCTCAAAACCAACCAACTGCACATAGGCAACTATTATGCTAATAAACTAACTGCTACCAAGCATTCCAGTAGCAACTCTTCTTCGGAACCTACTTTATCTATTTCTCTTCCAAGACCAACCACTTTAAGTCTAGATCTCACTAAAAACACTGCGGAAAAACTCCAGCCCAGTTCACCAAAGGTGTATCTTTACATTCAAATGCAGCTGTGCAGAAAAGAAAACCTCAAAGACTGGATGAACAGTAGATGTACCATAGAGGAGAGAGAGAGGAGCGTGTGTCTGCACATCTTCCTGCAGATCGCGGAGGCAGTAGAATTTCTGCACAGTAAAGGGCTCATGCACAGAGACCTCAAGGTCTGTATTTATGAAACATCACCCAATGGTTTCAATATGATGTTTTGTGCAACACTTGCAGTATTTGTCAGAGGAGAGTGAAGGTATTGGGAGCAGAGGTCTGGGAAAGTAGCCTGAAGGGGACTGCTGTAAAAATGAGATATCTCACATCTTAAAAACCTCAGACCAATCGTGAGTTTTCTTCTATAATGGATTTATGTCCATTCTTCAGTAAAAAAATATTCTTGGTCTCCTGAAGAATAAAAAGACTTATGTAAAATCCATCATGAGCAGATTTTACAGTTTCCTTATGGCTTCGAGTTACCCTGACCCAGGTTTCTGTAGGGCCCTGAAGTAGCACAGTGAAATTGCCACACTTTCTGCCCCTATTCCTGAACCATTTTGGCTTTGGGAAAGGAGGTGAGATGCTGGATGATAAAAGGTGGCAAATGGTTAGCCAGGTGATTGTTTGAAGCTCTAAAACCTTTGATTCTATTTTCAATATATACATTATTGACTATTGTAGCAATGCAATATGCTAAATTACATAAGATTCTTACTAAAACATGCAGTATTTCCTCAGTGCATGTTCCTGAAGTAAGTATATAGAACTTTTATTTAACCAGTTTCTGCCATGTTCTATATGCTCATAGCAATCATAATGGCAAATGTAGATGCGTAGTGAATATATAATTATTTTTCTAATGGAAGTAGCTTAAATTTTTATAGATTTAGATTCATTTAAAGTATTTTCAGTTTTGTTTTATATAACCACAGACTTGTTTCAGGCATCAAAGTAGCTATTTGGATGAGTTATTTTTTTCTAAAATCAGCAGTAGAGTTTTTAATCCTTGAATATATTTTAAGAGTTTGGAATAACAAGGATAAGAATTAGAAATAATTTCTATTTTCCAAAGTAATTGTTGTTGAAATATATATAATCACTGTGCTTCAGTGATTTTGATGTGAGCCCAAACTAATTGCCAAGAATTATTCTGCACTGAATGAGAAGCTCAGAGATGATTTATTTTGGTTGGAAGGGGAAGATACTTTCCAGGACACAGGTACCCCTCACTTGAGAGACTGCTGGCGATTAGAATATGGTAAACATTTCTCATGTGGTAGAAACCAATTAGTTGATATACACATTTTTCTTGCACTTAACACTTTACACACAAAATGCCAAATCGAAAAGCATATAATTATGTTTTTTACTAATTTCGAATATTCTACTGATTTTACAATGTTAACGAGATATTGACGAACATTTGTTTAATGCTACAATGCCATCTAAAGATTTTTCTTGTATTTCTCTATGCACTAAAATTATTTCAAGAAGAAAATTATTTTTTTCTTTATTTTTTCTAGAAATCAAAAGCTTTTCTAAAGATAGATTCCCTTTAAAGATTAGTGAGCCAGAAAAAATTCTCCAGAGATTTTTATTCCTAGTTGTAAGGGTTATGCACTCCGTTCATTGTGACCCAAGTCTTTGAGCTCAATGTTAAACCTCCTGGGCCCTCTTCTCCTTTTGTATTTGGTCACATTTTTGTCATCAGTACTCTCTGCCCCCTGATTCTCCAGACTTGCTTTTAATCTTTTCTTCTCTTCACTCAAGCTACACTGGGTTTTTCATAGTTCCTTGAATACACGGTATTCTCATAGAACCTGATATTTCTTTGTCGTAATTCTCAGCACAACCTTATTATTTATCCCCTGGTTTCCACAGGGGCAGGAGCCATGTCTGTTTGTTCACCTGTTATATCCTTAGCACAATGGCTGATACATTCCGTTTTGTTTTGAATATCCTCGTTTGCAACCAAAAGCATTTGTAATAACTTAATCAAAAAGGAAATTTATTGGCCTGTGTAACTAAACTGTCCAAGATTCATACAGAACTTTATCTAAGGTCAAATGATGTGGCCAGAATGTCCCTCTTGCCCCATTTCTTGTTTCCATTTTCAGGCAGGATCTTTCTTCACAGTCTCAGGGCAGCTGCCAGTGAGTCTCAGGTCTATGTGTTTTAAGTCTTGCGGAGTGATGGGGTAGGAGGTGAGGGGAAAAGTATCTCTTCCCCTACTGTTGCTCAGAAGTTCTGGGTTTCCTTCTAATTGGTAAGGCAAGGACACATACCCATCCCTAAACCATGTCCTGACCAGGAGATGGGATTATGCTGATTGGTTTATGGATAAGCTCTGCAGGAACCATGGGGTTGCTGCACATTTGGGAATAAGAGAGTTCCCAGAGTCAAGTCAGGATACTCCTAGTTAGGACTACAGGGGTATAGAGGGTTGGAGAGCTTAAAAATAAAAAATAAATTAATTAAATAAAAGCCTATTAAAGTGTTCGGTAAATAACACCAGATGATGGGAGAGCAGAGAAACAATGAAATTTAAGGCAGCATTAGTCTATTATTGTCTCTCATATAAGGTGATTTGTAAGAGAGGAGAGGTTAATATTATAGACTTTGTCTATGTGCATTAACTTCATTGCTTCAAAGTCAAAATTGTATAATGATATTTTGGAGTTTGAGAATAAAATATTATTTGGCAGTATTTGAAACTTGATGAAATTTAATTTCATGAGCTAAATGGCTTTTTCCTTATTTCAAGGGCTGTGAATAGTGGTCATGTTAGCAGGGGTTAGAATAGGTGATAGAGTAGGGCTGAGAGAAAGATGATATATTTTATGTAGGGGACTTTGAGTTTGAGGAGCCCATGAGAAATTTGGTTAGCTACATCTTATAAACAGTTGCATATGAGAGTTTAGAACTCAGGAGGGACAGTGGTTTTAGAACATATGGGAGCATATGGGTTTTAGAGGAGGCAGCACAAGGTTGTAGTTAAGAGCTCATATTCTCGTTGATAGCCTGCTTTCCCTTCTCAGACGCAAACCTGAATATCAGTCTGTTTCATTCATTCATCAAATAGTAGTGATTAGCTACTATAGGGCATGAATTGTACTGAATGCTGGACCTGTGGTAGTGAAGCAGAAGTCCTTTTCTCATGAGGCCAGACTGCCTCAGTTTGAATCCCTTGCCCCCACCGCTTACTACCTGGATAACCTTGGGCTATCACTTAACTTTTCTGGGCCTCAGTTTTCACAACTTTAAAATAAAGGACTAATGGAACTAATAGGGTTGTGAGTATTACATGAGTTATTAGTAGTAAACAGCTTAGGCTCCAGGCATATTGCAAGTGCAGCTATATATGCATTTGCTATTGTTACTATTATTATAATCATGACTTAAGTTATAAATGTAGAGAAGCTGGCCAGAGGGAGAGTATATAGAATAAAAAGATTGAGCAGTACATAGAATGCCCTAGGGAATGTCAACCTCTAAGGGTTTAAATAGATCCTGTTTGCTACCTCATTAACCAAATGGCTAAATGTAAATGCTAACTTCTCTGCTACCCTTCCCTTTTCTTTATTCGCAGTTCTTGGCTAACATGGAAGGATTATTTTTATTTTCATACTAGCCCATTTGGAAGAGAAACATGCTTGAGAATATCTAATTTCTTGTATTTGTTTTCTATAGTCATTTAAATAATTCTCTTCACTTTCTCTTCTCTATACACACTCATTGTGCTTTTTGTTTATTTTTCCAGCCTTCCAACATATTCTTTACAATGGATGACGTGGTCAAGGTTGGAGACTTTGGATTAGTGACTGCAATGGACCAGGATGAGGAAGAGCAAATGGTTCTGACTCCAATGCCAGCATATGCCAGACACACAGGCCAAGTGGGCACCAAACTGTATATGAGCCCAGAACAGGTGAGTCTTTTGTTTTCCTTTTGAATTAAAAATAGATTTTCAGTTAGATTGGCAGCAATCTAGATGAAACCCATGAATCTCTATCCACATTCTGCTTAAAATACTCAATAAAATAAAATCTGAAAAGTATGAAAACCGGTAATAGTATTCCCCAAGCAACACAGCCAGGATACAGTTTCTACAACCTGAATTGGGAATGGATTTTAAAAAAACACTCACAATGAATAAAACATGCTCACCCTCTCAACCAGAACTTGACAGCAACCAGAAATTTATAAAGAGACTTTGAACACTCCCCTTCCAAACTGAACTCCAGTTTGCCTTGTGTAAACTGTGTGAGAACTGTTTTCAGAGCCAACTAGAGCAAGAGGTACTGTACTGAGCTACAGAAATTTACAGGGAACTTCCAAAATATCCCATGGCAGGAAATAGAGGTATATAGACTGGGATATCTTGCCTTGCGGGATGCTTACTCTGCAAAGGAACAGGACAGAGACTGGAAGAGTGGTGGGAGCAGGGCATCCTGGGAGCTTCAGAGTAGCATGCCCAGCCACCACCATGCTGATGATATTCATAAGCTTACATACTTAGATCAGCAGTTTCTCAAACTCTTTGGTCTCAGTACCTATATATACTTGTAAATGTAATTGAGAACCTAAGAGGTTTTCTTATGGGATTTTATCTTTAAATATTTGCCATATTAGAGATTAAAACAGAAATGTATACAATTTTATTAATTCAATTAAAAATAACAATATTAAACCAATCTCATCCTAAAGATATTTTTATGATAAAAAAATATTTCCCAAACAAATAGTGAAAATAGTGGCATTTATTTACATATTTACAAACCTCTTTAATATCTAACTTAAAATAAGAGCTAGATTCTCATACCTGCTTTTTCATTCAGTTTGTTGCAATGTGTTATTTTGACTGAAGTGCATGAAAATCTGATCTCACACATATATGTAGTTGGCAAGGGAGATATATTTTAATAGCATTTTCAGGTCATTGTGAGTATTCTTTGATAGTGCATCAAAAGTCAATTAGTGATAGTTTCTTAAAAATCATTTGCTCTCTATGACCTTGCCACCCTGAATGTGCCCGATCTCATCTGATCTCGGAAGGTAAGCAGGGTCAGGCCTGGTTAGTGCTTGGATGGGAGACCACCTTGGAATACCAGGTGCTGTAGGCATTTAAAAAATAAATGAAAATAAAAAAATAAAGTTTTTACAAAAAAAAAAGTCATTTGCCCTGTGTAATCTAAAGCCATATCATCAAATGTTTTGTACTCTGTTACTTTAACATTCTTAGTTCATTTTACACTTCGAATGGATCTTTTACCCATGTGTGCTTTTGTAATATTGTGCATTGGTAATTTGGAAACTATTGATGCCCTAAGTTATACAACTTTTCCAAAAGTCACAATTTATTTTATAATATTTAAAAAATCACTTTGATTAATATCACCACCAATCTCACCAGAAAAAGCTTCAAGGATGAAGAAACTGTCAGGTTCCCAGTGGTGAATACGAATTTTCCAAAATTCTGATTGTCATGTCAAAGCTCAACTTTTATCATTAGCAACAAATACTGTCAGATTCCTTGAAGTGCCATTTTCATTTTTTTTTTCTTTAAGAAAATATATGTCAAGTATCCAAGTCAGCGTAACCATAATTTGTCTACCAATTGTTCTTTCAAGTCCAAATGTGGTATTTGTGAAAAGAAAACTGGTTCATATTGTAACTCCAACAAGTGCACAAGTGCTTCCCTTGAGAGAACCATTGTACTTTGGTGTGGAGCAGAAATGCTTTATGAATACTTACTTCCCATTTTGTCACACAACATATTATAAAGATGTGTACCTAAGGATCAAGATGTGATAAAGTTAATAATTTTT
The DNA here is from genome assembly GCA_028627145.1 of Eidolon dupreanum. Taxonomy (NCBI): domain Eukaryota; kingdom Metazoa; phylum Chordata; class Mammalia; order Chiroptera; family Pteropodidae; genus Eidolon; species Eidolon dupreanum. Next base: position 50,676,695 of record CM053515.1, on the reverse strand, counting down.
ACTGCTTCAGCAAAGACATTTTAAATGAAATTGTCTTTTTTGTTGTTTTGTTTCTTTAAGTATGCGGCACTGAAGAATATAATTACTGCTAATACAGTTTGGTGACACTGTCTTGATTTATGCTAAGGTTCTAGCAGTGTAAATGTCAACACAGTGAAAAGACAAATTGTATTTTAGTATTATTATGAAAATCATCTTGACCTTGCAGACCTCCTGAAAGGATGTTGAGGTCCTCAAGGATCCATGGACCACACTTTGTGAAACCGATGGATTAGATTATCTTTGGAAGGTTGTATCAGAGACCAGGACTAGGAATTGCTTTGAGGAGAGGGACTTTATTTTACTATTGTACAGTAACCTTTAGTATCCTTTCATACTGTTTTAGTTGTTTACATTATTCAAGTGTTTCTTTTTCTGGTTTAAAATTTTCATTCTTTATTAAAAATTTTTTTTAAAGAATCTTATACTTAGATGTCTTGAATTTCAAAAATAAAAGAAAAATGGTGTAAGTACTTAGGTAGGAAAACAAAAAGGTTACAGCTAAAGAGTTTGTTTTCTATAGTACTCAATCTCAGATGATAAAGCAACATACAATTTTGAAGAAAAATATCTGTGACCGATGAATCTTATTTCTGGCTATGAAGTTATTCATGTACAAAGAAATCAGGCATTTTTAGATAGATAAGAGTTAAGAAATCTCTCAAGTGAAAAAAAGCAGGTGTAGAAATGTATGCATAGTGTGTAATGTTTTGTGTAAACGAGGGAAAGTTATGTGTTTGCTTGTATTCGCATAAAGAAACTCTGGAAGGATGTGGAAGTAATGAATAGTTACAGAAGCAGTAGGCAGAGGGGAAGTGGCTGGTGGCCACTGGGCAGATGAGGGATGGTTAGGAGGGAAATTTTACTATATGCTTCTCATTGAACCATGTGAATATGTTACCTATTGAAAGTGAATTTAAGAATGGAAACATAAAAATATTGGCAATGAACATCTAAACTAATCAACTATATGTTTGGATTATGAATATGAATACCAAATTAAAATTGAATGTAGCAACTCCTCATAAGATGGCATAGAAGGTAGAGGCAGTGCATACCTCCTTTATTGACCACAACAAATTTTAACAAAACTACAGAGTAACCGGCATGCAGAGTTGCATGAGGACTGGCTGAACAGAAGCCGTACGACTAAGGACAAAAATAACAGGTCATCTTAGGTTGGTAGGAGGAGCAATCAAGAATCAGGAGGGCTATTTTGGCTACAGAGCTCCCCTTCTCATCTGAGGAGCGAGGGATCTGGACTGCACATGGAGCTTCCTAGCCCAGCGTTCCAGTGCTGGGAAGAGAAGTCCCCACAACCTGTGGCTGTGAAAACCAGTAGAGGTGCAGTTGAGTGAGATGGAGGGCTGCGGGAAGCCTTTTTGAAGGGCCCACACCCAACCTTACTCACTGACGGACTCACTTGCTCTGAGCTCCAGGCTGGGGCAGCTGCTCCAGGGTTACCAGGGACATACAGGGAGGTACTGAGCTGTTGGGCTTCAGGGTGAGGGCTGGAGGAGCAGCTTTCTCCCAGACAGAGGTGCAGGCAGAAACCATTGTTCCTTTGTTTAGCCTGCTCCACTCCCAGCCTATAGACACAGGCGCCATCGATCTGAATAACACAGGGGATTCCCTGAAACTCCACCTCTCCCAACTCATGGGCTCATCCAAGCTGCCTCCAGTGATTTATTCCATACAAATGGGTTGTCTTGACTCCTGCTGTGAACTGTCATAAAATCTCTCAGAGACTCACAAAATGCAGAGAAGCAGCATCTGGCCTCAGTGTGCCCTGTACCTCTTGTTGAGTAGCTCCAGGACCCACAGTAGTGGCAGCCAGTCTCAGTTTCCAATTTGGTTCTTCGAGGCACCTATAAGACCAGCACAGATGGAAGCCTTGATGATACTTACCAGGTGGTCCAGGAGGTGCACAGGCTACAACTAAACTTGGCCTGAGCTGGACCCCTCTCAGGACTGTGCCACTGGGCCCCACAGCACACCTACTATATAAGGCTACTCTACTAAGACCAGGAGACTAAAGGCCCTTACCTAATACATAGAAATAGACACAGGGAGGCAGCCAAGATGGGGAGACAAAGAAACATGCCCCACATGAAAAAAAAAAAAAAATTCGCCAGAATGGAGACAAGCAGTTTAACAGATGCACAGTTCAAAACACTGGTTATAAGAATGCTCAAAGAACCCAGGAGAAGAGTAGATGAACTCAGTGAGAATTTTAACAAAGAGATAGAAAACATAAAAATGGAGATGGAAAACATAATTGGGAGCCAGTCAGAAAAGAAGAATAAAATACCTGAGATGAAGAGTACATTAGAGGGATCAGCTACATAGAGGATGGGATAGCAGAGGACACCCAATCAGAACATCAACAAGAAAAAGAATCCAAAAAAATAAATTTAAGGAACCTCTGAGATCTCAAGCATAACAATATTTACACCATAGGGTTACCAGAAGGAGAAGAAAAAGAGCAAGGAATTGAAAACATATTTGAAGAAATAATGACTGAAAACTTCCCTTACCTGGTGAGGGAAATAGACATACAACCTCAGGAAGTGCAGAGAGTCCCAAACAAGATGAACCCAAAGAGGCCCACACCAAGATACATCATAATTAAAATGCCACAGGTTAAAGACAAACAGAATCTTAAAAGCAGCAAGAGAAAAGCAATTAGTTACCTACAAGGGAGCTCCCACAAGACTGTCAGCCATTTTCTCAACAGAAACTTTACAGGGCAGAAGGGCTTGGCATAAAATATTCAAAGTGATGAAAACCCAGGACCTACAACCAAGATTACTTTACCCAGCAAAGCTATCATTTAGAATTGAAGGACAGATAAAGAGCTTCCTAGACAAGAAAAAACTAAAGGAGTTTATCACCACCAAGCCAGTATTTCAGGAAAGGTTTGATGGTCTTCTTTAAGAAAAAGAAATATGTATCAGAAGTCTAAATAAAGAATGGCAATAACTACATACCTATCAACAAATACTTCAAGTGGAAAAGAATTAAATGCTCCAATCAAAAGATAGGATAAGAATGGATAAAAAAAAAAAAAAACAACCCTTACCTGTACTACCTACAAGAGACTCACTTCAGATTAAAAGACACACAGAGACTAAAAGTAATGGGATGGAAAAAGATATTTCATAATGGACCTACGGAGTATTGTACTGAGTGGAGTTAAGTCAGATAGAGGAAGATAAATACCATATGATTGCATGTATATGTTAAATCTAAAGAACAAAATAACAACAGCAAAAAAACAAATGGACTCATAGATACAGTGAACATTTTGAAGGTTACCGGCTGGGAAGGGGGTGGAGGAGTCAGTGAAAAAGGGGAAGGGATTAAGAAGTATAAATTGGTAGTTACAAAATAGTCATGGAGATAGAAAGTATAGTGTAAAGAATATAGCCAATAATATTATAATAACTACAGAATCGGGCACTAAATTTATTGGGGTGATCATTTTGTGAGTTACATAGATGTCTAATCACTATGTTGTACACCTGAAACTAATATATGTCAACTGTAACTCAAATTTTTTTGATTGTAAAATATGTTCTTAGTAAAAGCTTTATAATTTTAAATATAATCATTGTAATAAGCTGGATTTGTCACTTCCATATTAAATTAACAAAGATCAGGAAATAATAAGAACAGAGAGGTGGGAATAAGGATTTGTATTTGATATACCTAAATTCAGCAAATAGAATTAAAAATGATATTTCTACCTTCTGTGTCACTATAGAAGATGAAAGCAAACAGTTATGGAAATACAAAATACAAAGCAAAACTTAAAGTAATGGGAAAGCCAAATATTAGTTATGATGATAAGTAAATAAATGTGTTTAAATTTCCCCACAAAAGGGAAAACTTCAGATTGGGTTAAAAAAAAATTTTTCCTAAAGAAAGATTAAAAAGGGAAGCTAGATGAAGAAATATACAAGGCCTTATATAGTTGGCATTTGAACATTTATTCATAAACAAATAAGATACACTTTCATTTCAAACTTATAGACCACAAAGAAACATCAGTGTATTTGAAAACAGAACTTGTGAATGTCTTGCTATGATCACACTGCAGTAAAAAGGGATGATAGTGGGTTGTTTTGATTTTGAATTTTTGTTTGTTTTTGTTCTGTTTTGGCTAGCTGGACATTTAAAACACCTTCCTAAGTTACGAGTGAATAATCAAAATATTCATGCAGATTATTAAGAATGAAAGGAAAAATATTGAAATTCATAGGAAGCTACCAATGTTCTACTCGTAGATAAATTTATTTGAAAGGGCTTTCTTATATGAGCACATTACTGCCTAAGCGATTTGCATTATGCTCAGTAGTCCGTGTGAGGAGCTGCGAGGTATTAAACACAAATAAGTACTCAACTGGTAAAACAGTAAAACAACATTATGGTAAATTTTAAGTTTTAAATAAAAAAGATAATCCTCTCTAGCAAATCTGCTTAAAGGGAGAAAACTACAAATAAATTTAGAAATTGGAAATGATACATGTGGCAGAGATTTTAATGTATAAGAGATTGTTATACACAGTTGGTCATTTACAACCAAAAGTATCCAAACTGGTGTGAGTAGAAAAAGGACTCTATTATCCTGAGTAATTAAATCATCCTAGTCAAATGATATGGCCAGGACCTGGTAAAAGGAGAAATTAAAACTGTATGAAATATCAAAGTACTGTAAATACATGTTTATATTCATAGGAAAAAAGGTAGAAAGGAAGAGCCATAAAATGTCAACAGTCACTGCTTCTGTGTAGGGAGCTTTGAAAGGTGTTTTGGACTTCTCTGTGTTTTCCGACTTTTCTAAGTAGGCATGTATCAGAATTGATGCTAAAATGTGTTTGATAGCATTTTTTTAATTCACCATTATTCAAGAAGCTGGAAGTACACCTTTACACTTTAAATTTTGTGAAAACAAAATAAGAACGACTGAATAAAAGGAGTTTACCGTTAAGCATATGCATACGAATGAAGGGCTCACTGGATAGGGTCCTGGCACCCAACCCCTTTTTGAAATACATGACTCTCCCTCACTCACTGTCAGGATCTATCACATTATATCCTTTTTTCTTTTCATAGCATTTTTAACTCCCTGAAAGTGTTTTTCTTCCCCTCTAATATATAAGCTATCAGAAGAGAGACCTAGCTTGTCTCTTTTCTTACTTTATCCCCAACACCTAAAACACTGCCTAGAACTCAGCATAGATGTATGATGGATGAGTGAATGTGAATGTCAATGAAAAAATAAACACCAGGTAGGTAGTCCTGGCTGACTGTATTTTAGCTTGTGGCTCATGTGTGTGCGTGTAGTGTGTGTTTGTGTGTGTGTGTGTGTGTGTGTGTACACATGTGTAATTGTTGGAGGTAATGGTTGCCATCTGAAAGAGACTGATGACAAGTGATACCATATTTGTTATTATCAAACATAATAGAAAAATCAAATAGAAATTTTGTTATCACAATATATGATAGTTAAAAATGGACAGCCTTAATTCTCTTAATAAACCTCTTATTCTTCTATATTCTTAAATACAGAAACTGTCACTTTATAAAGCATCCCTTTGAAAAGTCTCTCAAAATACTTCAGCTGTATGAATTGTCATACCCAAGCCTCAGAAGCTGTACTAAGACATGGTTTTAAAATATTTTTTTTTATCAAATCTCTTAATTTTCTTATCCTCCTAGGAGAAAATGAGCAGAGACCACAGTTACTTTGTTCTTGGTTGTAATTACCAGGAAATACAAGCCAAGTTTTAGTATTACGCAGCAATAAAACAATCAGCTTAAACTCTGAAAGGGTATATTATATTCTGCTTCCCCTTGAGATTGTACTTAATAATTTTTTAGATATGCTGTAAAGATCACTTTATATGTGTTTATGAAGCTACATTTGTTTTTTTTTTAATGTATTTGATAATGTTTTTCCTCTCTTATTGTATACCTTAAGCTATCTTCTGTGTAGGGAATATGGAAAATATAGGAATGTATAAACAAAAAAAAATCACTAAAAAATCTCTAAAACATTAACAGTGGCTATTTCCTTTTCTGTAATATATATACACATATATCTTAACATTTTTATATGTTCCTTATTTTGGAAAGCAAAATTGGATTCTAGTCTGTAAAATTTTGGATACAATATTAAAATGTAAGCATTTCTCACATTATTAAATGTTCTTTGAAAACATTTTTGGCTAAATAGTCTTGTCTCCCTATTAAGTGATTTATTCAACATTTGTTGTGGACAGTTTAGTAACTTGTAATTTTTGCTGTTAAGAATATCACTTAGATAACTAACCCTGCGTACAAATCTCCGTCCACATTCCTGTGTACCCTAGAGTGGATGAAATTAACTAGGACCATCAAGTGGGAGTAAAAATTTATCGTCAGTCACTTTTCATGAGAGTGTGTTAGTTTATATTCTCTAATATCGTATGAAGATGTCCTTTTCACTGTACCCTTGTAAGCTCTGTTTCTGAACATATTTTCTTTGAATACTTCCCAAACCCCAGGGATAAGAGGTAAGGGAAGAGTAGGAGGTAGTGATGCAGCTGATGCTCTCTTTGAAACTTTTTATCTGACCTTCTATATTCCATATGCATCCAGGCAGGCAGTTTGTGGGAGTAACCAGGGAGACAGGTATCAGATGGTTTAGAGAGGAGACTGTGAAGGGTTTGTAATCCTGGCTGCTTACTACCTTGTGACTTTCCCAATTAAATGCTGGTATGGAACTTTCCCAAAGTGATGCCCTTCTCTAGTTTTGCCAAATGTCAAGTTATGTGCCTAAAGTAATTTTCACAAATAAAAGGGTACTACTGAATCCACCTAGGTCACTTTTAATTTCAATGAGACTTTGTTTGGTAGAATAGTTGGGTTGTAATTCATCTGTTCATTTTAACAAGTCAGTATTTATTGAGGGCCTTCTCTATACTTAGCCCAGTCCTGGATACAAAAGAAGCAGTTCCATTCCCTCTAGGGCTTCATAATCTAGTTGTGAAGAATAAGAAATATACAGGAGAATAATACAACTAAGAATGCAAAGTAGTCCATAATTAAGCGCCATAATGAGGGCTAACTACAGTTGATTAGTGGTTTGGAGTAATGAAGATTTTCTCATAAAAATGGGTGAGGACTAAGATGATTAGAAATGAGAGATTCGCTTTAGATAGCGTTCACTTTGAAAAACTTCACCTCAGGGGTAGTTGAGCAGCTTTTACTGGCTCCCACAAACTTAAGCATTGCAAGGCTCCAGGTTTCTGCCAGGCCTACTTTACTGATGCATATCTCAGAGCTATTCCTGGGCTTTCCTTCTGTGATGCTGAGTAGTTTAATTACTCTTGCTGTATTGAGTTGAAGAAAAGAGGCTTGAAAGATTTAACTCTTTGCTAACATTTTTACACATACTATTACATTTCAACAGAGACATGACTAAGTCAGCTTTGGAATTCACCAATGCCATAGTATCAATTGTATTGTCTCTGTTAATTTTTTTCTAATATTCTTTCAGATTCATGGAAACAACTACTCTCATAAAGTGGACATCTTTTCTTTAGGCCTCATTCTGTTTGAATTGTTGTACCCCTTCAGCACTCAGATGGAAAGAGTCAGGGTAAGTTCTCCCCACCTCAAAAAAGGTAGAAAAAGAAAATACTCTTAAATTTATAAAAGAACAATGTTAAAAGGAAAGTAAGTTATTCTTAATACCAGCAGACTAGGTAAGTACAAGTAAGAGAAGTCATGTGAGCTATACAGGGAGGATTTTAGACTATTTGCTTCTATTTAAAGCTCAGTCTTCAAAAACTGTTTAGTTGAAATTGTTTTGTTTTGTTCCTTGTTGCTAAATTCATGATAACAGTATCTTGTACTCAGTAAGTCTGTAATAAGTACACAGCTAGGGGTAGAGAGAAAGTGATGGTGGTAATTGGTCAGAGGGAATTTTCCAGAAGACAAGTGGCCACACACTCATAAAAGCTGGCAAACTAAGCATAATTAATTTTTTTTCCTCTCAAACCATGACCATGGTTTTTTAAAGAAAATAGTACTGAAAGTCTTTTAAATGTAGGCCTTTGTCACATTCTTCCTCATCTTCCTTAAGTGGTCACCCTCAACTTTTCTAGCTGTTGTCCCTGGTACTTGCCTCCATATTTCTAAAATTTATGCCCTTGTCACCACTTTGTTCTCAGTTTTAGACCTATCTGTTGACTCCTGCCCATGGTAGAAGAGGATGTTGTTCTCACTTAGAGCCAAAGGACTCATATCTTCTAACAAAAAGGGCCTACCAAAATGACTAAATGACTAAATTTTAGAAAGCTAAAACCTTCCAGAAATGGATAGTAAACAGATTCAACATAACGTAAAAGATCAAAGGACTCTATTAAGAAATTAGTACAGCCTACAGAATGGGTGAAAATATTTGTGAATCATATATCTGATAAGGTTCTAGTATCCAGAGTATATAAAGAACTATTACAGTTCAACAACAAAAAGAGACAAACAACGCAATTAAAAATGAGCAAAGGACTAAACATTTCTCAAAAGACATTATACAGATGGCCAATAACACATCATTTTTCATTAGAGAAATGCAAATTAAAATCACAAGATACTAATCACACCATATAGAATGGCTATAAAATAATAATAATAATAATAATAATAATAATAATAAATTAATGTGTTGGCAAATTATGTGGAGAAATTAGAACCCTTATATATTGCCGATGGGGATGTAAAGTGGTACAGCCATTATGGAAAACATTTCTTTTGCAGTTGTTTTAGTGAAAATGCTTACTGAAAATGTAGTAGAAAATATGCCATGTTTAGCCAGAACCTCTCTGAAATTCTCTTAATGTAAAACAGACTATTCTATGATTTGACCCTGGTCCTTTTTTCAATCAATTATATTGAGGTATAATTTACATACAATAAAATGCGTGCACTTTAAGTGTACAGTTTGTACAGTCAAAACCTGAGTTTTGACAAGTTTTTATATACCCATGTAATCACTACTACATTCAAACTGTGGAATGTTTTTATCTCCCAAGAAAGTTTCCTTTGCTCCTTCCCAGTCAATCCCCTTCCCTTCTAGCCCCTACCCCATCCCAGGCAACTACTCATCTTCTTTCTGTCTTTTCTAAAGTTTCATATAAATGGAATCTTTCAACATATATACTCTTTTATGTCTGCCTTCTTTGACTCACCATAAAGTTTTTGAGATTCATTCATATTACTCAATGTGTCAGTAGTTTATTCCTTTCATTATTAATATTCACTATATATATATACCACAGTTCAAATATCCATTTACCTATTGAGAAACATTTATGAATAAAGGTGCTATGAACATTTGTGAACAGATCTTTTTGTAGACACATGTTTTCATTTGTCTTGAGTCATTACCTTGGTAGGATTGATAAGCTATGTGGTAAGTGGTTTAACTTTATAAGAAAGTGTCATTTTACATTCCTACCAGCAGTGTATCAGAGTTCTAGTTCCTGTATGTACTTGCCAACACTTACGTTTCAGTCTTTACAATTTTAGCCATTCTAGTAGGAGTATAATGGAATCATGACATGGTTAGAGTTTGTATTTCTCTAACTATGTCATTGCTGACTGATGACCTAGACCATCTTTTCAAGTCCTTTGCCGGATAACTGTATTATGACTATTTTCTTCCAGTCTGTGGCTTGCTATTTTATTTTTATTAATGAACTCTTTCAAAGGTCACAAGTTTTAATTCTGAAGTTCAGTTTATCAGTCTATTCATTTATGCTATGCTTTTTGTGGAAAAGATTCTCCATTTCCCCCACTGAATTATGACCAAGGTCTTTTTTCAGTTCTAAGTTTTATAATAAAAACCTTTGCTTAAAAATGTTATGTGATTAAAACTTAATTCCGTGGGTCCAGCCTCAAGCATTACCTGCACTTAGTTTGGTACAACCTACTTATTAGCAAATGAAACCCTCCCTTCTAGGGCCTGCAGCATAGATTCTTCTAGTTAAGTTTCTGTTTTCCTTTAGTGGGAAGTAAAAAATTCTAACCCAGTTCTTACTTTTTTTAAGTACACTACAGCTTATTTCTCAGAAAATATGAAGACTTATTTGCTTTATTTCATATCAAAACAGGTTTTTGTCATCATTACAAAAGAGGTATGAGGCACCATGCTAAATAGTTTGCCGGAATTACCTCATTTAATTCTCAAAACAGTCGTACAAAATGGACCCTATTATCCTTGTTTTTTAGATAAGGAAAGTGAAACATAGAGTAATAACTTATATGAAAATTTCCCAAAGAACTTTCAAAAGCTTAGTTTTATACTCAGTGTTTAGTACAGTTAATGTAGTGAGTGATCGACTCACTCAGTAAATAAATGAATGAATGAATGAATGAATGAACATGGCTTTTATCAAATGCAAAGAAGTTAGATACTAATAGAAAAAGTTATCTACTTAAGGACACAAGTGTCAATTCATGAATTATTTAATTATTTTGATGCAAATAAATCTCAGTTAAAATCCAGATGTCAGTATTACATGTACAATTCATGCATAATTATATAAATGATTTTCTAGATTTTGATTTGATGGCACTTATGTGTAGATTATCAAGTCAGGAAAAGCTATTGATAGGTTTTCCATCTGTTTAATATTTACTCTTTCTTCTTAGTCACTCTGTTAGAATATCAAAAGACATTTTATGTTTAAATAGATCTATATATCAAAATGGATTTAAAATAGTAACACTCTTCTTTTTTTTCAGATCTTAACCGACGTAAGAAACCTCAGATTTCCACCACTGTTTATTCAGAAATATCCTCGTGAGGTTTGTATAATTCTTATCTTGTATTTTCTTTAGAATCACATTTAGAACTTAAAAGGTCCTTAGCAGTCAGTTCATGAGTTTCCCTGTTTTACTGATGAGTTAGCCAAAGGTCTAGAGGGGAAAGGACCTGGTCCCAAGAACACACACTTGCTAAAACCAAAGACTGGAACACAGAGCCGGTCCTGAGCCTGCTGTTCTGTGTTCCATGCTGCATGACATCCTATTTGTAGCAACCTTTCACTTCCATAAGACTAAAATCCTAGCATACCCTCACAGGAATAGAGCTGCCATTATAATCATGCTATTAATTACTTCATCTTAGTGAGTTTGGGTTCTTTAATGGGGGTAGGGGACACTCATTTCCATTGATTGTGTGTAGAGTGACACAGTAAATGGTTCAGAAATTTAGCTGGTCTTGGATGGTAAAAATTACGTGTAATGAACCTTCAAGTTTCTTTTTGCAGTTTTTATTTTTAATTCACAAAATGTTTTATGCAGAAACCTCATTTTAAAATTTATACGTTTATAAATCTTGAATTTTCTTAAATAATTAAGTTCAAGAAATTAGACCATATCTTATCAAATTGGAAAAAGTCTAAATTTATCTTTCAATATTATAAGTATAATGAAGGAATGCATTAAAATGAATTTTATAATACTACAGAGATACACTAACCTAAAAGGAAATATGTTTTACTAAAAATTATTTTGTTATATATTTTGCAAATTTGATAAATCAGTTCCCAAGGTAGCTCATGAGAATATGTTACATTAATATGTTACATCAAAAAAAATAAAAAAAACTTAGATATTGATCTCTGGCATGATTATATTTTAATTGAAATTTTTATTGAGATAATTGTACATTCGCATGCAGTCATAAGATGAATTTATTTTTAAATTTGGGTTATGTCTGAGTTTCAAGGATACGATTTAAAACTATTATAGTTAGAAAACAAACAGTTACCCACAAATGGTCCATATTTATTTGGAGTAGGAGTTGGCAGACTCTGGCCCATGGACCAAACCCAGCCTGTGGCCTATTTTTGTAATAAAGTTTTGAGACACAGCCATGCCCATTTGTTTCCATATTGTCTATGGCTGATTTTGTACTTCGTTGGCAGAGTTGAGAAGTTGCTTCAGAAACTGGCTCACAAACTGAATATATTTACAGAAAAATTTTGCTGACTCCTGAGTTAGGGAACTGTTTAGTGGTTAAAATCTGAGACTTTTATCACAAAACAATTTTTATATTTCAGTATGCAATGGTTCAAGACATGCTCTCTCCATCCCCCATGGAACGGCCTGAAGCTATAAACATCATTGAAAATGCTATATTTGAGGACTTGGAATTTCCAGGAAAAGCAGTGCTCAGACAGAGGTCTCGCTCCATGAGTTCATCAGGAACAAAACATTCAAGACAGTCCAGCAACTCCCATATCCCTTTGCCAAGCAATTAGCCTTAAGCCGTGCCCAGCCCCTAACAGGGGACACAGAATAGCCCACGTCCTAGGAAGGTGACTTTCCAAATTTGTGAACTTGAGAATTTTGTTCTTTGTTCAATTTTATTTTGGGCTATTTTGTCTAGGTCAAATCTAAACTGGAGTTTTTTTTTTTTTGGGGGGGGGCAGGGGCGGAGGGACTGAACTTGAGCCAACTTTTGATTTTTGCTGTACACAAGGAGAGAACTATCACTAAGTCATGTGTGGTCCTTTTTCTTTGTTGGTCTCTTGAAATTGGCTGGCCACCCTTTATAGTCCTCACCTTTTGCCTAGGGAGGTGGAAGCAATCCCTAAAATATATAGAGAATGACAATGGAAATATTTTTATAGTACAGAATAATGAAAGTCCCTGCATATGGTAACTATATTGTTCTAGAAATATGCTTTCTAGACATACAGTGATAATTTTGAAACTGATTTCCAAAAAAGCTGACTCCATTTTTGTCCCTGGTGGGTAAATTAGGAATCTGCACTATTTTGGAGTACAAATAGCATAGATTGTATAATAGTTTACGTCTATAGCTAGTTTTATAGTGCCATTTGTAGCATTAAATAGCTTTATTCCTTAGCTGGTTCTAGAGAGAGTTTAAGAACTTTTTGTACTTTACCTCCAAAAAACAGAAAATGAAGCTTTTTATGTAAATTGGTCAAAAGTTCTGGTTTGGGATGAAAAAAAAAAGCCATAGTAAGAAATGAATCGCATACTACAATTAACTTCTTTAATTATGGACTTTTAAACCTAATAAGATCTTGAATGTCTTATATGTAATCCTGTAGGATGCTACTTTCCCCAAACTGATTATAGATAATAGATCAATCATCTAACTTACTAAGATTATTATTTTTCACTGTAAATATGTTTATTTTTTATTTATAAAAATTCTGAACTCAATCCATTTGGGTTGGTGGTATACAGAACACACTTAAGTGTGTTAACTATTGTGACTTCTTTCAAGTCTAAATGATTTAATAAAACTTTTATTAATTATTTATGGTTGACTCTTATTTTGGGAAATTAGCCCCCAAATGGTAGTTTTTCGAATTTAAAAAATACAGTCATACATCTAGGAAGGATCATAGCCCTACCCTCAAGGAAACTTACTCCAAACAAATGTCTTCTCTGTTATTTCCCAAAGACTTGACCAGGACCACATTCTTTCCAAAATTCGCTGGGCTCATAATCTAGAGACAGTTTATTATTGTCATGGCGATCGAAGTCTGGTAATGCACAGGTCTCAGTCCTTATCACTGATGGAGTGGATTTCCACCCAGTGACAGTTATGAGAGGTAGTATTTATTAAAAGCACATTTTGAAGTAGAAGAAGAATCGAGCCTAAACTGGCTAACCATGTGGAAAAGAGGATATGCACTCCAGAGGCGAGCAGGTTATAGCCAGGGAAGGTAGAGAGCTGTAACCCTGGGGGAGGGGGAGGTCTGCCTTATATTAGGGCTGTGATGGGTGCTTGCAAGGGCGTTACTAGGTGAGTGGCACATGAGGTCATTTTGATTGACACTTGGCTGCTCTATAACACTTGGCCTAGTGCGCATGTGCTTACCCAGAATTCAATCTGTTATAATTATGTTCATGAACTTCCAGGCATAGACATGGTATTATAATGATGGTCTAATGAGGCCGAGGTTGTGAGCAGGTTAGGGTAGTACCTTCTGCATATGTGTCTCTGGCCTGATTAAACCAGCTATAGGTTATAGCCCTTCAGTCCTTTGTCTCTGGGGATGCAGGAAGGATTCTTTACCAACAGCATGTTTTTTTGGCGGTCTCTAGGCTGGGCCTCTATTCCTTCATTCCCCTGTAGCTCAAGTCTGACTAGCTGCCTCACAATTTCACAGTGCCTACTCTGTGCCAGGGACTGGGAACTTAAAGGGGACCCTGCACTAAAGGGAGAGCTCACAGGAAAGGACTGTGGCAATGCCAGTTGTGTTGATATCACAGTGTGTCTGATATGTTCCATGTGGAGGCATGTGGCATGCTGGGCTGACTAGGTACAAACAAGCTAGACACAACTTTTAGAGTCAAAATGCATAATTACTTCCATTTTATAAATAATGTCAGTCTCACAAAGTTACGAGCAATTTGTAAGCTGGGAAATCATGTCACAGATATTTATGCACTTGATCCAGACCCTCACTTCTCAGTGCAGCTTGAACATTGTCTTTCTTCACAGGTTCTGCTTGGCTCCTGGACAGCCCACTTCCCTCTTCTTCATATCTCTTGGTCAGCCTGCTTCATTTCCGGCCCCTTAACTCCCTCTTCAGCCCAGCCAGGGATCTTGTGGATTGCTTTCCAGCGACCGCAGCCAGTCCCAGCTGTAGATCCCCTGATCCTCACAAACACCCTGAGAGCTAGCTCTGGCAGGTGTTGTTATAGCCACTCTACCTGTGATAAAACTCAAACCCAGAAAGGTGCTGGGATCTGCCCAAGATCACAAGGCTGCACAAGCAGAATGGGGACCAAATCCCAGCTATTCTGATTTCTAGTCAGAGTTTTGTCTACTCCCGTGTACCAAGCTGTCTAAGGATCTGCAAATTTTTACATAACATAATCAGGCCTTCCTTCATTTTAATTCTGCAGTGCCTTTCCTGGCCACAGTAGAAAAGCAGGCATGGGACGTTAAGGGGCTGGGCCAGCAGGACCTAGTAAGTCTTCAGTAGTAACCTCAGCAATGTCCTATTCTCTCCTAAAGCCCCTTCTCCTGAGTCCAGACCCTACCACCCCTTTAAATTGTTGCTTTTCTGTCATCTTTCTGAGCCCCCTCCCTTCACACTTGACTCTCCTTTTAGCACTTTGTCTTAATAACACATCACTGTCAGGTCACAGTAACTGATGTAAGTCAGCCTCCTCAATGGCTAAAGTCCAGAGCATATTGGTCCTGGGTTACATGTTTGTGGAATTGAATTTGGAGAACACAATATAACTAACATATTTGCAGGAAAAAAATAGCCAAATGAGGAATGTATCAGTTACTGCAATAAATATTTGGCAAACGTTAAGGAGAAAAGATGATCAACCAATTCTGATGCTAAAAACACATAAAAGTCTCAAGTCCTGAGAGTTTTCTAAAGGAAAAGGACCTTGTGCTTTAAATTAAATGAGAAGAGAAATGAGCCGGGACACTTAGCACCCACATGGCTTTGCCTGATGTTGTCCCCTTTAGCCTAACTCGCTCTCCTTCCTCTTCCACTGGAGTGCAATACATCCCCCACCTTCAGCCTGGGCCCGTGAGGGAAGGATTTTCACAGGAGAGCCCTGCAGGCCTGTTGACACTGTGCCAGGAGGAAGCATCACATATCTTCCAGGTTCTATATTCCACCTTTCAAGGACGCAGAAGTACTGAAGCAAGGACTGGTCCGGAGTCCAGAAGATCTTGAGAGATTCGGAAAATTAGCTACCTGCTCTGCCCTCCTACTAGCAGAGAAAAGAAGAAATGTATTACGTTTGAGTGATTTTCTTTTTCCATGTTGTTTCTCACAGAAACTTTTCTCTGAATGCATTTACACCAAAAGCTATTACTATATTTCCCCAAAAGAAACAAAGATAGAAGAAGCTTCCAGTCCAACCACTGGCCATAGAGTCACTCAGTCTTGTAGAGGGCGAGGCACTGCTTAAGGAGACTCCCAGCCCCAGATTCTATCTTGTAACTATAAGCATGTCTATAGGTGACTGACGTAAACATAACAGATATAGCAGAATTCAACCATACCAGGCCCCATAATGTTTCTGCCATGAACTACCTTTAAATTCCTCAAGTGGACAGTGACTTAAAACAATGAACATAGGATAAGTGTATGCCCAGCTACTTTTAACAGTTGCAGTATCGCTAATCTGTCGCTCAGCGCCCTGGTCTGGACCAGAGTAGCTTCCTTCTCTGACTCCTCTGCAGGCTTTGGGGCTCTAAGAAAAGTTTAGGGCAGGAACAGTTCATGGGAAGGAGAGGGATGAGAAAGAGCATTCTCAATGGTAGGAGTGGAGAGAAATAGATCAACTTGAGAATTATTTTTGAGGCAGAAAGCCCAGGACACTGGAATTAACTGAACACAGGTGAAGGAGAAGATGGCACCTCGGTTTCTGGTGCTGGAACTTTGATAGCATCCAGAAGAAGGAGGGTGTGGTTTGAGGATGGGTGTTCTCTTTTGAAAATAGTGAATTTCCCGGAACTCTAGTAAAACGTTGGGGCTTTATTCCAGAGAAAATGGGAAGCCATTGAAAGTTTCTGAGCTGAGGAGGGACATGATGAGATTTTAAGATCATGGTGGCAAGTGAGGAAGAAGGTTGTAGAGAGAAGGAGCTGGGACAGAGAAGCATGCAGAAGGCCTCAATCCAGGAAGAGGTCAGAGGGCCTGAGTCACGTCGGTGGGAGCCAAATACATCCCTCTCCAGAGACTAAAGGTATACTGGTCCCCAACAGCCCAGAAGGGCATCCTCTGTCATTGCGCTTTAATGTTAAGTTTTGAAGGATTTCTTCAGGGACTGCTGCAGAGTGTGGCTTCCTATCTGCTGCCTTCTGAAGTACCATGAGCTTTTAGAGAGCACGCCGAGAACATTGTCAAACAATAATAGTCTACGGCCATGCCACCCTGAACACGCCTGATCCTGTCTGATCTCGGAAGCTAAGCAAGGTCGGGCCTGGTTAGTACTTGGATGGGAGACCACCTAGGAATACCAGGTGCTGTAGGCGTTAAAGAGAAAAGGAAGGAAGGAAGGAAGGAAGGAAGGAAGGAAGGAAGGAAGGAAGGAAG
>CM053515.1:50576552-50659039 GCA_028627145.1 Eidolon dupreanum | reverse complement strand
TGTGCAAATGAGCCGGCTGCATAAACGGAATTATTAAATGTCTATTAAGCAGATAAGTGAAAATTCTACACATTGCAGAGGAGCATGAATAGAACAACTGCAACCAAATGAAACAGCTTCTATACTTGTTTAAGTCAAATATTTTCATGGGCATAAAGAAAGTTTAGAAGTATCCACAACCAAACACCGTATTGGTTACCTTAGGAAAGTAGAGTTGGGGAAGGAGTATGAGGGAGAAGATTATTAACTTCAATATGCATCTCAGAATTGTTGACTTCTTCCAACAGATGCACACTGCTTTGGGGATTAATAATGTTACATTAATAAAACAAGAAAAAGGAAACCAATAAACTGCATTTACAATATTTTAATTGATCTCATCTTTGTATCCTGCTTTATAGTTTAGAAGAGTTTAATTTGATCTCATTTAATTCTACTAGAACCTCAGCAACTCAGATATTTTCATTGCTGTTTCACATATGAGGAAACAAGACAATTATTAAAATAACTACAGTAACACAACAGGATGCTTCTAATGGTCCACTTATCATTCCACCATCCTCTTAGCATAACAATTCTTATCTCTGAATTCTCTTCAACCCAGAGGGCATTTTAGAGGAGTGGCAGGTAACAAGACAGCACTGGGCTTTGCAACCAGTCTGCTTCATTACTATTGACTTGCTTAAAATTTTCCTTTACTCTGTAATGTTTTCTCAACTGCAAATAACATTGTGAAGATTCAGGGATAAAATATATAATGTTTAGCATAGAAGTTGGTAAGTAGTAAGTATCCAATCAATAGAGGCCTGAAATGAATTCTTTTCCACAGCTTCCTCAACTCTAAAATGGGCATAACTGGTCAAGAGTTATTGTGAGGATTAAATGACATAACTGAGTTAAAGAGTCATACAAATATGTGCATATATGCAAATCTATGATTATAGGATCAAGGGAAAGGTATAGAAAGAACCCTTGGCTGGTATTGTTGAATACTCAAGAAGTGGAAAGAAAACAAGATGTGGAAAAGGAAAGAAAAACAATCACATAGTAAAATATGTGATTATATGCAATATAAATACGCAATGTAAAACTTCGTTTCTGCAAAAATGTTGACATTGAATATACATATGGCAAGAACTATAGGCTGGCATTTGATTATGTGTGGAAAACGTGTTACGCTAATGTGAAAATACGCTAATTTAAGTAATCAAGAAGTGTCCTTTGTTATACTGAGGGGTTTGTGGCTGCTGTGGGGGACGGAGGGTACTGGGAATTCCTTTCTTCCAGGACTTTGACCCTAGGCTGCGGGTCAGCAGGTAGCCCGTGAGTCTTTGCTCTTTTGACTCCGCGGGTTGCCGAGGCGCAGTGCGGCCCCAGGGTTTGGAGATCAAAGACAGATGGCTGCGATGTCGTTTCTCCGGGGTGGAGCGGGGAATCCGGCTCCCGCGCCGCTGGGAGCGGCGCCAGAACTGTTTGTGCAAACACCCAGCTTGGGGAGGAAGAGCTCAGACAGGCCACGTGGGGGCGACAAGACACCGAGGAAAGGCTGGGGCGCCCTGGGGTTGGGGAGACTGGGTGTCTCTCAGTCAGTCCAGTGCGGCAAATGTAGGAGGGCAGGCTAAATAGCGAGTACCACGGGCAGTGGAGGTGTGATGCTTAGAGGGTGGGGGTGGAGGCCCAATGGGATGAAGAGGAGGTGGGTCAGGGGAGCGGCCCCCCTCTGGTCTTTGGTCACTACCCACCATCTACCCTCGCCCAGGCGCAGGCCTGGTGGGTGGCAACAAGGTGGGCTCCTTCGTGGGTTCTAAAGGCAAACATTTATGGAATCCTTGCAGCATACCAAACGCCTCTACTAGGCCCTGTATCTTCCTGAAATCTCATCTAATCGTCACAACTTTGGGAGCTCATCACACCCATTTTATGGAGGAGGAAACAGGCTTACTATGGATTTACCCCCAATGGGTATAATACAGCAAATCAAAGGTGAATTTTAAGTATTTTTAAATAAGTAAATGAGTAAAAAGAACTCAATCTCGCTATTCATTAGGGAAATACAAAGTGTAAGCAATAGTGGGATCTCATTTTTCCACTATTACCTGGCAAACTTTAAAAGATTTACCAGTGTGAGCAAAAGTGTGATGAAAAGAAACTATTCCACACACTGTGAGGAATGCAAACTGGGATGCATTTCAATGAATTTTTGAGTCAGTATCTGCCTAAATTTGAAAGCTAATTCCTCTTTTGAAGCAGTAATTTCCCTTTTAGAATCTATTCTACAGAAGCAATCACGCAGGTATCAATCTTAGTGGGAAAAGCAAGTAAAGCAATTATTTCTATAAATGTGATTTACCTGTTAGCCTGCAGCAGCCTGGGGGCCTAGACCTACTGGATCTGATTCCAGTGATCACTGCCCTCGGGCCTCTTCTTGAGGGGACAGGTGCCAGTGTGAATACTGTGGACTGCAGTGGGACCTCTGGGGATGCTGGCTAAAATGCATGTGGGGGTGGGGGTGAGGCTTTTCTAAGATTTAAATAATCAAAGCTTTAGAATCTACATTTTAAAAAATCTCCCTTCAGTGATTCTAAAGCACCACTTCTCTGTCTTAGCAAAACGTTAGAATCCTGGGCCCTTTAAAAAATGCCAATATCTCAGCTAAACTCCAGCCCCATAACTCACAACCTCGGGGTGTTGGTTCCAGGGGTCAGGATTCTTCAAAGCTCTCACATGATTCCCAGGTTTAGTAAAGGCTAAGAACCACAGGCCTTGTCACTCACAGTGTGGCTGCTGGACCAGGAGCCATGGCAGAAATGTAGATTCTCTGGTTTCACCCCAGACCTACTGAATCAGAATTCTCATTTTAACAGGAGCCCCAAGCAATTCATATGTACTTTAATGTGTTTGATAGACTGTGGGTGAGATTTTAGATTTATATTAACCTGTAGCCTTATCCTAGCCTGACAGCCAAGAGGGCAGGCCGGAACTCTTGTGCTGGCACCAACGAAATAAAAAGCTTGACCATGGTCAATTATGCTAACATCTCCTGAGCAACTCCTTTGGGGTTCTAGAGGAAGCTATAGCACTTCTAGATCGCTATAAACTGGGTAAGTGCAGATTAAGAGAGAACTGGCCTGAAAAAGGTACAAGTGCAGACAATCGGAACTCTAGGCTGATTAAAAGCTTAAAAATTTTTAAAAGCATAAAAATTTTAAAGTAAATCAACAATGTGAGGCATCCAGTAGGTGGCATTCATTGGTCTTTATCACCTCTCACTGGACCTCAAAACTGGTCTCCGCACCTCTAATCTTGAACCAACTCAGGCTGACATGACAGAATGTTTTGCTGCACAAATCTGGCCATGCTATTTATTATTTCCCATTTACCATCTTCTGAAAGCTCTTGGTCATCCTGATGTTAAAAGTCAAACTCATGAGTGTTGACACAAGAACATCCAAACCTGTAGAGAATTTTTATAAGAGTTTTTTGGGGCTGAATCAACAACAATACAGGAAAATAAGATCTCAAATGCTACGGGGAATGGCAGTTTTACAGTTTCTTTTGTACATTTGGAATTGAGGAAAAGTAAGAAAGTTTACATGGAGGTGGGGGAAAGCAAGGAGGGGATTGGATTACAGGATAGTTAACAAGATTATGTACTCTCTTGAGGGTGGTTACCTCTTATTTCAAAGGTGTGTTAACATATACATGCAGAAACAATGGACAGAACTTTCTTAAGGCAAAGATAAACCTTTTACTAGAGAAGTTATATACTTGAGGCATAACTACCCACCATGTTTGGAATTTATGATCAGATTGCCCTGTGAGGTTATTCTCCACAGAACCCCTTTTTCATCCACAACTCCCCCTCTTGGTCATAAATCAATCTGAAGGATGCATTAATGACCAACCAAAGGATGCACTGATGGTCAGCCTTTTGGTCAGAGAGTGTGCTCTCACAGTGCTAGGAAGTATAGTTGCCATCTTGTTGAAACAGTGGACTATTGGGGGTGGGGCACTGCTGTAACCACGGGATGTGAGTTGAGGCCAAATTTTCCCAGATAATTTTCCCAAAAAGAGAAGGCAATCAGGTCTTATGGCCTTCATTGTGAAAAATCACTCCAGATCACTTCTGTCCTGTGAACTATAATAATTAGAGTTTTGTCATGTTATATCATTTTTCTGTATTTGACATCTAGTATAATGAATACATAAACCATAAAAAAGTATTAACAGTTATCTTATACATATTCAGTTGGACTATATAGGAAAACGCAAAGAAGTATAATTATTATTATGACTAATATCATTAGCAGACAAGTAAAGACAATCAAATAATTGGTTTCTGAGTTTAACATCAATCCGTAGGTGTACAGGCCTGTTGGGTGAGGGGACTGACAAACAAAATGGATGCAGTCAGGCTCCCTCCCAGCAAGCTGTGTGGTTTCCAGGTGGCCTTAGCTACAGAGTCCCAGGTGACTTAGATACAGTGTCCTATATAACCTTAGATACAGCGTCCTATACAACTGGTAGATTGTGATTGATTATAGTACCTGGCCTTAAGCCACTATTATGCACCTTGTTATCAGAACAACCTGTACAGGCTGGGGGGAGCTGGAGCTGTGCCCATGCCTTCCTGTGTCCTGCTATGCCTGAATAAAGTTATGTCACATCTATCCATGGTTCCTTGCATATTCTTCCAGCTGCCAGAACCATGCACCCCAAGCTTTGGTACCTCGAACCTACAGAGCAAGGCCTTGTCAATGTCTTGGGATAGGTGTCTACCTCTGATGTCAATGACTTCTCATCCTCGAGGAGTCTGATGTCCTTTGTAGGCAGAGGCAAAGGTAGATGTCCATTCATGGTTAGACACCTGATAAAGTTTCTTTCTACAACTATGGAGAGGTCTTTTATTTGACGTGCTTTCCAATAAACAAAATCTCCAGGTGGCAGTCAATGAATGATCTTTAAAGTCTTTTCTCCTGGGAGCTCTCTGTGAAAGGAAGTGTTTACCCACCTGACATTTTCCCGAAGTGACTTTATCAAAAATTGGCAATAGTGTAAGATGTCACATTTCCATAATGTCAGCTCATAAATTTCTTCTTCTAATTTAAGTCCAACTTAAATGTGCTTACTATGATGCATGAAGAAATGCAAAATGGAAAAATAGGTTTTGGCACGGAACCTAGAAGAACCATGTGGCCCTCTTGGGCTTCCCATAGCCCTCACTTATTTAATTTGCAGCCATTGTTTACCCATGCAATATACCCTAGAATTTTTTTTATCACTTATTTTACAGTGCTTCCCATGCAATTTAACATAAAAACAAGTCTTTTGAGGTGTTCCAGGGGCCCTTTTTTAACACCACAAAGTTATTCCTAGTCTTTGTAATTATATATATTGAGATTTTAACTCTTAAAACCTAAGACCTCAAATTTATGAAAACATTTTTTAACTTCTAGAAACATAGGCTCTTATACTAACAAATATATTTGAGACATTTTATAACCTTTAGAAACATATTTCATAGACATCAAAGTCAATTGTTAACATGGACTTATTTTTGTAAACCTGAGTAAAATGTAAATATTATTTAATATCAATAACATATCAAAAGACATGTCTGTTCTATTTAAACCAACAAACTTTAAGTTAGTTTTTATTTACTAAGAATTAATCTTAGATTACATGAACTTGAAAAGTGAGTTTCTGTATTTCCAAGAATTTTAGAATATTCAATCCTTATAAGCACTCGTCTTTAAATTAGTTGTAATGATACCATCTGGAGGTACAAAATTATCTCACATTTACACCATACGTATATAGACACACATAGACACAGAGACCTTTTAGCCATGAGAAAAACTCACTAATTTTTAAAAGAACAGTTGGATCCAAATTTTGTTTTGGAGACACTTACAATTTATACCTGTCCTTGACAAGTTAAGTTCCAAATGACCTCCCTTCTTTTAAAATAGGGACAGCTGTTTTGAATATCTCAAAGAATGAGTTGCCACCTAAATGACATTATAAGTTGATCCATTTATCTAAATCCTCTTTTTAAAGTTTTGAGAGATCAATTAAATATGCTTTCCATTCATCCTGCCTAATTTTATAGCTGGCTTTTTCTAATTGTGCATGCAAAAGATTACTTTAGAAGTATTAAAGTATGCTCCTCGTGGTCTTAGTGTTGGTGGGAAGCTGACATCCTGAGACTTGTCGCCCTCACAGGCACGAT
Source organism: Eidolon dupreanum (assembly GCA_028627145.1). Classification (NCBI taxonomy): domain Eukaryota; kingdom Metazoa; phylum Chordata; class Mammalia; order Chiroptera; family Pteropodidae; genus Eidolon; species Eidolon dupreanum. The sequence continues at coordinate 50,652,807 of CM053515.1, read as the reverse complement.
TTCCCACTTTAATTTTTTTTCTTTGAGATCTGTAAAGTCTGAGCAAACTTCTAGGGGAAACCAGCCCTTACGTGCAGGTCTCTAGATTAGCCAAATGTGGTGGATATCGTTAGAGGAACACTTCATACCCTAGAGGAAATTTTTCCTCAGGCAGCCCCACAAAGATTCTCGACCCCCTAAAAATATCTAAGATTTGGGTTGGGGAAGAAAATGTCCTTCTTTTTTGGAGCTAAAGAGAGTTCAGCCTCTCATTTAACCAACAAAGATTTTGCTCAGACTCTCAGTAAGCAATCTGATAAAAACCAAAATTTAAAGCAGCAACCCATTTTTCCCTCCTTTCCCTGGGTTATCTACAACCCTTATCCACCTCGAGGATTTTCTAAGATCAGCTCAGATGAAATCAGGACCTGCTACCTAAAGCAAGAAGGTCCAGTGTTCCTCTCGAGGAAACTCACCTGAGTGCATCTGATGCAAAGTGGGGAGCTAGGTGGGCTTCCGCGGGATCCCGCTGGCTTAGCCAAGAAAATGTCCACGTAAGAATGTCCAAACCTGTAGAGAATTTTCATGAGTTTATCTCAGCCAAATCAACAACAATGCCGGGAAGCACAATCTCAAATGCTCTAGAGAAGGACAGTTTTGCAGTTTCTATTACACATTTGGAATTAAGGAGAGACAGTAAGGAAGAGTCCACGAAGGTGGGGGAAAGCAAGGTGGGGACAGGATTACAGGATAATTAACAAGATTATGTGCTCTCTTGAGGGTGGCTTCCTAGGGGTTTGAATGAGAGACATTTCAAAAGTGTGTTAACTTAGACAGAAACAATGCACAGGGCTTGCTTAAGGCAAAGATAAACCTTTCACTAAAGAAGTTATATGCCTAGGACATCTAGTTAGGACCCAGTTAGAAATTTATGATCCGATCACCCTGTGATGTCACCTTGGTTAGATTTATTACAGTGCCCTTTTTTTGTCCACATGAGCGTGGCATACGAGGCCCTCCACCAACTGACTCAGGTAGCCTCAACTCTGGATAACCACTGTTTGCCTACTTTTTGTTCAGTAATAATGAATGAACCACTGGTCTTTCCTCAAGCTGCCATGCTCTGTAGCTTCTTGGTTTGTCATACCCTCTAAACTCCCTCTACCAACAGTAACCCTCACCCCCTGGAAACTCCCCATCCCAAGTTAAGTGTTAAGATTGTGCTATCTGTGAATCTCCTCCTGATTATCTCTCACCTCAATGAAGATATCATTAGGAGGAGGTGTGTCACCTGACTTCGGCTTTATACACCTATCTGTGAGAGCAGTATGACTGTTCCCTGGGCATGGCTTTTAATAGCCAAAACCCACCTGAGCTTGGACAAATCAGGATACAGGTTAAGTGTGTGTAACAAACCCACATCAATAGTGCATAAACAAATGGTTCTTAACCTTGGCTTGGGAACTTTTACAATATCCAATGCTCGGGCTACACCCCAGACTAATTAGATCAGACTTTGAAGAGTAGGGGACAGTCATCAATATATTTTTAATGCTCTCCAGGTGATTCTAATGTGCAGTCAAGGTTGAGAACCATTGATGGTTTATTTCTCTCCCTTGGGGCATTCCAGAGCTGCTGTTACTACTGTGTACCCCTTCGGAATCCAGATGCCTTCTCTCTTGTCATCCTACCCACAAGATCCAACTTGGCTCACTACTTGTCCAAGCTGCAGGATGGAGAAAGGGAAGATACACATATCACTTCTACTTATGGCCCATTGGCTGAAACTTAGTCAAATGGCCAAGTTTTATGCAAGGAAAGCTGGGAAAGATAGTCTTCATTTTAGGTGGCTATGGCCCAACTGAAAAATACAGGGGTTCTGTTAATATAGAAGAGAAAATGGCTATTGCAGGAAATCTAGCAGACCTCAAGCCAAGGAAGACTTCCCTAAAGAACAAAACTGTCATGTAATGGAACAGGCAACGTACATTACACATTGAATCACATTAGGAGAGAGCTATTGCTCTGAGGTGATCAGGCATTCACTCAGTCTGTCTTTCAGTTATTCATTTGCAATCCCCACAGCTAGTCACCCTGATCTCCTTCCTGTTCCATGAGCACCCGCAAATGTCTTCTCCTTTAGATGGTCTTGTGCTTGCCAGGAGTCTCTCATCCACCAGAGCTTTCCCTGTTGTTTGGGTTTCAGATAGTTCTGCTCTAACCACCAAATCCAGAGGTGCACTTCTACTCCATCAGTCTGCATCCTTTTTTTTTTTTTTTTTATTCGTATTTATAATTTTAAGAGATATACTGCTGGGGTTCATATCCTAGCTCAGCCACTGACAGCTGGGTGACTTTTCTGTGTCTCTGTTTCCTATCTATAAAATGAGGATAATCCTGGTGCCTGTCTTCATGGGGTTGCTAAGAGCATTAGTTATTTTCTATAAAATAGTTTGAGCTATTATATCATTTTATCAGCTGCTTCTTCTTACCAGCAGGGAAGCTCCCTGAGACCTTGCCTGACTGGTCACTGTGGGGAAAACTGCTCCCAGAACAGTGCTTAGCACTGTGAGGCCCTCAGGAACTCGCATGGTGCAGTGAGCAGCACGCACTGTGCTCTCCTGCCTGCTTCAGAACGGCTGCGGAGCCATCATGCAGATCTCCAGCACGGGCACTGGAGGTGGATGCTGCACATCAGTTCTGTGTCTTAACATGCCGCCAGCTGATGGTGATGCAGCCCTGCCACGGACTGGGGGGTGAGAACCATCGGGCTAGACACCCTGAAAGTTCCCTCCAACCTTACATGATGTGACCCCACTGTATAAGTTATTTTAAATTTAATTCTTAACTTTACGTGTTCGTGGTTAAAAGTTTGAATAGTGAAAAGAATATGAAGTAAAATGTTTCCCACCTTTGACCCTCCGTGTTCCCTCCCAGGGTCATCTCTGTTTTTAGTTGCTAGTGTGTGCTCCGAGAAATCTCCCAGGCCTGTCCAGGCATGGATGTAGGTATCCCCTTTCGTAAAAAATGAGAAGAGATGATATCCACTACTTGTTTTCTTGGTTTACTAGTCCATATGATTATGCCACACCTGTACCTACAGTGGCTTGTATTCCATCATGGCTGCATGGTGATGGACACTTGGATTTGTTTCAGAATTTTGCTATGACAAATAATAATGTTGTGACTATGCCTGTACATAGTCATTGAGTACCTGTATGATTCTACTCATTGGGACAAATTCCAAGGAGTAGAATCACCGAGTTGAACTGTAACTGTGTTTTTACTGACTGGAAAAGCTTTACGAATAAAGTGCTAACCACAGTGGATGAGAGTTGGCTTCTCTACCCTTCTGACAGCATAACACCAACTTTCCAATCTCCTCTAATTTGATCAGTGTAAAATGACATCTCTTTGTTATTAACACGCACATTTATTTGATTATAAGTTTAAAAGCCATGTGCATATCTTTTGCTGTGAATACTCCACATCTTTGCCTATTTTTCTGCACCCCTTTAACTTCAAAGCTTCTTGACAATTACTTGTACTCAGTGCTTTCGTTTCTTCTGTCCCATTCTCTCTCAGTGCCCTCTCCCATTCACCCTCCTTCAACCCCAGACTCCTTGCCAGCTCGGTAACCTCGTTGCTGTATTCAGTGGCAAGTCCTCAGTCCTCATGCTTTCTGGCCCAGTAGCTCCTCCCTGTCGCCCTGACTTCTCAACTTTGACTTGCCCTAGACGGTGGTCCTTGGACAACTTTCACACCTTGGCAATAGAGTCAGGTCTCTGGTTTTCAGTACCATCCATAGGCTGTTAACTGCAACTTTTGATCTCTAGCTGGCAAGACCTGTCCCCTGTGTAGCCAATTGCTTTCTCAAATCTGCACTTGGATGTCCTAGGAGTGTTTCAAACTTCTTATTTCCAAAACCAAAACTGATCTTTTCTGAAAACTCGTTTTGACCATGATCCTCTCCAAATAAATGAAAAGCAGTTCACCTTCCTGTTTTGCACAAGCCTGTTTTGCACAAGCCTCAAGTCTTTCTCTCACATACTCCCGGCCAACCTGTTGGAGACCCTATTGTCTGTACCTTTACATACACCCCCAAACCAACCACTTCTCACAGGCTCCACCTCCACAATTGCTACACTGCTCCAAGTTGCCACCAACTCCCACATAAATTATCCTGACACACTTCTCTGCTTTGACCTTTGCCCCTCAGTCTTTTTATCATCAGGGAGTCGAAGGCTTTCTTTAAAAATAGAAATCAGGGCGTGTTGTCCCTCTGCTCATTACTTTCCAGTGGCTCCCATCTCATTTGGAATAAGACTCAGAGCCTTTACAACAGTTCGCCTGTCCATAGACAATCCTGCAGTCCCTATGACTTCTTTAACCTCATTCTGTTGCTGTGACTCTGCCTCCCAGGCCCATCCCCCTCAGGATCTTTGCCTAGTCATTCAGCCCCACTCATCCCTGTGAGAAGACCTCTTCGGAGCTTTGCTTGAATGTCACCTTCTCAGTGAGACTTACCTGTGTCACAGTTCCCTTATCCTCTGTGCCTGCTTTACTTTTCTCCATATCACTTGTTCTTTTCTAACATATTATATACTCTCCTTATTTAGTTTATTGTCATCTTCCCCATCATGTATAAAATTTGTGTTATTGTTATTTTTATTGTTGTAATATTCTCAACACTTAGATTTATCCCTGGCACATAAGTATTAAAAAAATATTTACTAAATAAGCAAATAATTGAATTTAAAAAATGTTTTCTCCTGCATTATTGGGATTTTTCTTCTTGGTGTGTAAGAAACTCAGATGCTTTTGCCATTTGTGTTGCAAATACATTCCCAGTTTATCTTTGCCTTTTGATTTTATTGTAGTTTTTCCATGGAGAAATTTTTATTATTATATAGGCAATGTATTAATTTTTAACTTTATAATTTCTAAGTTTTATGTCATACTTAGGGAAGTTTCTTTTTTTTTTTACGTTTTATTTTAATATTAGTTTCAAGTATACAGTACATTGGTTAGACATTTATATAGTTTATAAAATGATCCCTCTAATTGCTCTTTCTCTCCTCTGGCTCTCCACCTAGCCATTACATTACTGTTGACTGCGTTCCCTGTGCCGTGCTCCCCATCCCTGTGACCATCTCTCAACTACTAATTTGTACTTCTTCCCTTCACCCCTTTCTTCCAGCCACCCAACATCCTCCTCTCTGGCCATTACCAGATTGTCCTCTACATTTGTAAGTCTGTTTTTGGTTAGTTTTTTTTTGTTCCTTAGATTCTGCATATACGTGAAATCATATGCTATTTATCTTTCTCTGTATGACTTATTTCACTCAGCATAACAACCTCTAGGTCCATCCATGTCATTGTAAATGGTAGGATTTCATTTTTTTATGGCTGAGTAATATTCCATTGTGTATATGAACTACAACTTCTTTATTCAGTCATCTGTTGATGGACATTTAAGTTGTTTCCATGTCTTGGCTGTTGTGAATAGCGCTGCCATGAACATAGGGGTGTATAGATATTTATGAATTATTGTTTTGATTTTCTTTGGATAAATATCCAGAAGTGCAATTGTTGAGTCAAAAGGTAGATCCACTTTTAGTTATTTTAGGAACCTCCATACTGTTTTCCATAGTGGCTGTACTAATTTGCAATCCCACCAACAGTGTATGAGGGTTTCTTTTTCTCCACATCCTTGCCAACACTTGTTTTTGATTTATTGATGATAGCCATTCTGATAAGTGTGAGACAATGTCTCATTGTGGTTTTAATTTGCATTTCTCTGATGATTAGTAACCTCAAGCATCTTTTCATATGTCTATTGGCCATCTGTATTTCCTCTGGATAAATATTCAGGTCTTCTGCCCATTTTTAAACTGGATCATTTGTTTGTTTTTTTGTTGTTAAATCATATGAGTTCTTTATGTATTTTGGAAATTAACTCCTTATCAGATGTATCATAAGTGAATATCTTCTCCCATTCAGTAGATTGTCTTTTTGTTTTGTTGATGGCTTCCTTTGCTGTGCAAAAACTTTTTAGTTTGATGTAGTCTAATTTGTTTATTTTTCTTTTTTTCCCTTGTCTGAGGAGACCTATCTGAAAATAAATTACTATTAGCAGTATCAGAGAGTTTACTGCCTATGTTTTCTTCTAGAAGTTGTATAGTTTCAAGTCTTACATTTAAGTCTTTAATCCATTTTGAGTCTATTCTTGTATATGGTGTATGAAGGTGGTCCAGTTTCATTGTTTTGCACACATCTGTCCAGTTTTCCCAACACCATTTGTAAAAATTTAATAGTGATAAAATATACATATAACATAAAATTTACTATTTTAACCATTTTTAAGTCTATAGTTCAGTAGTATTAAGTACATTCACATTGTTGTGCAACCTTCACCACCATCCATGTCCAGAACTTTTTCATCATCCCATTCCCCCCCTTCCCAGCCCTGAGCAACTACCATTCTGCCTACTGTCTCTATGGGTTTTGTTACTCTAGGTATTTCATGTAAGTGAAATATACATACATATACACACACAAACACACACACATATACATATATATGTGTATATATATATATATACATTTGAATATATATGAAAAGAAATTACTATTAGCAATATCAGAGAGTTTACTGCCTATATTTTCTTCTAGAAGTTTTATAATGTGTGTGTGTGTGTGTGTGTGTGTGTGTGTGTACACACACACATACATGTTTGGAAGTCAATGTACACATTCCGGCATGTTGCTTGGCCAAAACATCCTTGGGATGTTTCAATACATGCATGCTCTGACACCCCCACGCCCACTCCCCACCCTCACTCTGCCCAGTTGTGAGTTTATCTCCAGCAGAGATTCACTGCTTTGTGCTCAGGACTTCCAGGAATGCTACACCCTCTTCTGCTGCTTCTCAAATGTGATACAGAGCACCAGACTCCAGCTGACCTGGATAAAAATGCAGATTCTTGGTGTTTGCTCCAGATCTAGTCACTCTCCATCCAGACCTGATTGACCTGAGAAGTCAGCATTTTATTTACAAGGAGCTGTTAAGCGACCCCCTGCTGGACACTCTTTCAGAGTTAGTGATCCACAGCAGGTAGCTGCCTGATCCAGGAGAGGGCACAGGGCAGGACAAGCCTGGGGTCTGCATCCTCACTCAGCTTTAGTTACTTATCCCCTCTGTGAAATGGGGGTAAGAATTCCTATGTCACGGAGGTTAAATGAGAATTAAGGGAGATACCATCTGGGGCTGTGTTTTGTAAACTCTGAAGAATATACACATGTAAGGGCTGCTAGCATTATCTTGGAGCCTCCCAGTCCGGTTTCTGCAGCCTCATCACCAGGATCCCTCCCCAGGCCAAAGAAAGACAAAAGCATCCTTTCAATGGGCAGGGGAACGCTTTGCTGGCAGTGGCAAATTTACATGCAAGTACAGCAAAACAGGTGGCAGTTCGTTTTCTTTTATGTTAATAATTGAAAAAGAACACTTCATTAACCGTAAAAAAATTTTTAAATGCATTCTTATTTGTACCTTATGAGATGGGTGTAAGTATCCTCATTTCACAGATGAGAAAACTGAAGGTTTTTATGGAACTGAGATTTCATAAAAGGAAGAAGTCAGACTTCAAATCCTGTGACATTTGGCCATATCACCTGAGCCCTCGGTTTCCTTAGCTATAAAATGAGGGTAACAGCTGTATTAGCTCAATAGTTATAATGGGAATTTAGTAAGATAATGAATGTGCTGTGCTTAACACTGGAACTGGCACATCCTGGTGGTGGGGTCCACCTCCACAGTGCCTGCTCCAAATTCCATGCACTCACCCTTACGTTGAGGGACCTCAGGGGTCTCTATAAAAGACAATAGGGGTGGCTCTCAGTATCCAGCCATGTTCTTCCCCAGGAATAAATTGGTCAAGGAGCTAAGAGTCTTCTTTTGAGAATATTAAAATGTTTGTTGACCAAGGCAGGCTTTTTCTGGGTATATCAATGAAACACAGTTATTAGACCAGGCCAGAGTTGGAACTAGGAAGGCATTGGGGGAGGGGTGGCCCAAACCCAATTTGTAGTTCCCGTTGTCCTGCTGTCTTCCCAAAGATGACTCCAATTGGTAGAGAGTATCGTTCAGTGGGCAAAGTTGTGGGCCATTCTCGGGGATGCCTGCCCAGATGCCTTCACTTGACATTGCCAGGCACTGAGGGCTTCCCTGGCTGAAGGTGGACATATAACCCTGATGGGATCTTGAAGCTGTTGGAAGCAAGAGCCTGGAGAGCTGCTAAGAAAATGTGTGGAGGTCAGGCCAGGGGTCATCTCCTTCTTGTGCCTCCCCTTGGAAAGCCCTTTCTCCCTTTCACCCCCATTTGTTCCTTTGATATTTTTTGAACACCTGCTATATGCCAAGTTCTAGAAGCAGTGAAGATAAACAGAACACTCTCTGAGATAAACAAACAGTAATAATTCTAAAGATAATAATAAAAATAAAAAATAAAAAGATTTAAAAATTTTGAGCCCTGTTTGCCAGGCTCCAGGTGTTCACTCATGTAATCCTCACAGCACCCTTCTAAGAGACGCAGGGATGAAGAGATTTGGGAATGCACAGGAATAGCAAACTGTTAAGGACAGGAGATTGTGAAGACAGGCTTTTCCAAAGAGGCAATGATTCAGCTGGGGTAAAGCAGAACAAGGAGTTTCTAGCAGACAGAAACAGCAAGTGTAAAGGTACAGAGGTGGGAAATGCTGAGTATGGATGAAGGGAAGACAGGCGGTGAGGTTAGAAGGGTTGGTGCCACAGATGAAGGGATCCAGGGGGGCAGTTATGCTGGAAGACGAGAAATACTCATCTTCTGTGTGTGTCAATCCTCCTGGGGTAACATGGGGAGAAGCAGTAGGGGCCATTCCTGGGTGCCAACAGAAGAAGCCTATTGCAATGAGCCTGGATGGAGAGTCAAGTCAGACAGAGATTTCTGAGACAGAATCTTGGAACTGAGACAGAATCTCGGGATTTCAGTGGTTCTTGACCAAATTGACAGCCCAATTTGTCAGCCTCCAGGCGGCATCTCATGGGAAGATGCAGAAAGTGCTTAAATGAAGCCTTAAACCCCTGTTGGAGTTTCAACCCATCTTCCCTTCTTGAGTGGATTTCTCCCTGGGCTCCCCTACTTACTGCTGTCCTCTCTGGATCCAAAGACCCAGGTGACAGCTAGCCTTCTTGCTCTGCCCACTCCTGTGGTGATGTCCAGGCACATTTCGGTGATCTATTTTATATCTTAAGCACAGCCAGTCTTACCCCTTGTAAGTCCATGATGAAGAAAGATCCTAACCTTCTGAATGAATGCCTGAAGGAGAGCTTTGAATCTTGGTCCAGGCCATTGTTCACACCAATGGATGGTTAACCAATGAAACTTGAACCTTAAGGAGCAAGACAACTATTGCATTAAAGGAGTTCTCATCATTTATTTAGAAGAAAAATGACATAACACATTCCAAAAATGACTGAAATCTTGGGGTTGCAATCAGATAAATCTGGAATTCAAATTCTCCTTTGACTTCTGTTTCTTCAATTGTATGTGAAGATAAAATAATGCTTGATGTGTACAACACAGAGCCTGGTATATAATAAGCGATCAATAAAGAGTATCTATTGTTCATTGGAGATGTAGCAATAAACTAAATGAGCAAAAAAGAGTAGCTTTTGTTATTAATGTTTTTACTTCAACTAAATCATTTGGTGGAAATAACTATGTGTTAAAACTGTCAACTGATCTACATGACCCAACACTAAAAAAAAATGTTATTAACAAGTATTGAGAGGTAGTGAACTTTTGTTCATAGACACCCTAAAGGAATTATGGATGAAACAGACTAAAGATTGTAAAAAGTAAGGGAGAAGGAGCACACTGGTAAGGAAACATTTCATAACTCATGAAGAGATATGGATCATTTGCAAACTTATTCAAACTCACCAAGGATCAGAAAGACTATACTATCAAACCTACAGACTTTTCTCTCTCCCTCTCTTCCTCCATCACTTTGTCTTCCTTCTTTCTTCCTTCCTTTCCTTCCTCTCCTTCTTTTCCTCCTTCCCCATCCCTTTCTCCTTCTTCATCCTCTTCTTTTTCCTCTTCTTCTCCTTTTCTTTCTTTTTCTTAGTGAGCATAGCAAGGATGACAAGGATATTATTATAAATTAGACATACTTATAAACAGCTACTGGTAGACTGAAGGACTACATCTTTAATTTTCCTTATTTTTCTTTCCTTTTTTCTCCCCACCCCCCTTTTCCTGTTTTAATGTTTCATTATGGAGATTTTCAAACACATAATAGGATAATGAACTTCCACATACCCATCACCCAGCTACAACTTTTATTTCGTCACTGGTATTGTTTCACCTATTCCCCTATTTTACTAACACTGTTTATTTTGCTGGAACATTTTAAATTCCCTCTTTTTAGAAGGCCACCAATCCTATTGGATTAGAGCCCCAACCTTATGACCTCATTTAACCTTAATTAGCCCTAAAGGCCTTATCTCCAAATACAGTTGCATTGGGGTTTCAATGTATGAATTTGGGGGTGGGGGGGGACACAATTTAGTCTATAGCAGCTACCTTAGACCCAGAGATGGAAACCACAGCAAAAATGCTCCACCCTCCTTGACTGCCTACCTTATGTTTTCAAGTCACTATATTTGGTCCTCTTTTGTCACAGAAGCTTAGCCTATTTCTTAACTGACTTTTCCATGTATATGTTTACAAAGCTACATGATGCAAGAAGAAAAGTATACAATGATGGCTTCTAAATGCTAAATGGCTGATTGCTACAAGGGTGGGAGAGGTAAATAAACTGAAATGCGAATATTGAGGCAAAAAGTTATCCAACAGCATTTCAAGTTTTACAATCTTATCAAACATTCAGATGACTATGGGAAATGTAGTTTTTCCCATTTTGTAAGTAAATGCCTAAAACAGTAAGAACCTTTACAGCAGGACTCTTAATTATAACGAAACATCACACAAATTCTAGCCCTCCAGACATACCAGTGTTTTTTCATTTCCTCCCTCCCTCCCTCCCTCCCGTGGTGGGGATGCTGTGTACCAGGGCAGACCAGGGAGTAAGGCACAACAACTACAGTCCCAGTGCTGCTGCAACATCTTTCCAGAGTTTTATTCTCAGTTCTTTCTGTAATCCAAGGCCAGAACAAGGGTTTCCTTATGAGAGGGAGGAATTTCCACAGTGACCTTGGAAGTTGTTCTCACCCCTCCTACTGGTAAAATGGGAGCAGGGGCCCCCATCGGTTCAAGACGGGGACCTTGGCTGTATGGTGATGCGGACAGACACAGCCTGGCAGTAGAAAGTAGCCTTTGCCCGCCTCCGCAGCAGGTTGGTGCTCCGGCTCCAGGAGGCACGGAAAGTCGGCACTCTGGCGGACCCCGTTCAGATCGCCCGGGGGCAGGTACTGGCCATGAGAAACTGGGTACACGAAAGGGCAGATGCTGGTGAGGCTGCCTTCCTCCTCCTCTGTGGCCACACGCTCTGGTGGTGGGAAGAAGCCCGGGTTTCCCAGGTCTTTGGTAGTCATGTAGGGTCTTTTAAAGGGAGGGTATCCATCCTCTAGCTTGGGGTTGGGGCCGCGGATGGGCCTATAAAACTCTTTTTCCCGGAGTTGGGTGTCCAGCTTCGCTTGCTGTGGGAACAAAGCACACATGAATGGAGGGCTGAGCGAGGTGAAAGGCAATGTAGCTTCCTTAGAAGTATCCAAGATAGAGCACACTTTTCTTTACTAAAAAATATTTTCTTTAACTGTGTATAGTGCCAGGTGGGTACTAGACTAATCAAGGGGATCACTTCCTAAATTATATAAATGTCTAACTACTATACCTTACACTTGAAACTAATATAAAATAATATTAAATGTCAACTGTAATTGAAAAAAATTTTAAGTGTAAATTTTTTTAAATTAGTTTCTGAATGGTAATATATATAGAACAGAGAAAAATACTAAAACAAGACAAAAGAGTTAATTGTGAAAAGCCTCTTTCCCACCTCCCTCCTGCCTTGGTTCCCATTTCCAGAGACAATCACTGCCATCAGTGTTTTTTTGTATCTTTCTAGAAATATTTTCTGTACATATAAACATATATGTACATATCCATGCCCCTGGTTTGTACATAAATGATGCATATAATAATTCCACTCTGCGCTTTGCTTCCACTTAATAATGTATCTCAGAAATTGTGCCACCTTTGTATAGATCTTATTATTATTTTTAGTGGAGATGCCTCAAGATAGGAAAAGATTTCTTAAACAAGACTTAAAAAGAGAAACGATAAAGGGAAAGACTGACACACCTGGCTATAATAAAATAAGAATTTCCATTCACTGAAAGACAGAGTGAAAAGACAAACCACAAACTGGAAGAGAGTTTTGTTATATACCTAATGGACAAATGAAAGATATCCAGAATTTAAAGGACTCTTAAAAATTAATAAGAAAAAGACAAGTAATTCAATAGAAAAATGGGAAAAAGATATGAAAAGACATTTCACAGAATAAATACTCATAAACAAGTAAAAAGATGCAGAGCCTCATTAATAATCAGGGAAATGCGAATGATGACAAGAAAATGTTATTTCAAACCCACCAAATTGACAAAATTTTAAAACTTTGATAATACCAAGCAATGGCAAGATCAGAGAGCTATAGGAGCGACTACCTCTGCTGATGAGAAAGTAATTGATGCAACCACTTTAGAAAACGGTGATGTCCCTTCCCTATGACACACAACTCCACAGCTGGGATAGGTGAACTTGTGCATGTGAGGCTGTGCCCCATCTTCATTGCAGCATTCGGGGGTGAGAGGGTAACAAAAAAGTAATTAACTCAGTTGTTGGCCAATAAGAGAAGGGACAAATACATGGTGGCATATTCATGCAATGTAATACTATACAGCAGAAAATGAAGAACATGCCATATGTTCGGCAAAAAATAAAAGTAACAGAAGATTACAAATAATATGATCCAATATATATTAAAGTGTATAAAAGGCAAACCTAAACAATTTGTTTAGAGGTAATATATACCTATAGTGTAAAATTACTTCTTTAAAAAACACATACATAGGGAATGATTAACCCAAAACTCAAAACAGTGGCTACTCTGGAGGTGAGGGGAGGGATATGAGCAGGAAGGAGCTCATGGGGGCCCTAAGGTACTGTTAATGCTACCTGATAATGGGTAAATTGGTGTTTAGCTTATCAATGCCATTTAAGCCATAAGCATAAATTATTTACACTCTTCTGTGCATGACTTATATTCGGTGTACATTTTAAACACACACACACACACACACACACACACACACACACACACGACCCCTTAGATCTCCTGGCATTGCGTATTGTTCTAAATAAGAGCCTCTAACGTCCACGCTCATTATAAACATGAAATAAAGATGATTTCAGTGGACAGCTGAATGGAAAACAAGACAGTGACTTCTTACCTCATGCGGAGTGACCCTGGAGTACTTGTGCTTCCCGTAGGGTTTATAGTTGACCATGTAGGAGCTTTGGTACATGTCTAAATCCACAGGGGCCTAAAGGGCAAGAGTGAATATAAACCAAAAGATCCCATCTTGGTTTTCCTGCACTTAAAGACATTCAGAAGCCTGGCATTCGGAGTCCTTCATGATCTGGCTTCCACTGGCCTTTCCCACCCACCCTTGGCTCCCCTCCATGGCCTCTGTACTCCAGCCTCTCTTCACCCATGCCTGGCACATGCTCTTATCCCCTGCTGGAAACACTAGTTGCACTCCTCACCAGCTGGCGAACTCCTACATATCCTTCAACACCCAGATTAAATCTCTCCCCCAAAACATCTCTCCCACCCTTTTATTCTCCACCTCCCAGAAATCAAATTCTTTCTCCTCTGCTTTTATAGCATATTTTATATCCCTCACTACAGCAGTTATTGTGGTGTATTGTAATTGATTTAATGAAATACAATAGATTAGAACTTAATTTTAGGCATCTCTGCAGCAGTGTCTGACACTGAGGATACCTAATAAATACATGCTGAATAAATAAATGAACCTCCAGAAAATTGTAAAACCTTAGCTTTCTTTTGTTTAAAAAGAAAAGCATTTAAGAATAATGACCAGAGGGAGGCCCAAAGAGCCTAACACTCACCTGTCTGGGGTACACCACACCTGCCATCGTAGATGACCTAGGCACAGACAAGTTGGTTAGCTCTGCTTATTGTCACAGGCAGAAGCAGCAGCCACTGTCCACAGAGCTGTGCCAACCAAGCACTACTTCCTCAGTCCTCTTAACCCCGCCTTGCACATTATTTAGTCATCCAGGAGTTGGTGGTGGCAGCAGGGATAAATGGGCTGGTGGACAGGGGCCCTGGGACAAAGGGGTTGGAGCAGGATCCAGAAAGACTTGCAGCTGTTAAGAACATCTGATTTGCCTCTTAAGCAGAGGTGAATCTACTAGCAGGGCAAGTTGTGTGCTGGTTAATGTTTAACTATTACCTTTAAGGGGCAAATTAACCCTGGTTTATAGTATTTGCCAGTTTTTGTGACTTAAATACTCTCACCATGGCCCATTTTGAGCTATCAGCATAATGTCACTGATGATGATGTGCGCAGGATCAGCTCTCAGAGCCAAGATGAGCTGACTCCGGCACACAGTTCCCACCAAACTGGGACTCTGAACTACCTGGAGGGAGCAAGGTTCAAGCCTAGGACTTAGAGGCACCCCGATTCAGGAGCACGAGCCATGTTTTCTGGTGGAGATTGGGGGGTATCCAGCCTGAAGACAGTTGCGAGGCTCTGAGTTCTCAGTTGAATGGTAGTGGGTGTAGGTGCAACCCTGCCCCTTGCTCCCCAGCACTGAAGTCCTGCAGAGAGTCCTTACTGCCAAGGCACTGGGGAGCTCCCTGGGGACACGCCTTATCTTGTGTTCATGGACCCCTAGGTTCTTGATTGGTAATCCATTTCATTCCCATGGAACCCTGCCCTGAGTCCCACTCCATTCAGTGGGCTGTGGCCCAGCAGGGTGGTTGCCAGACCTCAACTGACCTCTGTGTCTCGTCCTTTTTGTGCAAGATAGCACCTCTCCTGCGGCTAGGGACCAGCTTCAGTGCAAATGGCACCTTACCCCTCCTCTGCCAAAGGGAAGATAATGCTCCTGTCCTTCCAACTCCAAGTGCCCTGCTTCATGGAGAGGACTGCTACTGTGTCCTTCTGCCACACCTGTCTTTGAGATAAACCCTGAACTGCATGATGCAGTCTGTTTTGGTCACAGCTCCTAGTCATTGTGATTGGATGACTGACCAACCTCCCGCATGTCAGATCCCCTCTCCCTGTCTCACCCCTCTTACATGGAGCCACTGGTGTCCCAGGACACCTGAGCCGACACGAACCCCGGCAGCATCAGAAAGTACCTGGGAGGCAGGGCTTTCCAATACTCTACAGAATCGATCTATCTCCAAGAGAAGGAGACAAGCAGAACCTATGTGAATTTTGACACCAAACTGTGTGTGACTGAATCCACTTTATACCAAAGCCCCTCTAAGGCCTCTGTTGCCTGAAAGCCTCGCTCACCCCTCTTCCATCTGTCAAAATTCCACCGTCTTTCATACTCATTAGGATACCCTAATCCAAAAATGAAAAGTAACAATTGTTGGCAAGGAATTGGACTAATTAGAACCCTTGAAATTGGAACCAGCATTGCTGGTAGAAATGTAAAATGGTATAGTAGTTTGGTGGAAAACAGTTTGGTGTTTCCTCAAAAAGTTAAACATAGATTTACCACATGATCTTGCAATTCTTCTACTGAGAATATATCCCAAAGAATTGAAAGCAGTGGCTTATACAGATACTTGTACACCCATGTACATAGCAGCATTACTCACAATAGTCAAAAAGTGGAAGCTACCCAAATGTCCATCTACTGATGGATAAACAAAAATGTGGTATATACATACAATGGAATTTATTCAGCCTTAAAAAGGAAATTCTAATACATGCTACAACATGGATGAACTGTGAAAAACATTAAGCTAAGTGAAATAAGCTAGCCATAAAGGACAAATATTGTATGATATCACTTGCATAAGGTACTAGAGTCATCAAATTCCTAAAGACAGAAAGTAGAACCGTGGTTGCCAGGGGCCACAGTGAGAGAGGAATGAGGAGTAATCATTTAATGAGTATAAAGTTTCAGTTTAGGAAGATGAAAAAGTTCTAGAAAAGATAGTGGTAATGATTGTACAACACTGAAATGTCCTCAATGTTGCTAAACTTGTATACTTAAAAATGGTTAAAATAATACATTTTGTTATATATATTTACAATTTTTAACCCATTTCCTGTTTAGAAAAAAAAGTGCAGCTTGCTGCCAGCATTAATTTAATTAACATAAATATGCTCTTTTGAGGCTGATGCAAATCCGACTGGTTTTCAATGTGAAATAAAATGTAAAAACTGTTCTTGGAGTTATTTCTAAACAGGACTTGTCTCTGACCCTAATATAACAGAAACGTATACATAAATGGGATTCATCAAATGGATCTTTGGTTAACAACTGGTGGAGAATGTTAACATCACGTGTAGGAATGCTATGTTTCCTAGGATTTGACATTTTCAGCAATTGAGAATTATTGTATTTTGTAAATGGAAATACCACTACTAAAAACAGAATGCTATAAATAGAATGATGTCATTTGGTCATTTGTTTCCACAGACTATTGATATACTAGAGTGATATGAAAATAATAATAATAAAAGCGAGATATTTCATGGCAAACTTTGTGGGTAAGGTTAGAATCGTAATCCACGAGTTATCTTGGGGTAAACGCTGTAGCCGCGAATGCCACCAGTGAGTATTCTTGGCACAAACGGGAAATGGGTTTAAAAAAGGTTTAAAAAATGAGTTAAAAAAGGCCACTCTCTTTAAGGGCCACCTCCTCAAGGAAGATCCCTTGGTCACTCACTAGATGCCATCATAGACCCCTTTCATTTATTCAATCAGTATTTATTGAGCACTTATTTATTGGACACTGTTCTGAACTTTGTGGATTCAACGATGAATAAAATAGATGAAAATCCCTGCTTGCACAGAGCTCACAATTCTGGTGAGAACAAAACACAAAGTAAACAAAGTAAAAAGCAATTGAGCCTCCAGCAAATCAATGAGGTGACATGTGAATGAATGAATGAATGAATGCACTTCATATGCAGAGTCTGAGAGTCTGAGAAGGCCTCCCTGGGAAGTGCCATGAAAGCAGAGATCTGAAGTGTAGAAAGAACCAGCCATGCAAAGATCTGGAGGAGGGGGTATCTTAGCTTAGGGATTAGCAAGTGCAAACCCTATAAGACAGGACAACTTGGAGCAGGAAGGGACAAGGAAAGGAGTGGGTGAGGACCTGAGGCCAAGAGAGGGAGTCTGTTGTGAATCTCAGACTTCCCCTTTCTGTCCACAGCGGTTTATCAGTTTCCCTCTAGAGAACTTTAGTGATCATGATTTACTCTTGGGAATCATGTGGTTTGGGTGGTGCTGATCTTACTCTAGTTCTAAATGGGCACATTGTCTCCAGAATATTCCATCTTCTAGGCCCAAACTGGGCTGATGGGCATCATCCTTCAACCCCTGGGAAAGAGGCCCTCTTTCTGAGAAAGTAGACATTAAGAACCATGTGAACCTGGAGCCGCCAAATCCATCTTTGCACCATATGGAGGGAGCCTGGCCAAGAAAAAATCACCAGAGAAAAGAAGATCCAAGAGATGGAGACAGTGACAGCATTGTGAGGACACTGAGCCCCTGGATACAACCATGCCTGAAGCTTGAACAACATCTAGACTTTGCAGTTTATGTGAGCCAATATATTCCTTCTCTTGCTAAAGTCAATTTTAATTGAGTTTATGTAACTTGCAGCTGAAGCAGTCTCAACAAATTCAAGGTTGGAGAGCTAAAGTAGTTAGTTATTTCTCATAACAAACTGTGGGACATTATGGTAAAGAACTGGGTTTTACTCAGTTTATCCCTCAGTGCACTGTCACTTAAGCTTAGGGATTAAAGAGGTGTTTGTGAATTTAATAAAACTAAAATAAATGGCGCGCACACACACACACACACACACACACACACACACACAGACACACACAAATCAGTAAAAAAACCAGAATGGCTACAGAGATAGAAGCAAAGGGACCAGCGAGGCCATAACGAGTGATTTTTGTGCCTTAAGGATATATTTTTTCAGGAAAATACTACCAACTAGATTTTGGAGTCCTGACTTCAGCTCCTGAGACTTACTATCCCCATGTCATTGGATAAATCATGTAAGTTCAAAAGAAGTCAGTTTGATCAGCTATAAAACAAGGATATAATATACACCTGAAATGAATGTCGGAAGCTGCATGGATATGCGTGTGAAGGTATTTGGTATTCTTCATGCCAATATTCACCCATATTTTCTGAGTGTCTACTCTATGCCAGAATTTGTACAGGGGTCTATGATTATAGTAAAGAAATTAAAGTTTCTGTCTTCATGAAATTACAGTATAATTGGAGACAAATATATTATATAAATAATTACACAAGTAAGTCTTTAATTACAATTGTGACAAGTGCCATGAAAGAGACATATAAGGTGCAGGAACCTGATCCAGTGGTGGGGGCTGGTCAGGGAGGACCTACTTCAAATGGTGACATTTTAACTTGGTCCAAAAGACAAAGGAAAATTCTCAGGCCTGTGTGACTGGTCTTGTGTGGAAGAGAGAGGCTACTCTGCAACAGCAGGATGATGTGGGACAAGTGTGGCTCCAGATGAGGCTGGATAGAGAGGTGGGGACTTTGTCTAGTGGTACAGGAGGACTGGTTGGCTTTCTCCTGAGAATAATGGGAAGTACTGAAGAGTTTAAGCAGGAGGATGATGCGATGGGATGTGCATATCACAAAAATCACTGGTGGATAGCCATTTGGGTGAAGGGGAAGAGAGGATACAGGGAGATGAGTTTGAAGGCCCCGGGATGACTATGGTGGCTGGGACAGGTTGGAGGACATGGTGGTGGATATGGAGAAAGGTGCGTAGATTCAAGAAGTGCTCTGCAAGTAAGCTCTATAGAATTTAATCAATATTAGGAAGCAGCAGGGACAAGACAGAGAAGTATCAAAGATGTTTCCTAGACATTTGGAATAACTCAGTGGGGGTTGATGGTCTTTTGAGGAGGTGGGACATGCTGAGGGAGGAGCCAGTCTGGGGAATAGGACCATCGTATCGTAGTTCTGTAGCCTGTGTGGCTTCCAAGTGGAGAAGGTGAGGTAACATTTGAGTAAAAGGGTCTATAGCTCAGAGAAGAAAGGTCTGGGTGTGTTAGTGATAGGAGTGACGTTTGAGGCTGACAGAGAGGATATACTGCATGCTGTAGCCTTCCACGCAGCCCTGCACCGCACTGCTGCCCTAAAGAGCATCGGCGTCTCCCCGAAGGCGCCGTCAAGCACAAAGGGAGGGAAAATCAGGCCAGAGGAGTGAAAAGGTCACGGGGTCCATGTACTCAAGTCTTTTTATTTCCCTGTGTTTGTCACGCTGTGTTGGGTCTTTGCTGAATCTCTCGGCTTCACAGTTAACACAGCAATGCTCCTGCGTCAACCTGCAGGAGTGGGGTTACTCACTGAGCAGGTGCAGGCCAGTCTCCTCAGGAGCTTCACTGTCCTGGGTTGGTCACTGAGAATTGAAATACTTCCTCCATCTAGACAACATGATTATGAACTGTTTTAAGCTTGCACTGAAACATTGCAAAGTGTCACGTTGTACCACTTTTTAAGATTTTACAGTGTGACACATTATTTTTCCAAAGTACAAAGCACATGGATGTTTCTCATGCTTCTCGCTGTCTCTTTTAGCAGCATGTAAAGGCAGATCTTTTTAATATTAATAAGAGATAAAAAATAAACCAGAAAACAAACCTTGCCTTTTTAAAAATAAATTCTAAATTTCGTAAAGAGTTGGGTTCAAATAGTGTAGGGTAAGACAAACTACATTGCATAATAGAAAATGATATGAATGTATTTATAAAAGCATGGTTTGAGTGAAGTGAACGTTGTTAAAAAGCACATGAAAAAAGTGTGTGGACAAAATTGAATAAACGGTGTACAGAAATCACAGGGCAGACCAGAGGTTCTCTGCAGAATCCTCCACTCCTTCCTCCAAGATATTCACTTCTAAATCTTAATTTTCTTATCTATAAAACAATTGGCCCAATACATAGTCACAGGGTTAGATGAGAAAACTAAAGGAGAAAAACATGCACATAGTCCGGAACGCTGCAAGAGTTTAATTATCTCAACCTTCGTTTATCTGAAAGAGATTCCACCTGGCTTTCCCAGGAGGGAAAGCTGAGTTTCTGTCTATGCAAATTCAGCTTGTTAATATTGTTAAATCACAGGAGGAAATTCTTCTCCCAAACCAGAAGCCCTCAAGTTCCTCCAGGTTTATATTAAAGGGATTACAATCCATTTCCTTCCTAATACGCTAATGCGCTCTGGGAAGCCCTCAGGCCAGGGATTAAAGCATTTACGCCTTTAATTAGGAGCAAACCTTCCCTTAGAACCTGAAACACAAACAGCAAGTCAACACTACAAAGGCCTCTTTCCAGACCAGGGGATATTGATCCCTCTCTGGGAGCCAGGAGTCTCCCAGGGTTTAGCAAACGCCGCCTTTCCCAAACTGGGTGACTTAGCCGGGAGGGCCCTCAGCAGAAATAGAAACCCCTTCCCGGGAAGAGCAAACAAACAAACAGCAACAGAACAGTTAATCAGAATTAGCCCTTTTGGGCACAGCAGGGCGGGTGGGAAGGAGCAGGACACTGGGTTGCCCCACAGCCTTGCTCTTCAACCAGGTCATTAGTGTGCAAGTGGACTGCTCTGAAAATTAAATGTGTTGTACTTCAAGAGATGTCTGTCCCCACATGGATGCCCTCATTAGCCCCAAACACAGTGTCTGCCAGCCTTTTCCATTTTAGATTTATAGAAACTAGGTGAGTCACCTAGTGCAGGGCTCCTTCAAGAGATGCTCAGTGACCATGTGCTTCAGAGTCCTCTGGGATACATATTAAAAAACAGATTTCTGCTGCTACTTTCTATGTCAGACTCTCTGAGAGAAGAAGCCGATCCCAGAATGTACCTTTTCACAAGCTTCACTGAGGATTGTTATGATTCTTATGAAGGCATAGGAGGAAACTATGGCTGGGTCACCCCTACTCTTTATAGAGCGGGGAGCTGTGTCCCAGTGTCTTCCAGGGACTTGTTGAGACAAGGGCATACAGCCAAGCAGGGCCCAGCCTGGGATGCGCACAAGGTGGCAGATGTGCACAGTATAAGAGAAATGCTATCAAGAGAGCTCATGAAGTGGTGAAACTGAGGTTAAGAACTTGGGGCTGTCTGCTTCACTGGTTCAGTTTGTGAGTACCGGCTGCCTCAGGTGAGCAAGGTGTGGTGCTAGATGCTGTGTGTATAAAGTAGGAATGGGGTGTTGTTGGGGTGATGATGAAAGATGAAAAACAAGGCTCCTGCCATCTAGCACTTTACACACAGGTGAGGAGAAGGAGGAAGGAAGTGCCTAAAGAGAGAAATGAGCAAGCACAGGTAGGGCGGCGCAGAGGCAAGGGTTATTTGGGTACAGTGAGGGGGCTGCAGAAATGGCAAGATGTGGTGATGAAATCAGCTCTTAAATAAAGAGCCTCCTTTTGTCCAAATCTGGCCTGTCACTGAAGGTTCAGCCAACTCCTGACCTTTGGTTCAAACCGCTTCCTGCCCACTCCTCCTTGCCCTTATCCCTTTTTTCTGAATATTTATCGCACCCCACCAGATATCTGTTACTAAATTGGTGCCATTTCCATGTCTTAATTTAGTTATGCACTTTTTACTTCGCCAAAAGATTTGAACTGCCTTTTGCCTCTCGATTTCCTCTGAGCCTGCCAGACTAGGCCAGTAACTGTGAGACCCTCAACACTGCTTTTTGGTTGTTTGGGAGATTTTTAAGGTCAGGCTGGTGGGGCAAACGGGCTGGACACTGAAGGCCCTCAGTGCTAGACTAAGGACTGGGGGACTTTCAGAGGGAGGTTGTCTGGAGAGAGGAAAGAGTTTGAGAGTCAGATGATTTTTCATTTGAAGTCACTTCTGTCACTTACAAACCATGTGTTCTTGGGTATGCGTCTTATAGTTTCTTCTCAATTTCCTTAGTAAGTGGTAAAAGGGGAATGGAAATATCTCCTTGCAGGGGAATGGAGTAAAATTCTGAGAACGTCCTACTCAGCACGAGACTGAAGAAACAAGTGTGGACCACGTTGCTCAATAAAACGTGAAGAAATGGCCTTTTTAAAGACCAGTGGGGGAAAAGTATACAGCACAGACAGGAAAGAGGAGAGTACAGGAAAAATGACAGCAGCTGGAGGGTCCTGCAATCAGCCAGGCACTTGAGAATGGACTGGATATTTGGCGATAACAGTAATGACACCTCACATCCTCTGTGCTCAGTACTGTCCTCACAGCTTCGCTGTAACCCTACAATATAGATCCTTTTTATTCTTCCCATTTTGTAAATGAGGAAAATGAGGCACAGAAAGCAAGTGATTTATTCAGGGTCCCACATAGCTAATAAGTGACAGAGGCAGGATTCCAGCCCCTACCGCCTGGGACTGGAATCTATGTGCTCAGTCACTGGGCCATGTGGCCTTTGTGCACCTGGAGAAGAAGAAGATGGGGTCTACAGATGGCAATCGACATGCTGGAATTTGGGGGATGGCCTTCTTTTCAAACGATGTCCTGAAACTCCCTGAGAATGTGGAAGGCGGTTCCTGATCTGGGGGCTGGCACCTGCTGTTTGGCCGTGGTGTTCTCCTGTTGAACATAAGCAACTTCATACAAACCCACTTCACACAAGACCACTGTGACCACAGTGGATTAGATAAAAACAAGACCCCTCTATAACTGTGTTGAACACACAAAGCAAGAACATTATGCAAGACACAAAAAGGACTGAACATTGCCCAGTCCTGGCTACTGAGCTGCTGCTGCTGCTTTAGCCTCAGCTTATTCCTTCTGCCTGATGAACAAGAATTATAGGTACCTGCTTTCCAACGACAGTGTCTAATCCAAAGCAAGGCCCTGCTTCTTTGAGTCCTCCCCCAAGTCACCTAACACAAACCCAAGTCCTATAATAAACACCTTCTGGCAGCACATTCTGACAGATCCCTGTTGTGTCTTCTCCTTCTTTGCAACTAGACATAAACCCAACTTGTCAAATTCCAGGAGGGCTCTTGATGGTCTTTGGATAGATGTCACTGACATCTCATTGGAAATCTCAGTGTTTCAGTATCCCAGCTCTTCCCCAGAACACTTCTTCCACTCAGCAGCCCAACCTTCATCAGGGTATGCCAGAGCGGGGGCCTCAGATAGGTCACCAGAATCATCTTTGGCTGCTTCATTTTTGCATTTCTGTGATCTCCTCAGCAGAACATGGAAAGAATTATTGGTAACAGTGTGGGTGAAGATTATATCAATACCAAAGAACTGTTAAGAACAATAGATTACAACAATTTCTCAACAATGGTTGAGGGCAGTAGACAAGGGAACAATTGGTCATGTCTAGCATGGTGATTGGCAGAGAGAGCTCAGACTGCAATTCTTCATTTGTTATATTTCATTGTTCAGAAAAGCTTCCGTTCTTTCAGCAATGCTCAAAAACATTTAAAAAAAATTCATCTAGATTATCAGCTTATCTTTTGCTCAAGGAGGTGGAATTGGAATGGGAAATTGTAATCCTCAGGGTCTCTTTCTTATAATAAATCTAAGATGCATTCTTTGAGGGCTCAGTGACTATTGATTATAATTGTGTTGATGATGATGAAGATAGTAGTGGTGAAGAGTCTATGCCTAAAATAGTTAGAAAAATATTGTCCCTGAAAGATCTTACTCTGCCTCACAGTTACCTCAATATATTAGCGGTACTTATTTTGTCTCCTTGTACTTCTGTCAACTTTCCTAAATTCTTTCAAATGCTTTTTGGGCCATGAGTCTGGGGTCAGTAGTGGGTCGGGCCATTTAGATGTTGAAAGGGCAAGGTGATCAGTAAGTCACACCCCCATTCCCTCCCTGCCTGACCTGGCACTGGCAGTATAATCTGTGAGAGGATCTCCCTTCATGCCATCACATCAGAATAAAGTGACGAGAGGAGCACCTTCCCTAGGAATCATGTTGACAGATTGGTCAGTCACTTTGAGGTCAGCTCTCCTCATACCTCATAAGGCAAACCTGACAGTGGCAGGTTGGGAAAAAGACTGACTTTTTTAGTCATACTTTCAAGATAAGTTGGTGGATCTTAAAATGTGGTCCTTGGACCTCTGGAAGTGATTGCTAAGAATAAAAAATCTCAAGACCTCACTTCATATCTTCCTAATCAGGATTCAGTGGTAGAGGCTGGAGCCAGGCATGGGATCCGCATGTAAAACCAGCTCTCAAAGGAATTCTTTTGTATCCTGAAGTTTGGGGACAACTGAGGAAGACCTTGGTGATATTTTGCCCATAGGCGAATCTTTCAGGATCCCATGATGACTGATTATATCTTTGCGTGAAGCATTTTTGCCAACACTCGAGTGACCCTATATCCATTCCATTATCCTGGTGTAGAGAATAATTAGAAATAAATAAAGCTTGATTTAAGTGGGCCCCTCTGTGTATACTCCAGCATAAGATAAAAAAGAAAACCAATACTAGGGAAAAACATAAGAAAACTTCAAGACATATTGTCTAGATACATGCCATTTTCTGACTCAGCAAACATTTATTAGACAGAGAATTTGTGAAAAAAAAAAGTTTTAAAACTTGGAAAAAAATTTCTTCCCTATTTATGTTAATTTGTAACATGTAGTATAACAGAATTTTGTTTTTCCCTATTCTTTTTACCAAACTTTTTGTGGAAACTGTTTTATTGTTTAAAACTAACGAACAACCTATGCGTAACAACACCAGGAAGCTTTCCCTCCCTTCCTTCCCTTCCGTCCCTCCCTCTCTCTTTTCATTCCTTTCTCTCTACAAATATTTATTGAGTACCTGCTCTGTGCCAGATATTGGAAATATATTAGTGAACAAAGAATATGCCTTTACCCTTTGTGATTCCACTCTCTAGATTTTATATATGTAACTAATCACATAAATATAACTATACAAATGATTAGAAATGATGCATGAACATACCAGATCCATAGCAGTCCCTACCAGTGACTGTGGCTCAGGGAAACAGCATAGCTCTGCAGGGAGCACAGACTTAGGTTCAGTTCAGCTGTCTTACCATTTGTTGGTGTGATTCCTGAGGCAGGTTCTTCAGCTCTGCATCATCTTACAGAAAACGCAGATAAGAATGCTTATTATGTAGAGTAGTTAAGTGGATTAAAAATAATATTTATAAGAATATAGGTAGTATTAGAAATAACATATAATAATATAGTATATATATCATAATTATATACATATACATATATACATATATACATATATGTATATAATTATGTATATATGTATATACATATACATATATACATGTGTATATATACATACATATATATATGTATACACACACATACATACACATTACCTGGGGTACAGCAAAAGCTCAACAAATGATAGACACTGTCTCCACCTCCAAAGAAACTCAACATTAAAAAAAAAAAATCACATTTACAATTCATTATAATTCTTGGTAAATCTATCAGGTCAAAAAATTAGTTTCACTCCCCCAAAACTTGTTTTTCCTTATCTTTCTGAAGAGGGTCACATATCAGTCCAAGACAGAAAATCAAGAGCAACCCAGTTAATCACCAGGTCCTGAAATGTGTCTGTTTTTCTCCCTGCCCTTTTTCTAACCACCATCAATTTTAGTGATATGGGCCCCTGAAATGGGTTTCTAATTAGCTTTTCTGCTACTGCTCAATTCTGTACATGCAAACAGGATCATCTTTTTTTAAAGGCCAAGTATAATATGTTCATTCTTGGGTGACAACCGCCTCTGTTCCCTACTGCCCTTAGGATAAAACCAAGCCACTTCACCTAATCCACAGGACCTTTCTGGCTCCAGCCTCAGTCTGCCACTTAGTCACTCCTTGCTTCTTCCACCCCAACATCACACTGAAGCCAGTCCCTCAGACATGCCAAGCAATTGCTGGACTCCAGGCCTTTGTACAGTCTTCCTCTTTCTCTTTACACAGCTAGTAACTTTCCCCTCAACTTGTCACTTCCTCTAGGAAGCCCTCCTTGACTCCTACTACAGCATGTAATGTGCCTCCATGGTGCTCCCAACTTCCTCTTCCTGATGCTTATCACATGTCTTGGCAGTTGGGGTTCCAACTCTGGCCCTAATACTTAGTCATAAAGCCCTAAATAAATTGACCAAACTGCACTGGGCCTCAATTTCCTCAGCTGTCATGGATAATAATAGTACCTACCTCACAGGTGTGTGGTGAGGATTAAATGAGATCATGCATGAAAGTGTTTAGCAGAGTGACCTGGCTTACTAAGAATAAATGCTGGCAATTATGATAGTTGTCATAATCACTAAGGGCAGGAGCCATTCTGGTTGCCTGCCCAACGTCCATTACGTCCTTCAGCATTGCATCACCATTATGCACTTTCGGTAGAATAATCTTGACTGCCAGCTGCACGGATGAGATCTGATTCATCTCAAACTTCAGTGTGCATCGAAATCTCCTAGGCTTGTTAAGAATAGATTGTTGGACCCCACCCCTAGAGTTTAGGTTCGGTTTCTTATCCCAAGGATTTGCATTTTTTGGCAAATTCCCAGGGGATGCTGGTGACCACACTTTGAGTGGCCTGGTCTAAGCCAAACAGAGTATCTTATTTCCTTTGCCTTATGATTGAGTCAGGGATGAACACGGGGATTTATGATGGTCCAATGATTGCAGGAGAGCAGCTCTCCCCTTCCGAAATGTAAAGCAAGTAGCTTCAGATGTTGCTGGTAGCCACGCTGCAACCATGTAAGATGGTTTAAGCAAAATAGAAGTCAACCCTAGACTGGAAGTGATACACAGAAGACAGAAGGCCCAGGAGAATCACAGAGAAATGAAGTAGAGTCTTGGCTGAACAATGCTTGAAGCCTCAGATCTCTGCACTTTTTAGTTCCTGGAATTAAGTTCTTTTTATTGCTTAAGTCAATTTATGTTGAGCCATCTGTTACTTGCAACCAAAATCTTCTGAACTGAGACATTGTCTTTGAGAGTGAGAACTACATTTGTCCCCCCAATATTCCATGCTGTGCCTGAGCCTGGCACAAAGCAGGAGCTCAACAAATATGTGTCGGTTAGTGCAAGGATGTCCACTCTCTTCTCACAGAGGACCTGGCAGTAACCTTAGCTAGGCTTAGGAGCAGTCCTAGAGCTGGCCTGGGTCTACTTCTACCTGTTCTCTCTTCTGCTATCCCTCATCTGAGTGTCTCACTCCTCCTTCCCTGGGCTGAACCGTGCCTGGCTTGTTTC
This sequence comes from Eidolon dupreanum, assembly GCA_028627145.1. Classification (NCBI taxonomy): domain Eukaryota; kingdom Metazoa; phylum Chordata; class Mammalia; order Chiroptera; family Pteropodidae; genus Eidolon; species Eidolon dupreanum. Next base: position 50,625,260 of record CM053515.1, on the reverse strand, counting down.
GGGCCTTGCTCGCCACCACCTTAGGCTACTGCCTTGCAAATGTTCTGATTCTGCTTTTAGTAATGAGTCTTGATCATCTGATTTTCATAGAAAATTTTCCTTTCTTACCCTGAGCTTTGCAGAATGAGGCCGCCTGCTTTAACTATTAACAGAGGGATGCAGAATGTGCCCAGTAATACTCTGTCCCTCACCTAACCTGGGCACTGTCTTGGGCTTTCCACTACATTGGTTTTTTCTGGGCATGGTGGTGATGGCTTGAGCAGTTAAAACTCCCTTCAGTGAGAAGTCCCTTGTATTAGTTTCTGAGGGCTGCCAGGAGAAATGATCACAAATTTGTTGGCTTAAAATGACAGTAATTTATTCACTCACAGATCTGGAAGCCAGAAGTCCGAAATCAAGGTGTCAGCAAGGCTGTGCTCCCTCCGAAGGCTCTAGGGGAGGACCCTTCCTTGCCTCTTTCAGTTTCTGTTGTCCCCAGGGGTTCCTTGATTTGTGGCAGCGTAAGTCTAGTCTTCACATGGCCATCTTCTCTGTGTGTCTCTATATGTCTCTTATAAGGACACTCTTCTCAGATTTAGGGCCCAACCTAATTCAGTATGATCTCATCTCCCTTACCTTAATCACACCTGCAGGGACCCAATTTCCAAATACGGTCACATTCTGAGGTCCCTATTTTGGAGACCCTATTTAAACATATCCCTTTAGAACAGGGGCTTTGCTTAAAAAAAAAAAAAATCCCCACTGCTCTGGTAACACCACTAAACACTGCCTGGCAGTCCCCGCAAGATTCCGAACCTGGCCACTGAGTGATAGTGAGCCACAAAGGCACGCCGCAGCTGCACCTCAGACCACCTGTCCCTTCCTTCATACTTGCACCTTCCAGCTTCTACACATCAGCAAATGTGGTGCCATACCCTCTTTGTTCCTACGCTCAAATCACAGAGAGGCAGAACAGGCAGGGTCTTTGGAGATGCTGCGAAGCCCCTACCCCAGCTCCTTGCACATGTCTTTTCATTCTTCGAGACTTCACATGCCAGAATGTCCCAGGCAGGGGAAGCCTTCTCCCAGGTCCAGCATAGTACTTCTGAAGCATTCCTCACCTGCCCTTGTGGATGGCCCCTGCTCTTCGAGGCCAGTAGCACCTGGCTCCACCCCTCAAAACCCCAACGTGTCCTGGACATCTACCCACCTCCTGATTTCTATCAGCCTTGAGTGCAGGCTTTCCTTTCTATCCATCTCCATCCTCATCAGGCATGATTCCAGGTTGCTGTAAGGTCCATCCCACAGCCCAGCCACAGGGTTCTGTCACCTCCTCAATGCCAATAAAGTTCTCCCCTCCACTTTAGCTTCATCCCTCTAAACCTTAAACACTAACACTGCACAGCCCCAAACACAAACTCAGTTCCAGCAGGATTCGTCACTCTTCTGAAAACACTGTGCTTTCATCAATTCCACTAGTCTCTCGTCCATTTCATTTTTAATCTCCTTCTGTTTCAATCTCTTCCCTCCCAACCTCACCCCCATAGCCCATCACTTCAGCCACTCTCTCGTCCTCAAGGTCCCTTACTAGTCTTCATGTGTTGCAACAGATCAACAGAATCCCAAATTCAGATCATCCAACTGTTGCCTTCTCGACACCCACACCCAGAGCTTCCAAACATCTCTGTTAGGACATCTGAAACTCAGCACACCCAAATGGAGAGTGTCCCTTCCTCGGCAAGCCTAGCCACACCTAGTACCACTCTGGTAGTAACAGTGGTAGTGATGACAACAATATTTATAGCTACACATTTTTTAGATGCTACAACAGGCATTGTAACCCCATCAGTGGCACTTTCACCCTTGCCATAAGCCCTCTCTTACAGACGAAATGACTGAAGCTCAGAGAATTTGTGTAATTTATTCAGACTCATGCGAGTGACTCAAAAGTAGACTATCTGATCTCTACAGAAGGTCTCATTGGTCCGGTAGGCCTGGGAGTTGGTTTAATGCCTCCTCTTCCCTCGCTCACATCAGTAAGTCTTATTGCTTCTACCTCATTCCTTCCTGCCCCCCCTCCCCCACTCCAATCTTTCCATCTCTCTCCATCTTCATAATGCTTCTTGGTTCTCATCATTAGCTCTTCTCCCCTGGATTGCCGAAAAAACATCTAGTCTTGCTCTCCTAGTCCACCTTCACCCTGCTGTCCCAGGACACTTCCTGGAGCCTCAATTTGCACCTTCTAATGGGCTTCTTGGCAAAGGAAGTCATGACAGGGCCATAACTCTTCCTAAAGCTAAAGAAAATATGACACTCCGAGGCACAATGTCCATGTATAAAACCGCATACACTTTTATTTATTACTAAGCAATGAATTGACAAATATGTATGAAAACACTACTTAGGGTCTCACTGAATCTGAGAATAAAACAGAGACCAAGACACAGCTTCTAAAAATTGCCTAGTGAGTTTTTTAGAAATTCTGGTGCCTGGGCCTCACTCACCCCCAGAGAATTTGACTCGGTGAAACTGGAGAAGGGCGAGGGAGTCTGCATTTTGAACAGGCACCCAGATGATTCTGTTGCAGGTACTTCATGTACTTAGTGAAACAGTGACATTGAAGAGTTATCTTCAAGAGGTAATTCTAATGCAGGGAAATAAGGCCGACGAAGGGTCCTGTGGAAGCCCAAAGGAGGGGCTCAGAACTCAGAATAACTGTGTGGTAGGGATGGTGAGGGCATAGAAAAGTTAAGTGTTTAACTTTTACTTTCTTTATCTCCCCATTGCAACCCGAAATTACCTTGCTTGTGTATTTATTTGTTTGTAATTAGCTGCTGGTAGGCTTGCCACCATGATGCCCCAAGGCCTGGCTCAAGGGTAAGAGAAGAATGGTCCTCTTTCACTTCTTGCACTGGCTGCCAGGAGTGCAGTCAGCTCACCTCTCATCCACAGGCTGTGGACCATCTTTACCCTGATTTCAATTTTTCCTATTCTTCTTTTCTTGCATTATTTTTTATCTTGTTGTCCTGTCTATATTTTTTCAAGTGCCCTGAATCCCTTTCTGGAAGATGGCCAGGGTACAAACAGGTACATCAGTAATTATCGGCATTCTCTTTCAGAGACCAATTAACTCCTTTATTCAACTCATTCTTTTGTTAGCATCTGTAACACAATGATCATTCTCCTGGGGGTAGGGTGACAGACACTAAACAACTAAGTAAAGAAAGAAAGAAAATTTTTAGTGGGTATAATTAGTGCAAGGAAGGAAATAAGTGGGAAAAGAAGTGGATGGCAGCACTTGTATAGGAAGATTTGGGAAGACCCCTCTGAGAAGGTGACACTTAAGCAGGGACCCGGAAGACAAGGAGACATGGGGGAGGTCATCCAGGATGAGCAGCACAGAGAAACAAGCTGGGTAGGTTTTAGGAGGGACAGAGGTCAGTGTGTCAGGGGGAAGGCAGAGGAGCAAGAGAGAAAAGGCAGCAGCCAGGCCAGGTGGGGAGACCTTGGAGGCCAGGAGTGCAGACTTTGGCCTCAGTGTAATGGGAAAGCCCCATCTGAAGATGGAAGTAGCAGCTTCTGTTTTTAAAAGAGCATTTCCATGGCATGCTTCGCAATAAAAAGGAACAAACTACTGATACAACTTGGATGGATTCCAAGGGCGTTATGCTAAGTGAAAAAGAAAAGCTGATTTCAAAAGGCCACACGATGCATGATTCCATTTAAACAATTCTTAAAATGAGAAAATTATAGGGATGGAAGACAGGTTAGTGGTTGCTAGGGGTTAGAAACAGGTGTGAGGGGGAAAAGATGGGGTACGACCATAAAGGGTAGCATAAGGAAGTCCTCTGTCATGCTGGAACAGTTCCGCGTGTTGATTGTGGTGGTGGCTACGTGAATCGACATCCGTGATAGTTACACAGACTGACCCCTCCCGCTCACACATACACACTGCACACACAAAGATGTGCAGGTAAAACTGGCAAAATCTGAATAAGCTCCATAATTATACATCCATTTCAATTTCCTGGTTCTGATCATGCAATATAGTTATATAAGATGTTAATTAACATCAGGGGCAACTGGAGGTACAGGGGGCGTCTCTGTGTTAGTTTGTAACTTCCTGTGAATCAATAATCGTTTCAAATAGAAACATTTTTTAGACTTCACTGTCTTTGTGTGGGGAGGAAGAGTGGAGGTGAGGAGCCCAGCTACCTACACAAGAGCTGCTAGAGGGTGGACAGAGTGGTGGCAGTGGAGGCGGTGAGGTCTGGAGGGATGGGAGAACTCTGGGGGCTGCTGAGGGAATTGATGGAGAGGTAGAAGGAAAGGGAGGAAAAGGGTCAAAAATGGCGAAGAATGGAGAGGACTAACACATCTTTCTTTCTTGTTGTTCATTGTAAAAAGTTTACATTTTAAAAATCCTTAAAATAGACACATGCAGTTTAATGAATTATTCTAACACATTGTAGGTATGTAACCTCCACCCAGATAAAAAATAGCACCCTGAAAATCACTCATCCCCCCCAGGTTCCTCATCACAAATGTCCCTCTCCACAGAGGTAACTGACACCTTGATTTTGGGAGCACCACATCCTTGATTTTCTTCCAAATTTACCCGACCCCTCACCACCCCTTCCACAAACATTGGTGATGTTCAGTCTGAGATGCCACGAGACGTCCAAGTAAAGGTTTGAATTCAAAGAGCTCTAAAGTCCCTTCTAACACCTTTCACAGGCTTTTGAATGTGGCTATTCTCCATGTCTTTCAAAGCCATTCTCTTCTGGAAGCTGTAAGGAGAGACCTGTAGGACAAGATCATAGACACTTTGATATTATAAATATTTGAAGAGGATGATAAACGCTCCAGGACTTAATGCAAAGATGTCTTTCTTTGCCTTGCTACTTCCTGTTTCATCTGACTACTTTTGAAGCCTTAAATATCAAGTTTGTTTCCATACATATTTCCAGAAAAATAACTTGAACTTAATTCAGTAGATCAGTGTGTGGGCAGAATATCTACTTCCGCAGAAGTATATGTTCTCTTAGTTTTTAGGACCAGGAGATGTGAATGTCTCAGATGGAGTGCTGTTTGGACCCTGACTGCCCTGAGATAGGAGCCCTCTCTCCAGCACAGATCTCATTGGAGTGACAAGGCTCAGTGAAGGGGTCCCTGTAGGTAAGGCATTCACACTGACAGTGCCACTTAAAACCATAGAGATAGGATTGTCGGCCTAGGGCAAGTCACAAAGGCCAGAACCCCCACTGTTAACGCAGAGCACTGATTGAGCCAAAGAGGCAAACAGGGTCTACTTGGCTGTGGACCAGTGTGGGGAGACCCTCCCCCATTTCTGCGGTAGCTCCTTTAAAACTTCCTTCAAATGGTGCTGTAAACAAACTGTACCTTGATGTGAGGCTCTCACCTACACCTGCAGGTTATCTTTTCCCTCAAAGTGTTCTGAGCATCTCACCACACAGCTGTTTAAAGCATCTCTTCCCTCCAGCTCACATTTATCTTGTGCCCATGTTTCTATGTGCCCACACATAGAAGATGTTAGACAAACCTGTCACTGTTTAGCGTAGTTTTGTACATTTTGGGAGAACTGAGTGACCTAGGGACTATTTTCTGGGCCAAGGAATTTGCTCCCTCCCCTTCCCACCACCTCAAGTGTAGATGAAGGACTTGGGAATACTGGTGGTAGGCACAGAGGACTCTTTCGATCTAGTGAGGACCTGGCCAGGGAGTGCAGTGGGTACAGTGGGGATCCTTGGAGATGAATTTGCTTTTGTCCTTCTCTAGCTGCCTGATCTTGGGCACTTTCTCAAACACTTTTCTTCCAGGATTCCACATTTGTGAAATAAAGGTGTTACTAGCACCTACTTCAGAGGTGCTTTTCAAGAGCTAATTCAGATAAAAAATGTAGTACTGGGCCAGGTTCACTTTTGTGTGTGTGTGGTAAAAATGTTTCTTTTTAAATTACTTTCCTGAATTTCATTAGGACTACCCTTTTAGGGCTAGAATGTGAGATCTTATGTTTGTGGTTGTTGCATGCAAAATAATTGATAGCACTTCTAACAGACAGGGTGGTTCAGCTGGTTTCAGAGGCTTCTTCACACCACCCGGTTATCTGTGCTGGCTCTTCAAGGTACCCTGCTGAGATCTTCATGTAACCTTTTATTATCTCGAGATCTCTTCCTCTCTTCATTGAAAGAAATTTACCTGTGGTAGATCCCGCACTCAGACATGCTGGTGTGCAGTTTGGGTGTTTTTGTTGAGTTTTAGATATTCAGCTTATTATTTTAAGGGGAGAGATCTGGGTACGTCTCTCACTCTACCATGTTTCTCCAACCTTACCAGATTCGCTTTTTAACTCATGCTACTTAATATGTACCAATGCTTGGTGCCAGACATTGTGTAAAACACTGCAAGGCTTGCCTCCTTGTGACACCTCCTCATGACAGCACTAAGGAGGAGCTCCCATTATAGGTGAGAACACTGAGGCTCCAAGAGTTAACTTGCCCTAAGTTGCAAAACTCATAATGGGCCACACTGAATGTCAAACTGGGTTAACTTCGCCACTCTACTGTGTGGCCTCCAAACACCCATGTTGAATTCGGTCACTGGGCTGTGCCAGCCAATGTCGGTAGGCAGCTCTGTGCTGGTCCAGGGCACTGAGCCTCCCTGCGTGGTCAGAACTCCATGCGAGCTGCTGCTGAGAAAGCCGAGACTGCTGATGGAAATTTACAATCCAGCAGGGACAATTCTATTTTACAAACCACTTACTGAATTTTATTCATTTAATCTAAGATATTTTATAATGCCCAGCTTAATAGACCCTGAAGATCACAGGAGACTGAAGAGGAAAATGCCCCGCTGTTTCTCCCAGGCACTTCCTGCTCAAGGCTTCCCTGTCTCCTGCTTTACGGGGAGCACGGAAGACATCTATGAGTATTCTCTCTGAGCCAGAAACTGTTCCAAGAATCCACCTGCACTATCCATTTAACTCTCATAGTTTTCTAACATGAGGACCAGCTATTATTATCCAAGCAAGGTGAAGCCATCGTCCCAAATCACTCAATAGTACAGAGGCAGGAATGAATCTTGCTGTACAGGTCTTGTTTGTCATGCTGTACCATGGCAAACTGTACAGTAGCAAAGAAAAGCATGTTTGTTCTATATAGACTGTCATACATTTCATCAGCAATCTAAACCATTATTATGTTTTTTTTTCTTTTTTTCACTTCAGTGTTATAATATCCAACTAGTGGGTCAAATTTGGTATGAGAGCACAATTCTTGTGATCCCAAAATTTACTGGACTTACTTGCATTTAAAATTAAGTATATAAAATTGGTATAATATAATTTTAGGGCTATTAACAATTTTAACATTTCCCATTAATAGGTAAACAATTCACCTGAAATGTTTTTAGAAGTTCAATATTTAAAGTGACAATGACAGCCTACCCGCCACACATTTTTTTTTTATTTTAGAGAACCTGATGAAAACCACCCCACCAGATACTTTCTTCAGAAAAATGGATATTTACCTGCAAAGAATCGTACCTGCACCTTTAAGGAGTTCTCAGAGGCCCTGAGGCCCACCCATTGACCCCAATGATGAGAAGTGGGTCTGTGGGTTTACAAATGTGGAATCCTCTGTGAAGCAAATGTTCTTTCTTTGACTTGCATTTTGTAACTAACTCCTCTCCCTTCTTTCTCTGCCTCTCCCTCTATACACACATGTATCACAGTATGTTCTCTCAGAAACTGTCACCCATCACCATTTTTTATCATCAGAGTAGTATTCCCTTTTTCATATTCTGTGTTTCAAATAAATGTTACTATAACAAAACATTCAATCTGCAAAACATAAACAAAATTTTAGCTACACCATTTGGCTAAACAGCTAATGTGCAGACCTTTAATTTTCAACCTGAACTTGCCTTTGAACTTTTGTAGATTTGTAGATTTCCTGCAGAATATATTCAGTATTGCTGTAGTTATAGAGCTATCAAACCAGATCCATCTGAGGGAGCAGTTGGTATAGGCTATACCCTTGCTACAAAAGAAATTTACTTGTTCACCTAAAAAATACAAATTGTTGACAATATTGTCATCTCTTTTGGTTACTGTTTGCAGGGGACTTTGGATTTGAAAGTGCTTCATACGCATTTTATTTAAACTATAATATGTGATCAGTGGGTCCAAATTTAAAGTGAAAGCACAACTCTTAAGATCCCCAAATATACTGAACTTGCATTTAAAAATAGGGTGCTGATTTCTGGAGGAAAAAAATGGCATAGATGATAGAGGCTCTGTTCATCCCTCTGGCGACCAAATCAAAATTGTGAGGGAAACAAAAGTAGAAGCAACGAAAAATCACCTGGGATCTAGATGAACAAGCCATACGACTAAGGAGAAATCCAAGAAAGCACTCTGCAATGGCAGAAGGTAGGACAGGATGAGGACGCAGGGCTGCCTGGTCCAGAGTGGCTGAGTGAGTTGGAGGTTGCGGCGGCGGCAGCGGCAGAAGCCTCTTAAAGGGGCCATATCTGCGAGTGGATTTTCGCGGTGACAGACCTGCTCGCTCTGAGCACAAGTACCCGTTTGGTTGCATGCAGGGGGCACCAAGGAATTACAGGGAGACATTGTCAGAGTGAGGGCCTAAGTGAGATTGGCTCAATATGAAAGTGCCGGTGGTATCCACTGTTCTCTGTTGAACCCTCACCCCTATCAGTGGTCCGAACACAGCACTGCCATAGCTGTGACATCATCAAACTAGATAACAGAGGTTGCTCTGCCCAGAGGATTCCCTCAAACTCCGCCTACCCGAACTTGGGCCCCACCCAAGCCACATCCAGGTATATCCTCATTGAATCAGGTGCTCCGTGCTGAGACTCACACTGGTGGAGGCAACTGGCCTCAGTTTCTGATGTGGCCTTTTGAGGCAACTATAAGCACAGCATCTCTGGAATGCTTGCTGAATTTTTTTTTTTTTTTTTTTAGCCGAGACAAACTTTGGTTGACCTCACAGATTGCAAGGACTTTGTCAGCTTACAATCCCTTATTTTATTTTTTTATGCCTACAGCACTTGGTCTTCCTAGGTAGGCTCCCATCCAAGTACTAACAAGGCCCGATCCTGCTTAGCTTCTGAAATCAAACGAGATCAGGCTTGTTCAGGGTGGCATGGCCATGGACTGCTTGCTGAATCTTAACAGTGGCCCCAAAGGGGTAGAGTCTTGGTCTAAGTTTGGCCTGCAGCTGAACTCCTCTCAGGACTGTGCCACTGGACACCTACTTCACAAATCCACATTAATAAGACCAGGAGACTTAGGAGCTTTGTTAGTACATAGAAACAGATGTGGAAAGGCAGCCAAAATGGGGAGACAAAGAAGCAGAAACCATATGAGAGAACAGAACAGAGATCCAGATATAATGGAGTCAAGTAATAAAACAGATTCACAGTTCAAACACTGGTTATAAAGATGCTCAATGAACTTTTGGGAAGTGTAGAGAACCCCAACAAAGAGATAAAAATGGAAATGGAAATTATAAAAGGGAATCAGTCAGAAATGGAGAACACATTATCTGAGATGAGAAGTCTATTAAATGGAATAAGCAAAGGAATAAACAAAGTGAATAAAGAGGATCAAATGCCCTATCTAGAGGACAGGACAGCCAATCAAGACACTCAAGCAGAATGGCAAGAAAAAAGATGCCAAGACTGTAAAAATAATTTAAGGAGAATATGGGACACTATTAAGGTTCCAAATATTCATCTGATTGGTGTAACAGAAGAAAATCAAGATGTTGAACAGCTGTTTGAAGAAATAATGATGGAAAACTTCCCTAACCTGATGAAGGAAATGGACATAAAACCCCAGCAAGCTCCGAGGATTCCAGAAATCAAGGATCCAAAGAGGCCACATCAAGACACATCATAATTAAAATGCCAAATGTTAAATACAAAGAAAGAATATTAAGAACAGCAAGAGAAAAAGAAATAATTACTTATAAGGGAACACCCATAAGACTGGCAGCTGATTTCTCAAAAGAAACTATACAGAACAGAAGAGCCTGGCAAAAAATTATTTGACAGGATAAAGACCCAGGATCTAAACCAAGAATAATTTATCCAGCAAAGCTATCATTTAGAGTTGAAGGACAGACAAAGAGCTTCTCAGACAAAAATAAGCTAAAGGAATTTATCACCACTAAGCCAGTATTATAGGAAATGTTGGAGGGACTTCTTTAAGAAAAAACATGTATCAAAAACAGGAATAAAGAATGGTAACAACTATATTCCTATCAATTAGTACCTGAAATGGAAAAGAATTAAGTGCTCCAACCAAAAATAGAGTGGCTGAAAGGATAAGAAAACAAGACCCCAACATATGAAAAGGCAGAGGATGAAAAAAGATATTGCTTTAATGGACCTAGAAGGTATTTAAGTCAGACAGAGAAAGATAAACACTATATGATTTCACTTATATGCAGAATTTAAGGAATAAAAAGAACAAACTAATCAAAAACAGACTCACAAATATAGTGGACAATTTCATGATGGACAGAGGGGAGGAGGGGGCTGGGAACCAGTTTTACAGACGAGAACACTGAGGCCTTTCCAAGGTCACACTGCTAGGAAGTAGACCATAATTTGTTTGGCTTAGAAGTCCACTGTTTGGATATGGTTCCATAGTGTAGCAGTCAGCATGTCTGCTTTACATGCAGAAGGTCCTGGGTTCATGCCCCATTGGAGCCACAGTCCATGGTCTACAGCCATGCCATCTTGAACAAGCCCGATGTCTGATCTCAGAAGCTAAGCAGGGTAGGACTTGGTTAGTACTTGGATGGGAGACCACCTAGGAAGACCAAGTGCTGTAGGCATAAATAACAACAACAAAAAGTCCATCATTTTTCAGCTACCATATTGCTTCTCTGGCTTCAATTTGGACTCAGACCCATGTTCATAGAGTAACCCCCTGACCCCCCCAAAAATAAAAATGTCCACTTTCTCCTTGATAATGGCTGCCTTTACTGAAACTCCTCACATCCCTAAAACTTGAAGCTCACCAAAGGGGACACTCAAGCAAAACTAGCAGAGAATATTTTAGTTTAATGTTAGAGTAAGCAAGGAATTTGTCCATTTAATTGTAGAACTTAAAAAAACAAAAACAAAAAAAACAGCATACAGTCAGCATCAGATTCCAAATTGAGAGTGTATGGCTTAAATACAATACTCCTAAAAATTTTTGTCTTTAGATTCATTCCAAAATGGATAATCAGGTCCAAGATTTTGTATCGTTGGCTCACTTTTGCTCTGTCAGGTAACATAAACCTGTCCTGGAAAACAAGTGCCGTGGTACTAAATAGCCACCTGCCTACATTGAAAGACAAGCAAAGCAAGACGCCGTTTTTCACATCAAGAGATAATTAAACAACTGGATGCTTTCAGTTTGTGTCAAGAGTCACCCTTTCCCTTTGATCTGTACTCAGCTAAGGTGCATCATGAAATCTTAGGGGTCATGGGAGAAGAGGGACAGGGCAGGAGAGAAATTTCAGTCCACCTTGAAGTGTGAAGTGTTTGCTTTTCCTCAGACAGCTAGTCCCACTTCCTCTCCAGTGAAAATCTACCCTTCCTATTCCTTAGTGACACTGCCCTGGCATTCTTCGGCTGCCCTTCCCAAAACTTCAAGAAGCTCAAACTGAAGTCAATACTTTCTGACATACCATGAAATGTGTGTGCTCTGAAACAAGCTGTGGGGTTTTTTGGAGGCTTCTCTAATTTATTTTTTTTTATAATTCAGTAAAGTTTCAATTTTTTGGTATCAGAATCTAAATGCAATCTCTCTATACTACTGGAAATCACCATCATGATATTAATTAAAAATCATAGCATTTTGTTTAATCCCTCAATTATGACTCCCCCTTTGGTCTCTTACTCCAGATTATCACCACAAATTGAAGACTCCACAAATACATGTTGGCAAAAAGAAGGCTTTTATCTGACTTGGGAGGCTGAGGAGAAAGGCTAATGGAAATGATTTCCAGTGACTTTTTCTTGTCCATTGGCAATGCAGTAAAAGTTGAAATTCTCTTTGTGCCTCTTTGTGCCATCATCCCCAACCACAAGGCCCTGAGGCCCCATTAATTTCAAAGTGATCAGGCAGAGTGATAAGCGATAAGCCACTAGGAACCCAGAGCCACTTTCCCAGGAATCTACCCCCGACCCTTGTTAATTTGGTTAAGTCAAAAGTATTTCTATAAATCAGAAATCCTAGACATGAGCAGAGATGTCACTAGTATCCTGGAAGCAGTAGCCTGTAGATAAAAATACTGGCTCTCTAGAAGTCAAGGCTTTTATTTCTTGCCTTGTGTAACTGTGAAATAAGATATTTGCCATTGCGATTGGAAGGTGATACAGATTCTAGCGATTCTAGATCTACTCACTGTAGATCTAGCTGACTAAAACATAGGGCTATTGCTCTTTGATTTGTAGATAACAGCTTTTGGGGAACCCAGTAGTGTGATTAATACATTCTCCAGCCCTGCTAACAGTGTAGTGCCTTCACTCAAAGGGATGAGGCATTTCTTTCTTTAAGAGAAGAAAGGGTTGCTTGAATTCTGGCTTCAACATTTCCATGGCTGCATTGTGGGCTCGCAGAGCTTCCTCTGAAAGTCAGCTGCCATCAATAAATGAGGGGGATATTAAACACATCCAGGGTAGCTATGGCCAGAGGTAAAGGAGTGAGACAGAGGGATCCAGCCGCACTCTCTCCACATTGCTCGCTGTTGGGGGAAGCAGCAGGGTTTTTCTGAAGGAAACTGGCTCCCCCTTAGGCTTCCCTCTGCCACTCACTTCATCCAAAAGCTGGAACAAGTCCACCTGAAGGGGCAATTTGGTTGTGTCCTTACAGCAAGTTATATCTTAATGACATAGTTTGTTTTCATTGAGAAAAAAATTTTTTTTCCTCCGTGCTTTCCACTTATCTTCCAGATTTGGTCACTGTCCCTATTCTTACTCAAATGCTCTGTCAACTGGCAGCTTTGAGTAACGAATACTCCTGAATCGTAGAGCTTATAAGCTTTGGCTTAGTCCATCTTTTTGTTTTTCACACTTAGCCATCTGGAGAATTTTGTGGTATTTAAGTCACCTTGTGCCTAGTACTGGTCAGACCACAGCTCAACATTGGCTACAAAATAAAAACTCAAATTCATTTTCCTTTTAAGACTTCTGGATGTCCAAGTGTTTCTATCGGCATATGCAGAAGTTGGATGATATCCAACTAAGAGTGTGTCTCTCATTTAAAAAGTGATTCTCAGAGATTCCTACTGTTCTCCTGACTTTTTTTGACAAAAGTTTATGTTCTTTTTGCTTAAAAAAGGTTTTAACATTCTTTGTAGAAAAATAAAAGTCTGAAATGAAATCATTAAAATGTCAGCAATCGTATTAGATTGGCGGAACTATGTGCTTTCTTTTTCTTTCAACATTTGAGTATTTTTTTAAGTTTTCTATAATTTACACATCCTCATTTATAATACTTCACTTTATAGACTTTATTTTTAAAGAGACAATTCACTGACAATCTAAATCAATGTTAAGCATTTAATATATGCAAGCCTCCATTCTGTCCAGTACTTCCTTCCATAGTCTTTTTCATTTTATATTTCCACGAGGAGTATCCTAATATCAGGTATAGATTCAAAAAACTACCACAAGAAGTCCTTTTTTATTGAATATTGAATGTCTCTACTATTTGCAAGGCACATCGAGTTATAAGAGGATCAAAAAAGGACTAGGCCATAGTTTTGAATGACAGCTGAGGAGATGCCATGTAGAAGTACATATTTTAGGGATGCAATTTGGAAACTCCCAAATCTCTATTTCTCTTCCTGTGTTTTCTCCTGGATTTGAAACTGCCTGGCTTATATTCAGTAGCACATAACATTTGCTCAAAATAATACTTTAAAAGATCTCTGCATTAGTGTCATTCACAGAGAAAATTAGCAGTTACAAAGCTGCAGAAAAATGGCAAGAAGGGTAAGAGAATCATTGACTGTTGCCTATTCTAGCAGACATTTTGCCTGCGTCTCCTTTTCCATCACTGCAAGTTGTCAAGGTGTTTGTGGATAAACACAGTCCCTTCTCTTGGTGATCTATCTTCTTGCACTGCTTGGTTTATGCACGGATCACTGCCGATTGTTGGTGCAATGGCTTAGAAACCTCGACAGCCATTTTAAAAAATCAAACGCCTATTTAATTTCTGCACAATGCAAGATATTGTCTCTGTATCTCTGTATGGCTCCCATTAGACCCTGGATAAGTTGAGGTCCCATCACCAAACAGAAAGACCCTGGCTGTTTAGGACCTTTAAACCGTATGACATATAAAGGTCTGGTCTGGTCCCAACCCAACCTCCCACTTTTCCAGTCTCATCTGCCACTTCCATCCATCTCCACAAAATGATTCTTTCACCTCATCAATTTTTATTTATTTATTTTTTTAACTTCTGTTTTGTTCATTCTGTCCCCAAAGCCCACCCTTTTTTCTCTAGGGGACATCCAGCTAAATGCTACCTCCCCTAGAAGCATTCTCTGATTGCCCCAGATTTTCACTGTATTGTTTCTTTATGTGACTGATTCCTGTCCCAAAAAGGCTGAGACTATATTAGAGACCTCCTGACACTGAAGATGCTAAATGATTTCTTGCTGCTGGAATGTTAAAGCTTATTCAACTTATTTACATATATTTACTAACACACACACAAAAATCTTTTTAAAAATATTTAGTACTCTGAATTTGGTGGTACTCTCTCCTCCTACCTGTTGCTTTTTCTCAGCACCTGCTCTGGCAGGTGGGATTTCCCATCCATCCTAGCATCCTGGGAACCAATTCTGGAGAGTTTTTTTTTTTTTTTCCTTTATAGCCTGGGATGTAATTCCACCTCTTCTTTTGGCATCTAGCTTCCAAGGTTGATTTGTTGTCATATCATGAGCCAATTGGCTGAAAATCAATTTATCAAGTGATCAATTTGCTGAATCCACTCTAGCCTTATAGTAAATCTGAGAGGCAGGATTGTGGAAAAGGAGTTAGTTAGCTGGATCTTGGAAAATGAGCAGGATTCAGATGACCCATAATAGGAGAGAGGCAGAAAGGGACATTCAGAAGAAAGAAACATAATAAGCAAAAAAATTTCTAACTTAAAAAAAAGGAAAAAATAATTTCAGAATAGGTGTTTGGTGAACACAAGATACTTTACTATTGTTATATATGCTCTTATTGATGCAATTAAATCATCAAAACTTTTCGTTCTCATTAGATTCAGATTTAATTTGGATAGCTGCCTTTTCTTCCATTTCTTGGTAACATAGATTCTACTAAAGGATGGAGATCTAGCCCTGAAGAATAAATTTACCTACCCTAAAAAACTCAACTTATGTCAATGGAAGTTGGCTTGAGTTCAATGTAAATTGGCTCATGCAATCACACAGCTGAGAGTGGGAAGGTGAACTCCACTATATTTGTTCAGAATTTTTGATAACGTCAAAAAAAAAGAAAAGAAAAATCAATGATAGCACATCCAGAAGACCTGGATGCTTTCCATACAGTGTTCCTCCAGCTACGATCTGAGAATCTCCTCTACTTGTGCTGCGACTGGGAGGATGGCAAAGGAAGGAGAGTGTGTGTCATGAAGTATGAGCTGCAGGACCAAATCCAGACCCATATCAGACTTTTTAGAGGTGGAACCCAGAAACTTGAATTTTAAAAACCTGGTGATTTTTCTATTCATTCAAGTTTGAGAACAAATGCAAATAAATACAGATGTTCCTCAACTTACAATGGGCTTACATCATGATAAACCCTTCAATAGTTGAAAATATTGGGAGTCAAAATGCATTTAATATACCTAACCTACTAAACGTCATAGCTTTCCCTAGCCTACCTTAAACATGCTCAGAACACTTACATTAGCCTATAGTTGGGCAAAATCATCTCACTTCTGCTACCCTGCATCATGAGAGTATTATACCTATTTGCAAGCCTGAGAATAGATCAAAATTTAAAATATGAAGTATGGCTTCTACTGAAGGCATATTGCTTTCCCACCATCATAAAGTAAAAAAATCGTAAGTTGGGGACCATTTGTAAATACACCAAAAATAAAATGTGAATCTTGAAAACATATTTTTTTTTTATGATACTCAATACCAGCCATTTTACCCAAACTATGTATCTTGGTGTTTCTTCTTTCAGGCAAAAGAGCTGCTTTAAATTTCTGATGAGTAAATACAGGATAAATTCCTAAAAATCACACTTAAAAGTCAGAGACTATCAGGTTGAATTTAAAAAAAATTATACATTGCCTACCAAAAAAAACCCACTTTAAATATAAAGAGACAATACATTAAAAGTAAAAGTATGAAAAAAATATATACCACACTAAGACTAAAAAGGAAAATTAGTATGGTTATATTAATATCAAAGAAGATTTCAAATTCCAGAATAAAGAAGGTCATTTCATAATGATGAAAGGGCCAAGAAATCAAGAAGACAAAACAATCCTAAATGTTTAAGTATCTGATATCAGAGCTTCAAAACTAAAGTAAAAACGAAGAGAACCATAAGGAGAAATACACAAATCTACAGTTAATGTTGGAGATTTCAACACCTCTCTATCAATATTTGATAAAACAAATAGACTGGAAATCAGTAAGGATATAGAAGAGTTGACTAAATATGACCACCAAATTGACTAAATTGACTCCATACAACAATAGCAAAATATACATTCTTTTCAAATTTACATAGAATATTTACCAAGGTAGACTATGTTCTGGGCCATAAAACAAGTCTCAATAAATGTAAAAGGATTCAAACCATACAAAGTGTGTTCTCTGACTACAGTAGAATTAAATTAGAAATCAAATATCTCTGGAAAGTCTCCCAATATTTAAAAACAAAATAACACACTTCTAAATAACTCAGAAAGAAATCAAAAGGAAACAAGAAAGTATTCTGAACTAAATGAAAATGAAAAAGTAACATCAAAATTTGTGTGATGCAGATAAAGCTTAGAGAGAAATTTGTAACATTATATAAATATAGGTGAAATGAAGGTCTTAAATTAGGGTTGCTAACCTTAGCAAATAAAAATACAGAATATGTAGCTCAATTTGAATTTTAGAAAAACAATGTTTTTTTTTTTTTCAGTATAAGTATACCCCATGAAATATTTGAATATACTTTCTATACTAAAAAATTATTTGCTATTTATCTGAAGTTAAAATTTAATTGAGCACCTTATATTCCATTGAAAAGCTATTTAAATTAATTATCTCAGCTTCTATCTTAAGAAATTAAAAAAAGATCAAATAAAATCAAAGTAACCAGATGAAAGGGAAAAAATAAAGTTTAATGCAAAAAACCAATGAAATATGAAACAGAAAAATAAAAAATCAAAGAAACCAAAAACTGTTTTGGAGATTAATAAAATTGATAAATTTCTAACCAGATTCATAAGGAAAATAAAAGAAGATAAAAATTACAACTATCAGGAATAAGAAAGAGGACATCACTACAGATCCTAGAAATATGACGAAGATAATAAGAATATCATGAACTACTTAATTTCAGTAAATTTGACAACTCTGATGAAACAGACAAATTTCTATAATATAGAAACTATCAAAACCCACTCAAGAAGAAGGAAATAATCTGATTAGCTTTGTTTATTAAAGAATTGGATTTATAATTAAAAACTTTCCCACACACAAAAAAAAAGAAAGAAAAAGAAAACCTCCAGCCCTAGATGGCTCTATGATTTTTAAGAAAAATAACAATTCTATACAAACTCTTCAAAGAAATTAAAGAGGAGTGATCACCTTCCAACATATTCTATGAGGTAACATTACCCTATAACAAAACCAGATAAAGACCTTAGGAGAAAAGAAAACATATTAATATCCCTTATGACCATAGACACAAAAATTTTACTGAAATTTTAGAAAATGAAATCCAAAAACACGTTTAAAATAATACTACTTCAGGGCTAGATAAGGTTTATGCTGTGAATACAAAGTTCAACATTTGAAAATATGTCAATATAATTCACCATATCAATAGACTAAGAAGAAAAATGACATGATTATTTCAATAGATGCAGACAAACACTTAAGAGCATTAAACATATACTCATAACAAAAACTCTCAATATCTAAAATCATAAGGGAACTTTCTCAACTTGAAAAAAAAGGATCTACAGAAAACCTATAGCTAATATCTTTTTCAATAAATGTACAACTTGTATGACTATACGCCTTCCCCTAAGACTGGAAACAAGACAAGGATGTCCACTTTCACCTCTCCTATCCAATAACATACTGGATGTCCTACCTAGTGCAATAAGGTAAGAAAAATAAATGCATACATGTTAGAAAAGAAGAAATAAAACTGCCACTCTTTATAAATAACAATCATCTATGTAGAAAGTCCCAGGGAATATACAAAAGAGCTCCTAAAAAGAAGCATGTTTAGCAAGGTTACAATACATAAGGTCAACATACAAAAGTCAATCATATTTTTATATATTAGCAATGAACAATTCAAAATAGAAAATTTAAAAAGTACCATTTATTATAGCATCAAAAAACATCAAATACTTAAGTATAAGTTTTATAAAATATGTGCAATGTCTCTATGCTGAAAACTACAAAACAGTAATGAAAGAAGACAAAGAAGACCTAAATAAATGGAATTAATACTGTATTCATGGGTTGAAAGAGTTGATATTGTTAAGATGCGAATTTTCTCTGTTTTATATTTTTATCTCAATTTCAATCAAAATTCCAGCAAGTTTTTATGAAAATCAATAAGCTGATTCTAACTTTTGTATGGAAAGGCAAAGGAACTAAAATAACCAAAATGATTTGTAAAATAAAGTTGGGGGGGGTCCACAATACTTGATTTCAAACCTATGATAATCAGGAATGATCAATGGAACAAAAGAGAGAATACTGAAGTAGATACACACTTATGTAGTGCATTGATTTTCTACAAACGTAAAAAGGCAATTCAATGGAAAAAGAAAAGATTTTTCAACAAATGAAACAATTGAATATCTCAATGCAAAAAATAAAAAATTAAAAAAAAAGGATCCCAATCTATACCTTGTGCCCTATACAAAAATTAGTTTAGAATGGATCATAGACCTAAATGAAACATCTAACACTATAAACCTTCTAGAAAAAATATCGGAGAAAATCTTTGTGACTTTGGGATAGGCAAAGAATTCTTAACTGCAACACTAAAAGTACTACCCATGAAGGAATTGTTTTATTTCTTGATGGTGGCCATAGTTACACCTGTATACGTGTTTGTCAAAACTCAAAGACCTGCACAGTTTAATGTATATAAATTGCAATTTAATTTTAAAAATAAACTGCAAAAACAAAGTCTGACATGTGAATACCAGAGCTATGCAAAGTTTACTAGGAACTAATTATCTAATTGGTGAAAATGGAGTGGTATTAGCTGGGTTTGAAGGCAGAGGAGACTAGGGAAGGCTACAAATAGTGAAAAACAAGGTAAGGGTTTGAAAGAGACAAAGTAGGGGCTGGAGAAGAGAGGACTGAATAAACACCAAACATGAGAATGGAGGAGAAAGTACAGACTGGAAAGAGTAAGCTGTGGGGCTGCCACATCTGGGCCTTAATTACCCTTCAGTCGGCACTGCAGGAGGGTGACGGGAGAAGTCTGGTTGGCAGCAGTTCCTGAGCAAGGGCTCAGCTGCAGATGTGCTGAGAAGCCAATACTGTGGCACCAGCTTTTGAGAAAAGAAAAGACTTTTACAGAGAAGTCACCTGGCAAGGAAACAGGAAGCAAGGCTCAACTCTCTCCCCGATTCAGAGTTTGGAGCAAGTTTTAAGGCATTAAGACTGGTACGCAGAAGTGCTGGTGGGCAGGGTTCGATTGGTGGGTTTTGGAACTTGACCATTTATGGTAAGATATGGTCAGGGCTTTAGCACCAGATCTTCCTGGACAATGGACCCATCACTTCTGAAAGGGCTGCAGTGTTCAAGTTCTGGTTATGTCCCAGGCCTTTGCTTCTGCGAGAGGGCAAGACTTTGGTCCTGGGTGTAACTGGAGGTCAGAATTGTCTTCTCTGAACATGCTTCAGCTGCATGACTTGTGGTTTTGGTCTGCTGTCTCTGAAAAGCAACTCAGTATCTTGTTAGAAACAGGTTTGAGCCAGTTTGAGCTGCTTCTATAGTTTCAGTAACAGTGGAGGGGGATCCAGGACAGACCTGGAGAGAAAAGCCCAGGGAACAGGTCACTGTGTACGGAGTTAAACACATTACCACTGTGCTGGATGCAACAGAGAGAACACCGAACCAGGAATAGGAATATCTGGGTTCCGACATAGCCCAGCCAGCAATGAGCTGTGGGACCTGTGAAATCAGCCCAGCCCCAGACATCACATCTGTCTTAAGCGTTTGGAATGATGGATATCAAGTCTCTTCAATGGCCAACTATCTCTTGGTTATAGAATGTATACTCTGAAATGAGATCCACAGGAATATACATTTACAAATTCTTCACGGTTTATAAAGCACTCTTAGCATCAACCTCATTCATCCCTCAAGGCTGTGCAGAGTGTATGTTGTTGATCCCCTTTATACATGAGAAAATTGTGCTCAGAGTGGTTAACAGTCTCGCTTAAAGTCCCTCTGAGTCCAATGCCCTTTCAGCCACTCCACAGGAAGGCGCAGAGCAGCACCTGCAAGTGCTGCAAGTCTAAGACCAGGTTTGGCCGTGATGACTCGCAGGGGAGAAAGCTTTGGCCCCAGGGCTCAAGAGAAAAGCTCATTCCTGGAGTGAGGAGAGCACTCCAGGTGTGCCAATAACTCTTCATCCGTATTTTAGCTCTTGCTGTGGAAGCCCCTTCCAGTTCACGGGTTTATAAGTAATTGTGGTAGGCTGAGTAATGGCTCTTCAAAGAGGGCCTGTGTTCTAATCCCTGGAACCTGGGAATATGTTACTTCACGTGGTAAAAAGAGCTTTGCAAATGTGATTAAGTTAAGGATCTTGAGGCGAGAGATTATCCTAGATTACCTGGATGGGTCCAATGTAATCACGAGGGTCTTTGTAAGAGGGAGGCCAGGCGGGAGGGGTCAAAGTCAGAGATGTGACCACACAGAGCTTGCAGTGGTGTGCTTTGGAGATAGAGGAAAGGACCACAAACCTATGAATGAGACGACCTCTAGAAGCTGCAAAGGGCAAGGAAGTAGATTCATCCCTGAGACCTCCATCCTGAAGGAACGCAGCCTAACAACACTGAATTTAGACTCCTGACCTCTAGCACTGTAAGGGAATATATCTATGTTGCTCTAAGTCACTAAGTTTGTGGTAATTTATTACAGCAGCAATAGGAAAATTATAAGGTAAGAAAGGAGCACACTGATATTGTGGAATAAGATGTACTCCATCTAATTTAAAGTCAAAGACTCTTTATTTTAATCATTTCCACACATTGTTATTCCACACAATGTGAACAAACACAAGTCTCTCTGTCCATAGCTCAATCGATACAGTCCATCTGTCCTATAACAAAATGATAATCATTTTACTATGTTTACTAGATAGTATTTAACACTAAGAAATTTGTTACACTGTTCACTCCAGAGCCCCAAATAAATTGGGAGCAAAGAAATTTAGAATCCTTTCTTACTCAGAACTGTGCTCAAATGCTGGGGGTAAATTCTATTAATATAAACTCATTTCAGGTTTTCAGTTGAGAAAAATACATAGTTTATTATTCAATTGGATGTTTCGATTGGTATTTTGTCCAAGATTTTCTGCCCCAATTTCAATTTACCACCCTTATTTCTGTAAATATACTTAGACTTCATAGGTGCAGATTTTTCAGAAAAACCATGCTTGGTTCTCTGAAAACAAGTATTGAAATCTCTTAGGGGTTTGCAAAAAAAAGGCATATAGGAATAAAGCTTCCTTTTTATTTTGGAAATTCATCAAACATTTGTTTCAACCAGTCTCTGGCTTTGAGAGTGATCTACAGCTCCACTGACCTAAGCATGAGTTTAGTGATCATTCCAATACGTGTTAACAGACAGTGACATCATCTGGAAGCAAGAAATGGCTCTCGGGTTACCATATAAATTGACTTAAGCCTCGGAGAGGATTACAGGGCAGACCTCAGCTAAGTGTACAGATGCCATTACAGGTAAATCAAAGGTAACCGTGAGGTCTGGCAGGCACCTGTCAACAGGTAAGGCAAGGAGGAGTCCGTGAAGGAGCCTTAAGTCAGGATTACATTCTCTAAGCTTTATTTTTATTTCAGGTTAAAGGGTCAGACAGAAAAGCCATTCTTTATTTATGGTTCTCAGAGACCTGCTTGATGAAGCATCCTGAAGGAAAAGGATGGCTCAGGTGGGGTCCCAGTTTCCCAGCCTGGCCGATGACAGACTGAGGGCCTTGTGTGTGTGAAAGCCCAGCTTTTTATGAATGTGCATTAATGTTTGCAGGCACAACATCAGGGCTCATCCTCTCTGTTACCTCCTGTGCAGAGAGAGGTGTGTGTTTTCCTTCCCTCCTCACTCCTCAGCCACCTGAAAGGCTTGTTTCCACCACCTGTTGCTGGCCTTTCACGGGCAGGTAAGAAGATACAAGCATCCTGACCAGCAAATTTTGCTAGGGTATATTTCCCACACACTTCTCAAATGCTCAAAAATCAGTAAAATGTTTTATTCAAGCCTTCTCTTGGGGGAAGAATAAGTCTCCATTTTTTGGAGAGGTTATCTTCCCCAACCAAGTACAGGAGGGAAAGAAGGCCAGAGAACAGCAGAGAAGGAAGGAGACCCCTTCTTCAGTCCCCACCCTGTTCTTGGGGGCCTCTACCTCCTTCTCACCACCCTTTAACATTCAACATGGGTCCCTCTCCCTCCCCAATCAGATTTCATAGTCCTCTGCTGTTTCATTTCCCGCTGACACTGTGGGGTGATAGAGCATGGCTAGGGTAGGGACAGGCAGAGGGTGGGGGTAAATGGCTTTTTTGCCACCTGAAGGCTGCAGGACCTGAGGCAATGTCCTCGGCTCCAGGAGCTGGATTCCTCTCCTGAGTGGGGGGATTGGAAATGCCTGCCTCCAATGCAGTATACTTGAAAATGTTTGTTTTTTTTTTTTTTCTCCAACTTATTGCCTGGTTGTCTCACTCTCATCCTTCAGAGAGGTCCACCCTTGCCCACTCTATCCAAAGCAGCCATCACTCTACCTCATTCCTCACCCACACCCCAGCCAAAAGTGAAGGGACCCTGTCTGTCTTGTTCCATGAACCTGGCCCATAGAAGCAGCCTGATTAATATTTGTTGAATGATGCAGGCTTAACCAGCCTGGTGGGTGTGTCATCCCAGACAGTCAGAGGGGCACATGTCACAACCATGTAACGCTCCCACTCAACATTTTTTACCATGAAAAGTTGCTTTAATAGTCAAAAAATGGCACTAAAGAGGTAGAGCTGGGGAAAGGCAATCTGCCCTTACCAAAATTTTTCCAAGCCTGAAAAAAAATATAAGGAACAAAGTGTTCTCATATTTTTCTCAAGAGAAAAAGGTAGAGCTCCCTGAAGACAGGTGATAGTTTGTTCACTTCCGTATTCCTGCATCTAGCAGACTGCCTACAACCAGGTGGTGGTAAGCAAAATGATGGGTAGATAAGTGAACCAAATGATTTTTTAAATGTCTTTGCAAGGGAAGATAAATAAAAGAAATACTCTCATTTTTGTTATTGTGGGGAAAGCTGTGTGCTTCCCTTCCCTCCTCGCTCCCTCCCCCCTCCTCAGACACCTGGAAAGACTTGTTTCCACCAATCACTGTTGGCCTTTGAAAGACAGGTGCATAGGTACAAGCACCCCTAGCTGTCTTGGGTCTGGAAGACTCACACACACCATCAGGCAGCTAAACTGTAGTAAATTATTGACAGATAACTGATGTGTTAGCCAATAATAAAGTAAACGCATTCCAATGGACATTTCCATTTAGTCTGACGATCCTTTAAAACAAGAGATTTTAGCACATAAAACAGCAATGTTATAATAATCAAATGAGTGGAAGCGATACTTTGGAACAGTGAATAACTCCAGGACACTGTTGAACACATTCTCATCACCCAAAAAGAAACTCATACCCACTAGCAGTCATTTCTCACTCCTCACACATAATGGAATCCTACAATATGTGGTCTTTTGTAAATGGCACCTTAACATCATATTTTCAAGGTTCATCCATGTTGCAGCACATATCAGCATTTCATTCCTTTTTGACAAATAATATTCCCTTGTATTGCTATACCACTTTTATTTACCCATTCACCAGTAAATGAACACTTAGTTCGTTTCCTCTTTTTGACTGTCCCTCCAAATTTTGAAGACACTTCTATGTATTCTCCTATTATTCAGAGTTATCATTGCAGCTGGATGCAATCCCTTCTGTGTGACTTTTGACTTTTATTCTGAAATTTCATGATGATGTGCTTTGGTGGGTCATTTATCATTCAATGTGCTAGCCTCCCAATGGACCCTTAGGTAAGAGAAGCTTCAAAACTGGGAAATTTTCTTATATTATTTTCTTATATTTTCCTTCTTTCCATTCCCTTGACTGATTTTAGAATTCATTATTAGATGTTGGGACTTCTGGCTTGAATATTCTTTCTTATCATCTCCCATTTTTCATTTCTTTGTGTTTTTGTTCTAATTTCTGGGAAATACCCTCAACTTTATCTTCTAACCTTTCTGTTAAACTGACATTTTCATAGTAAAAATAATCACCAATATTATAAATATTTTGTTCTAACAGTAAAACATGATCATTACTCAGTAAAAAAGCTTTAAAATGAAAAATTTAAAGGATAGTTAAAAGCTAGTTTTCACACGTAAAGGATCTTTTATTGCAGGTTAAACCGTAACACCTTAATTGCTCATAATGCAGTTTATGTGTAATAAGTTCCCATTGTGCTTGTTCTTTTACACCTGGCCACGCTGTCACTTGGGTCAAGTTGGCTACTTCATGAGAGGGCCCAATGACACTACGAGAGGAGCTATCATTTTTGTCTTGTCCTATACAATATTTTGTGGAAAATGATGGTAAAGCTATAAAGTGTCCTTTAGGAGTGACACGTGGCTTGTAAGTCTCCCTCTTGCTGACCATCAGGGAAGCGATAAAGTGAGATGGGTTAGTGCACACACTCTGAAGCCAGAGGGACTCGCCTCAAATACTGGCCCTGACCTTACAAGCCATGGGACCTTGGTCCTTAATGCCTCTGCCTCAGTTTCCTCATCTGTAAAACACAGTAATAACATAAACTGCTCATTCTGTGGTTGTGACAGACATGTTAACGTGTGGAAAGCACTGGGAACTGGGCCCAGCCGAGCAGTCGGTAAGCAGTGCTGTTATCCCCTACTCTCTGGCATTAGGTGCCTATTGCTGCTGTTAAAATTTCTACAAGCTTAGTGGCCTAAGACAACACAAATATATTATCTTAGAGTTATGGGGTCAGAAATCCTAAAATGAAGGTGTCCGCAGGGCTCCATTTCTTTAGGGGAGAAGCTAATCTGTTTCCTGTCTTTCCCAGCGCCTAGGAGGTTCCTGGACTCTGGGCTCTGGTTCTTTCCCCCATCTTCAAAGCACACGAAGCACTGAGGCGCTCTCCAGCTTCCTGTCCTTTTGCGACATCGCCACTTCTGACTCCACTGCCTGCCTCTTATGTGGACCCTGGGAGTACACTGAGCCTACCCCGATAATCCAGGATAAACTCCCACCTCAAGACCCTTAATTTAATGACCTCGACAAAGTCCCTTTAACCAAGTAAAGTAATGTAATCCCAGGTGCCAGGGTCTGTGGATAGCTTTGTTACAGGTCTCTTGCCAGGTCGGCGGAAATGTCCCTCTTCGTTATGTAGTATGAGATGATACTCGTGTTTGGTAAATACAGTGTCCATGTTGACAGGATAATGATGTTGATAAAATGTCTTACTGATATAAATCATTCCGGATCAGAATGTCATTTAGTCCTCAAAGGCTAATAAGTAAAAATACTATTATATTTATTATACCCTTACTTCATTTGTCAAAGAATTAATTCTTTATTGTTTACAATAGGCAGTGCAGAGTTAATTTTAATATTTGTTTTAATTTTAAAATGAACATATAATTTTCATTTGCAATTTTTGCAATCTTTGCAATTTCCTGAAATATACTGGCCTGCCCTGAGGCCAATTTTTAAAAATGTCATACATAGTCACTTTCTAGTATTTTAGAAAGTGATTATGTACTTTTCAGAATTAATCATTCTCCCTTTTATGCTCATACCCAAAGCTGCATGTACCTTTCTAGAACAAAGCCACTTAAATGAGGTCTGTGACCTGTTCCTTACCTGTCTGCAAGGAGGTAGCTGAGGAGCTTAAATGAGAATGTAAACCAACAAGGCAAGTAAGCACTCCTGTTAGTTCAGTGTGTGTTTGTGTGTGTATTTTTTATTATTACTATTACTATTATTATTATTATTAATTATTATTATTATTATTATTTTAAATAGTGAGACTTTCTCAAAGCAGCAGTGCGTTGATCTACATTCTAGCATAATCTCTTTGTTTTATTGCAGACCAATCACAAACAGCTGTGGACTAGTTATTTTGATTAGAACTGCTCTGGTGGGCTTATATCATTCTGATTTGTATTGGGATTAGTTGTTATTTATTTTATCCTATATATTGCTCAGAGAACCTTTCTGTGATGCTTAGCATCCAGCCTGTCTCTCAAACACACATGTATGTGGACTGCTATTGCTTGTTAGGGTTTGATGATCCGTTTGACCACTGGGGAACTGCTGCAGGTTGGACAGTCACGGGTCCAGACCCCATCAGCACGAAACTAGCAGTTGCTCCCTCAGAATTTGCAGGCTGAGGTAGTAAAGGTCTCTGTCCCTGCTTCAAGCCACTTCCTTCTGCAATAGCACCTGGGAAACTGCACCTGTTCAGTAATATGGCACGCCTTCAGCATGTGCCCAGTTTTACAGAAAGCAGGAAAATGTGTCTCTTTAAGTTTTAAAATAGCAACAACAAATATACAGAAATGTTTACTAGGTAATATTTTCAGAGAGAATAGTATGCTTTTATTGTTATTTTATAATTATTATAAAATACATAATATAATAACAATTATTATAATTATTATTTAATTTTTCAAGCTTTCATCTCCATTAGTGCCTCCTAAAAGCATCTTGCTCATATGGGGATTCAAAAATATTCATGGGCATGAATTAAGTTGTTCCCTTTTTAGATTTGTGGATATTGAAACAGGCCAGATTTCTTGTTCATAGCATGTATTGAATATCTGAAAACTAGGAATGCTGATATATGTCCATTTTCTATAAAATATTCCTCCTGGTATTACCTTCGATAGGCAGATATGAAAAAGGGAAAACATGTTGCCCTTTTTCATCCATTGGGATCCTCAAACATAGTTGAAAAAGACCACAAAGGCAGGTACATGCATGAAATCCAATTAGATAAAAATTTTTAAACATAAGTTCGCATGTACACTGGAAAAAGTGATCAACAAAAGAGGAGTCAGCATCATTAGTCATCAGGAAAATGCAAATTAAAATCACAATAAGATACCACTACACACATACTAGAATGGTTAAAATGAACAAGACTGTTCATATAAAATGTTGATGAGGATGTGGAGGAACTGGAACTCTCATAAAAAGCTGCTGGAAATGTAAAGAGTGCACAACGCTGGCAGAGTTGAGCAGTTTCTTGAATTTAAACATACACCTGCCTTTCCATTCTTAGGTGTTAAGTCAAGAGAAAGAAAAATGTATGTCTATACAAACACCTGTACACAAATGCTCACAGAAGCTTTATTTGTAATAGCCCCAAAGTGGAACAGCACTAATGTTCATCAACAAGTGAGTGGATAAACAAATTGTGGTATATCTATACAATGGGACACTGTTCAGCTATAAAATAATAAAAAAGGAATGAACTATGGAGCTACTAAAACCACAACATGGATGAATCTCAAAATAATTATGTGGAGTGAAAGAAGCTAGACTTAAAAAAGAGTACACATTACATGATCCAATTTACATAAAGTTTTAGAAAGTGCACACTAACACATAGGGACAGAAAGCAGATCAGTAAAAACCGGGGAAGGAGTAGGCAGAAGGGGTGGGAGGGAGGGGCTACTGAGAAGCAGAAGGACTCCTTGCTAGCAGGGTAGGGGCAGATGGATAAGTTCACACTCCTGATTGTGGTGATAGTTCCATCAGTGCATAAATATGTAAAACTTACCAAATTGTACCCTTTAGATATGTGCAATTGATGGATGTCAATTATGTCTGAAAAAAAAAAGGAAAAAGATAAGAGAAAGAAAAAAGAGAGACGAATAATGGGAGGCAAGAGCAAGAAAAAACAAAAAACAAAAAACAGATGCAAATACAACACATAAAATCTAGTCTTCCCCAGAACCAGTCTCCCTGGGCAGCTGTCCCACTGGTCTTGGAGTCAGGCCTCATTCTGAGGCCCAGTTCAGCCGGTCAACTGGCTCTGATCCCTTAGGCAAATCACTTAATTAGGGTTGTTTGGAAGTTGAAATGGGATAGCAAAATTTTCTTCTGTAAAAACCCATGTAAGTGTTTGCAGCAGTGCCAGGGATAGTGGTGGATACTGTTGTTGATATTATGATTGTGCTAATCAGTGGACTCAAGCTTTGTGATGACAGAAGATGGATTTCACCACCAGAGTCCTTCTAACCATCTGTTCAGAGATCTGCATCTCTAAGCTTAGCAGAAATTAAACTACTTCTATTCTGTCAAGGCTAGTTCCCTGCACGGCTACAATAAGAATCAAGCCATGCTTTACCTTGTACCACAGAGAAGTGGATTTGACCACTGATGTGCAGACACCATAGCATTTTGGGGGAATCTGTAGCATCCTTTGTCACAAACTCCCACAGGGGAAGAAAAAGAAGCAAATAAAATATGTTTCGGTACTGCTCACTGGTGAAATGTGATCAGCCCACAATTGCCAGTTATGCTTTTCCATGTTTCGAATTTGTCGTTAGGATTGCTGCTTGATTTACTTTGTCATAATTATGTTTATTAGAAAATAAAAGATATACTATATTAATGCATTCTATAATAAAAGACATGGCCTACATCAAATCTGAGTCTGCTCTCAGTCTACTAACATGGCTCACGAAAATAATAAATTTAAATATTATTGGCCAATTACAATTCTCAGAGCCCGTGTCCCTTATAAGAGACTTCTCATCTTTTTTTCCCCTCATCAGCACTTTTAAGAGATGAACATTTCTACTTAAGGTGGACAAATCCTACAACAGTTTCTACACTACTTTTGAATTTTCTTTTGCATTTCCTGCTGAGGTGGCCTCTTGGAGAACAGCACATCTTAGCCAGTTAAACACTTAATTTTCTCAGTTTTTTTTTTCTTTCGTGATTTAGAGATGGTGTTTCACAAAGTTGGTTGTTTCTTCAGACATCGCTAAAGAAATGTTCTTGCCCTTATAGAAGAAGCCAGCTGGCCCCCTCCCTAGCCTCCACCCGACTTTCATTAGAATTCCCCAGGTAGAAGCAGTAGAACCGTGTTAGAGCTGTTGCTCAGGCTTCAAATAAATAACGAACTGGTTATTATCTCTGTAGCCTGGAGATACTGAATCAGTTGAGATATACTCTCAATGTATCTGCTTGGTAAGTAAGAGAGGACCACTGGATTATATTTTCATAGTTTCTGCATGTTATTTTTTCTAACAATGACATTTTTTCTACAGAGGAGATTCTAGTAGTCATTTTTCCAACTCAATTAATAATTAAATTTGAATTCTGCAACCCAACTGCATCCAGTTCCTAGGATCCCAGGGCTCCAGACCAAAACCGTGGATGGCAAAGCCCTGTATTACTTGGACTTAAGTTTCTTCCTGTGCATTTGCAAATTTATTATCTGGGATTAATCTTATTTATGCACTGGAATATGTTACAAAGTACTGAGTTAACTAACTATTGGTTATTCATTTTGTTAAAAGTATTTATTTAGAAATTTATTTTAAAATATAAACCTGGAAAGATCTGAGCAGGAAAATGGCTTCGATATTCCCCATTTTATATAAGATCTTTATAGCAAAAGACTTAGGGATGATCAAGTGTTGAGAAATGGTGGAGAACATGCAATTTTCTCACACATCTGAACATGCCTATTTCCTACAGAAAGCACATGATCTGCCACAGAAGGGCCATCATCAAATTAGCCATGATGCATATTTTGTAGGTGAAATCAGTTGAATAAAAGCAAACTGCAACCTTCAGTGCCATCATCAATTACAGGCTTCTTCAAGGATAAGCTTGAGATTAAAAATAAACACCTCTTACCTTTCACAGAAACAGATTTTTCGGAAGCTAAATGAACACACCTGAGGAGGTACGGTGTCATCAGCCCTCTAACTGATTAATAACAAGACACACCAGCAAGCATTTAATCAACAAGCAATCCACGTTGGCTGATTATGTGTTTAGGCTCAGTCTTAGAACAGGGGACATGGTAGTCATAGCCCTTGCCCTCCAGGAAGCATGATAATCATGGAGAAGGGCTCCTAATAGGTCATCCCTGGTGACTGCTGTTTGGGCACTGCACATCCCTTGTTGCGATGGAACCTTGCAGGCCACATAAAACTGAGTTTCTTTGCGCTCTGTGCACAGAGTAGCGATGACCACTTGGAAGTCTTCTTGCTTCCTCTACTTCCTCTTTGAGGCAGGACTGATTCTAATCCTTTACATACTAGTTACAGAACCAGTTTTATTCTGAGTTTTACGCCTTTTTTTTTTTAATGCAGCTTTAAATCTCTGAACATCTCTGTTGGTAGCTATTATTTCTATAGAAGTCAGCTGACTTCTACATGAAATTTATTTGCATGCCTAGCCTACTAACCCCAAAATGAGAGGGGGAAATTCCTAAATACTATCCATTTTTAAAATTTAAAATGATGCTTTGTGTCATACAGTAATCTCTATTCTGGGTCACAGGGTTTCTGAGGAAGTGAACTGACCAATGAAAGGCAGCCAGGTGCAGCTCAAGGAGTCTGCTTCCCTCCCCTGTATTTCTACAGGGCCTTTCTCTGAGGGCTCCAAGGTGCTAAAGAATAGCAATACCAACAAGACCACAAGTCTCCTAACTTCCCAGAAGCCTGAAGCCCACATTTGCATTAACAGTGGTAACTGCAGACCTCCTCTGAGAGGCCAGGTGCAGATCATTTTGGAAATCGAACTCTCCCCCTTGACTGGAACCTCAGCAGTGGGTCTGGAGGGTGGGGTGACAGAGCTTCCCCGTTCACGTTAATATATAATAAATAAAGTGATTGCATCCTGCTTATGGATGTGGGCAGGGGGATTTCTTTTAGTCCTAACATTAAAAGAGCAAGGCGCTGGAGGCCAGAGGAACAGCAGTGTGAAAGGAAGGGGTTGAGGCTGGGCAGTGGAAGGTGGCTTTGAGGAAGCAGAAGTCAGCTGTTTTAAAGTATGGAGTAGACAGACACACTCCAGGTGTTTTGCAACAAGTTTCCCAAGGCACTCGGCAGTCTGCATTCCTTTCCACAGCTCAAGAAAAGCGTCTCTTCTGGCTTAGGAAGAAACACTAAAAAATTGCCACTCTGACCCCCTCGTCTTAATCCCTCACCATTTGGTGAACAATAGAGAAAGCACAGCTGACAAAGGTGTGCGGCTAACGCCAAGGTTCCTTTTGGCTCTGCGAAGAGCATAGTGGGAAACTTCACTTTCACGCTTCCTTCAAGTCCAGAGGTGCAGATTGAGCCAAGCCCCTGATTTAAAGCTGCCAATGGAATATGGCTTTCAGGTATAAATCATCTGAGATTGGTGCTTCTAGCCCTGGTCCTTCGGCCTTTGTCCTAACACTGCCTTTAAACATGAAATTATTTCTCTTTTTAGACCTAAGTCTTTGGCCAGACAAGATTTGAAAATATAATGACAGCGAGATGCACTGTCACATGCTTTGTATGAGAGACACTGCCTATTCTGAAGTGGCTGCAAATTCAAGCGTTCATCAGAGACTTACTACTTAGCATCATCAGGTGAATCGGTTGGATGTTACCAGTATTGTTTTCAAATGGTTTTCTTCCAAGTACTCTCCATAAATGTGAACAATAAAAATGGACTAAATTCAGGCAATAAAATATAACAGGTGTGTTCATACGGGAAAGTTTAGAATCACCTCTTCTAATTATTTTTGTAAGAACCAGATTGCATCGATTATGCAATGGAATAGACTGAGGATTGAGGAACTGCTAACTCATCTTTTCTGGCTTTTGTTTTCTTTCATTTTCTTGAAGCTGATATCTTATAAAAGGAGAAAACCTGAACAACAAGGAGGATGATGGTCTATTGCAAAGTGCTTTAACGTTTAAAATTGAATAAATGAAAAATTTTGTCATTGATCAATAATAGATGCAGTTCCAGAGGTGAAAACGTTGGAGGACATTTTCATTCAGCAGGTTGCTGTGGGCTACTCAAACTGCTTGGTGATAGTGAGAGATGAAAGTGAGACCAAGAAAGAGAAGATAATGTTGTGATAAATATGTAAGGGGGAAGAGGAGTACTAGATTTAATGGGGTGATCACTTTGCGAGTTATGTAGATCTCTGATCACTATGCTGTACAACTGAAACTGGTATATTATTGTATGCCAACTATAATTGACAAAAAATCTCATTGAATTATACAATGGAAATAGGAGCAACTAATTTTATATTATATTTCAATAAAGCTGGAGATAAAAAAAGAAACTGCTAGAATATAACCTGAACCTGTAGATTCTCTGGGGAACTCCTCTAACTCCGAACCTCTCTCAGCAGCTGTCATTCCTACTTACACAGAGATATGAAGTCAAACGAGGAATTTAAACAAGCAAAAGTTGACCAAAGGTACATTTTTGTTAGACTACCTGAGGTTCCATCTTCTAAGTGATTCAACATCAACTACTTTTTCTGAATGCTTTCCAAAGTGTTTTTTTTCACTTAACATTTGATTAAGATATTTGCTCATAGTTGATTTACCATTTCTATGAAAGAGGAAGAAACTTTGAACAATCTAGGTTTTAAAAAAAAGATAGATACGTTATATATAACGTAACTTACATCTGTCCAAAATGCAAGAGTATCTCAGCAGTTTGACAGTCAATATGTTATGTACCTTATTGACTAAGACACTTGTCAAATGTCAGTAGCAATGTTGAAAGGTGCACTGACAATAGGAAATGGTAGAATTCTAATTGTCTTTGTTTTATCACCATTCCTAATACAGTAGTCCCCCCTTATACATAATTTCACTTTCCACGGTTTCAGTTACCCATGCTCAATCAACTGAAGTCCAAAATATTAAATGGAAATTCCAGAAATAAACAATTTCTAAGTTTTAAATGCTCACTATTCTGTACAGTGTGATGAAATCTCATGCCTTCCTGCTCCATACAGTCCAGGACCTAAGTCATCCCTTTATCCAGTGTCTCCGTGCTGTAAACGCGCCCACCCAGTTAGTCTCTTAGTAGCTACCTCAGTTATCAGATCAACTGTTTCAGTATCTCAGTGCTTTGTGCTCAGGTGCTTGTGCTTATTTTACTTACTAATGACCCCAAAGTGTGAGAGTGATGATGCTGGCAATTCAGATGTGCCAGAGAGAAGCCTGAAAGTGCTTCCTTTAAGTGAAAAGGTGAAAATTCTTGACTTAATAAGGAAAGAAAAAATTGCATGCTGAGATTAGGAAGAATGAATTTTCTATCTGTAAAACTGTGAATAAGGTAAAAAGAAATTTGTGCTAATTATGCTGTCACAGTGCATGATAAGTCCTTAGTTAAGATGGAAAAGGCATTAAATTTGTGGGTGGAAGATATGAACAGAAAATGTTTCGATTAATGTGTTGTGCAAGAAAGCACTGAGCCTATAAGACTTCAGCAAGGGATCCCTTGAAACAAGTGACAGCAGGCCATTTACTGCACATAAGGGATGGTTACACAGATTCAGGAATAGATTTGGACTAAAAAATATAAAAATTACTGGAGAGAGAAAGAGCATGAGAGCACATTCACATAACTTTTATTGCAGTATATTATAAGAATTGTCCTATTTATTATCAGTTATTGTTATTCTCTTAGTGTGCATAATTTATATATATTAAACTTTATCGTGTGTGTGTGTGTGTGTGTGTGTGTGTGTAAAGAAACGGTATATATTGGGTTTGGTATTATCCGCAGTTTCAAGCATCTACTGAAGGTCTTGGAAGGTATCTTCTGCAGATAAGGGGAAATACTGTATAGATTTTTCTTAAATGTCAGTGTCACTTTTAAATTAAAAGCCAAATTGTCTAAATAAATCTCTGACAGGATTTGGCTTCATTCGAGAAAAATGAATGAAGTCATAAAACAAGTCATTTTATTTCACAGAAAAGGCTAAGATTCAACATGTAATGTTTCATTAATTGATCAATCAATTATTACGTGTGTATGCGTCTTCTAAAGGGACAGAGGTCTCAAGCCTGGCACTAGAGTTGAGCAAGCATTTCTTACTAGCATCTCTCCTCCTTGAAAAGGGTTTCATCTTCTCTGCCTGTGGAGCACAGAGCTCATGGAGCTAGTCAGCACCCAACAGGCCTGGCCTGGCTCTGCTTGCCCCCTCCCCAAGTTCAGCCCAGCCCCGACCCTCTGACAGGCCACCAATGACACTGTAAGAAATCAGCTACTTTTGTCTCAGCCTTCTTCATTTCTCTCAGAGCTTCTCTGTATTACTCTCTCAACATTCAACCAGCACACATTTATTAAAGACTCTGTGCTCAGTGCCAGGCTCCATCCCTGGAGGTGAACAAAACAGACATAGCCCCTGACCCCAGAAACCCACAGTCCGGTGCCACCAGGGCAGGTGTCGACCAGATACTCACACTAACACATCTTAGTTACCAAGTGCAAAAGTACTATTAATAAAAAGTAACACGAACCAATTATGAAGGAGCCCTCATCTACTTTAGGAGACTGAGAAAGGAGGGCCACTAGGGCCACTACTCTGAGGATGGAGCTTCGAGCTGACATCTGAAGAACAGGTAGCAATTCACTGGCTGAAAGATTGGGAAAGGTGGTCCCAGCCCAGGAAGGAGAATTTGCCAAGATCCTCAGAAGGCGAGGAGAGTATTATCTCTCTTTTCTTTTCCTAGCTCTGAGTTACCTCTTATAATTATCTCCAACAAAAGAGCTTGAAAAACAAACAAACAAACAAAAAAAAATTGCACCTACAAGAACTGAAATTCTTGCAGCTGAGCAAAAGTTATCCAGAAGTAAGTTCAGGAAGAGAGGAATTTCACATACAGGGATGTAGGGTTTCGGGAGGTATGGTCCTGACTGCCAGTTATAACCTGGTACTCTCTCCTTCTTTCTTTTAGTACAAGAGCCATGCCCCTGCCTGTCAGTCCCCTCATTTCAGCAGGGCACAGGCCGCCCAGCTCAAGACTACATTTCCCATCTTCCTTTGCAGTCAGGTGTGTTGAAGTGACTAAGTTCCAGTGGGATTTAAGTGGAAATGAATGTTGCTTCTTTTAAGGAAAATTGCTTGTTTTCCACTTCCTCTGCTTTCCTTTCCCATGTTCTCTTCTGACAGAAGAAGAGCCCGGGTCGCTGGGAAGCCTCTGGCGCAGAGCCACATCCCAAGTCCAGGCTGTTCCATGAGAGAGAAGTTCATCTCTTAATCTTATATTTAGAGTCTCTTTAAGTTAGCCTGTTCCCTAATTAACAAAGGAGTGGTTATATCTTATTCAGTTGTTTTGTCTTTATAATGCTAACCAAAACAAAAATCATAATCAAAGTCATAATGGAAAGATAAAGAAATTTGATTATATAAAAATTGTGTAGGTTAGCAAATACCACAAAGCCGAATCAAATGCCAAATGACTAAATTGGAAAACAATATTTGCAACACGTGAAAGACTAACGGCTAATATCACATGCATTTTTTTTTTTAATCTATCGGGCACTGTGCTGAGGGCTTTATGAGGGCTGTCCCGGTTAATACTGACTACAGCCCTCATATGGCAGGTGTTATATAGCACAGTGATTAATTGTGGGCTGCAAATTCACCACTGACTTGCTGCGTGGCTTTGGGGAAATGACCTAAAATAGGGATAACAGTATCTTCTTCCTAGAATTGTTTATGAAAATTAAATGAGACAGAGTTACTGTGAACAGCTGTGTGCCCTGGATAAGGGCAAACAACTAAGACAATAAGTAGGGGTGAAAGCCAGTGCCTGCTCTCCAAGCCACATGACCTAGTACAGGGTAAGGCCTGTCTGAGGAAAGGGAGCCTTTTCTAAATTTTACAAAGGCACCTTGTGGACCAGTGGCCCTGAAATGAGATAACTACTTAGCAAAGTGCCTGCAGTAAGTTTTCAATATGAGTGAACAATTATTATTACCATTAGCATTGTTGTTCTCATTCTCCAGATGAGAAAACCGAGGCTTAATAGAAGCTAAGCGATTTGTCTATCACGGGGTTAATGCAAACATTCTTAAAAATAAATAACAAAAAGTGAAATGATCCAATAAAAATGTACGAAGGACACTGTTTACATATGAAAAACCATACAAAATTTCTCATAATTAAAGAAGTGAAAGTTAAAACAATAAATGAGAAAATTTTCATCATCAGATTAGTAAACTTTGGTTATGTGGTCTTGACGAGGGATTCAAGGAAACAGTCTTTTGCTCTGTTGATGGGCCTATGTATTAGCTTGAGGCTTCTTTCTACTCAGAGTTTCAGAACTAATCATTGAATCCCAAATGTAATGATGACTTAAATACTCAGGGGTTCTGATCTAGGGAACCCACAGTATGACTAATCAGCTGATCCAGGACTTGCGGCCTTTGGCTAGTCAGTGGCTTCTCACTGCGAACAGCTTTTCTCTGAAGTTTTCATGTTTATTTTAATTTTAGTTACCAAGAAAATTTAGTGTCTCAGTGCTTAAAAATAAGAAAAAGAGTGCTTCATTTTATACTATGTATTACATTTATCATGGCTATTGGGCAATAGGATGCAAACCATTCAAATAATTGCCTTTAAGCAACAACAACAAAAATGTTAAGATGAGTATTTAAAATCACTCTATATAACTCATTCACTTTCTTTCCCTCTTTACAGTGAGTACACAACATGATTTAATTTTACTGATGACTCAGGGTCATCATTATTGAATATCAATTACTCTGCCATCTCAGAACTCAGCACCATAACTGTGTTATATTATCTACAAGGCCTAAATAAATTAAGGGGACTATTCAATAAATGTTAGGATATCCTGGTGGCCTTCTGGAAAAGTAAAGTTGGATTTTTATCTCAACTGAATTAAGATCATAGATATATCTTGACCTGTCAACTCCTACATCTGAAGAAGAGAATTGATTTTTAAACTTCCATTCAT
Source organism: Eidolon dupreanum (assembly GCA_028627145.1). Classification (NCBI taxonomy): domain Eukaryota; kingdom Metazoa; phylum Chordata; class Mammalia; order Chiroptera; family Pteropodidae; genus Eidolon; species Eidolon dupreanum. Next base: position 50,587,732 of record CM053515.1, on the reverse strand, counting down.
AGCAAACCATGAGAAACAATGCACTGGAAAAAGTATAGAGGGTGCTAGGGCCATGGCTAGTTCAACAGGGGAATGAACCCCTTTCTCTCAGGCTAGAGAGCCAAGATTACATGTTGCTGTGTACACAGGGCATGTCTTGGTCACAGAAGATAGAAAAATTCTAGGAAGCAGTTAAGATTGTCCATTATGTTAACTTAGGTCACAGAATTCTCAATCTTTTCAAAGTTGAGAAGTGTTGGGCAGTGACTACTGCTTCATACCGAAACTCCACACCTGTCTTTTCAAGATAGAAGAATTAAGTCTTTCTAGAAGAAAACTTCTATCTTCATGGACATCATATGCATGATTGGGTGAGGATTTGAAAATTAGCATATCTTATAGATAAGTCTCACTCATTTGAAAGCCTAATTAACGATTAAAAGACAAGCTTATTTCAGTATTCCCAAGATAAAATGACCTTGAAGACTGTAAGCCTGTGGCCCAGATCCCCTGGGTCCTCTGAGTCCTTTGGTCCCCTGGGTCACATGGAGTGGTAAACTACTCCCTGTCTGAAACTATGCGGGAGCAGGGATTCACAGTTTATCCTGTTGGCTTGGAGCCCAGGACAGGGTCTATTGCTCTCAATAATTATTCCTTGAATTCATAAGTGAACCTGTTTATAAACTCAAGTGAAATATTTGCTGGAAGTATTTTGAAGGGCATGAAAAAAAACACCTGACAGGATTGATAAAAGGATTTTATAAGCATTATCCAGTGAAAGTAGTCAGGGAACACGAAATCCTTTCTCTAATCCTTTTTGAATATTATCCTAGATTGTATCTTCACAAATTTACAACAGATCCTAAGAATTATTTCAGATGGCTTCTTGAATAGAACCATTTTGAATAATAGTTAGCTAAACCTATCAAATGGGGCAATTAAGTTCATTTTTCCATTCAATGTAGACACATGTAAGCTGAAATTCTTCATGTGCATTAAAAAAAGTTCAAAAACCAGAATTTGTTTTCCTAATGTAGAACTTTGTCTTAATCTTATTTTAAAATAAGCCTAATCAAGCCAAATATCACTCTTATTAAAATGATCATAAGTAGTGCTGATCTTCTTATCTAGGAATTTATTTTCAAGTTTGGATCTTTGTTAATGAAATTAAATTTACTGTTACTTATATGATGTTATTTGTTTTTAGTTTTAAACTTTTAATTTAACATTATTTAAAGGAACCATTTTCCAGCAATATTAATGATCCATTTAAATTGATTACCTTCTATTTATGACAAGTGAGGTAGCAACTATATATATTTAATTTACAGTAGTGCTATGAAATTTCCTTTTTAATAGCGAAATTTAACTTTAAAAGTTAAATCAATTAAAAGAAAAATATTAAGTAATGATTAACATTAGTGATATAGAGAATCATGACGAGAATGATCAGAATGACTGGATTTGGGGAAACACTGAGCTTTAAAGAGAGTGTAAATCAAGCATAGACTGGAGACAAGCTAGTTAACAAGGTGAGCTCCCTCTCCTAGGATCACTTATGGAGTCTGGACTTTATCTTAAGAGCAGTGGAGCCACTAAAGAGTTGACAGCAGGGATGGGTCATGACTGAATTTACCCTTTTACAAAATCATTATGAGAGTGGTGTATAGGATTGGAAGGTGACAAGAGGAGGCAAGGAAGTCAATTAAGAGCCAACTTCAATAACCCAGGAGAGAGATGATGGTGGCCTAAACCTTGGTGTTGCAAGTAAGACAGATAAAGTAAAGAGCTATTGTGGCATGCCATGGTCACTGAGGTAGAAGAACCTCTGATTTCTGGCTTAGACAGCTGGGTGGATAGGATGGGGCCCTTCAAAGAGATATGGAATACAGAAGGAGAAGTGGATTTTAAGAGAATTATGATGAGCTGCTTAGACATATTGTATATGAGGTGACTTTAAGAAAATGAAGAAAAGTCCAGTAGGAGTTGATTACTGGGCCAGGAGCTCATGTGAGTGGTTTGAATTAAAATCACCAGCATTTTCTTTTGAAAGGGAAAAAACCCCACCTGTATCAATTTGCTAGGGCTGCCAAAACAAAGTACTACAGACTGAGTGGCTTTCATTTACTCACAGTTCTGGAGCAAGTCCGAGATCGAGATGTTGGCAGGGTTTGTTTCCTCTGAGGACCTCTCTCCGTAGCTTGTAGATGACAATTTTCCATTATCCTCACATGGTCTTCCCTCTATGAGTACACCTCTGTCCTAGTCTCCTCTTCCTATAGAGACACAAGTCATATTGGATTAGGGCCCACCCTAATAATCTAATTATACCTTAATGAACTCTCTAAAGACCCCATCTCCAAATAGATAGAGTCACATTCTGAGGTACTAGGAGTTAGAATATCAACATACTATTATTTGGGGGGGTGGGGTGGGAGGGGTGGGAGGTCATGATTCAGCCTATAACAAACATCATCCTAATTTACTAAATCAAAAAGGAAATGTGTTGGATAATGAAACCAGGAAGTTCAAAGGGGTTTTATAGGAGGATTTTGGATGAAGGGATTCAAATTAGCTTTACATGGTGTCACCTGCATTCTTAAGCAGGCTCTCCCTCATGGCACCAAAGATGGCCATTTCAGGACTACAGCTTCTGTGCAAGAACCAATCCTCTGAAGAAAGGAACTTTTCCCTGATAATCCTAGCAGAAGTCTCCAGGAAGTTCTTAAACGACCTATCTTAAGTCACACACCTCAAATAACTAGCAACACAGAGAAAGCAACACAGGCAAGGGCCAAGTCTAAGTCTCCAGCCTGTCCCTGCCCAGTGACCAACCCCATGTAAATCTCAAGAACTGGGAATAGTGGAAGAGTGTTTCTTTACAGCGTTGTTAAACAAACAACAACAACTAAAACAAGCCATGGCTGCTACCATTCTTAAAGCCACAGGAGATGTGGCAACCCATGAAGAATGTGTAGAAGGAAAAATAAGAGGGCCAAGGTCAGGAACCTGAGGTGAAACACACTATTTAGAGGATGGGATGAGAAACAGATGTCCTTGAGGAAGATGTACAAGAGAAAGGAAAACAACCAGGACAGCATGTTATTACAAATGCCAAGAGAAGAGACAGTGTTAACAAAGAAATCATGATTTGCAACAACTTGGAGAAAAAAGGGTAATATGCTAATTGCAAAGATCTCAGACATATCAATTTAAAAACAAGATCTACAAATAGAAAAATGGGCAGAAAATCAGAACAAGTAGTTTGCAAAAAAGGAATTAAAATGACATATGACAAGGTATTTAAATTCATTCATAATGAAAAACAAATCAAAACATTTTTGCAGTATACTTTAGTGCTTTTAAGATTGGCAAAAATAAAAAGACTTGAAGAAATCCAGTGTTAGCGAAGGTGAAGGAAAATAGACAATCATGGTGAAACCACTGGTGGTACGAACAGGGCACCTCAGGCAAAGCATTTTTTCAGAGTCAAACATTTAAAGCTACACATTCATTGACCTAGCAAATCCTGGCTATGAATTTACTATCACAAGTAAAATTAAGCCTCATTTTTAAACATGGAAATAATCCAAAGATGTGTCAAAAATAGGTTAAATTCAAAATATTGCCCAGCAAGTATGTAGGGGCACCAACAAATTAGAACAGATACTGGCTGTAAACCATTCAGCATAGCTATACAGGTGGGTCCGTACTGAATATCCCATGAAAGGGAACACCAGGGGGATAAAATGAGGTAGACATATAGACGTTTGGGCTGTTTGGGAAAGTTCTCCAAAATGTATTAATGAAACTGTAAGGTGCAGAGCCATGTGAATAATGTGGATTCCATTTCTGTACATTTTAAAATGTGTACAGCTGTGTGGGTAAGTACCACAAAACATTTCCTGAAAGAAATCATAAGAAACTGAGAGCAAGTGGCTGCCTTTGGTGAGAGGGACTGTGTAAAGACGGGCTGGGAGATTGTAGGGTAAGACTTTTAGTTTCCATTTTATACTTTTTAGCTCTTTATTCGAGTGACTAACAATAATTGAGCATGCATTAATGTCAGGCACTGGACTATGCACTGGGGAAGAAATGGAGGAAGCAAAGCTGAAACACTAGCAGGAGCTCAACAGCCAGACAGCTCTGGGTTGAAGTTGCAGGCTTAGAAGTTGGAAGACCACAGTTAATTTACTTAGCTTCTCTGTCAGCTCCTTCATTTGTAAGATGTGGACTAACAATTCTTATCTGATAGGATTGCTGTGAGAAGTAAATGAGATAATGCATGTAAGGTGCTTAGCACAGTGCCAGGTATTTAGTACCTGTTCCTTACTTGTTCATGCTAAAAAAGAAAAGTGAGGTCACCATCCTGGTAGAACACCAAGTAGAGTGAGGGGCTGACCTAGAGAGGAGTTGGTTACTGGAAATGAAGGGCCAAGTTATTGGATGAGCCATCCAGGCAGATATTGGCACCGCCCAGTGGGGTTTGAGGGCCTTCTTGCCCTGAGGAGGGAGGAATGGGGGCAAGTGCAGCCTTCACTTGAGATGGCCTCAGGATATCAGGAGAGGATGGGAGGGGCCAGGATGCAGTCAGGGCAGGGAAGCTCTGCAAGGCAAGTCCTCCAGGAGAGCTGAAGATATTCTAGAAGTCTGGTCTGGAGCAGAAGGAAGAGTCTGAGAAGTTAGCTGTGGAAGCTCAAGAATGGGACCATTCAGCTAGAACCAGAGTCCAGGAAGCATTTCAGAGAATTAGGGAGGAGAGAGTGATGCAACTGGAGAGTTGGGAGGCCACATATTGACCTTGCTCAAAGAGATTCGTGGAGCATCACTGTCTTGGCTGATTATTTTTCCTCTTCTTTTTCTGGATTAAGTACATGGAATGTCTGTGGCATCTACAGGTGCTTTAGGCTTCTAGAATCCTAAAAAGTATTTATGCTTTTTGCTACACTTCCTATGCCAGACATTTGCAGTGGGAAGAGAGGCATGAACCTTGGGGGCCAGCTGGCACGTGGCTGGTGACCCCTGACCATGCCCCTGCTTCTGAGCCTCCCTGGGTTTGCTTTTTGCTCCACTCTGTGTTTGTAGCTCACCCGCATCTTCCCTGACTCCCAGGTAGCTGAGTGAGGTGACTGGCAGGGCAGCTTGGCAGCATCAACATAAAGGTTTTACAAGGGAAAGTATTCTTAGAACAAGAGACAAATCCCAAATTAATGGAAAGCTTGCTCTCCCAGGAAGAAAAGAGCTGCCTCAGTTTCCCACCAACATTTACATTTAGAGCCCTAAAATACTCGTTAAAGGAACAAATGAACAATCTTTCTATTTCAATCTGCAGGTCATAGCCTTTGAGGTATAGACAGGACAGGACAAAAGCTCTTCAATTTGCCCCTCACAATCCTATTAGATAATGACTCTACTAGCTCTAAAAAGAGAACCAATCAAGTGGTCAGAAATTGGGAAAAAATTATAGCAGGTAAGAAGTGAAGCAGTGGGTCCAACTCTGGTCATCTCAACACCTTTTCTTAAATATTCCATCCTTTCCTCACCAAAACAATAAATGCAAGAATTAATTTTATATAGTTGGCCTATGTGGTAGAGTTAATCTCACCTCATTATTCCAAACTGTATTCTCCAATTAGGATTCGAGTTTTCTTGCATTCTTTTCTCACCTCCTCTAGTTTTTTTTTTTTCATCTCTACTTGCACCAGAATTCATTGACTTTTTATCTCACTCTGACTTCTTGTTTCATAAAAATCAAACTTCCTTATATCTTTTGAAAACAAAAAAGTAAATATTTTCTAAAATGTTCTTTCCATTACTTCAGTAAATTATTTTCAGAGTTGGGCTATTTTTCCACATCTAAGTAATACTTCTATTCTTTTTTACTACCAAAATTTTTCCCAGGTCCTGTGTGTGTGTGTTAACACATCCTCAAGTGGACTTATTTATATTCCAATGTAGCATTTATAAATAGTCATTCATTAATCCAACAGATACTAATTTTTTAAAAAATTGATATTTGTTTATCTTTTAGTTGGCAAAGTGTTTAAAAAACCGAATTACCTATAAGGATTTGTCTTTAAAGAGCCTCTGACTTACAAGAAGAGGTAAGACAGGCATAATAACAACAGTGCAAGGTAGAAAAGCCAGATAGGAGACCTAAGCAGATTTCACAATTCCCACCTGTGGCTTTTCTCATAGATGATACAAGGTAAACCATGATGCTGAGATAGGAAGGACTGATTCCATGCACAGCTCAATGTTGTTCTAAGTTGGCAGTCATTAGAAATTAAGAGCACTGAGACTATTTCCAATTTATATTACCTTTTTCTTCCTCTAATGATATGTAAAAATACTAGCAAACACTAATGTGCCAATGTTTCTATGCTACAAATTAATAAGTGTAATAAATATTACATTCTGTTACAGTATTTGTTAAAAATGACTACATTCTCTTACAAATCACTGTTGTTGCTCAGCCAATTCAAAGAAGCAACATGGATGTTACCAAATGTTAGTGGAAAATAAAAGATATTTTCTTTGGGTTGACTAATTTCCCAAAATGTGTGTTTTCCAGTGATGAAAACATGTAACAATCTATCTTTATTTTACACTGGCATAGAACATTAACCAATTTCTTGATTATATCATTTTATAGAAAGGCATTCTGACAAAACTTTATCGTGGGGAACTTGCGTTTTAAATTTGTTTAATCTTTTTAAAAATAATTATTTTAAAAACATTATTATAATTTTGATAGTAAAAAGTTCAGGCCATGACTAATAATAGTTTTACGCTTATCTAATTAAGATGTGAGTGAAAATAGAAAAGTGTAACCCCCAAACCCCTAGAGGGTGTGTCCGCCTCACAGATCCCCACCCAGACGGATGCTGTAACAGAGGCAAAGAGCCACTAGGTGGCTCTGTCATTTTTAAATCAAACTAAAGTCCGCAAAAGATAATGTGTAGTTAAGGAACAAAATAGAGGAACAAAATAGGCAGAACCTTTAATCAAGGCAAGAAACAATAATCTACAATTATGGACTCTCACTCAGAATAATTTGGAGTTTTAAGCTGAGAATTAGACTTAAAAAGAAAAAAAAAAAACCCTGCAAAACTGCAAAGTATATATAGGTAAGCAATTTGCAAAAAATAAGAGAAGGTATTGTATTCTTAAGGACATCAATTACTAAAGAGAAGATGGTTTCAAATTTTTCCTAATTTATTGACATCTAGGTTTCCAGCTCTTCTTTTGGATTTTCTCTATGTAGTTTAGACTTTTAAGTTAAAGGGAAAAAAATATTAAACTCGGGCATCATAACTCATTAAACATTGCTTTCCAGTGTCCTGGGTTATAATTGTCATCCTTATTAACATCCCAAAACAAAATAAAACGTTTTGGCCTATTTGGGGAGGAAGAAGAAAAAAAACTGTACTTATCTAAATTAAGAAACATTTAGTTCTTTAAATCAAAATACAATTAAGGTGAACACTATTCCATTCTACAGCATTTGCCAGGAGAGTGAAAGAAATGATGTTCTTTAGAGTTGACAAATTCCTTTCTGATTCCAGAAAGGATGAAAAAAAAAATAGTTATATTTGAAGTTTGGGTTTAAGTACCAATTTGTAGTTAAATATCTCTGGATTTCATTTTTTAAAAAAGTATAACGGAAGACAATAATTTTTCCCAAAGTACATAACTAACTTTATGATGCAATAAGTGAAGCGTTGAAGGGGTGTTCCAAATTATTAAATACTCTGAACTGTCAGTCTGCAATTGGCAAATAGAAAAAACTTTCCCCCCACCCCGCCCTTAAATGAGAATCTCAGACCTGTCACTTACTAAGAACATATTTAGGAATAGTTTTAACTTGTAAAAGAAACAGTTTTCTTATTGTTTTTCGGAGCCAATAAACAACGACTGCGTGGCAGGTCGCATCGCTACAGGATTTTACTAGTTTTGTTTCTTTTCCCAGGCAAGAATCGCATTTGGAGACTTTCAGAAGTAGTTTGTAAAATTACTTTTTAACAAAAATTTGTCGTTGCCGTTTTTGTAAATGAGCGCTTCTCACACACTTTAAATTAAACTTGGCTTTAAAACGATTCCGAACCGTTTTATTCAAATGTCTTTGAAAAAGTTCGCTCTTCTGTTTTTGAAGACAATAAATCACACAGAAAGAGTGCACGGACCAGATAAATACTTCCCAAATGTGAACGAACAAATAGCTATATGTTTAGGGAAATTAAAAGCCGATTTCAGTCCCTCCGATCACAGACTTCCCTAAAAGGGACTCACCAAAGATGCCTGTTAATATCGTCTGCCGCGTAACCCAGAGAGCTGTAAATCACGTCTACTATGCTCGACTCGGAGCAGATCAATTGAGACCGGGCGTAAATCCTGCAACTCGATCACAAAGGTGTAGAAAATCCAAAGGCGCCCAGGCAGGTGACCTGAGCGACCATCCAAAGTTAACTCTAGGACTTCTTGGAAACATTTGTACTCTTTTGTTATCATCCCTTTGTTTTAATAGTCGTTATTGCATTTCATTATTGTGCCAAGAATACGTTAGCCAGGAAGGGGTACTTTTCGCCCTAAAACCGGAGATGTCGGGCTCCCCGGGCTCCCGGGGCTCCCCGGGCCGGCCAGGAGGGGCTGCGGGGCGGGGCGCGCTCCGCGGGGCCGCGCGGGCAGGTGGGGCGTGGCGGGGGCGTGGAGAGCGGGGCCAGGGGCCGCCGCCCAGCCCGCGCCAGCCCGGGAGGAGCCGCGCCGCAGACGGCTATAAGAAGCGGGCTGGCAGGCGCTCCGCGCGCACCCGCCCGACCCCCCTCCCGGAGCACCGGCCGCCGAGCGAGGGCTGAAACTGGGCCGCAGGGTTGGCTCCTAAAGGGATGCTCTCGCCCGAGCGGCGAGACCAGCCCCGCTCGCCCCTCGCAGCCGCCGCGCCGCACCCGCCGACGGCCACCGACATGGCTCTCTACTGCGGCGACAACTTCGGCGTGTACTCGCAGCCCGCCCTGCCCCCGCCCGCCGCCCCCGGCGCGCCCCCGGCCGCCCGGGCGTCCTACGGACTGGCCGACTACGCCGCGCCGCCGGCCGCCGCCGCCAACCCCTACCTGTGGCTCAACGGGCCGGGCGTGGGCGCGCCACCCGCTGCCGCCGCCGCGTACCTGGGCGCCCCGCCACCGCCGCCCCCCAGGGGCGCGGCCGGGCCGTTCCTGCAGCCGCCGACCGCCGCCGGCACCTTCGCCTGCTCGCAGCGCTCGCTCGCGCCGCCCGCGTCCGCCGCGCCCGCCTCGCCCGCGGGGCCCGCAGCGCCGGGCGAGCTGGGCTGGCTGTCCATGGCCAGCCGCGAGGACCTGATGAAGATGGTGCGGCCGCCCTACTCGTACTCCGCGCTCATCGCCATGGCCATTCAGAGCGCGCCCGAGCGCAAGCTCACCCTCAGCCACATCTACCAGTTTGTGGCCGACAGCTTCCCCTTCTACCAGCGCAGCAAGGCCGGCTGGCAGAACTCCATCCGCCACAACCTGTCGCTCAATGACTGCTTCAAGAAGGTGCCCCGCGACGAGGACGACCCAGGTGAGGGCGGCGGGACAGGTGCTTCCCGGCGGTAGCGCGGGAGAGCAGCGCCGCGGCAGGCTGGGTAGTCTCCGTGTGGCTGACTAGAGATCCACTTGGAGTCTTCTAGTACTAGCTGGAGATGGGGGCCACGGGAGAGACAACCACCCGAACCTCGGTTGACTGGGGTGAAGGGAACACAGGGGACAAAGGGGAATATCAGGATCCTAGGAGCGAGGACCCGGTGAGGAAGGAGTTCTCCCCATACACACACACACACACACACACACACTCACGCACACGCACACGCACGCAGAGGCGGTCCAGTAAGAGAAAAAGGAAAAAGCCCGTATCCTCAACCAGGGAGCCATCCCTGGGCCATTTGAAGGGAGGGTCAAGTTTCAGGGAGGTAGATTGAGAATGAGAACACCGCGAGCCCTTAGATTAAGGATGACTGACTATAAAGGGATTCAGATGAGCTGAGAATCCCATCACATCACCAAAGAGGTGGTGAGATGCAGAGAGGAACAGAAGACCATTTGAGCTGTCCATAGATGCACTTCCTCCTGCATCAGATTCTTACGAGGCTCACTGTCACCGTCATAAATTCTGCCTACCTTGAGATGATTGGAGGATAGTGGCACAGACGTGAGATGGGCAGAGGGATCAGAACTTTAGCTGGGTCCTGCAAATTATGGTTTTGGTACCTTAACTACTTAGAATGTAAAAGTGAAAACTCCAAATGCTTCATTCTGATCTAAGCCCTGGAGTGAGAAGGGCTGGGCTACAGTGGAGTGCTGTTGGTGGTTTCCCTCTACCTGTGAGGTGAAAAAAAGCCATAAAAACCGAGAGGAACGGAATCTTACTTGAGGTTTACAGAAGGAGCCCAGGACGATGGAGGTAGCAGCAGAGTTGTAATAGGAAAAAGAAAAGGGAAATAAAACTGTTTCAGTTGCACATTACAGAGATCCAGGATTTTGTAAAAATTATGTAAACACTCTAGAGTATTAACAGTGGTTTCCAGTAGAAATACAGCATAAACTACATGTTATTGTAAATTTTCTAGTAGCCACATAAAAAGAGCAAAAAGAATTGGTGAACTTATTTTTAATATTTTTTAAGTAACCCAAATGTTGTTTTAACTTGTAACAAATATGTAATTATTAATGCGATATTTTACATCACTTTTTTGGTATCAAAAAAGTCTTCAGAGTCCTGTGTATGTTTTACACCACATCTCATTTTGGACTAGCCACTTTTCAAGTGCCCAGCAGCCACATGTGGCTAATGGTTACTGTATTGGACCAGGCACGCAATTCTAGAAGGTGCATGTTCCTGATTTGGCCTCCAAATCACCTGAGATTATCATGTAAATTTCATGTGTACTCCTCGATATTCTAATTAGTGCAGGGATCTATAGCAGTGGTCCCCAAACTTTTTGGCACCAGCATCTGGTGCTCCTATGAGAATCTAATGCCTGATGATCTGAGGTGTAGTTGAGGCGGTGATGCTAGCGCTGGGGAACAGCTGCAGATACAGATGAAGCTTTGCTCACTAGCCCCACCACTCACCTCCTGCTGTGGGGCTCTGTTCCTAACTGGCCACGGATCTGCCCGGGGGGGGGGGGGGGGGGTTGGGGACCCTTG
>CM053515.1:50510353-50576052 GCA_028627145.1 Eidolon dupreanum | reverse complement strand
AGCTTTGCTCACTAGCCCCACCACTCACCTCCTGCTGTGGGGCTCTGTTCCTAACTGGCCACGGATCTGCCCGGGGGGGGGGGGGGGGGGTTGGGGACCCTTGATTTAGAGTGTCTTGTCAAAGTGCTTGATACCAAGGTGGCACAATATAAATATCCTGATAGGTGCAGGTATTATTGTTTAGATAGTAGTTATATGAAAAAATTTTTCTGCAACTATTTGCAGAAATAGTCAGTGGAGAAAATGGGTGTGAGGCAGTGTCTGCTGGCTCGTGGAGGCAGCATAATGTAGTGCTTAGTTAAGAATGCTGAGTGGAGAGCCAGTCTGCTTAAATCCTGGGTCTGCCATTGTTAGCTGGGAATACGGCAGGTTACTAACCAGTCTGCACCTCAGTTTCCCCATCTGAAATATGGAGGCAGTAATATTGCCTGTCTCCATAGAGCTGTGAGGAGTAACTGAGGTTTCCACGTAAAGCGATCATTCGCTGTAGGGTAAGTGCTTAACAGTGCTTTCAAACGCCAATGATTCTTTTTACCAGAAGTGGAAAGAGCTGTAGGGGGATAAAATCCTTCAAGATGATAGTTATTTTTTACCTCAATTTTGCTAGATAAACTGAGTGAAATTTTCTAAATAGGAGGCTAGCATTGCATGCATTATTGGGGCCCTGATTGCTGAGATTTGCCTAGTGGAGAGAAAACTTGAAAGAGATGCAGGGGCTCCTCCTGCCCAGGGTGAAGAGGGGATGGAAATTTTAGGAGTTCCCTTATTCTTCAAATATATGCCAGCCAAGGTGTTGTTAAAACAATTGGTTGTTTAGTAATAACTCTTGTCATTTTTTGTTCAGCAAGGCAGAGGATTGGGTATTTGAGATTGCCTTTTTCCAGTGGAGTATTTTTTTTAGGAGTGAGTATAATATACTTTCAGCACATAGTAATAATAACAGATACTGTTTTTGCACTGCTTACTGCTTGCCAGCTGCTATGCAGAGATAGTTAACCATTGTGGCCAATCTATGAGGTGGGTACCATTCTTATTCCTATTTTTATAAATAAAGAAATGGAGGTCAAGTGTAAGTAGCACCAGGATTTTTGCAAGGATGCTCCATTTGGATCTAGAAAGGAAGGTGTTGGGTAATTAAAAGTGTCCCGCGAATGGAATTAGGTCTTAAGATTTACGTAGCAGAAACTGCCAGGAGGTGAAAGTGGTCAGAACATCTCTGTTTTCGATTTCTCCTTGAAGGTAAAGAGTAAAATCTCCCCTATAAGGACAAATTTAAACCGTAGAGTGGTTTGAGCATCTTTGTCAGCGTTTAATGAAAACCAGCCCTCCTCCTTTGGAAATTGAGGCTGAATACATAGACATAAACTAGGTCCTTCTCTAACATCTTTCTTTCTCATCTCTGTAGGGAAAGGTAATTACTGGACCCTGGATCCAAACTGTGAGAAAATGTTTGACAATGGGAACTTCCGCCGGAAGCGAAAGCGCCGCTCTGAGGCCAGTAGCAGCTCTACAGTGGCTGTAGGGACATCAAAACCAGAAGAAGCCCTCTCCTCAGGATTGGGGTCTGGATTGGGTGGGAAGCCAGAAGGAGACAGCCCCTCTGCTCTGCTAAGGCCTTCCCAGTCCCCAGAGCCTCCTGAGGGCACCAAGAGTACTGTCACCTCTCCAGGAGGATCCATGCTCACGTCCACCCCTTGCCTCAACACCTTCTTCAGCAGCCTCAGCACCTTAAGTGTCAGCAGCAGTGGGAGCACCCAGCGAGCTCTCCCTGGAGGCCACCACCTCCCTGGGATCCAGGGGGCCCAGCTGCCCTCCAGCAGCACTTTCCCCCCCAACCCCATCTCGGAAGCCTCACCAGACACCTTGCAGCTGAGTAACAGCACCAGCAACAGCAGCAACCAAAGATCTTCCTACTATAGCCCTTTCCCTGCAAGCACCAGCGGAGGTCAAAGCAGCCCCTTCAGTCCCCCTTTCTACAACTTCAGCATGGTCAATAGCCTCATCTACCCCCGGGAGGGCTCTGAGGTATAGAGTGCTGCTTCTCAGACTGAATATGCACACCTGTAGTCTTATTAAAATGCAGATTCCAAGGCAATAGGTCTGGGGTAGGAGCTGAGGTTCTGCATTTCTCTGGAGCTCCTGGGTGATCTATGGTCTATTGACCACACTTGGAGAAGCCTGGGCATAGTAGATAACTCTTTCTACACCCCAGCAAGCCTTTACAGGCTCCTCTGGGTAAGGTCTTCCCTGGAGAGAAATCACCCCACTCTGTTCTAGGATTGTACCTGTGAAGACAAGGACCATGTCTATTTTGTTTATTACTGTATATCAGGGGTACAAGCTCAAGTTATACACACAATCTGGCTAAACAAGTGAATGAAGTTTTGGGGTAGGAAAAAGATAGCAATTGACAACTGAAGCAGTAGAGAGTGGTTGGGACTGACCAGCTGAAGGCTGCTGTGGACAGCTAGTTATCTCCTGCCTGGCAGCATTCAGATTTGCTTAGAAAAGTCAGATATCTATAATTTTATAGGGAACCTCTGTTTGAATTCTTTGCCACTAATTAAAGTTTTAAAAATACAGTACCAGGAAAGCCTACAAATCCTTGAGCTATATCCAGCTCATGAATCACCTCTATTTAATGCTCAGTATCTAGTACATGGTAAATACTAAGCAATAAAACTACCCAGGCAAGCCTTGTGTGCCAGGTGCTGTTCTAGACACTTGACTCATTTTATCTGCACAACAACCTTGGGAGATAGGTATTATTACAAACCCTCATTTTCATCCGAGGGCAATGAAACTCCAAGGTGTTAGGTAACTCACCAAGGCCACACAGATAGTAAGTCATGGAGCTAGGATCAGATCTAGGCAGTCTGGCTCCAGAACTGGTGCTTGTAACTTTGCATTCTAGTTCCTGAAAAAACAGGTGCGAGGATTCATAGTGTATAGAGGGTAAGAATGAGCTAGATCACATTTGACCAAAGATTCTGGTTGTAATACGGCTTGAGATGATCCTCTGAGCAGTGAGGATGGGCACCACCACCTCTGCTTTACTTCTGCTATGTTCCTGAGACCTGGGGTGACCACTGTCCTGGCTAACTTGGCATCCTGTCCCTTTTAGTATGTTCTGGATTTTTCATTTTTTGAAAACAAAGTATTAAAGTTTTATTAAAAGTAGTTTTTAAATGGAATTTTCATAGTTTTAAACCATTTGTAGTTAAATTTTTAAAAAGTATAATTTATTTTTAGCACTATTTGTTACGTCTCAAGAGGTATCTTCATTTGAATAACTTTTATGGTCACCCTTCTAGTGCCCTGCAGAGTGCTTGGTATGTGGTGGATACTTAGTCACTGCTTGAACTTACCCAAAAATTGTTCATTGATTTTGTTGGAATAGCATTGCATTAAGCTGAAGAAAATGTCCAATGAATTGCCTTTGTACCATGTTGTTGGTTTGGGGTTTTAATTTTTTTTAAAAACCAAGTATATTATAAAAAAAAAAATTGAACTTTTTCCTGTGTATTTTTTGAGACAGCATTACTCTTAAATTTTAATTTTGAAACAACTTACAGAAAATTATTTTTTAAAACAGTTTATTGAGGTATATATAACATCACCATTACAATTTAAATATATACTACATTTTTTACAAATTGAAGGCAAGGCTCTCCATCAGCAAAAAGCTGGTGACTTGCTTTCTCGTAGTACTCGCTTTTTGGCGATGGTCTGAAACCGAACCTGCAGTATCTGAGGTCTGCCTGTAGGACAACCAAAGAGACTACTTACCCCCATACTGTGGACAAAAAAAACAATTTCAATGGATATTATTCTATGTGAAAAATCATATGGACTTTTTTATGAATATTGTTTCTAATACAACTTTATATTTGTAAATTAACTTATAATGTGAACTGAGACAAAAAAATTTCCCCAAGAAAGTACACTGCATGCTGAGAATCACATGAAATAAACTTTATGTGGGATGACCTCTGGCCAGTTTTTGGCATTACTGTTTTTCTGTCTTCAACTGCTTTCTCCTGAAGAAACAGATGTAAGTTCAAGGACTTTGTGTTGAGGGAGTGAGTGATTTTTCATTGGATTTGTCCCACCTGCCCACATCTGGAAGTGCTGGAATGAAACTTACTTTTTGGGGAAGTCTACAGGCATATGAGATCATTTTGTTGAAGAGTAACAGGTCTGTCATTTAAAGTGCCTGTCAGTGCACCAGACAATGTCTGTTCCAGAAGGAGACTGCTGGAAGGCCTCCGGTAGCAGTCCTCAGGTGGAGCTCTACAGCCCTGGGTGTTGTCCTCAAGGGGGCCACAAGCAGCCCATTGTTTCCAAGGAAAGAGCCAGGAAACTGTCGAACGTGGCTTCGTTCTAGAAGAAACCTGAAGGGTGAGGTTTCCAGACTAGGCTTTGTCAGCATCGGCGCTGTCGATTTCAGGGTCTGGGTAATTCGTAGAGTTTGCTCTGCACCACAGGACGTTTAGGCAGCATCCCTGGTCTCTACCCATTAGATTGTAGAAGCACCTTCTCTTCCCTGGCCCTGGCCATGTGTGACAACCAAGAGTATATCCAGGAATTGCTAAATGTCCCCAGGGGGCAATTTTTTTTCCTATAAAAAGTATTTTAATATTTATATAAATAGACCCTAGAAGGGACAAAATTAACCCCGGGTGAAAACCACTGATCTAGACCAACACCCACAATTTGCCAGTAAAGAAACAGCCCCCTCACACCTCCACACAAAGTCCTAAGTCCAAGGGCTAGTTGAGCCCCAAATGAATGAGGCCTCTGGGTTTCTGGTACAGGATGGTTTCTGTCCTGAGATGCCTTTTCTCCTAAAGAGACTCAGTCATGAGTAGAAGCTACCCATTAACTGAAGCATTTCTTGGAACTGAGATCTATGGGTTGGCCGTGTCACATTGGTGGTAGACTTCAATATTTTAGTTGCTGATTATAGATTCTAATGGTAGCTTCCTTGTTGGCACCTAATTTTTATTAATAGAGACCTAGGCTGGGGATAATTTTGATTAAACTGTAGTAAACTATTTGGGTTATTAATTTTGGGGTGGCAGAGGATGGGGAGGGACACAGGCATAAAGATTCTCAGAAAAGAAAACATGTTAAAAGAACATGACTAACTTGTATTTGGAAGTATCTAGATCTGGGTGGTTGATGGATATTTAATGCCAGAACAATGGCGTTTATGTGGATAAAGGCGATGTGATGAATCTGATCTGAACAACAAACTGCAAAGGGCAGCAAGGTGGCTCAGTCCTCACTCCCAGGACTGAAGAAGCTGTGCGAAGGGCAGCTCCCCATCAGGGAACTGCCTCCTACTGGGCATGGGATTAAAGGGAAAAGGACTAAGCTGCCTCTGCCTGTGAGGTTTCCAGGTCGAAGTCTGCACCAGCCTCCAATTGGCACTGATTTCCTGCATCTGCAACATTTTCTGCCTGGGAACCAGGTCAGAAATCATGGATCTGAGCTAGATTTCACTCTGTGTTATTGGGAACAGTGCAGGAGAAATGATGTAGACACTGCGGCAAGTAGTTAAGCACCCTTCTTTCTCTGGGTTTCCCAGGAACTAGGGATTAATGTCAATCTATGGCCCAAGCTGAGGCTGTAAGCAGGTTTCAGGTTTTCTTCTTAATATTTTTAGATCCTTCATCCCATTCTTTAACTTGGTGGAAAAAGGCATTTAAAACTGTGTGCCTTTGTAGCCCAACTCCTCCCCGAGCCCTGGAGGCATTACAGGTCTCAGGGCCAAGTGGGCCAAGCTTTGGCCACCAGGAACATTACTGAACTTCAAAGGAAACTCACAAACTGTGCTTCTTTCCCTTCCTCTCTGAGATTCCCAGAATTTGGAAAGAGCCTAAATCTTTGGGGTCTGAGTCTTATTTTTTTTAGATGCTATAGTAGCTGAAACCTTGAGGTTGTTAATAAAAACGAAACTCCTGGTGGTTTTCCGAGGCAGGCAGGGATTTGCTGGTTTCCCGAGGTCGAGACCTGGCGGGCAAGGTGGCCTTGCCTTTTGTTATGGAAAACAGTCAGCTGGGGCGGGTGGCTGGGTGGCTGGCACCGCTGAAGAAAAAAGGAATTTCCTGTCAGATTTGGAAACAAAAACCACCAGGTTCCTACTGAATTCCTCCCAGCTTTTTTATTCATGATGTCAAGGGATCATCACCAAAAACCCAGGAGGCCTGGAGAGTGGCCCCTTATTATTTAAAAAAGGAAACATTACAATAATAATAACTCACTTCTTGGACACTAGGCACTGTTCTAAAACATATATCTGTGTATATATATATACTATAGCTATATTAACCCTCCCAACAACTCTATGAAGTAGATACTGTTTTTATTCATTTCACCAGTGAGAATTCTGAAGGCTGTGTAATGCGCCCAAGGTCAAAAACCTAAGTGGTTGCTGCAGGTAAGTGGTCGAACCAGGATTCAAAATCAGGTCATCTGATGTCAGGGCCCACCTACCCCGAACCTACTGCACTGTCTCTCCATTTTGGAGGTGAGAAACAAGAGTCACAAAGAGGTTAAGTGACTTGCCAAAGGCCACACAGCTTGCTGATTGCAGATTTGAGCCTAGGTCCCAGACTCCCACCCAACTGCCCCCTTCAATGATGTTCCCTTCAGGCATTTCCTTTGTTTGCTCCCTGAGGTTGGTTTTTGTGTTGGTGCCTCCTTGAACACAGGAAGGTTAGCATTAAGAAGGAAAGTCACTCTTCCTTGACAAGTCCTCACCTACTTCACAGGAGGCCAGGTCAGAGGCCTGGATCTCAGGCTCTGAAGCTGCTGAGGGAAGCAAGACACTGGGGACACTGGCTTGGAACCTTGGACTCCCATGGAAAATTCATCCATTGGTTCAGCAAATCCCCTTCAGGCATCTGGCTCTGCACTAGGCATTGAGGATACTAGACAACTAAGAGCCACTCAGACCTTCAGCAAGCATGGCAGAGGCCTAGAACAGATGTGCACAGGGTAGAGAGGATCCACAGGGTGAAAGCGAGCTTCCCCCACCTAGCTGCCAGCCTCTGATGAGGGAGACAGAACGGTTTAACTTGGAAGAGCAGCAGGTAGCTCTCTGTCCTGAGCTGAGAGAGGCTGCAACTCCACTGCCCCACCTTCACTCCTTCTCTTTCCTATGTCTAGTGTTAGGAGGAGACAAGGACCAGGATGGACGTTATTCAAAGCTTTGTTGCTTCTGGACTGATGGAAGTGACTGAGCGACCGGGGGTCAAGCGGAGCCCTCTTCAAGGCTGGGCCTTGATGGATGGCGAGAGTTCTCTCAGTTCCTTCACACTCGTCCGGCCCTGGCACATCGCTCCCAACTGCCCGTATGCAGCCCCAGCTTTGTATTGGACTTCTGGGAGGTTTGAGGCTATGAATGTGTTGGGGTTTTCTCTCCAGTTTACCCTCTTGAAATGCATTAAGCAAACCATAACGCAGGGATCCCTCTACTTCGTGTTGAGACGAAAAAGCCAGGAGTTAACAAGCAGGAAGGCCTACCCAACCTCTCATCTCTAAGGATTATGCCAACTGACCCCATTCTATAACTGCTCACCTCCAACTCTCCACACCTGAGTGACACACAGGTGCTGTGACTATGGCTCAGTCATACAAACTCTCCAGGTCTCAGTCTTTCCCTTGGTAAAATGGACGGTTGAGAGAGTTAATGCATCTATTTGTATGGAATCCATGTGTTTACCCAACAGTTACACATGGATTAGGCCCAGCAGGGCCTCATGTCCACTCATAGAGCCTCTACCTGTCTCTTTTAAGAAAATCTAATGTCAGTATTATCCATTTTGTTTGCCCAATAGCCTTAGAGAGTAACTTCTTTTGTCCTTATATTACAGAAAGGTAAAAACAGAGTAGGAAACTTGGTCAATGGCTGGCCACTGGGGAGCCCTGGAAGTCACACAGGAAAGGGAGGTTCATTTACTCATCGATCTTGTTAGTGGGCAAGTCAGTTGATAAATGTTCCAAACACCTATTAGCTCTTGTTTTGCTTTCTCTGTTTCCCTCAACACTCCACATCCAAGCCCGAGAAAAGAACCATTGACTCTAGTATCCAAAACTGGTCTCCGGCCCCTGACTTCTCACTAGTTCATTCGCCATCACCACATCTCTGCCAGGATGGCCACAGCAGCATCTAACTGGCTTCCCAGCCTCGCCTCCTGGCCCTGATGTTCACGTCTCATTCATTTCTGCTGTTCCGAATTCACTGGCTACTCGAAAGCCAGAGTAATCTTTTAAACAATAGTTATGGTTATATTGCTTTCCCACTTAGCACCTTTTGGTAGCTTCTATTACTAGCAAACGCCAACGTTCTTCTGTGGCCCTGCATGAAATAGCTCCTCCCGTCTCCATCCCCCAAATTTCCTTTACTTGGCTCCAGCCACTCACCACTTTGCACCCCCTCAAACATTCCAAACTCTTCTGTTGTAGCATCTTTTCAGTTATTCTTTCTGCCATGAGCACTCAATTCCCCAGATGTTCTCAGGCTCCTGCTTGAAGGCCCTCTTCCGGTCAACTGTCCCTGAGCATCCTAACCCCTCCCACTTCCACCAGCTCCACTCAAACTCCCTTTTATAGATTCTTCTTCCCACTTCATCTAAATCTCTGACTTAAAAAAAAAAAAAAAAAAAAAAAAAAAAACAAGTTATTTTACTAAGACAATTTCTGAGAATGAGGAATGAGCAGAGGCACAGGGATTGGCGGGAGGAGCATGGTGTGACTCACTCAGCTGCACTCTCAGGTGACCCCCTTCATGTCTGTCTCCTCCTATTTAAAAAGAAAGCCTGTGTACAACTGAAATAATTGTCTTATTGATCTTAAGAAAAAGGGACATTGTTTTTCTCTCCATTTGGGGAAACTGAGGCACAGAGTATCCATGTTCCCAAGACTTTTATTTATGACAAAGCTCCCTCACCCGACTGTGCTGTAAAACAGAAAAAGTTGTTTTCTTCCTTCAGTTTTAAATGGGCAAAACCCCAAGAATTTTTGCTATGTTTAGCCTGGATTTAGAACTCAGCTGTCCCTATTTCCCCATCTATCACTTCCCCCTTTCCACATTCATAACATCCCCTGGGTTCTCCAGGAGACTGAGAGTCTCAGCCAAACACCTGGAGTCTTTGATCATCAACCCATCAGCTGCCCCCCAGCACTCAGCTAGAAGACTTTCAAGTTCTCCCTCTTTACAAGGTTTGGGAAAGGAAGAAAACACCCGTAGCAGCTGTTACACTGAACCTTTCTTTGCATACTGGTGGCAAGAGCCAAAGAATTGCTACTTCAGCAAAGGTTTCTGAAACCTTCTTTCAATGGGATTAACTGCTGTGCAGCCAAGGATGCCTGCCACGCACGGCAGTGTCAGCCACAGAACCCCAGCCTCTTCCACTGCTTGCTCAAGGAATGTGCTGGACGTCCTGCTACATCTATGTTTCTTGATTCAGGAATTGCTAAGAATGGACATGTTCTACCCTTACAGGATTATTGCCATTGATTGCTAAGGTAGTAGTGAGGCTGACACGTGCGGCAATTATCCTCCTTTTTATACTCTTACATGCTAAGATTCCTCCTCTAAAAGGGCAGCATCATAATTCATTCCAATGCTTCCAAATTCAGTATCCCTTCATTTGTTCAGTAATTTTTGGCACCCACTTTCTATACCTATTAGGAGATACAGATAAAATTAAGGCCCCTGTAAGGATAGCACTTACTGTCTGGGGAGGAGAAGCAAAGAAGGGATAACAGCAGGATGACAAGTGCTTCAATCAGAGAAAAGGGGGGAGTGGGGGGGGGAGGGTGGGGCAGGTGCAGTGGGAATCTCTGGAAAGGTTCCAACCCTGACCAAAGCAGGAGTTGGCCAGACTAAGACGGCAGGAAGGGAAAAGAAATAAGAGTGTGTGGTGGGGGGCTGTGTGGGAGCAGAGTGGAGGCCTGGGAATGAGAGACCATGGCTCCTTTGGGGAACTGAGAGCAGCTGCGCTTGGAGGTAGGTCACGGACAGCAGTTTCAGCAGAGAAGGGCAGAGTAGGGAGGGGGAAGGTGAATCTATATTCTGATAAAGCCCATCAGTAGAATAGAATTGGGCAGGATAAAACAGAATATAAATGAATCCAATTTTATCCTAAGAATAAAATTCATATTTTAAATAGAGTTCTTTGTGGAGAAGCCTTTGGAAAGACAAGGTCTTCTAAGAGAGAACCCCCTGGAAGCTACTGTAGAAATACACACAAGAGGCAATGGGAGTCTGAGCAGGGAAGGAATGCTGGGGGAGGAGATTTAGTGTTTCCTGACTGCAGTGATTCAGGGAGTGGAAACACCCCAGGGTGACTGTCAGGGTCCTGCCTGAAGCGATGGAGGGAAGGGTGGTTCTGTTCACCAAGGCTGGGCACTCCAGAAGAGGGAGGACTGTCTTTGGGTCACTCTGAAGGAGCTTTCCAGCAAGAACTGGATCTTGGAGATGACAATTAGGAGGGAGGACCAGGTTGGCTATGTAAATCTGGGAGATATCAGAATGTGGATGAGATTTATTGTAGTCCTTTAATAATATTTCTTAGCAGTCATTTCGCTAGGCCCTGAAGATACAATGGCGAGTAAAACAGACTTGATCCCTTCTCTCTTGGAGTTCATAGTTTATGGGGGACACAGACATCAAAGAAATAATCTCACTAATGAACGTGTAATTGCCAAGTGGCTTAAGCTCTGTGAAGGGTGGGAGGGTCCCACGAGCACATAAAAGGAAGGACAGTAATCTAGGATGGGGAATCAGAAAAGGTTTTCCTTAGGGCATGAGCCTTGAATTGAGATCTGAAAATTCGGGCAGGCATGGACCAGAGAAAGGAAGAAAAGCACATTCCTGGCAGAGGGGGCAGAATTTACAAAGTCTCCTTCGTAAAAGAGGACGCTGCACTCTGGAGGGGCTGAACAGAGCACAGCGGGCTAAGGGACATGGAGCCCACAGTGAGACATGATCAGATTTGCATTTAAATGGTTGGGCGAGTCTTCAGGAATGAAGCAGACAAAAGTAGGACATTATTGTAGTTGTTTAGGCAAGTGACTTGGACCAGGAGAGTGACAACAGGGAAAGAGATACGGTTTCTTTTGAAAGGTATCAAGGAAGTAAAATGGACAAGACTTGGTGAAGCATTGAATATAGAGGACTGTAGTATCGAGGATGTAAGAGAGGAAGGTATGAAGGATGAATTTTAGGTCTGTAGCCTGGGAAATGGGACAATGGCCATTTCTGAGATGAGGAAATTTGAAAGATCAGTTATTGTTTGAAGTTGGGGAGAGGAGAGGGTCAGAAATTTGGTTTCAGATACAATGAGTTGAGGTGCCACTGAGATATTTGAGTAGGGATATAGATGATTCTGGAACTCAGAAGAGAAGCCTAGGCTGGAAATTTAAATTATGAATCATTAGTATGAAAATATTAATGGAGAGACTTCTGGTTTTTGACATGCACTTCCATGCTCACAATAAGAAAAAGTTGAAAAACTGAAAATCAGCAACTTTTTTTAGATTCATCATAGCACTGAGGTCAGAACACTGCCTCTGGATAGTATCTGTGCCCCTCTGTGTAAGATGCAGATTCCAGGGAATGTGTCTGATTGACTCCTGGGCTGGACGAGGGTGGGACATCTTAACTGACAGGATATAGTTACGTTACAGGAATGAATTTTGCAGGCAAACGACACATGAATTCATTTAGTCAATACAAGTTTATTGAGTTCTTCTATGTGCCAGGCACTGGAGATAATCAGTGAACAAACCAGTTCTTATGTTCTGTACATTCTGGTGGGGGACTGGACAGAAAATAAACACAGATCCGCAATACCATCTCTCCAGTGATGAAATTGAATGAAAACTTCAAAAACCAAACTTTGTTTTTTTGGAAGGTTTTCTGATTTGGCAGAAAAACCTGACCTGAATGAATGTGAAACAATTTGAGTATTTTTATTCATCCCAGTTAGTGAGAATGCTCATACATTTGACAGCAGAAATATTAGTGGATATGACTGCAGGATGCTGCTCCTGAAGCACTGGTGGTATCGTTTAATATATGGTGTATGCACCCTACTCCTTTCTAGAATTTGAAAAATTTGGGATTACAAAATACATTTGGCCACAAGGCTTGTGATAAGAGATTATGGATCTGCAAATAAGTACGCATCCTGTAAGTATGTATGGTGATAGGTACCACAGGGCATAGCCTAGAGGACTATTTGTGCTCAAGGGAGAACACATTGGTTTCTGTGTGACTTGGAGGTCCTGGTCTTGTCTGCACTCCTGGTACTGGCTATGAAGAAAGAAAAAGCAGAAAGGGGATAGTGAGTGCTGAAAATGGAGGTGTAAGAAGGATGTTTTCATTTATATGAGGTGGTGAGGGAAGACCTCACTGATAGGATGACAATTTAAACAGAGAGACTCAAAGGGAACAAGGGAGAAATTCATGTAGATATCTGAGAGAACATTTCAGGCAGAGGGTAGAGCAAATGCAAAAGGCCTTGAGATGGAAGTGTGCTTAGATGCTAGACTGGATGGAGCAAGTTGAGCTCATGGAATGGATGAGCTCTAAGAGGCAGTGAGAGAGGACAGATGCTACAAAGACTGCAGCTTTTACTCTGAGATGAGATGTGACAGTAAGATGTTTCTTAACAGGGGAGTGATAGGATCTAACTAAGGTTTTAGAAGCATAAATCAAGCTTAGGAAGTCTGAGTTGAGAAAGGATGGTTGAGAATGAGAGCTGAAATAGGAGAATCAGTTAGAACACTGTTGGGAGATGGTGGTGGTTTGGATCAGGGTGGCAGCAGCGGAAGGGGAAAGCAGTCTGTATCCAGCAGAATTTGGACATATTTTGAAAAAAGAACAGGTATAACTTGCTAGTGCATTGGAACTGGAAATATGAGAGAAAGATGGGACTCTTCAGGTCATTCACTGAAAGCAGGAATTAAAAGTAAAAATGGTGGGGGAAATGTTGAGGTTTAAGGAGAAAGTGGGATGAGATCAGATAAGAGGAAGTGCAGATCCTGTCATGTCTAGGTGATGTCTAGATGATTCAGGATGCTGGAGAAATCTCAGAATTTGGGGTTCGTAATAGAATCAGTGCTAGTGGTTCCCAAGGCAGATTTTGGCAATGAGGCTATGTGTACTGGGGGTAGGTGACAAGGGGAAGAAGTAGTGTTCTTGTCCTTAAACATAGTTTTTATTATTTTATAAGGACAGTGTTTATTTAGATTTACCTGAATGTTAATCACTTTCTTTGCTCACAATCTTTTCTTGCATTTCTTCGAAGACGTTTTCCTTTTTACTGAAGTGAATCATATAGATTTTTTTGTGTGTGAACTTCCTTTGGCCATACACGCCCTCAGTTTTTATTTAAATAGAAATGCTTCATTTTGCCTTTGTACTTGAAAAATAGTATGTTTTAGAGACACAGAAATCTAGGTTGACATTTGTTTCAACTCCTTAAAGATTTTTTTTTTCTTTCATATCATCTGGCTTCTGTTATCAGCTGTCTGAATAATTGCCATTCCTCTGGAGAAGATTTATCTTCTCTCTCTGGCTGCTTCTAACATGTTCTCTTTGCCTTTGGTGTTCCACAGTTTCATGAAAATATGGATAAGTTTGGTTCATTTTTGTTTACCCTGCTTGGTATATGTTGTTCTCCTTGTCTCTGTGGATTCTTGCCTTTTATGTCTTCTGCAAAATTCACAGCCATTATCTCTTTAAATATTGATTCTCCTCTCTTTTCTGCTTCTGGGACTATGATTAAATATACATCACATTTCTCATTCTTAACCTCATACTTAACCTCTCTGTCACATATTTCATCTCCTTGTCTCTCTGAGTTGCACCCTCCATAATGTAATCAGCTCTACCTTCCAAGACACCAATTCTCTCTTCATTTCTCCCTGGACTTTAACTTTTCCACTATTGATTTTTAAACTTCAACAATAATTTTTTTTGTGTCAAAAAGTTCTCTTTCTTTCTGTTGCAAATTTGCCTTGGCATTTTGGATAATCTCTTATGGCTTGCTTAGTTTTACGATTGATCTTCCATTTTGTAAACATGTACATATTTTATAGTCTATATTGAATAATTCCAACATATGAAATCTTTAGAAGTCTAAATCTAGATTGTTTCAGCTTTACTTTCATTAATTATGACTCGTGTCAATTTTCTTTATCATAAATTCATATTTGGTTGATGCTAAGGTGGGAATTCTGACTTTCCTCCAAAGAGGGTTATGTGAGCTTCTGCTACCAGGTGGGGGTGCTATCAACATGTGAGCATTTTAACCCTTTTTGAGGGTCCCAGCTCACTTCAGGACTTTCTGTAGTCAGCATCCGCACCCTGCTGATGACTATAGTTGAGTGCCTTTGGAAATATGTGTGTTGATTTTAGTATTTGCTTTCAGATCAAATTTCTCTTTGCACTTGCTTGCTTACTGTTCTCTAATAATGTTTCAGTTCATCTTTTTGTTTGTTTTTACCTTTTTATTTGAAATGATTTCATAGGTACAAAAAAGTTACAAGAATAGTGCAACAGAATCCCATATACTCTTCATACAGATTACCTAATTAACATTTTATCACATTGCTGTGCTTACGCGCTCTCACTCTCTCTTTCTCTCTTCTTCTGTCTCTCTCCCACTGCAACCTGATGAAGAGTTGCTTCTGAGCAAGCCTTAGGTGAAGTAGATTTGATAGCACTCAATCTGTGATGGGTAACTAAAGGTCCCACGTTCAACCAATACTCCACAGTTGGGTGTTTAGAGTCTACCAAATTCTTAAGACAGGTGCTGCATCTTTAAAAAAGTATGATGTACTGAATGTTCTAAAATTTTAGTTCTAAAATTCTAGTAACTTCTACAGTCATTCTCCTGCTAGAGTTGCCAGAGGCTCCATAAAACATTCTAAGCTTCTCTGAACACATCAAGCACTATGTATATATTGATACAGAGTGGTACAGCTACTCATGATGCACTTTGGGGTAAGCCAGAGTACTTTCTCTTTCTCTGGGCTCCATTCAAAGATGTCAGATTGTAGGTTCTCCCTTGGAGCAAGACAAACACATGTACTATATGTTGATATAAGCATCAAACATTGTGCTTCTTAGTTATAGGGGGTGTAGATTTTTGGAATTTGTCACTTTGGAGGGGATATTTTGTCACACTTCAGATTATGTGACCTACAGAAACTTTACTAGGTAGCAGCCCTACATGTTTTTGAAGATTTTTTTTTTTTGCTTTCTCTTACATGTATGTCTTATAAAGACATGCATGGATAGCTGCTTCTTGCTTTCCATTATTATTATTATGTCACTCATGGAGAATACTAGCATACTGTTTTATGGGATGTTAAAATGGAAAAATTACCAGCAGATAAAACCAGCAGATAAAACCTGTGCTTTCACTTAGAGAGTTAGCATATACTCTAGGCAGAGTTGTAAAGGTCTACATCTACCCCTACTAGATGAAAGCAAACCACCTCTTATTTTCTCTGTTTATTGCATGAAGAAAAACAAAGCAATAAATTATCCCATAAATGCATCCACCAAAGGCAATACGAGCATACTTCACTTTATTGTGTTTTGCTTAATTGTGCTTTGCAGATAATTGTGTTTTTTACTAATTGAAGGTTTCAAGTCTATTAGTACCATTTTTCAACAATATTTGCTCATTTTATGTCTCTGTGTCACATTTTGGAAATTCTTGCAATATCTCAAACTTTATCATTATTATTATATTTGTTATGATGATTTGTGATTAGCGATCTTCAATGTTACTACTGTAATTGTTTTGGGGTGCCACAAACCATGTCCATAAAATATTGTGTGTGCTCTGACTGCTCCACTTCTGTCTCCCTCTCTTTGGGCCTCCCTATTCTCTGAGACACAACAATATTGAAATTAAGCTAATTAATAACATTACAATGACCTTTAAGAGTTCAAGTGAAAAGAAGAATCTCATATCTTTTTCTTTAAGTCAAAAGCTAGGAATAATTAAGCTTAGTGAGGAAGGCATGTCAAAAACAGATATATTTGAAAGCTAGGTCTCTTGCACCAAACAGTTGTGAATACAAAGGTAAACTTCTTGAAGGAAATTAAAAGTGCTACTCCAGTGAACACACAATGATAAGAAAGTGAAACAACCTTATTGCTGATATGGAGACAGTTTTAATGGTCTGGATAGGAGCTCAAACCAGCCACAATGTTCCCATAAGCCAAAGCCTAATTTAGAGCAAGGCCCTCTCTTTAATTCTATGAAAGCTGATAGAGGTGAGGAAGTTGTAGAAGAAAAATTTGAAGCTAGCAGAGATTGCTTCTTGAGGTCTAAGAAAAGTAGCCATCTCCATAACAAAATTACAAGATGAAGCAACAAGTGCTGATGTAAAAGCTACAGTGAGTTATCCAAAAGATCTAGCTAAGGTACATAATGAAGGTGGCTACACTAAACAACAGATTTTCAATGAAGACAAAACAATCTTACATTGGAAGAAGAGATTATCTGTGACTTGCATAGCTAGAGAGAAGTGGATGCCTAGTTTCAAAGCTTTAAAGGACAGGCTGACTTTCTTGTTAGGGGCTAATGCAGCTGCTGACTCTAAGTTGAAGCCAACGCTCATTTACCATTTGAAAATCCTAGAGCCCTTAAGAAGAATGCTAACTCTACTCTGCCTGTGCTCTATAAATGGAATAACAAAGACGGGATGATATCACATCTGTTTACAACATGGTTTATGGAATGCTTTACACACACTGTTGAGACCTACTGCTCAGGAAAAAAAAAAAGATTTCTTTCAAAGCATTACTGCTCATTGATAATGCACCTTGTTACTTGAGAACTCTAATGGATATGTACAATAAGATTAATGTTTTCGTGCCTGCTAATACAACATCCAATCTGCAGCCCATGGATTCAGGAGTAACTTCAACTTTCAAATTTTATTATTTAAGAAATTTTGTAAGGATATAAATCGACAACCTTATGGAAAAGATTAGCCACTCTAGATGCCATTAAGAAAAATCATAATTTATTGGAAGAGGTCAAAAGATCAACATTAAAAGGACTTTGGGAAAAGTTGATTCCAGCCCTCATGGATGAGTTGAGGAGTTCAAAATGTCAGTAGAGGAAGTAACTGCAGTTGTAATAGAAATAGCAAGAGAACTGGAACTTGAAGTGGAGACTGAAGATGTAACTAAATTACTGCAATCTCATGACAAAATTTTAAGGATGGGGAGTTGCTTCTTATGAATGAGCAAAGAGAGTAGTTGTTTTGAGATGGATTCTACTCTCCGTGAAGATGTTATTAAGATTGTTGAAGTAACCACAAAGTATTTAGAATATTACAGAAAATTTCTTGGTAAAGCAGCAGGGTTTGAGAGGTCTGACTCTAATTCTGAAAGAAGTTCTAATGTGGGTAAAATGCTATCAAACGCATCACATTCTACAGAAATATTGTTCATGATAGAAAGAGTCAATTGATGTGGCAAACTTCACTGTTATTTTGTTTTAAGAAATTGGTACAGCCAACCCAACATTCAGTAACCACTACCCTGATCAGTCAGCAGCCATTAACATGGAGGCAAGACCTTCTACCAGTAAAAAGATTATGACTTGATAAAGGCTCAGATGATGGTTAATATTTTTTAGCAATAAATTATTTTTAAATTAAGATATGAACATTTTTTAGACAAAATGCTATTGTGTACTTAGATTACAGTATAGTGTAAATATAACTTTTATATGCACTGGGACACCAAAAAATTTGTGTCTGGCTTTGTTGCCATCTTTGCTTTCCTGCGGTGTTCTGGAATAGAAACTGCACTATCTCTGAGGTGTGCCTGTAATCCTTTTCTCGCATAGAGAGACCACATCTAGAATAGTAGTTGCTAGTAGAGTTATTACCAGATTAAATTTATAATAATATATTGCTATTATATAAGCCCTTCACTTTTTATACTTGCCCAACTGGAAAACTAAATACAAATATAAAAGGAATGATAAATCTTGCATCTTTCATGTGAAAGAGTTTTCTGATATCTAATTGCTATTTAGTATGGGTTAGAATTAAATCCAGGTTTTCATGAGTCTACTTGGTAAATTATTATAGCCTCAGCCAGCTAACCAAGCAAACACACTGACTGACATTTTCTTTATAATTGAATCCTTATCAGTAAATTAAGTCAGATCTAAAATTATGTTCTGCTTAGAAAATAAAATTATACACTGTTCGCCATTAAAAATTAACAAATTTAAAAGTCCTGCATATTGACTGCTAAATAATTATTAAATCTTGATGAAATGAAAAAATTTCTAAGAATATATCAATTAACAAACTGACACCAAAGAGGTCAAATCCCCTAACATATCAATAACCATAGAAGAAATTCAAATAGTAGTAAAAAATTTATACCTAAGAAAAGCACTAAGCCAGGATAGATTTATGACCAACCTCTACCAATGTTTCAAAGACCATATTATTTCAATGTTACTTTTAAACATGTACAAATATGAAAATTTATTAATTTATTCTATGAAGCCAGCAAAATCCTGATATCTCTTAAACTGGATAGCTCTCCAAAAGAAAACTAGATAAATTTCACTTATAAATATATGTCAATATGTAAAAGTCTGTTGAGAGACAGACTCCATGGGACTTGTGCTTTTGCATGCCTTGCAAACAAAGGTACTAAATGCCCTTTTGTTCCAAACTATATATTCAATATGTTTGTATAGTGAACAACCTTGGAAGGTAGTGATAGGTCCTTCATCTGGAATATTAAGCAGGTTTGCTTACTGTCTAGTATAATAAAAATAATGTCCCTCTCCAGTAGCTTTCCTTACTTTTCTTTATAAAAGATTCAAATCCCCTAAGCTTGGAGTTCCTCAGCTGTGATGCATGCCCACTGTGTGTATGTTTCTCTGTGGGATCTCAGAGGCAAGGGAAACCAACAAGAGCATGATACTTATGCTGCTTGCTGTGCTGTGAGTAATAGTCTTTCACCTCTGATCCACGAGTCTTGTACATTCTGTCAGCATTTGCAATACTATGGCAAGATAACTTGTTAGCTTGCAAGCAAGGAAAAAAAATTTCAGACCCTTCATAGTCTCAATAAAGTCTTAAACATTATCAAGTTGAATTCAGTAATGTATCAGACAATCACATCTCATGGCAAAATAAGACTTATTCTAATTATTCAAAGATGACTCATTATCAGAAAATCTGTTATGTAATTGGCTATATTAAAAGAGCAAGAAAAAACAGCATGTGCTGAAAAATTGTTTGTTAAAATTTATCACCTATTTCTTATTAAAACTAAAATAACCATGAACATTGACAAAACTACTTCTTACTGAGCTAGAAATAGAAGAAACATTTCTTAATTTAAGAAAATGTTTTTACCAGGAATCAACAACAAAGGAACAAGGTGAATTTTTACACTATTACCTAAGCTACTCAACATTGAACTAGAGTTAACAAATCAGTAAGAATAATAAACAGGAGGCATACATATTGAAAAAAGAGAGGGGGTGGGGGAGGGAGGAAGGTGAAAGAGAGAGAGATTTACCATTTTGTTGGCAGGCAATATTTTTCTCTTTAAAAAATACAGGAGAACCATCTAAAAAACTATTGCAACTAATGAGATAGTTCAGTGATATGAATACACCATCAGATACAAGATTTACATATTTAAAAAATCATGGCTTTCTTATATAGAATCAATTATCAATTAGAAAACATATATATATATAAATTCCATTCTCAAAAGCAATGAAATATATA
Source organism: Eidolon dupreanum (assembly GCA_028627145.1). Classification (NCBI taxonomy): domain Eukaryota; kingdom Metazoa; phylum Chordata; class Mammalia; order Chiroptera; family Pteropodidae; genus Eidolon; species Eidolon dupreanum. The sequence goes on along the minus strand of CM053515.1, from coordinate 50,556,228 downwards.
AAATTCCCAGGAATAAATTTACCAAGGAAAAGGCAAACTCCACATTATACATAAATACTTTTTTAAAAACCACAAAATCTTACTAAATGTCATAATAAAGTGCTATGTTCTTTAATAGAAAATAATTATAAATTTAATGTAATGCCAATTGAAGTCCCCCCAAAATTTTTAATTTAATCAAAGAATCCCCATGCTTATCTGGAGTAGAAAATATACAAGACAATTTTGAAACAGAATATATGTATGTATAAATATATGTGTGTATATATAAATGTATAATATAAATATCAAATATAAAATTAATATGCTACACATAATATAAATCTATAAATGTATTATATTTAGTATAAATCTATAAATCTATAATTTATAGATTTATATAACATATATAAATTACATATGTGATTTATATAACATAAATATATAAATATATTTTTCTTCTCCTCCCCCACTCTTGACCAGCTATTAAGATATAACATTTATGAAATCTGAAATATTATGTATCAGTACAGGAAAACATAAATGAGTCAAGGAAACATGGACTCATCTACATACTGGAATTTAAAATATTATCAAGGTGGCATTTCAAAACAGTGGAAAAAGGAAAAACCACTCAAAACAGAGTTAGGGCATTTGGAATCCATACACAAAACATAATTTTAAACTCTATGTGTACCATACACAAAATAAATTCCAGATAAGTTAAGAGATAAATATGAAAAACAAACAAGCACAGAAACACAACATTATTACAAGAAAGATATTAAGAGGATATTTTTATAATTTTAGAAATAATCTGCATATGAAAGGTAAATAATTACTTTTCATATAATTCAGCTACATATTGATTAAAAACAAAGAAAACAGGTTATTCACAGAAGAAATACAAGATGCATATATATAATATATAATATATATATATAAACGCTCAGCCTAGTTAATAGTCAGGGAAATGCAAATGAAAACAAATACTTTTTTTTACTCCTCAAATTAACAAATTGAACAAGATTGATAATTTCCAATGTTGGTGATGGTGTATTCTTATACATTTTTGGTACTATTTAGCAATTTTGACAAGAGTATCTATATTGAAATTTAAAGAACACTTATTTTTATCCAGAAAGTCCACTTTTAACATATTATTTCAAGAATCACCCTAAGATGTGCACAGATATTGTCTGACATTCATATATAACCTCGCTCTTTTCTCAGCAGCATTTGTATAGTATCTGTTTACCTGCCTTCTGAACTGTAATCTTTTAAAGTCAGTTTATTTTAGCTGTATTTCTTTAACACAGCATATTGTAACTTTGTATTTGAGGCATTACAAAAATCTTTCTCTTTTATGGGTCAGCTTATCACACCCAACATTTGTTGTCACACAGATAGGTTTGATTTAACCTCTGTCATCTTATTAAATTACTTTTCTCTATTTTTATTTTGTTCTGTTTCAGTTTTTACATTTTAGTATAAGAACTGTAATTTCTCCTTTTTTCTCCCCCTCTGCTTATTGATCAGAATTCAATCCTGCTACTTGAACTCTAGCTCTCAGTTTCATCTTCTGCAAAATAAAAAGCATAATATTTATTTATTATCTGATGGGGCCTCATCTTTTCTCCTGTCGACCCTTTAGGAACCCTTACTAGGCTAAATTCTTCCGTGAGTTGGAAATTCAGTTTCCTTAGTCCTCAAAATTCAGTTTCCCCTCTGGGCTTCTGTCTGCCCTCTGCTAACTGTTGGTAATTGGTTCCTGTCAAACAATAACTCTGTCCCCTGATTACCTGCTCAGCTTTTGCAAAGAAATAGAGCTGCATGGTTAGGCTTAATTCGAGGCTCTAAACATTATTTACAACTGGAAAAGCTAGACAACACCCAGTTAACCAACCAAACAAAATTCCCTAACTTCTGGCAAAACTGTGCACAGAAGGGCTCAAGGCTGGATACAGCAGTACCAGAGCTTGGGCGTAAGTGCATTGTAAGGTTCAACGCTATACTTCAGTTTACCCTCATAGTGTAGGACCTACCTTGACCTTCCTTCTTCTTGCTTCCATGCTTTTTCTGTCTAGAAGAGAGACCTAAGTGTCCTAGCCTGCAAATAGGGAATGTAGCCTTGAGCTCCACCCTAAGGCACAGGAATTTAGACTTGTTACTCTGGAAGCAACTCCCAGCAAATATGTGCCTTCACCTTGGTTGGGAGGAGGCCCTATCATTAGTGCATCTGTCCCTTCTCTGGACCAGGGGTGGGATATCTAGGCAGTCTCTTTGGAAGCCCCTTTCATTTGCTCACTATACAGCACGGGTCCCCAAACCCTGGGCTGAAGACTGGTATCAGTTGGTGGCCTGTTAGGAACCAGGCCACACAGCAGGAGGTGAGGGGCCCAAGTGAAGCTTCATTTGTATTTGTATTTGCAGCTACTCCCCAGAACTAGCATTACCACCTCAGCTCTACCTCAGATCATCAGGTATTAGAATCTCATAGGAGCACTGGTCCCTGGTGCCAAAAAGATTGGGGACTGCTGCTATACAGGGCCTCCTTCTCATGGGTGGTCCAACCCCAGACAAGGCAAAATCCTCTTTTCCTTTCCTAGGTTTGACCTTGGTGGGAGAGGTATGGAGAAGGTTGCTACTAGTCTAGACTCCCCAAGGTTAGGATTATTTCTGCTCTAAGGCATAAGGCTCTAAGGCATAGGGATGAATCCCCAGGGTTTGGTTGGAATTTCAAAAGATTAGCAAGGCTCTCCTTAAAGGAAACTTCATTCTGACATTCAAGGTGTGTTTTCTAGCCTCCCATTTGAGAGACTGACCAAACAGATAAAAATCTCTTCCTAGAGTACCCTAAAGCGTCTTTCATTCCACCCTCCCGAAATCCCTGATAAAGAGGGCAGGGGGCTTTCTTTCCTCAATTCTCTTGGTCTGGCGAAAGGACTTCTCTCAACCTGAGGTAGCCCCTCTGAGCCCATTTCTGGGTAAACATATTGCAGCTGGCACTACCCAGTGTGGATCAACCAATGACCTGTTGAGAGATGCAGGGTTGGGAAGTCATTTCAACATTCGAGGTTTAAAACCGCCTAATAAGCTACCCTTAAATATGTGTTCTATTATGTTTTATCCATGCTTAGGAACAGTAATCACTAACTAGAAGGAAAATCCTATCAAAAGAATTCAAGTGGCACTGGAAAGGTGCAATTTATTGTTAGAGCCTGATGGGTGGTACAGGAGGTCAGACTATCTGGAAGAAGGTATCTTGGCCCAGCAAGTTTGGAAATAGAGCCTTCCTCCCGCCTCCAGACCTGGGGAGCCTCTATCCTCCTCAACCTAATAGGATCTCTCCAGTAGAGACTGAAGAGGCAGAGTAGGTCTAGATGGAGCAACAACAAGCTACAGCCCTCAGGCCATATCCCACATCAGGCTTGTTTTTGTACAGCCTGAGAACTAAAAATGGTTTTTACATTTTTTCCCAGCTTTATTGAAGTATAATACACTATTAGTTAGTCATATTTACATTGTATAATTCAATGAGTTTTTTTTTCAATTATAGTTGACATACAATGATATATTAGTTTCAGTTGTATAGCAGAGTGATTAGAGATCTATATAACTCACAGTGATCACCCCACTAAATCTAGTACCCCTTTCCCCCCTTACATATTTCTTATAACATCGTTGACTATTTTCTTTATGCTACACTTTATATACCCATGACCATTTTGTAACTATCCATCTGTACTTAATCCCTTTGCCCTTTTTCACTGTCCCTGTAACTCCCCCTCTCATCTAGTAGCTCTCAAAATATTCTTTGTATCAATGAGTTTGTTTCCATTTTTGTTGTTGTTTGTTTTGTTCTTTAGATTTCTCACTTACTTGAAATCAGGTGGTATTTGTCTTTATTTGACTTACGTCATTTGGCATAATACTCTCAAGGTCCACGAAGGCAATATCGTTTTCCATCCCTTTCCTTTTAGTCTGTGTGTCTTTCAATCTGAAGTGAGTCTCTTGTAGGCTGCTAATGGAGAAGTCTTATTTTCTTATCCATTCAGCTACCCTATCTTTTGGTTGGAGAACTTAATTCTTTTCCATTTGAGGTACTTGTTGATTGTTTTGTCATTATTACCATTCTTTTTTCATATTTTCGATATATGTTTTTTCTTCTTAAAGAAGTTCCTCCAATATTTTCTTTAATACTGGCTTGGTACTGATAAATTTCTTTAGCTTATTTTTGTCTGGGAAGCTCTTTATTTGACCTTTGACTCTAAATGATAGCTTTGCTGGATAAAGTATTTTTAGTTGTAGATCTTGGGTTTTCATCACTTTGAATATTTTGTACCAACCCCTCTGTCCTGCAAAGTTTTTTTTGAGAAATTAGCTGCCACTCTTAATGGGTGCTCCCTTGTAGGTAACCCACTGCTTTTCTCTTGCTGCTTTTAAGTTTCTCTCTCTGTATGTAACCTTTGGTATTCTAATTATGATGTGTCTTGATGTGACTCTCTTTGGGTTCTTCTTTTTTTGGGAATCTCTGGTCTTACTGGGGTTGTGTGTCTATTTTTTTCACCAGGTTAGGGAAGTTTTCTGTCATCATTTCTTCAAATAGCTCTTCAACTTCTTGTTTTCCTTCCGTTGTCCCTATGACATGGATATTTTTACATTTAATTATGTCCCATAGCTCCTTAAATTATTATTATAGTCTCGGCTTCTTTTTTCTTTCCATTCTCATTGAGTGTCCTTGGCTTCCCCATTCTCTGTATTGGTGGTTCGATCCTCTTGTTTATCCACTCTGTTGATTCCCTCTAATATACTCTTAATCTCGGATAGTGTCATTCATTTCTGACTGGTTCCCTTTTATAATTTTCATTTCCATTTTTATGTTTTTTAGTTCTTTGTTAAAGTTCTCATTAAGTTCATCTACATTTCTCCTAAGTATATTGAACATCTTTATAACCAGTGTTTTGAACTCTGCATCTATTAGATTGCTTGACTCTATTATTCCTGGATCTTTGTTCTGTTCTCTCATATGGTTTCTGCTTCTTTGTCTTCTCATTTTGGCTGCCTTTCTGTGTCTGTTTCTATGTACTAAGCAAAGCTCTTAAGTCTTTCAATTTTATTAGCGTGACTTTGTGTAGTAGGTGTCCAGCGGCACAGTCCTGAGAAGAGTTCAACTGCAGGCCAAGTTTAGCCCCAGCCTGTGCCCCTCCAGGGCCACTTGTTAAAATTCAGCAAGCAATCCACAGATGCCGTGCTTATAGTTACCTTAAGAAACCACGTCAGAAACTGAGGCCAGCTCCCACCAGTGTGGATCTTGAGGTTGGCTTAGGAAGGAGCACAGGACTCGCTAAGGACACAACTGGATGTAGCTTGGATGGGACCATGAGCTGGGAGATGTAGAGTTTCAGGGAATCCTCTGGGCAGAGCTACTTCTGTTATTTAGTTACATGATGTCTAAGCTATGGCAGTGTGGAGTCTGCATGCAGGGAGTGAGGAGGGCTCAATAGGAAGAATAGATACCTCCAGCACTTCTGCCTGATAGAAAGCCTTGCTTCTGGCCCTCGCTCCACCAATTCAGTGTCCCTCTCTAAGTCCCTGGTGTTGCCTGAGCATGAGCAGCTGACCCAGCACTGGTGCTCAGAGTGAGTGAATCCATCATCATGAAAATACAGGACACGGCCCCTTTAAGAGGAACGTCTGCAGCTGTCACAGCCTCCGTACCACTCAGCCAGTCAGGCCGGCAGCCTCGTGTCTTCTCATCTCCTATCTCCTACTACTGCAGGGTGATTTCTTATTTCTCTCTCTAGTTGTAAAGCTTCTCTCTTCATCTAGATCCCATGTGACTCTGATTGCTGTTTGCTCCGTGTTTCCATCACAACTTTGATGTGGTCACAGAAAGAGATGAGCAAAGCTTCTACCATCTATGCCATTTTGCCCAGGCTCAGTTTTTACATTTTTAAATGTTGGAAAAAATCAGAAGAATACTCTTTTATGACACATGAAAATATATGAAATTTAAATTTCAATGCAAATAAAGTTTATTGGAACACAGCCTATCCCATTCGTTTGCATGTTACCTAAGGCTGCTTTGGGGCTCTCACTAAAGAGCTGAGTAGTGGACACAGACCGTGTGACCCTCAAAGCCTAAAATGTTTACTCTCTGGCACTTTATAAAGTATGCTATTGGTGGAGATTACAGATAAAATAAAGTCCTTGATTTGACATAGTTAAAGCAGAAAACATTTTACAGGTAGGCAGACCTTTATTCAATTCTTGGTCAATTAAAAACATATTATATTCTTATTTTATTATAGAGAATATGCCATTGAGCAGCCATGGACTGGGTAGTTTTTGCTTTAGAGCATTTTTCTTTTCTTTTCTTTTAGCTGTTTTTTAAATTTTGTGTGAATGCTCTTAGTTACTTTTAAAAGGAAAATGTGAGACTTGTAAAACACTGAGGAGAGGCTCACTCAGTTCCCCTTGCAGGCACCAATGCCACCTAATTGTTTGCTCCACACAAAAGGTGGATCAGAGAAAAATTGCTTCTTTATTCCTCCCCTTTACATCATCTCTCCTGCACCTGGGGAGTCTGGATGCACTGAGACTGAGTGCAACATGCATCTGATGATGGGTTACACCAAAGCTCACCAAGACATAAATCCCTCCCAGATTTATGGAGATTTTCTGTAGCTTAACTAGATTTCTAATTGTCCTGCCACCTGTACTGAAATGCACAGTATGTGTTAATCTTGAATTCTTTTCTGTTTCCATAATCTAGGTAAAGTTTCCTGCACTCAAACACTGAATCCAATTTTGTCCATGAGTTTTAAAGAGGGAGCCAAATTCATTTTTATGCGTCTTTGGGAGTGTTTGGGCAACTAAAAGGCTGGCACCGTTTCTCTCCTTTCTGTGGTCTTTGTGCTATGCCTTCCAAATTGAAAACATAAGTTCATGTGTCTGTTGTCTTAGTAAAAAGTTTCTGTCATTTCAGAAGAGTATAGAAGGAAATAGGTAAAGGTTTCTACATAGTTAGCACACCAGCACTTCTGCTCTCCCAACAAACAGTTTATTTACAGATGACAATCACCTTATTTGTTGATTTTGTGGTGGCATTGAGGGTACAGAATGAAAAGATAGACTCAGTACTTGTTTTTGTAACCATTTTTTCTGGATGTTTTTTAAGGCAACTGTATATGAGTCTGCCCTGTGTCCCTAAGCAAATTGTTTTAAACATCCCTTTCCTTGTATGTGAGGTTGGAATATTACATTATCTGCTCTGCTACTTCATGGGGAATTAAATGAGATAAAATACATAGCTATCTCTAAAAAAAGGTAAAGAATTTTGTAAGTGAGAATGCTCTGGCCTCTCAAAAAGGAGATTCCCTATTTTCTTATTATCCCCTACTCTCCCCACCCCAAGAAATTAAGGATAGTTTTTTTCTTTAGTTGGAGATCCTGAGTTTGTCTGTCCTTAGAAAATTCGCTTGGCTTGTCAGCATCAGTTTCTTCACCTGGAAAGTTTCATCATAAAAAAAATATTATATGTCTAGGTATTTAAGATGTTATTATAGGAAAAAGGTGAGGGAAGTGTATACATGCCTCTCTGTATTATTTTTGCAACTTTCTGTGAGTTTAAATTACTCCAAAATTAATTTTTTTAAATTATGTGTAAAGCACTTGACACAATGCATACCATTTTAGAAGCTCATATATGGTAGATTAAAAAAAAATAGGTGAAAGTTCTTTTGTGCTATAAGAATTATATAAACTTGAGCTTTAGTATTATGATTATTAATATTGCCTGATACTATTATCTAACACCATAATAACTAATATTTGTGGAATATTTACTATCTACTAGCACTATTTTAAGTATTACATTATTTAATTCTGACAACATGCTTAGGTGGTAGTTATGAGTATTAGCCCCATTTTATAGGTGAGAAAGCTGAGGTACAGAAAGGTTAGGTAATTAGTTCAAGCTCACAAACTTTAGAAGTTGAGCCAAGATGCAAATGCAAATAGTCTGACTTTATAATTAAAAAAAAAAAGATCATTACTATATTTAGTTATTTGTGAAACTTTAGCCAAGATCAAACCTCAGAGTGAGAAACCTGCATCCTTGTACTCTCATTTCCCTCCTTCACTTCCAGAATGTTCTCTGGAGGATTGTATTGGGAGGAATTTTTGGGGTATCTGATGATTACCTCACCCCTCCCCAATACTTTACCTTACCTAACTCTCAAGCTGATAGGAATCTCACTGACGAAGTGCACTTTGAATTATAACAGTTCACGAATGGGATGACTGACAAAAAATGCAGCTTCCTTGGCCTCTGTGCTGAAGATTCAAAATCAGTGGTCTAGGCTGGAACTCCAGAGTTGCATTTTTAGTAGTCTCTGCAGATAAGTTCTTATCATTAGCTAGACTTTGGAAACAATGATTTAAGATTATTTTCCAGAGATACCCAATATAAAGCATATGGTGGAAGTGATGGGGAATTTGCAGCAAAGAATAACCATCTCACTGGGAGATGCTCCAATGGGAGTGAATTTGGGAGCAGACATTCCTTGATTCGAATCCTGTTTTTTCTGCTTTCAAATTTTGTGGTCCATTGGTTTTAGTTTTCTCATCTTTAAAATGGGGACAATACAACCCACCTCACAGGGGTGCTGTGAGGATTAGCATTAATGTGATCAGAAGCAATGTACTTTGTACATTAATTGTTGTTATTAATTTACCATCTACTACCACGTAAATAAGATTGAATTATGAGCTGAGCAGCCAGTCATCTCAGATGATGGAGTCAGGCCCTGGGGAATTTCAATAGTGGGGTCAGTTTTGATGAAATGGAAGAAGCTTTCTATAGATGGAAAGACATGGTGGAGGGTCTTGGACAGGTGAAAATTTGTCCCACAGAAGAGTACCACTAATAAGACTCACCTCTTTAAAAAGCCAACTGTGGGCAGCAGAAAGGTTGATAATCATCACAAATTTATCACCACTGTTGAAAAAAGACTTGAATAAAGTGAGCTCACTGACTTTGGAGCAATGGTATCTTTGGGTGAAAAGACTTGACTTTTCACCAGACTTCTGTAGCCGGGAACGATTCTACTTTTAAGAAGGGACCCCGCCTCCTACCTCCAGAGATAGGTCTCATCCTTCTGAGCCTTGATCGGATACAGCATACAACATCAAGGCTCCTGGAGCTAGCAACTGAGCATAAACAGAATAGCTTTTCTCTTGTGTGGCTCTTAATTGCATCTCAATCTGGACATCTATAGCAGAGATCTCTTTTTCTCTCAGCAATTCTCTGGAAATAAGCAAGATAAGGAGACAGTTTATTGGGCATTTAAAGCTTTGATATCATAAGGAGGATAAGAATACCATTACTAATGGGAATTATTTTTATTTCTTTCTTTAAAAAGTTTCTATTTTACTCATTGGCACAAAATTCATGAAGACTGAATTGGGAAAATTCATGAGTTCCAAAGCTCTGGGGCATCATTCGGTAGTCTCCTCCTTATCGACAATTTTGTTTCCTATGGTTTCAGTTACCCACAGTCAATGGAGGGTCCAAAATATTAAATTAAAAATTCTGCAAATAAACAATTCATAAGTTTTAAGCTGCATGCCGTTCTGCATAGTGTGATGAAATCTTGTACCTTCCTACTCCATCTGACCCTGGATGTGAGTCATCACTTTGCCTGGTGTCTATCTGTAAAATTGTGAAGAAAGAAAAAGAAATTTGCTTTAGTTTGCTGAAAGAAAGACCACATTCACAACTTTTATTACAGAATATTATAATTGTTCTATTTTATTATTGGTGTTTTTAATCTCTTATTGCGCCTAATTTATAAATTAAACTTTATCATAGGTATGTATGTATAGGAAAAAATATAATACATATAGAGTTCAATACTATCTGTGGTTTTAGACACCCTCTGTGGGTTCTTGGAAAATATCCCCTGGGAATAAGTAGGGACTATTGTTATCATTTACGGAGTTAAGCTTTAGGAGGGCACCATTCATTTGGCATATGTAATGAATAATTGTAATGAACACCTGGGGAACAAGGTGGCCATGCATAAGTGACTCCCTAAGTACCCACCTTCTAACACAATGGCTTTGGCTTGATGTGTGTTAGAATCATTTGAGCACTTGATACAAGATGTTTTGGTCTTACCTGGAAGGTTTTGAACAGGAGGCCTAGGGGAGACCTCCAGACCCAGTATTTTTAAAAAGCTTCTCCCAGTGACTTTTGGATGTCTGCCAGAATTTGAGAACCACTGTTCTAGTGGATTTCATCGTTCAGTTTGTCTGTAAGAACTTGGCAGCATTGGGGCCACAGCTGGGTTAACTTTCTCCAGATCTCTTCCAGCTTCTCTAAATCCTGTGCCAGGTGGTGTGACAGTTTATTCATTGCTCATCCCATATTCCATCTCAGCAAGCACCTTGGCTGGTCCAGGTTCCTTTCAGGTGGGGAGACCTGAACCTTTCTTTCTGAAGGGCCAGGGCCATTAGCAGACCTGGTTTCATCAGCCGTTGTAGTTTTCCATTGAATTTTATAACAGTGTATGGGAGTCCTAAGATGTTCCAGGAAGCCCCTGAATTCCAGACATATTCCTCCTGACCTCCACTGTGTGGTCACAGCCTGGGTTTTTATTGAGAGTCAGAATCGATCACCCCAAACGGTACAGTGACCCCTTTGCCTATTGATTCACTGGAGTGAAGAGCCCAGGTTGCCAGGTGGCAGTCCCAACTTCCACTTCAGTGGACCTCCTACTGTGTCCCATATGGAAGTGTCCCTCCTTTGGGGACTAAGACCTCTTGACCAGCAGGGCCCAAAGTTGTGGAGGTGGGAAGCGAAATACTGGTGACGGATCCAGGGACAGTAGTGAGAGGAGCCACTCCCTTGTCCTCTCCTTGGTGCCTGGCCTATGAAATCCTGGTGTGGGAGGAACAGCAGCATATGTGTCATTGATTAGAGTAATCACTACTCTAGCTCTGCTAGGTGTTGTCGCTCAGTTGATGACACAACTGAGTCCTCAGAAGGCCATTAACTGTTCTATGAAGCCTCTTCTTTAGAATGATAGGGAACATAACAAGACAAGTGAATCCCATGATCATAAACTTATTGCTGTACGTGTTTGCTGTAAAACAAGTTCCTTGGTTAGAAGCAATACTATATGAATAAAGGTGAATAAAGGTATTCTTAAGTCTGTAGGAGACTATTTTAGCAGAAACACTGTGGCCAAGAAGGCACAACTATTTACAGAATAGGTGTCTATTTCAGAAGGCATATATGACGGCAGTGTATAAAATCTAATTTATACAAATAGTTTCTCATGAAAAAAAATTTAAATACAAAATATAAAGAGTAAAAGGGAAAAATCTCAATTTACTCTCCTCCCTTACTCCCCTCCTTCCTTTGTCTACACGGAATCCCAATACTTTCACCAGAGCTTTTTGACTATTAATCTTTGGACTTGTATTCTCTCTGCTTTTTCTGTGCATTTGTACACATACATGCTTATATAAATGAAGGTTTTTTTTCCCCTTTATATCTGAATGGGCTCCTATTAATGTATCATATTTATAATGCTTTAAAAACTTCTATTAAAATTCTTTTTCTTCATTAACAACTAAAATATTGTTTTGATGTGCAGGGACATTTATGTGTGAGATCTCTGTCTCTGTATCTACATCTACATCTACATCTAGGTCTACATCTACACCTGTATTCACAAATCCACATCTCTGCTTCTATCTCTATCAATATCTACTTCCTTGTGCCTACCTATAGAAAGCATTGTAAGACAATGAATAGCCATGAACGCACCAGTGAACCCAGAACAACAACGTAAATTAGTAATACATATATATATATATATATATATATATATTTTTTTTTTTTTTTTTTAAATATTTTTTACCTATTCCATTCTCCCACATCTCTCCTTAGGTAACCATTTTCTGATTTTTGTAATGATCATTCTATGGCTTCTGTTTTAATAACTTAAAAACATTTTAAATTGTTTAAGACTTAGAAGAAGGAATAAAAATAATATAGAGAGTTCCAGAGTAGCTTCCCCACGTGATAATATCTTACTTAAGCATAGTATATTGCCAAAGCCAGAAAGTTAAGGTTGGTATAATCAAATAAACTCGGTATAGACCTTATTTGGATTTCACCAGTTTTATAAGTACTCTGTGTGTGCGTGTGTGAATAGTTATATGCAATTTCATCATATGTAGATTACAGTGGCCATCAACACAACCAGGACAGAGAACTGTTCCAGCACTACCACTCCAGCAACCATGGATCTTTTCTCCAAAACTCATTTTGTCACTTCAAGAATGTTATGTAGATTGAATCATGCAACATGTAACCCTCTGAGACTGGCTTTTTCTCATTCAGCATAATGCCCTTGAAATCCATCTAGGTTGTTGCATGAATATCAATTGTTTATTCCTTTTGCAAATGTAAATTTTACTTTCTCTGGGATAAATACCCAGACTACCATTGCTGGGTCAGGTAAGAGTGAGTATGTTTACCTTTAGCAGAAACAGTTAACCTGTTTTTCAGAGTGGGTAAACCATTTTACATTCCCGTTAGCAACATATGAGAGACCCAGCTGCTCCACATCCTCACCAGCACTTTGTATAATCAGTATTTTTTCTTTTAACCATTCTAATAGGTATGAAGTGATATCATAGCCTTAATTTGCTTTCCCCTAGGTGCTAATGATGTTAAACATCTTTTGATGTGCTTATTTGCCATCCATATATACTCCTTGGTAAAATATCTTTTCAAGTGTTTTGTCTGTTTTCTAGTAGAATCCCTTTTCCCCCTTACTGTTGAGCTTGGAGAGTTCTTTATAACATCTTTATACCAACCATTGGTTGGATGTGCGATATGTGAACATTTTATCACAGTCAGTGGCTTGTCTTTTTATCCTCTTAACAATCTTTCACAGAGCAAAAGTTTTTAATTTTGATGAAGAGCAATCTATCAATTTTGTTTCTTTTGTAGATCATGACTTCGTTGTGTCTAAGAACTCTTCACCTAGAACCTAGATAAAAAAGACTTTCTCCTCTTTTCTTCAAAAAGTTTTATAGTTTTAAGTTTGGCATTTAGGTCTATGATATATTTGGAGCTAATTTTTATATAAGGTGTGAGTTTTAGGTCAAGTTTCTTTTTTCATCTAGGAATATTCAATATTTTCAACACCATTTGTTATAAAGGTTATTCTTTCTCCATTGAACTGTTTTTACACCTTAGTGAAAAATCAGTCAGCAAAACTTTCTGTGAGTCTACTTCTGAACTCTATTTTCTTCTGTGATTTACATGTCTATCCCTCTGCCAACACCACACTGTCTTAATTGCCATAGCTGTATAATTAAGTGGCAAAATTAGGTAGTGTGATTCCTCCCATGTTACTCTTTTTCAAAATTATTTTGACTATTCTAGTTCCTTTGTCACCTTATATAAATTTCATCATCAGTTTGTCTACATCTACAAAAGATCCTGCTGAGACTTTGATAGATTGATTTAGGGATAATTGACATTTTTACTATTTAGGTCTTTTAATTAATGAGCATGGTATATCTCTTCATTTATTTCGTTTTCTTTTTTTTTCACCATTTTGTAGTTTTTTAGCATATAGATCCTGTACATATTTTGTTAGATTTATATCCAGTATTTCCCTTTTTAAAAACAATTATAAATAGTATTGTGCTTTTAATTTCTGTTTCCAATCTTTTATTGCCAGCACTTATTGTTAGCATAATTGTTTTTTTCTGTGTTGACTTTGAATCTTGAGAAACTGCTAAACTCACTTATTAGATTTAGGCCTTTTTCTGGGGCGGGGAGGGGCAGATTCCTTGAGATTTCCTAGACAATCATGTCCTCTGCAAATAGGAGCAGTTTATTTCTTTCTTTTCAATCTGTATGCTTTTAATTTTTTTTCATTCATGGGAATATACACCAACTTATTTATTCATTCTCCTATTGATGGGAACCCAGTTCTTACTTTATCGAAAGTACCTCTTCTGATGTTAGTACAAGTCCATACTCTTTATCCAAATCCCTAGGGGCCAGGTGTGTTTTGGAATTCTGAATACTTTAGAGTTTAGAAAGTTAATTCATTGTATTTACTGAATGTTTCATAACACTCTCAGCAGGATCTGGGCAGCACCTTGAAATCAGATACATTAATTTTTTTTTGACAAAGAAATAAATGAATATTAACAATAAGTGAGATAAAGTCTAAAAATAGCTTTACATCAGCCTAGGTCAGGTTTTGCTGCAAATGAGTTTGTTCTAAACTTAGAAACAAACTTTCAATGTTGAGAATTTTTTGGATTTTGGAATTGCAGATATGAGATTATAAGTCTTTATTATTTTACTTTTGGTGTTTCTTTGAATTTGTTTTTTCTCACTTTTATTTTTCCCTGAGTGCATTTGGAGTTTCTTATTCATCGTTTCCTTTCTGCATTTTGTCTTCTGGGAATTGTTCACAATTTCTTGTTTGCTAGTGGCATCTGATCTCCTTTGCTATGATAAATTTATTCTTTATTTAAGCTGCTTTTTTTTTGTCATTTTAAGAAATTTGGGTTTAAAGAGTTTAAGAAATGTGTTCTCATCTGCTTCTTTGGTCCAATGTTCAAGATCATCCTGTTTTCTCCTTTATGTATTTATGATACCCAGACGTATGCACATGCACACACACACACAATATTTTCTTTTATAATGACCACGTGCTACTTTTGTAATTAGTAAATAAACATGGCCTTGAAGAAAGTATAATTGGGATCCCTTTCCTCTTTGCCTCTCCCCAAGCAAGTGGGTACTGACCATTTTACTTTGAAGAAAATCAAGGAACAACAGAGGGAAGGGGCTTGCTCAACAGGGCTGGGCCTCTTTCCAGAGTTTCACTGCTTCACAAGGAATGAAACTCTTGGAGTCAGAAAAAAGACCAGATGGAAGTGTGTCAAAATGCTAGCAGTGGTTTGCATATAGTTGGTCAGATCATGGAAAATATTTACTCTCTTTAGTTCACTTCTTCATTTTCCAAATTTTCTAGTGTGAACATGTAGATTCTTTTTCTTTTTACATTTTTGAAAATCTTTTTTATGGCTTGATAAAAAAAATAACTCAGTTATTCTCACATCTGCTCTACCTTTCCATCTGTTGCATTATATTACTTTACTGAATTATATGAAGAAAAATTCAGCCTCACATGGATATATAGTTGGAAAGGTAAGGATTCACAGACACCCCAAAAAGATTTTGGGAATCACTAGAGTACTTATCCCACAATCGACAATCATTTTTCTAGAGAAATGTTAGTGTATTACACACTTTTTAAAAAAGTGTACAATTCAATGATTTTTTAGTATATTTATAGAGTTGTGCAACCAATAGCACAATTAATGTTAGAATATTTTATTGTCTCAAAAAGGAACTCTGCACACCTAAGCTATTTACTTACCAGTTCTTCATTCTCTCCAACCCTGAGCAATCACTGATATAATTTTTTTCTCTTTATATTTTCCTATTCTTAACATTTCATATAAATGAAATTATATAAGTGGGTTTTTGTGTGTGACTGGCTTTTTATAATGTTTTCAAGATTCATTCATCTTATGGGATATACTTTATTTCCTTTTATAACCAAATAATATTCCATTGTATGGATACACAACTTTTGTTTATTCATTTGTCAGCTGAGCAACATTTGGATTCTTTCTACTTTGTGGCTATTATGAATAATCCTTCTATGAATGTTTGTGTATAAGTTTTTGTGTTGATCTATGTTTTCAATTCCCTTGGGAGAATTCCTAGGAGTGGAATTGCTGTGTCAAAAGGTAACTTTGTTTAACCATTTGAGAAACTGCCAGATTATTTTTCAAAGTGGCTGCACCATTTTGCCACTTGAATGGTTGTACCATTCAAAACAACTGTATAAAATGACCATGTAGACTTCCATAAAAAAATACATTTGCATTTTCTTTTTCAAAATAAAGAAAAGAAACATACTGAAAAAGAGTTGTGGATTCTAATTTTGTGTCTTCTGTAAAGAGAAAGTCACTTCGTCTTTATCAGTAAAATGGGAGTAACATCTGGAATCCTCTGAAAGACACAACGGATCTGGGCTTGCTAAAGACCAAGAACAGAATTCTTTCACAGAAGCTCTTTGAACCTGAAATTTAGTAGTACTTAGTGACCATGGGCCCTCCTCAGTCTTAGGAAAGCCTTAATCAGCCTTGGCCAGGGAGGCAGAACCGATACACGAGTATGTGGGGTCTGCCCCCAACCCTCAATTAAAGGGCAGTTTATGCAACATGGCTTCTTTTTGAATCGGAGCCAGGGTCATTGTTGAGCTGAGGTAACATTAATTATTTTTCCGCTTGTCGGATTCCATGAAAAAGATGTGAAAATGGCCTGTTTGTGAAAGAGTACAGGCAGAGGCTGTGAGCTGATTATGTCAAACCTAGTCAAAGCTTCCTTGGTGTGGGAGATTGTAATCAACAAAGCATGGTGGCATCTGTGCCCATTACAGGAGCAGCTTCATCCGCCTGGCTCCCCAGCAGTGACAGAAGCCAGTTTTAACCCCTGCAGGACTGAATTGCACTGACTGTGTGGAGCAAAGAAATTTTATTCTCATCAATTATCTAGTACACATTTAAGGGACAGAGCAGCAAAGGAGGTAATTGTCCTTGTTTTGTGGGGGAGAAGGTATTGAATTGCTCTTGATAGAGTAGCATCAATTCTCTCTGTAACTTGGGCAGCCATACAGATGGGTCAAGGCAAAGAGTTGTAAAGCTTGAAAGATACAGAAATAATCTTAAAAAAAAAAAAAAAAGTCTAAAAAAGACCACAGAGAACACTAACAGGGCACTCCAGACTTTCTACATAGGTGGGGTTTAGGAACTATGTTCTGGTTGAAAAAAGTGTCTCAAAGTGGCAAGTGCAAGACTGAGAAATCTCCAATTGCCTTAGCAAAAAAATGGATGAGGCAGCTGATGATATTATGGGCAAAGTAAAGCCCTTCACCCAATGCTGCCCTTGGCAATCATTTGACGCAGAGATCATCAAATATGTTGTACTTAATTTTATTTTTTCATAGCCAATAATTATGTCTCCTTTTTCTTTTACTGAAATAAAATATATTGATAATAAAGCTGCTTACATATATGACCATAAAAAGATCATATGTCATAGACATAAACTATTACTGATATGTAATGACATAAAGTGCTTATACTAGAAATGAAAATCAGCTATATCATTAAGCACACCATTTAGTTTATTTGACCTTTTTTTTTTTTTCACAGCAACAGTTTCTTGATGAAGAAAGCAAAATGTTGGGAGGAGAGAAAAATAGCGTAGATGATAGAGGCTCTGTTCATCCTTCTGACAACCACATCAAAGTTGTGAAGAAAACAAGGAGTAGCAGCAAGAAAAAATCGCCTGAGATCTAGATGAACTAGTCATACAACTACGGAGAAATCTAAGAAAGCACCCTGCAATGGCAGAAAGTAGGATGGGGTGAGGATGCAAGCAGCTGAGTGAGACAGAAGTTGTGGCAGCGGCAGACACCTCTTTAAGGGGCGTCCGTGAGTGGATTTTTGTGGTGATGGACCTGCTTGCTCTGAGCACCAGTGTTTGTTCAGCTGCAGGCAGGGGGCACCAGGGACTTACAGGGAGTCATTGTCGGAGTGAGGACCAAGGTGAGAACTTTCTGAGCTGGTTGTATCCATTGTTCCATGTTGAGCCTTCCGCACTCCCAGTGCGCTGGACACAGTGTCGCCATAGCTGTGATGCCATCAAACTGGATAACAGAGGTTGTTCTGCCAAAAGGATTCTCTGAGACCCTGCCTCCCCCAACCGGGGCCCTACCTAAGCCACATCCAGGTGTATCCTCAGTGAGTCAAGTGCTCCTTGCTGAGACTCACAAGGAGCACTTGGTGGAGGCAGCTGGCCTCGGTTTCTGGTGTGGCTTTTTGAGACAACTATAAGCACAGCATCTGTGGATTGCTTGCTGAATCTTAACAGGGGGGCCCAGAGGGGCAGAGGCTTGGGCTATGTATGGCCTGCAGCTGAACTCCTCTTAGGAACTGTGCCACTGTACACCTACTTCACAAATCCACATTAATAAGACCAGGAGACTTAGGAGCTTTGCTTAGTACATAGAAACAGACACAGAAAGGCAGCCAAAATGAGAAGACAAAGAAGCAGAAACCATATGAGAGAACAGAACAGAGATCCAGATAATATGGAGTCAAGTAATCTAATAGATGCAGAGTTCAAAAACACTGGCTATAAAGATGCTCAATGAACTTTTGCAAAGTACAGATAAATTCAGTGAGAACTTCAACAAAGAGATAAAAAACATAAAAATTAAAATGGAAATTATAAAAGGGAACCAGTCATAAATGGAGAACAAATTATTTGAGATGAGAAGTCTATTAAATGGAATAAGCAAAGGTATAAACGAAGTGCATAAAGAAGAGGATCAAATGCCCCATCAGGAGGACAGGAAAGCCAATCAGGGAACTTAAGCAGAATGGCAAAAAAAAAAAAGATGCCAAGACTATAAAAATAATTTAAAGAGAATATGGGATACTATTAAGGCTCCAAATATTCATCTGATCGGTGTAACAGAAGAAAATCGAGATGTTGAACAGTCATTCGAAGAAATAATGATGGAAAACTTCCCTAACCTGATGAAAGAAATGGACATAAAACCCCAAGAAGCTCAGAGAATTCCAGAAATCAAGGATCCAAAGAGGCCACACCTAGACACATCATAATTAAAATGCCAAATGTTAAATACAAAGAAAGAATATTAAAAGCAGCAAGAGAAAAAGAAATAATTACTTATAAGGGAACACCCATAAGACTGGCAGCTGATTTCTCAAAAGAAACTATGCAGGACAGAAGACCTTGGCAAGAAACTATTCGACAGGATGAAGACCCAAGATCTACAACCAAGAATAATTTATCCAGCAAAGCTATCATTTAAAGTTGAAGAACAGACAAAGAGCTTCCCAGACAAAAATAAGCTAAAGGAATTTATCACCACTAAGCCAGTATTATAGGAAATGTTGGAGGGACTTCTTTAAGAAGAAAAAACATGTATCAAAAACAGGAATAAAGAACGGTAACAACTATATTCCTATCAATTAGTACCTGAAATGGAAAAGAATTAAGTGCTCCAACCAAAAATAGAGTGGCTGAAAGGATAAGAAAACAAAACCCCAACATATGAAAAGGCAGAAGACGAAAAAAGATATTGCTTTAATGGACCTAGAAGGTATTTAAGTCAGACAGAGAAAGATAAACACTATATGATTTCACTTATATGCAGAATTTAAGGAATAAAAAGAACAAACTAATCAAAAACAGACTCACAAATATAGTGGACAATTTCATGATGGACAGAGGGGAGGAGGATTTGGGGGGCTGGGAGAATGGGGTGAAGGGTTAAAGAAGTACAAATTAGTAGCTGATGGATGATCACAGGGATAGGGAGCACAGCACAGGGAATGCAATTTGCATTAATACATTGGCTAGGTGGAGGGTCTGGGGAGCGAGGTAGGTAGCAATTGGGGGGATCATTTTACTAACTATATAGATATCTAACCGATGTACTGTATACTTGAAACTAATTAAAATTTTAAAATGTATGAATAAAAATAAACCCACTGATATGCCAAAAAAAAATGTTGATATGCATCCTGGCACAATATCTTTATCTTATAGCACACTGGCATTTCAAGTAGCATGGCTCTAGATGACATAATTAAGTAATTGAATGCTTGAATTCATCCATAGGGTCAGCATGAAAGTCACATCTACAAATGAAGACTGATACAGGCATGTAACATTGACAATTTAATTAAAACCATGTATACTGTTAACACTGGTGATGCGATTTTCCAAAATTATGGCAAAGTTCTTAGTGAAGTTCTGAATATATGAAGTGCAACCTTCTCTTGATGAATGATGTAGTTGCATTCCCAGAAATCTCAGTGCATATTAAACCATTCATGTGTGGTTCAGGATTCAGTTCTAGGCTCAGATATATGGTAGCAGGTCTTTGTCTCCTCCATGAATGCTCTTAGGAACACCAGAAAATCATGTGAAGTCAGGGCAGTTCTTAAAGGTGAGGAACTATCCTGCACACTGCACACCTGTTGCATTCATAGTCCCTACATACTCCATGTCAGTGACTCCCAGTCACAAACGAAAATGCCCTCCTACATTTCCGCAAAACCCTCTAGGGGCATTACCATTCAGTAGAATCCAAAACTCTGAACTTCATGGATGGTCCTAAGACAGAAGTGGTTTCTCCAAGGTCACACATGAGTCCAAGGAGACACCAGGACCAGCACTTAGGTGCTTGACTCCAATTCAGTCCTACTGTCACCAGCCCAAAGTTTCCTAGAGTACTGCCCACACTCAGTCCTGCTCATTTCTGCTTACTGGCTGCCAGTCTTCCTGGCCATTAACTCGCTAGTGCTTGTAAAGCATTAATGATCTAAAATGTTAACTTAAACCCTTGGAAGTCTCTTTGCAAGATCTAGATAATATACCCTCAAGTGATTTAATGTAGGCTGTTTATGGTTTGCTCACACTTTGAGAATTATATGTCCTAAAGTTAGTCTTAGAAAATTTATGAAAATAATGGTCCCATGATGAGATAGTTTAGGAAACCATGGATTAGCCAAAGGTACAAAAGTCATTTTCAGACCCTTTAATAAGTAAATGTAAATGTAAATCTCTAGAATGGAGAATGACTGACTCACTTTCCAAGTTTATTTGATTATGAACTCCCCCAACCCTTGCTTTGGTTGTTTTGGTTGAGTAGCTTGATGCTAATGAAATACAGATTATTCACATTTCTACTCTCATTTTGAAGATAAAAGCGAGGAGAAAGAAGATACTGACTGAAGTGAGAAGTTTAAAAAGGTTAAGGGAGGTTAATGTATTATTTAAAACAGAAAATAGAGACGAGAGATATTTGATCTTTTTCACTTTAATTTTCTAAGCATTTTGAGGACAAGCTTATGTCTTTTTTTTTTGTTGTTTGTTTGATTCTTTCCATTGCTTGGGTGCAGAACCTAGCCCATACAGTTGTGTGCCACTTAATGACAGGTATACATTCTGAGAAATGTGTCATTAGGCAATTTCGTTGTGCAAACATCACAGAGTGCACTTACCCAAACCTAGATGGTATAGCCTACTACATACCTAGGCTAGATGGTATATAGCCTGCTACTCTTAGGCTACAAGCCTGTACAGCATGTTACTGTACAAAACAATATGAGATTAAATCAAGCACTAGAGAAAATGATGCAATCGAGAGACACAGTAAACATGAGGTGTAAGAGGCTGCTGCAGGCATAACATGGCATACTGCTTTATAGCAAACTTTGTTTTCTTATAAGTAGAAAAAGTACACTCTAAAATAATGGTCAAGAGTATAATATAGAATAGTAAATACATAAACCAATAACAATCATTTATTATCATTATCAAATATTATACACTGTACATAATTGTGTGCTATATTTAAAAAAATACTTTTAGCAAAAATATGAAGTAGCAATTTTTTTGTCCTATGTATGGTGATGGATGTTAACTAAACTTTTTTTTTAAGGTTGTCCCTGGTTTATTGAAAATATTATAGCACAACAGAAAGATTCAAATGATTCCACATGGTGTTTTGAAATACATCTTAACTGTAGGCTGAGTGACATGCAGTTGAACTGCAAAGTTCAAGGACTTCAGCATTTCCTTAGCATCAAGACCAACTTCAGTGATCTGCTGATCTTTGGCTGAGACCTCAAGAACAGAATTACCTCTCCTTTCTCTCTCCTCTTCCTGCAGCTCGATGGAGATAACTCTCACAGGGCCTCTCAGAACCTGCCTCATCAGACGTGTGGCATAGCTTTCTACCTTGTGCAGAGCTTCCTGCTGGGAACAATGGCAATTGCCTCGCACACCTTCTTGTTGGTGTGGAAGTCGTTGCCCAGGCACATGTAGAGCACTTCTCGATGATGACCCAGGCTGCCTCCTTCACAGTCTCGGTGCAAATGCAGCCCATCTTGGTGTGTCCCTGGTAAAAGAAGAAACCTAACCAGACTTTAAAAATCTATTAATTAATTAATTTAAAAATTATTTTTCCTCTTCACTCAGCTCCCCAACCTCTGCCCTTTAGCAACTATCATCTTGTTCTCTATATCTATGGGTCTGTTTATATTTTGTTTTGTTTGTTCATTTGTTTTGTTTTGTTTTGGTTTGGTTTTAGATTCTGCTTATAAGTGAAATCATATGGTATTTGTCTTTCTCTGTCTGACTTACTTAACATAATACCCTCTAGGTCCATCCATGTTGCCAGTGATGAGATTCCATTTTTTTATGGTCGAGTTATATTCCATTTTGTATATGTACCAGCTCTTTTTTATCCATTCATCTATTGATGGATACCTAAGTTACTTCCATAGCTTGGCTACTGTTAATAATGCTGCAGTGAACACAGGGGTGCCTATATCTTCATTAATTAGTACTTTTATTTTCTTTGGATAAATAACCAGAAGTGGTATTGCTGGATCATAAGATAGTTGTATTTTTTTGAAAAATCTCCGTACTGTTTTCCATAGTAGCTGCACCAAGTTATGCACTTTATTACCATTGGCAGTGCAGTAGGTTCGTTTATATCAGCATCACCATAAACACGTGAGTAAATGCATTGCACCACAACGTTAGGATGGCTATGATGTCACTAGGTGGTGCAATGCATTTGTTCAGCTCCATTATAATCTTATGGGACCACCATGCAGTCTGTTGATGACTGAAATGTCATTATGTGGCATATGCTATTACTCAAATAACATTTATTAAACAAATTACTTTATGAATTAAATCATCGATAGCAGTCTACTTAAAGTGTGGTAGGATAGCTTCAGATTGTCCTGAGAAGTGGAATGTTTCCTTGTATTTCTTAGAAAGAGAGACATTAGATAACTCCAGAAATTTTACAGCAAAGCATCACAGAGACAGTAAAGATGTTCAACCTCCACACAACACTAACCGCAATCAGAATGGGCAGGAGCAACCGTGCAGGTTACGTGCTGTGGAAATTGTGGCAGCACCATTCAGTTTCTGAGAAGTCTGTTTACAAGTGGGTTGGCTTGATTAGAAATACACGTAGGAATAATTAAAGTACAAATAAAGAGATTTCGCAGTTATTTTACATGATGAGGGTAGTATGGTTCAAGCTTTAGTGTATTCGTTTATATTATTTTTATCTTTGGTTGGTCATGTACTACAGAGAGGAGATCGTGGGTGTTCAGCAAGTTTTTCTATAACAAAACCTGTTGTTCCAAACCAAACCTGCTCACTTTCTGTATATTACCACTTCCCAGCCAAACCCTATATTCCCATGCCTTTGCCCAGGCCATTCCCTCTACTTAAACCACCCTTCCCTTTGGTCTTATTGACACACTGCAGCTTATCCAGGGCACAGTTCAAATGTCGCCTCTTCTCTGTAGTTTTCTGAGACCTCTTTTTGGCATTCACCTGCCAATGGTAGAATTCACTGTTGCCTCATGTCTATGACATCAGCAATTTTTACAGAAACTACTAGTGCATTAATGAAAAGCAGACAGAGCAGAGTTTAAAATCTGGAGCTCTCACTGAAAGCCATGGCACTGGGCAGTAACATTTTATAAGCTTCAGTTTTCTCTCCTTGAAAATGGTAATAGTAATAGGTCCTCCTTCATGAGACTGAATCAATGTTGAAGGGAGATAATGTATAGTTAGGGTATACATCTGCCTTACATTGCTCCAATAGAAAAATCAAACTGATTACCATGTTTCAATGAGAACATTCTTGAGAGTGGATCTCCATGTTTATGTTTTATCCTGGGAAAATTTTCAAAACTAACCAGTAGTACTTACTTGTCTAAAAATACTAATTAATGGTTAAATAATAAAATGCATCTTTTATTTCTTTCTTCTGTCTCCTAACCCTTCTTCTTTGAAAACATTACTATCATATTTCTGTTACTAGTGGTTGGAGAATCCTGAAAACTACTTTTCTTACTCTATATTGTATGGTATGGTATGCCATCCCATAAAGTCACTAACGACCCATTGAGTATGGGCTCAGTTGTCTTGACTAGAAAAATAGGCCTGGTGTTTACAGAGTTGGCATTCCCAAGGACACACCAGAGCAGCGATCTCATGTTTGACAAAGGCCAAGTAATTCACTGTCTAAAATATCACAGCAAGGATCAGTCTTTCTCCAGCCTGGCTTGAGAGGCAACATTACAAAGCTGGGCCTGAATCAACATACCACCTATTCTCTGTATGGGATCCAATATGAGACTCCCTTCTAACTTTTGATCAATTCTCCAAATATGCCTTAAGAAATTCAATCCAACAGCAAAGCTCATGCCTGGTCTGTATACATAACAGTGAGTATCAGCTTTTAGACACTTTGGGAATACTCATGTTCCCTAAAACCCCTCTGCACGCCTCCATGCTTATGAATACTTTTCCCTATGCATATTCTGTCTTATTGTCCCCTCGTCTAACGTATGATGAAAATGCCATCAAATGTGTTTATCTACCTCACTAACCCAATTCCATCTTTCCCTTTAAAATTGTTTGCATGTGCTGTATACGAACTTCAAACCCAAATCTTTGCACCTCTGTATGTTCTCTTCTAATTTTTTGATTACACTTAGTCTTTTATTTATATGAAAGTTGTGTGTACCTATTCCCTATTTCATTTTGTTTTTCCACTTATCCTATCTCCCATATGCTCATTATATAGTGATCATAATCTACATAATTGTCATTTGAAAAATTTATACTTTTCTATCTTGTTGATAAAAAAGACTTTTCTTACTTGATTCAATGATTTGTCATTGGGGTTTGTTTTAGCTTTTTCTCTGTCTTATAAATGGCACTAGTAGGAATATGTTTGTATCTTTTATTTGTTTATTTATTTCCTTGGGAGTGTATTTCCTAAATAGAATTGTGTGACCACAGCTCTTGTAACATTTTCAAGTTACTTATCCAACCAATTTGCATCTACCAAGTAATATGTAAGTATACCTGTTTTCTTATAATTACAGAATATTACTCTTTTAATATTTATAATCAATTTAATAGCATTATAATAATACCTCAAACCTATTTTGGGTTGCATTTTGTTCTCTACTAGGAAGCTTGTGAATTCTTCAATATGAATATTTACTATCCTCATTTATTTGAGTATAAACTATATTTGGTCACAGAATAAGTTACCTGCTTTTGTTGGACACTGAATAACAATTAGACATAGAGATAGATGATGTTAATGACAATAATAGGCATAAACAGAATTATTTAATAAAAAAATTAGGAAAGACAGAGAGCTATTCTAAACTCCCAAAATAGAAGTCTGTCATGTGCACGTGCGTGTGTATGCGCGTGCACGCGCGCGCGCGCACACACACACACACACACACACACACACAAATCCACTGAATAGAATGTACGGTCATCTTCACAATGGGAAGGGGATGATGGACAGACAGGATTTCAAGAATCTGGAAGATTAGCAGTGCCGATGTGCATGCTAGCATAAATACTAAATATAACCATTGTCTCTCTTGTCTTCAAGGGACAAAATAAAGAACATAAATATTTATTGGGCCAGATAATAATATAATGGGGGGTGAGGACTGAGGAGAATTGGCAAGTGATGCCCATCTAAGGCATTAAATTCATGTATATATGTATTTTAAATATATTAATTTATTTTAGACATTTTGGTTTTGAGGCAACATGCAAAATGAGTTTGGAGGTAGCTGCTGACACAGCTTTGGAAACACATTCAGAATAAGTATAGGACCAATTTAAAGTAAATTATGAAACCATATATATTATATGTATATTCTGCAGTTTCGTTTTATATTATATGTTGAAGCATTACATATTAGCTTTACTGTAAGTTATTGGAATACATGCCGTAGAATTAGCTAAAATCACTTAAGAACTGGGTAGAGGCCAGTTTTTTGAGACAGATGCTTTCAAAATCTCAAAATTTCAAAATAGCATTCCCCAATTATGATATACCAGAAGCCAAATTATATGTTTAATAATACCAATTTCCATTTGTATAACACTTTACAGTTTCTGAAATGTTCACAGAAATATCTCAAATGAAGACAGCAAGGCAGGTCATGATCATAATGTAGATATCTGATATACAGAGACTAAGTCACGTGTCAATGTCACAAAACCAACTAAAATATTGAGGCAGATGTTTTCAATATTCATTCATTCAACAAATATCTAGAATGCTAAGACTCTGTGTTAGGGTCTGGTCAATGGTAGAGTTAGATAAGGTGCTTGCTCTCCAGTTTACATTCTAATGGAACAGTGAATAAATAAGTAAACATAGAATATAATTTTAGATAAATGCTATAAAGAGAACATGGTAATGGATTAGAATGGTTGCAGAATGGCACAACCAGAGGTCCAAGATGGTCTAAGCAGGTGACATTACATCTGAACTGAGGCCTGAATGAGGACAAATCACCCATGTGAAGGTCTATAAAGGCATCCAGGTATAGGAAAAAGTAGGTATAAAATTCTAGAGGCAGGAAAGATCTTGGACACCAAGGTAGACAAATAGCTGGAAGTGGAATGAGAGGGAGGAGTGTAGAGAGGGAGATGTGTATAGAGAGAATGACCCAGTTATTAGAGCCCTTGGGCCACTGACTCCAGGAGATAGGATTTAAAGTAAAAGATATGGTGAGATGATCTGATTTACATTTTAAAGAAATCATTCAAGCAGCCACAAAATGAAAGAACTATAATACAATCAGGTAGCAGCACCTTGAGCTGCAGAAGTACTAATAACAGTCTATTCCCGGGAGAACATTTCTAGAGAGTGGATACATGGGTGGTTGTTACCTCTGAGACTTCACATGTGTAGTACACACTTTACGTAATTTCATAATTTTTAAAAGTAAATTGTAGAGATGTAAGGGTGGAAGCAGAAAAAAACACTGGAATATTACTCTAATGGTCCAGGATTGAGGCGATAGTAACTTGGGAGGAGTAGAGGTATGAAGTAATGCAATTTGGAATATACTTCAGAAGTATGGTAAATAGGTCTTTCTGATGGAGGCAAGGACAAGAATCAAGGCTGATCAGTGGTTCTCAATGTAGAATGATTTTGCTTCCCAGGGGACATCTGTAATGTCTGGAGACATTTTTGTTTGTCACTATTAGGGAGGAAGAGGTTGCTACTGGCCTTTATTAGTAGAAGCCAAGGATGCTGCTGAACATACTACAAGGCACAGCAGTACTGCAAAACAAGGAATTATATGGCTAAAAAGTGTTAATAGTGCAGATGTTGAGAAATCCTGATCTAGCTGATTCTAACTGGTTCCCATCCCAGAAGACCTATACTTCTAGGAGAACCTACCAAAACAAACAAACAAACAAACAAATAAACAAATAATCCCCCCCAAAAGAACTAGAAATGGAGGTCCTTATTTATTTTCAATATTTAGAAAAACAAAAATAACTGGTTAAGTCTAATAAAATATGAAAAAAATCAATTACCGATTAATAAGTGCCATTTATTGAACTTTCTTAAAATGCAACTGAAAAACTTCTGGTTAGCAGTACCAACATTGCTTTTAATTTTCCCCTTTACCACTTTTCTTAAATCTGTACTCCAATAGTCACAGCTTTTCCAAATATAAATTCCCCCAAAATCACTGAAAAAGATAATCAGAGCTATAAATGGATATGATGGTAGGAAAAGCTTGAGGAAAATAATAACCCCCTTGTATCTATGTGTAACTGTTGAGTTATCCGACTTATTTTGGGCCTTGAACACATTAGTTTTAGGAATCAGGAAGACTGCAGCACGCATTTCTCTCAATTACTCAAAGACTAACAATGGGGAAAGTACTCTTTTAGACCTAATTAACAAAACAAAATGCCAAAGTTGGTAAAGTTCATTTTACCTCATTGTTTATTATCAAAAATGAAATAATTTGGAAAAAAGTCCCTGTAATCGTCTCCTAAAGCATCCTCCTAGTAAGTTTGGAACTATTAATGCAGTAAATTATATGCCACGATAAACTCGAGAAGGTCCGAAGGTCTGAAATGATTTGGTAACTTAAAGAAATGACAGAAAATATCAACACACACACCCACACACACACACACCCCAAAAATGACAATTCAGAACATCACCTTGCATTTGAGTTCTCACTGGTGGAAACTATTTCTAAGCTACAGAGTTAATTTTGGTTAAGATATGGATGCTGCTCTTAATTACAAGGACCTCAGTAAAACTGGTCACGGGCACACACAATACTAGGTTATTAAGTATTGTTAAAACAACTTTAGGAACAACTACGGCAGTCATACTGTTATAGCTTCATCCACATTTACACAAAAACTTCAGAAATCAGCTCAAGAACTAAGAAGCTTCTAGCCTGAATTCATCCCTGCTTGTGATAAAACTCAACACTCTGACAATCTAGAAGTAAAATACATGGGCGCTTTACTACCTTGAAAATCGTGCCCACTTCCCGCTAGACCCGGCGGACGTTTTCGGGAGTATCACAGAGCTGCGTCCTGGACCTGCTTCTTCCAGGCGCACACCTGGCTGCCACGCTCTCTGGAAACTATAGGGTCATTACGGTCTCGACGCCACCCTCTTCCCCATGATACACAGAATTACCCTTGGCGGAAAATTCACTGACACTACGTACCATTAAGAAACATTACTGTTTTTTTCAGGTTTTCAGAAACTTGAGGCTACTGCAGTCGCCCTGCCAATCTCATCCACTACCCCGGAGGAACAGCCACAAAGCCTCAACCCAAGTCCGCGCGGAAATCATATTTAAAGAAAACATTCTTTGGGCCAGGCTGTGCCCTTTGCTTAAGACTTCTCTTAGAGACTGTATTCAAATGCTAGGAGGGCCTTGCAAAGATGAGGAAGATGAGGGAAACACGTGAGATGTGAGAAATAGTTCAGTTAACTTTTAATACTAAGAAAAAGAGTAGCTCAAGCCCAGTGAGTCGTAGCTAACATTCTGCCTCAATAACGGCAGAACAGTGTGGGACTGGGGCCAACTGGAGAATGCATGTCTCCCATTTTTTGTTTGCTTTTAACTTTTTATTATGAACATTTAAAAATACGAAATAGAATAGTATATGAAGGCCTTGAGCTCATTACCCAGCTCATTGATCCTAGCCAATTATGAAGGTCCTTGCCCACTTTTGCACCTGGCAAGTAAGAGCAGGACTATTTAACCCACCTAAGAGCAGGACTATTTAACCCATCATGGGGCCAACACTGCCAAATTTTTAAAAGAAGCTAGATAGTTTTATTTTTATTTGAAACCTCCTGATTTTTATATGTTGCCAATTGGTTAAAAATATGTAATATTTTGTAGAAGTTGAGATTGTGCAGTCAGTTGCTAACATTTAGTAACAACACATACTGTTGGAGAAAATGCTGGAGGTAGGAGAGAAAATGCAGACAAATACTGAGCTCATTTTGGGCCCTTTACATATACCTGCGTGTAAAAACCTTGCCCCATGAATGGGCCAAACCTGATTCACGGGTTTTCCTCTTACCTTAGACATTAAACTCCCTGAGGAAACTTCTTGAGGGAACTAACAATCTCTTCCCAGAGCCCAGAAGATAATAATAACTACAATAACTAATAGAGTTTTGCAGAATTAATGAGCAAGTAGAAGCATGAGAGTCTTTCCTGTTATACTTGAGTCTTAAAGTCACTTCAAACACCAAAAAATGAAGGTATAGCTAGGTCCACTGATATAATTATTATTTTCTTTGTTGTTTAGAAGAAATTTTATTGTAAAATGCTACATTCTAACTAATTAAAATTGGAAAAATTAATACATGTATTTTCTAGACTGATTTATACTTTTATTTTTAGGAGATCATGAATTGATTATCAAAAGTAATGTGATTTGTGGCCACCACAGAAAATAAAACACATAGTATTGCTAAATAGATGGTGTTTGCATATTTGAACACTAAAGGCTGTCAGCTATTTGAGAGTGAGGACTGTGCCTTAGACTTAAAATAATATTGATATACAATTCACATAACATAGAAGCCACTTTTAAAATGTATAATTCAGTGGCTTTTTGTATATTTGTAAAGTTGTGTAACCATCATCACTATCTAAATCCAGAACATTTTCATGACCCCCAAAAGGAACCCTATACTCATTAGTAGTCACATCCCCTCTTCACTCCACCCCTCTCCCCCAACCACTGACCTACTTTTTGTTTTCATGGATTTGCTTCTTCTGGACACTTCATATAAACAGAATTATATGATATGTGGTCTTTTGTATCTGGCTTCTTTTACTTAGCATAATGTGTTTAAGGCTCATCCATGTTGTGGCATGTATCACTAACAAATTTCTTTTTATGGCTATTCCCTTATTCAGATATACTACATTTTATTTATCCATTCATCAGTTGATGGATGTTTGGGTTGTTTCTACTCTTTGGCTATTATAAATAATGCAGCTATGAATATTCATGTCTAAGGTTTTGGGTGGGCATACATTTTCAGTTCTCTTGAGTATGTACTTAGGAGTGGAATTGCTGGGTCATATTGTAATTTTGTATTTAACTTTCTGAGAAGCTACTAGACTTTTTCAAAGTGGCTGCACCATTTTACATTCCTACCCGCAATGTCTGAGGGTTCCAATTATCCCACATCCTTGTCAACACTTTTTATTGTTCACCTGCTTGATTATAGTCATCCTAGTAGATGTGAAGTGCTATATCATGTGGTTTTGATTTGCATTTTCCTAATGACTAATAATGTGAGCATCTTTTTATGTGCTATTAGGTCGTTTGTATATTTTCTTTGGAGAAGTGTTTAGAAAACCTTTTAAAATTATGTTTTTGTCTTTTTACTGTTGAGCTATATTTGTTCTTTATATACCCTGGATATTAGACCGTTATCAGATATATAATGTGCAAATATTTTCTTCCATTCTGTGAGTTATCTTTTCTTGATGATATCCTTTGAAGTCCAAAAGTTTTTTAATTTTGGTAAACTCTAACTTATCTACCTTTTCTTTTGTTGCTTGTGCTTTTGGTGTCATATCAAAGAAATCATCACCTGATTCAAGGTCATGAAGAATTATAACTATATTTTCTTCTAAGAGTTTTATAGTTTTAGCTCTTACATTTAGGTCTTTAATCCATTTTGAGTAAATTTTTGTATATGGTGTGAATAGAGGTCCAAAGTTGTTTATTTGCATGCGACTATCCAGTTGTCCCACCTCCATTAGTTAGAAAGACTATTCTTTCCCCATTAAATAGTCTTGGCACTATGCTTTAGACTTTTAAATTTTTATTCCTTATAGGACTAACCATAGTTCCTTTTACCTGGTAAGCAGATAAATATATTTGTTGAATTAAAATGAAATTCTGAGTTACTAAAGCCCTTTTCGACCTAAGAGCTAAAACTTTCACAGAGGACTTTACCCAAAGGGGTAAAAATTTTTTTAGGAGTTTGATTTGAGTACATAGCTCTGCAATAGAGTTCTCCATTTACTCCTGGGCTGGACCAGATCTACTCAGAAATACTGGAGAACAGCTTAACCAATGAGAGTTTAGAGTCTGTTGTTTTGATATCTACTTTCTGCGGTGCAGAATTGGGCTACAAGGAATCTTTCCCAAGAAGAGTTTGAGAAAGGATTTTATTCTCATTGGTGCAGGCGATCTTACCCGGTTTAGCAGATACTGGATCTGGGCACTATTACCTCCTCAGTACACCTCACCAATAGATCCTGGCCCTCTTTTCTGCCAAACCCAGAGAGGCTCTCATCATCTTTCCAACACTAGACTCCAGGCAGACCAGCCACTTAACCTAAGTGGGAACAAGAACAAAACTTGTTTGCCTAACACTGCCAAGTCACAGTGATTCCCAAAGTTAAAATGGCAAGTTATGTGATTATGTAGCTCTCCGAGCGGTAGCCAAACAAGTGAACAAAGACCTTTTTAAATCTTAAGCTTTTATTTAAACTGGATGAAATTATGAATTGCAGTATTTGATTTTCCAAGTTCAAGCTAGTTTACATTTATCAAATTTGTTCCTGAAATAATATGTTTATTATATAACACTTGGTTTGGGTAGGATTTTTGCTTCTGTGCTAAAATGTTTCTTTTTTAAAAATTCTTTTCTTTAAAAAAAGAGTACCCATTAATCCTACCACACAACAAGAATCCCAGGTGTAGATGGGCTTAAGTTTCCCTTTTTCCAAGCTTCTCTGGGCTCTCCCGCTCTCCAAGAACACAGACCACCTTTTCAGCTTCATTCTGTTTGCTGTCAAGGAGAACTGCCTGCTTCTCAGGCCTCCCCACAAAATGCCTGGATGCTGAGCATCCAAGTTAGCAGATCCCAGGGTTGAGCCAGCACCACTCCCCCAGGCACTGGGATCATCAGCAGAGAGTCAGTATAGGTAGCACCACTATCATCCTGGCCAAGGTCACCAGGGTATCGCTCAGTCTCTTTGAAGGAGCCATCAGGCAGTCACGCCACACTTCTGCAGGCTGACCTGAGTTTGGCCGGGTGGCAGTGGTGGGAAGTGCCAGCCAGTACAGAATGAGAGGGATTCTACGTAGCAATTAAGTGGGGATAAATAGCCATTACCATGGAGGCCTGACAACTGTAGGAGACCGCAGTCTATTCACGAGCAACTGCTTATTTTCCCATTGATCCTTGGTGGGATAGGGCCTTACCTTCTGCAGTGCTCCAAATAACAGGCTCGCAAAGCCCAGTGCTAAGAGGTGGCATCTGAGAAGAATCCGCTCAGGTCTTCCTGTGTGTTTCATCTTAAGGCCTGCCAGGAGAAGAGATAATTATGGGTCTGAGATTTTGCTCCATCACAGACAATGAAGGGATCAACAGATGCCTCTCTGAAATCAGATTAAAAAAAAATTTTAAAAGGTTTCGGCTCAGGAGGATACCAGCATTTCCCACAGGTTTCGGTTGGATAAAAAAGAAAAGAAAGAAATGGGGAAGGAAGAAAGAGAGGAAGGAAGGGAAACTTGGAGTTCTTAAATATGGAAATAATCTTTTTGGAGGTGGTAAACAGATTTCACTTTCCTGGTGTCTTCCCTTAGATGTCTTTCCCTTGGCCAGTCATATCAGCTGACAGTCTCTCATTCAGAACTCATTTTGTAGGGAGCAGGAATGCCCCATGGAAGCCCAGGACCTTGTACAGTCACTGCCACCCCAGCTAACCGTGATCTGATTTCTGCTACCATATATCAGTTTTGTCTAGTTTAGAAGTTCATACAAAAGGGATACATAATGTGTGCTCCTTTTTCCTGGCTTTTTCCACTAGCATAATTGTGAGATTTATCCATTTTATTTCATGTATCAACAATTCATTGTAATTTATTGCTGATTAATATTTCATTGTGTAACTATACCTCAATTTGTTTTTCTATTCACCTACCAATAGAAATTTGGTTGCTTCCAGTTCTTGGCTATTATGAATGAAGCTACTATGAACATTTCTATGAAAGCTATTTTGTAGATGTTTCTACCTAGAATGGAATTTGCTGGATCTAGGAGCAATGAATTTATAATTTTATAAGTCACAATCTGATTTTCAGTGGGGGTTGTACCATTTTACCCTCCTATCATCTGTGTATGAGCTTCTGATTGCTCTACATTCTTGTCAACTCTTGTAAATATCAGTGTTTTAAAATTGTATTAGTATTGTGTTTTTCGTAGCATTTCCTTGATAACGCATCATGTAGAATATAGTTTCATGTACTTATTAGCCACTTGTATTTTTTCTCCGGTCAAGACATTGACCATTTTGAAAATTGGGTTTGTTTGTTTATTATTGAGTTGTATGAATTCTTTTTATGTTGGGATTCAAGACATTTGTCATCTGTATGCACTGTGAATATTTCCTCCCAGTCTGTGGCTTGCCTTTTATCTCTGAAGAGTAGAAGTATTGATGAGTCAAAATTATTTCTTTCTTCTTTAGCAGTTAATATTTTTGCTGTCTTATCTAAGAAATCTTTGAGAACCCTAGGATTGCTCGCCCCTTTCTCCTCTGGAAGCTTTATAGTTTTAGCTTTTATGTTAGATCTGTGATGTATATCATATTAATTTTATGTATGGAGTAGGCTGGGACTGGGGTTCATTTTTTTCTTAAAAAATATACAGTTGTTCCATTTCCCTTAGTTAAAAAGACTTTCCTTTCTCCATTGAATTGACTTGGCATTTTGGTTGAAAATAAATTGTTCATATACAGGTTCATTTCTGGACTCCTCAATCAGTTTTATTTGGGGAATGAATATATTAATAAATTCTATTCCAGGAAAATAGCATACCTCTCTATTTTTTTAGGTCTTTTTTAATTTCAGCAATGTTTCATTATTTTCAGTGTAGAAGTCTTAACTCATATTTTGATAAATTTCATCCTAGATAGTTCATGTTTTTTGATGTTATTGTAAATGGTACATTAATTTTTTTGTTTCCAATTATTTGTTGCTAATATATAGAAATGCAATTAGTTTTGGTATAGTAACTGTGTGTATGTGTGTGTATATGCATGTGTATATATATATATTACATATATATATATATTTTAGGCAAGGCAACCCTTGGTTGACCTCACAGATTGCAAGGACCTTGTCAGCTTATGATCCCTTATTTTTTTTTAATTTTTTATTTTTTTATGCCTACAGCACCTGGTCTTCCTAGGTGGTCTCCCCTCCAAGTACTAACCAGGCCCAACCTTGCTTAGCTTCCAAGATCAGATGGGATCAGGCTTGTTCGGGGTGGCACGGCCGTAGACTAACCTTATTGTGCACCCTTGCTAAATTCTCTTAAGATCTAGTAGTGTTTTATAGATTCCCATAAGGTTTACATATGTTCAATCAAGTCTGCAAAAACTGACAGTTTGTTTTTCCTTTCCAGCCCCTCTGCCTTTTATTTCTTTTTCACGCCTCAGTTTTGAATAAAACTGCCTTGTTCTCAAACTTAGTGAGAAATGGTTTAATATTTCACCATTAACTACGACATTAGCTGTAAGTTTTTGTAGTTCTTTTAATCAGATTTGCTGAGAGCTTTGATTGTGAGAGGGTGTTGAATTTTGTCAAATGCTTTTTCTGCATCTATTGATGTTTTAGTATCAGGGTTATACTGGATTCATAAAACAATTTGAGAAGTGTTTCATCTTTGTTTTTTGGAAAGAGTTTTTGCATGGCTGGTATTATTTCTTTTTAATGTTTGATAGATTTCATGAGTGAAGTCATCTGGGCCCAGAGACATTTCTAGATTTTAATTACAAATTAAGCACTTTTAATAAATATGGAGCTATTCAGATTTTTTAATTTCTAGTGTCAGTTTTGAAGTTATGTTTTTGAAGGAATTTATCCATTTTATGTAGGTTTTTTATTACATTGGCATGAAGTTGTTCAAAATATCCTCATATTATTTGTTCATATCTATGGGATCTATCATGAATAAAAAGAACAGTCATGCCCTGAGTGCGAGTGAGCCAAAAATTTCTAAGAATCTTTCAAATGGGAAATTCCAGGATTAATAAACTGTCATAGAAAGAGAAACAGTATGAGTCTTCTCTGTGGTCCTTTGCTAGATTTCTTAGTTCTTCAACTCTAAATCAAAAACAAGAATAGTTTTCTCACTGAAAATAACCTTTCCTCTTTACCTCATTTTCCTTTCCTGCTCTTCTTTTTAAATGACTTGTACCAAACTCTTGCTCTATTGCAAATGAACTTAAAATGGAAATTTGAATTTACAACGGTAATTTGAATGTAGTTGTTTCCTCAACAACAACAACAAAAAATAAATAAAAATAAAATTATGAATCAGACAGACTTAAAAACTCTCAGAGGTTTAATTAGTACTTTAACCTGAGTAAGCCATTTATAACTAATATTTTGAAAACTGTCCACTGGAGAATGAAGGTACTTGTTGAAAGTGGCTCCTAGTGGCTTAATGGGCTCAAATTTAAAAACAGAGCCTAGCAGCCACTGCTAGACAGGGGACTCTCATGCATGCTAGGCTTCAGTGAACTGTCTCCCTACTCTGTATTCTTGTCATTAGAGTGATACTTATAAAGGCATTTCTGGAATTGTATATCAACCAATAGGACTGAGAATTTTCCCATCGAATTGGAGCTCAGCAGCTATATCCTCATTCGCATCTTCAGTGGCCACTCAGAGTGGCTCCATTTCAACCAATCAGGACAGTGCTTTTTGAACCAATCAAAATGAGGATTTGGAGTCCTCATTAGCATTAGAATGAACCAATTGGGGACCTGGGGAAGGAACATTTCTCCTCTCTTAGCTCCCCTCTGTCTCAGGGAGCAGGCTTTTGGTTTCACCAAAGACTGCATTTCCCTGGCTAGAACTGCAACACCAGGTCCATCTCCCCACAGGGCTGCCTCACCTCAAAGCCCTTTTATTCCACAGCAGTGCTGTTTCACAATTAAGCTCTTTTCACTGAAGAAAGCTTCCGCCTTCACCACACTCAAAATTAGGGATTGCTATTGGTTTTGAATTGGTGCCAAAGGCCATCAATGGCACAAGACTTAGCATAATGTTAAAACAGTGAGTTAAGATTATTTTACCACAGCAGGTACATGAGCCATAGGTCTCCCTGGCCCTCTTCTCATTAACTTCCTATAACGAAACTTGCAAAGATGCATAAGGATGAAGTGCCCTGCCTGAGAACACATAGAATAGCTCCTCTAAATTAGTAAAGTCAACCAGGGATGAAATAATGACTTTACAAAAGACTGCCATTCTCCCCAGTTCCCTGACTGCTTTAACCCAATAACAGGTGTTGCTCAGTGTTAGAAAAGTTTCATTCCAGGGTGGCACAGGAATACCAGATCAAATCTTCCTCCACAATCACCTGCCACCCACTACCTCCAATATTTGCGTTTGTGCACGCGCACGTGCACACACACACCAGTGTTCTGCACTGTTTCTTCTCCAAATTATCAAATTATCCTGTGGTCAAAAGGTATTTGGTCCCATCCAGTCCCTCTCAGTTTGTGGTAGGACTAATTTGCTAATGGGGCTCCAGAAGGAAAGTGCCTAATGTTTCTTCTAATTGGACATGACTGCTTCAGAATGACTGTGGCTGCCGGCCAGCTCTCACTGTCCCTGAGGGTGGATAATAAGCTTCTGCCACCAGTCCCTGGGTCCTGACCAAGACCATTTGCAGTAATGAACTTGGAAGGCTCAAAGGAGATTGCAAAAAAAGAAAAGAGAGAAAAAGCACAGTCCAGCTCTTGTCAGTGGATTCAATTATGGCTTCTGTCAGCTTAACAAAAGAAATTTAGAAAAGCTAGAATAAGAAGGGGTGGGAGAGATCAGGCAGAGAAGGATGGGGGTGGGGGGAACCCATGATGGTAGAACCAGACTGAAATTCCTTCAGGATCAAGGTTTCTACTAGAAGTTCAGAGGTCACCACAATATGGGTTAAGTCCAAATGGGAGGCAATGCAGCGTGGGCACCACAGGGCAAGGTTCGCTGAGTGTCACTGATCTGAGGGAACAAGCATCCCCATACCTCTTATGCTCACTGTAAATTCTTATCGCCCACATTGACTCAGGAACAGGGTTCATTGTGAATATTTAGACTAATTACTGTTATAATCATTTTTAATTATTTGTTTTCTGAGGCAAGATCTTAGAGGATTCAACCCAGGATCTATCCCTAAAACATTCCAAAGATATTTTTAAGAGCTTTTTTTTATGTGAAATATGGCAAATATACAAAAAAGTGCATACAACATAAATGTACATCTTAAGGCATTATTAAAAGGAAGCCCTGTTCTGCCCCTTCTGGATCACAATCCCTTTCTTTATTTCTAAAGATAACTACACCCTTGACTTTTATGCTCATCGTTTTCTAGCTTTATTTATAGTTCCACTACCTAAACATAATAGTTTTGCCTGTTTTTGAGCTTTATATAAATGGGGATACAGTATATATTGGCTGGCTTCTTTTGCTCAAAATTGTAAGATTCATCTAAGTTGTTGCACATGGCTACAGTTGGTTTATTTATTGCTATGAAGTATTCTGTCATATAAATATAGAACTATATATGTATTCATCTACTGAATTGAGTTTGGGCAATATTGTCTTTTTTTTTTGGCTATTATGAACAATACTTTTAGAGACAGACTTTCTCATAAGTATATGTATCTTCATAGTCTATAGCTAAGAGAGAAACTATGGGGTAATAAGCTTCCCAAAGAACTTTGACAAGACCAGTTATTCAGTCCTTGTAGATAGCCAGAGAAGACATTGTCTATAAGAAGCTAATTTTTTTGCCTTATGTGCTAACCAGCTTCCGGGATGGACCTGGTAATCTCTACCTACTGGTATTTAAGCTCTTCTGTAGTCCCCTCTCACTTTGTGTCAGGGATGGTCTGTGTACCAATAAAATATGGCAGAAGTGATGGTTTCTGACTTTCCAGGATTGGTCATAAAAGACATTGTGTCTTCTACCTTCTTCTCTTGGATCACTCCCTTTTGGGATCCAGCCGCCATGTCATAAGTATACTTAAGCAGCCCTATGAAGAGGCCCAGGTGGCAATGAGCTAATATCTCCAGCCAATATGAATGATTTGTCTAGTCCCAGTCAAGCTTTCAGATGACTGCAGCCCTGGCTGTCATCTTGATTACTATCTCATGAGAAATCCCGAGACAGAAGCATACATATTAGAAGTCCCTGGATTCCTAACTCTCAGAAACTGTGTGAGATAATAAATGTTTCTTGTTTTAAGCTACTAGATTTTGGGATAATTTGTTATGCAGAATAGACATCTTGGTTTATCTAGACTGGATGAGACAGGAAAATAAATAGCAACTGTTCAGAAAAAATCCTACTATGTATATTCATATTCCTCTTATAAATGGATTAAAACTTAAAATAATAGTCACCATCAGACTGAGTTTTCATTCTTTTTCCATCTTCCTTTCTTTTTCCCTTTACTTTTTTCCTTCTCCCCTTCTTCCATCACAGGTGCTCTTCTTTTTCTTAAAATTCCAGAGATAAGAACAGATACTCTGGCATCAGACAACCTGAGTTTGAATTCTTGCTTAAGAAGTTGCAAGCTGAGTGACCTTGGGAAAGTTTATTTCAGTCTCTGTGCCTTGTGCCCCATTTTCCTCAGCAGTAAAACAGGCATAATAATACAATCACCCTCATTAGGGAAGATGAAATAAAAACATGTTCAGTGCTTAGAATAATGATTGGCATATACTAAACATTTAATAAGTGTTAACTATTGCTCTCTCTTCTCTTTCCCTTTTCTCTCTCTTCTCTTTCCTCTTTCTTCTCCTCTCCACTCCTCTCCTCTCCCCTCTCTCATCTCCCACCCTTCTCTTTTCTTCCATTTGCTTTCTTCACTCTCCTGATTCATTTATTCTTAGACTTTCATTTTCTCATCGCTCATCCTCCTCTCTCATCTCACCTCTTTTTCTACCACTTCTCCCAGGGCACTTGGCAAAGAAGCTTCCCTTTGGCTGAGACTCCTCCACAAGGAGAAAGGAGGCATTTCTAAGCATGATGACATACATGGGCATGGTGAACTAGCCTGAACCATCAAACACCTCCCGGTGAGAAGATGTGATCCCAGCCTGGATGATGAGCATCTGACCTCCAGTTCCAGCATCAAAGTAATAACTTGGCTCTTAACTGCTCTGCTCAGAGAGGATTCCAGGAAAGTTGCCTCAAATTTTTGGTATGTATTTGAAAGATTATGTTTCAATAGCATGATACCAATTTGTAGATAGGTCCACCTCCTCAAATTTACTTAAACATTTAAGAGATTTAATAAAATGTTAAGTTATTACATAAGCACACAATTGCTATAAAATATTCACACAAAGTAAGAATGAGTAGTGGAAAAGAGTAATATCTTTCTTCCCCTATCCTCTCATTCCTGGTTGGTATGAGGCCTTCTGGAACCTTTTCTGTATTAACATGGGTGTTGTGGCTTTGTTTTAGTTACATAAACAGGATTGCATGCTCCATAGTGTGCTGTGCCTTTCTTTTCTGACATACATTGTAACATAGACCTCCGTCCAGGACAGCACTTATTGATCTACCTCATCCTTTTTATGCAGCATGTGTACCACCATTAAAACATTCCTCTCTTGAAGAACATTTAAGTTCTTAACACGTTTTTACTCATAAAAATGCTGCAATAAACATCCTTTTATATATATTGCCAGTTATTATCTGAATATTTCTTCAGAATAGATTCCTAAGATTATTTTTGGTGGATCTATGGGCAGATATCTTACATTTTGATGAGTATCATCAAAATGTGACAAAGCTGGAGAGAGAGAGGTAGCTATTCACTTGAAGGAGTATATAGAACACACCAGGCTAAGGGAACTTGAAGGCAAAGGTTCTGGGGCTGAAGAGAGTTAGACTGAAAGAAGTGAGGTGATTGTGTTTAGTGAGAAAGGAGAAAAGGCGAGTGACCTCACCTGAGGTTAGTGAGATAAGCATGGCATAATCAAATATGGGCATTGTGAGATTGCATTTTATTGTGAGTGCTATTTGGAGCCATTGAAGAGGATTAAACATGAGTAGTCCTATTGATGGAGGTCTCTGATTACATGGTGCCTTCAGGCACTCACCTTGAGGTAGTCAGTCTTCAGGTTTTGGTCATTCACAGATACAAAGACACACAAAAAAGATACAGGATACTATATGGGGTGTTCTGGAGGTCATCTGAATGATCCAAGGTACTAATACTTTTCAATTAGGTGACTCAGATGATGGTGACAAAAGTTCATTCTGAATTGCAGAAGTCAAGGAGCTGTTAATCATTTGAAGTTTCATGGCAGCTCAGAACTCTACCAGGCTTAGGATCTTGGCTTTAAGGATGGTTTGAATGGAGCTTGGAGGAGAGGGAAATCCCACTAGACCAAGTAAGGGAAGAGAACCAGTCTAAAGTTGATAGAGTAGAACATGTGGTTCACTGTGGTAGGAAATTCTGTAAAAAACAAAAAAAACAATAAAAAAAACCGACTTAAAAATAAGTAAATGTTTCCAGGCAAATGTTATGGGAGGAGAGATCTTGAGATCCTATGGTATCCTGAAGCCAGGTCATCTAGAGAAGTGGCTTTCAAACATTTTTGCTCATGTACCCTATAAAAGAAGTTTAATAAAATATGTACATTTTGGTATACTTTTTAAGTTGACATTAAGCTTTTCTTATTTATTTACTTGGAAAATATGATTTCTGAATACATGTGTATATACACATACATACATTTTGTCTACATGGGAAACGTCTAAACCAGTAGAGAATTTTTATAAGAGTTTATCTGAGTAAAAGTGACGATAATGCTAGGAAACAGATTTCAAATTCTCCAGAGAATGACAGTTTTGCAGTTTCTTTTATGCATTTAAAATTAAGAAGGAAACTAACCTAAGAAAGATTATATGAAGGTGGGAGAAGGCAAGGCAGGGATTGGATTACAGGATAGTTAACAAGATTATGTGCTCTCTTGAAGGTGGTTTATTCAAAAGAGAAGCATTTCAAAAATGTGTTAACCTAGATGAACAGAAACAATGAACAGGGCTTGCTTAAGGCTGAGATAAACGTTTTTACTAAAGAAGTTACATGCCTGAGGCATGATTACCCACCATGACCTGCTCAATTAGGAATTTATGATCAGATAACTCTTGTGAGGTTACTTTCCATAGAACCACTTTTCATCCACAATTCACACTTTTGTCATAAATCGATAAAAAGGATGCACTGATGACCAATCTTTTGGTCAGATAGTGTGATCTCACAGTGCTAGGAAGGCTTCTTTCTAATAAGTCTCAGTATCAATGTTGTCTTATTGAAATGGTAGACCATTGGTGATGAGGTAAATACTGTAAGCAAGGGATGTGAGTTGAGGCCGAATTTTCCCCAAAAAGGTATGGCAGGTAAATGGAAGGCAGTCAAGTCTTTGTGCCTTCATTGCAAAAAAGCACTCTGGATCACTTCAATCCTATAAACTATCATGATTAGAGTTTTGCCTTTTGTCTCATTTTTCTGTATTTGCCATCT
Organism: Eidolon dupreanum; assembly: GCA_028627145.1. NCBI lineage: Eukaryota > Metazoa > Chordata > Mammalia > Chiroptera > Pteropodidae > Eidolon > Eidolon dupreanum. The sequence continues at coordinate 50,514,057 of CM053515.1, read as the reverse complement.
AGTATAACATTTATATAAGCCATAAAAAAGTATTAACAGTTCTCTTATACATATTCAATGATCATAAACAGTTGGACTATACAGGAAAATGCAAAATAAAGAAGTATAGGTATTATTATGACTAATATCATTAGCAGATAGGTAAAGACAATCAAACAATTGGTTTCTGAGTTCAGCATCAATCCGTAGGTATACAGGTCTTATCAATGTCTTGAGATAGAAGTCTACCTCTGACATTAGCAACTTGTCAGTGACTTCTTATCCTCGAGGAGTCTGATGTCCTTTGTAGGCAGAGGCAAAGGTAGATGTCCATTTGTGGTTAGATGCCTGATGAAGTTCTACAACTATGGAGAGGTCTTTTATTTGACGTGCTTTCCAATAAACAAAATCTATAGGTGGCAGTCAATGATCTTTAAAGTCTTTGTCTCCTGGGAGCTCTCTGTAAAATGAAGTGGTTACCTACATGACATTTCTTTTCTTTTCTTTTCTTTTTTATTATTTATTATTATTTATACCTACAGTACCTGGTCTTCCTAGGTAGTCTTCCATCCAGGTACTAACCAGGCCTGACCCTGCTTAACTTCCAAGATCAGACATTGGGCTTGTTCAGGGTTGCATGGACCATGGACTGTGGCTCCACTGGGGAGTAAACCCAGGACTTTCTGTGTGTAAAGCAGACGTGCTAACCGCTACACTATGGAACCGTGTCCGACCTTGACATTTTCTTGAAGTGACTTCATTAAATGTTGGCAATAGTGTAAGATGCTATCTTTCAATAATGTCAGCTCACAAGTTTCTTCATTTAATTTAGTCCAGCTTAAGTGTATTCTGAAGCATAAAGGAATGAAAAAAATTGAAAAATGGTGTTTGCCAGGTAGCCTGAAAGAACCAAATGGCTATCTTGAGTTTTTCATAGCCATAACTATTCATTTAATTTACAACCATTGTTTACTCATACCATAAAGCATACAAGATTTTTTAAATCATTTATTTTACAATGCTTTCCTTGCAATTTAACATAAAAACAAAATTTTTGAGGTGTTCCATAGGCCTTTCTGGAACACCACACAGTTATTCCTACATATATTGAAATTTTAACCCTGAAAACCTCAATTTCTAATTAAAACTAAGAAGGAAGCAATTAACATTCTTTAGCTTGACAAGTTTATGAAGACATTTTATAACCTCTAGAAACATATTTCATAGACGTCAAAGTTAAGTGTTAACATAGAGTTATGTTTGTAAATCCAGGTAAATATAAATATTGTATTTATTATGGATAACTCAAAAACCATGTCTGTTCTACTTAAACCAACAAACTTAAACTAGCTTTTATTTACTCTTATAGAGTTTTATGAGTTCCTTATATTTTGCATATTAATCTCTTATCAGATATATTATTAGTGAATATCTTCTCCTATTCACTAGGTTGTCTTTTCATTTTGTTGATGGTTTCCTTCATGGTGCAAACAGTCTTTAGTTCAATGTAGTCCCATTTGTTTATTTTTTCTTTCATTTCTGTTGCTGAAGAGCCATGTCCAAAAAAATATTACTAAGAACAATGGCAAAAAGTTTCTTGCCTATATTTTCTTCTAGGAGTTTTATAGTTTTGGGTCTTATTTTTAAGTCTTAATCCACTTTGAGTTTATTCTTGGATATGGTGTAAGAAAGTGGTCTAGTTTCATTTTTTTTTTTTTTTTTGCATGTAACTGTCCAGTTTTCTGATCACCATTTATTGGAGAGACTGTCGTTGTATATTCCTGCCTCTTCTGTCACAGATTAATTAACCATAGAGGCATGGGTGTATTTCTGGGATCTCTATTCTGTTTCATTGATATATGTGTCTGTTTTTATGACAATACCATGCTGTTTTGATTACTATCATCTTGAAATATAGTTTAATATCAGGTGGCATGATACATCTAACTTTGTTCTTTCTCAAGATTGCTTTAGCTATATGGGATCTTTTGTGCTTCCATATGAATTTTATAATGATTTGTCCTAGTTCTGTGAAAAATGCCATTGATATTTTGCTAAAGATTGCACTGAATCTTTGGATAGTTTGGACATTTTAATAATGTTAATTCTTCCTAGCCATGAACAAGTATATGCTTTCATTTATTTGTATATTCTTTCACTGCTTTCTCCAATGTCTTATAATTTTTTTGAGAAAGGGGTTTTTCCCTCTTCGGTTAAATTTATTCCTAGAAGTTTTATTCTTTTTGATGCAATTATAAATGAGATAGTTTTCTTAATTTCTCTTTCAGATAGTTTGTTATTGGTGAATAAAAATGCAACTGATTTCTGAATATTAATTTTGTATCCTGCTACTTTACCCAATTCATTTATCAGTTCTAATAGTTTTTTGATGAGATCTTTAGGGTTCTATATATAGTGTCATGCCATTTGCAAATGACAGTTTTCCTTCTTCCTTTCTAATTTAGATGCCTTTTATTTCTTTTTCTTATCTGATCACTGTGGTTAAGACTCCAAAATGTTGAATAGAAGTGGTAAAAAAGTGGATATCCTTGTCTTATTTCTGATCTTAAAGAAAACATTTTCAGCTTTTCCCCATTGAGTATGATATTAGCTGTGGGTTTGTCCTATATGGCCTTTATTGTCTTATTGTGTTGAAGTATATTCCCTCTATTCCCACTTTGTTGACAGTTTTTTTTTTTGTTTTGTTTTTGTAAATGGATGCTGGATTTTGTCAAATGCTTTTTCTGCATCTATGAATGTGATCATATGATTTTTATTCTTTATTTGTTAATGTGGCATATCACGTTAATTGATTTGCAAATATTGAATGAAACTTACATCTCAAGAATAAATCCCACTTGATTGTGGTGTATGATCATTTTAATGTATTGTTGAATTTGGTTTACTAATATTTTGTTGAGGATTTTTGCATCTGTGTTCATCAGGGATATTGGCTTAAAATTTTTTTTTTTTTGGTAGTGTCTTTGTCTGGTTTTGGAATTGAGGTAACAGTGGCCTCATAAAATGAACTTGAGAGCCTTCATGCCTCTTCAATTTTTTTGAAATAGTTTGAGAAGAAAAGATATTAATTCTTTGAATGTTTGGTAAAATTCATCTATGAAGCCACCTGGTCCAGGACTTTTGCTTCTTGAAATTTTTCATTACTGATTCAATTTTATTAGTAGTCATCGGTCTTTTCAGGTTTTCTATTTCTTCTTTATTCAATCTTAGAAGATTTTATGTGAATTGCATGGGGTGGGGTCTTAGGGACTCACCTAAGTAGGTCGAGCAGTATTAGCCAGGTTGATGAAGACTCGGATTTGGCACCTGCCTGTACCTGCAGGCTGAGTAAGGGGAATTCTCATAAAAGGACAATGGTATCCGCCAGCGCTTCCTTCAGTACCTGCTGGCTGTGTGAGCAGAGGGCTGAACAATGGAACTATAGCGTTCGCCAGCACTTCTGCCCCAGAAAGAGCTGCCTCTCCAGTCTTTGTGCAGTCAATTTAGTCCTTCTTCATATGGCCCTCGTGCTTTTCAAGCTGGCATCCCTTCGCTGGACCTTAGGGTGAGTATTTTTGAGCTAGTGAGTCTGTGTTCAGGCCTTTTGAGAGGATGCCTGGGTCTACAGCAGCCTTCCATCTCACCTAGACTAAATGTCTGCTGATTTTCACAGTCAGGACTCTTATTCTCAGCCCTGGTGCTCTAGGCTGGGTAGTCCAGTATGG
>CM053515.1:50440797-50509853 GCA_028627145.1 Eidolon dupreanum | reverse complement strand
AGAAATATCGTCGTTCATATGTGGTTAGCTGTTGTGAGGAAGGGAATACAGAGTTGCCTCATTTTTGTATGAATGTTTCTATGCATGCAGAAGAGTGCTTGAAGGGGTGGACTGTATGAGTAGGTTATTGTCCCAGCTCTTTCTATACTCAGCTTCATGCTGCTGGGAATAGGACTCTGCAAACTACATTTCTACTTTGCCTGCCAGCTCTCTCTTAGGTTCTGCCAATATACTAGAGCTTGCCTTTTGGGCTGGAGGTGGGAGAAGGGAGCTGTTCCTCCCTATTGGCTTCTGATGCCTGTGAGCATCACCCAGAGATGTTTCTTCATTCCAGCAGCAGCAGTTTCTTCCTGTGGCAGAAAGAGAGCCTAGTGTGCAATTTGTCCATTACTTGAAGAACAAGCCACCATCGTAACCACTACAGAGACACCAGCCCTAGCCAGGTAGGCACATCTCCTCAAAGGCCTAAGTGTTAGCTCTGTGGGGCCCCTTCTCTAAGTTTCTACATTTTAAATATTTCAAGCTACCCATTTTGTTCCCTGAGCCATATAAGTGGTGGCTGCTTACTGTAGTTGCTATATCTTAATGTTACCTTTTTACACTTTCCGTAACCTAATTAACATTATATCTAGTTAACAGTTTTTTATATAAACGGCCCCCAACTTAACAATGATTCAACTTAAGTTTTCAACTTTATGACAATGTGCTTTCAGTTATGTATGTCAATGGTGATTACTCACACCATTCTGTCTTTCAGTTTCAGTACAGTATTCAATATTCAACACTCTATTATAAAATAAGTTTTCTGTTGGATGATTCTGCCTAACTGTGGGCTAAGGTAAGTGTTCTGAGCACCTTCAGGTTAGGTTAAGCTAAGCTATGATGCTTGGTAAGTTAGATGTATTAAATGCATTTTCAACTTAAGATATTTTCAACTTACCATGGATTTATGGAGATGTAGCCCCATCATAAATTGAAGAGCATCTATATTACTTTCCATTTATTTAAGTAATGGGTATGGTTTTTGTCTCCTGATTGACCAATACAGAACTTTTGGCTTGTTTAAAATATTGTAGTAAACTGGTACTGGATCCCAAGTTTGTACCTCTTCTCTGTCTATACTCTCACCATAGATAATGTAGCATGTGGCTTTAAATCTTATTTATATGCTATTGATTCCCAAATTCATACCTCTTGTCCTGGCCTCTCACTAGAATTCCAGATACATATTTTACTGTCTACTTGATATCTCCACTTGACAATTCAATAAGTACCTCAAACTTAAGATGGCTGAAACACAACTCATGATTCTCTATATCTCTATACCACCTACTCAAGCCTACTCCTCCCTAAGTTTTCTCTACTGCTGTAAATTACACAACCATACAGCCAGTTCCTCAAGCAAAAAAGCATAGACACCAACCTCAATTCCTTTCTTCCCCTTATTCTTCACATCCAATCCCTTAGTAAGTTCTAATAAAGTTGTCTCTAAAATATATACCTTAGTCTCTAAAATATTTCTGTATCTCACCATGTTTTTCACTATCACTCTAGTTCAAGCCACCATACTCCCTGAACTGGACATGTACAATAGCCTTCTAAAAGGTATCCTATTCCTTCTTCCACTCTTGTGGATCTCCTATACTTGTGCTCTCTGTACAGGAACCAGAATGATCTTTTAGAAACATAAATTGACATTAAATTCTTCTAAAGCTTTCTCAATACACATATCATAAAATGAACATATTGAAATTTATAAGGCCTTACAAAATCAGACCCCTGTTCATCTCTCTGAACCATCTCATGTCACATCTTCCCTGTGTTTCTGATACATTTGTGAAAGTCCTAGAGCTGTATTACAAGTATTATGTGTCTAAATGGGGGAAGACGTATAGACAGAACTCTAAGGCTTGACGTCTCATGGGCTGGAAAATGTTAGTCTCTGGCACAATGAACTGAGTGTGTGCTACCCCTTCCCACCCTGACCTGCAGCTGTCTTAAGATGACTATGGCTCCAGGAGATCAACTCCAATCTGACCCACCTCCACTCATCCCATAGCACCTCATTACAGACTCTTAATACTTGAGAAGTCTCTTTTTACCAATTCTCGGGGAATTGCAACTCAGAGGAAACAAAGAAGCTTCTTGCCTATGTCCTATGTCATGCCCTGTCTCCCCTGACTTCTGCAATTAAAGCTTTTGTCAGAGTAGATAAACTAAACTCTCTGAGTTAGAGTACAGGTTGTTTTGGCTCTGGCTGTTGCAATTTGAAACCTTACCCAAGTTTCCAGCAAAAGATCAGGGCACAGAAAAGAGCCTGTGGGTTTCTTTTTTCTGTCAAGAATTATCCTCTTCGGTAATTGTGGTTGTTCAAATGAACTTAATAATGAGATAATAACTAGATACATCCGTTTCACTTTGTATTGGAGATACAAGCAAGAAGATCTATGTCAGTTGGTCTGTCAATCAATCAGGAATCATTAGGAAAGTTTAAAAAAAGAAAAAGAAAATTCTCCAAGCTCTGCTTCAAAATCATGGCATCAGAATTTTCTGGGCTGGAGAGATTTTTTATGTAAAATTAAGTTTTAAAAGATTCATGAGTGATTCTAATGCACATTCTGGATAAGAGCGATGCTTTACAAGGCTTCCTGGAAGTCATTTAACTGTTCCTGCTCTCAAAAACACATGAAACTCTAACTAGAATCATAATTTAGCAATTCCCATCACAGCTTTTTATTTAAAGGTTGAGGAAAAGAAGGCTAGAGAGGTAAGCCACTGTCATCCTCAGCTCACATGGCTTTCTAGTGGCAGAGCCAGTGACTCAGCCCAGGCGTCTAGATGAATTGTGCAGAAGGAAGGCCGAAATTATCATGGCGCAATTATTCTCTAATAAGAGATAGAGAGATTGGGCTTCCAGCAATAAGGAAAATTCTGAAGAGGGCCTTAATGGAGGAAATGAATATGGATGGTTTGAAGGCAAGGTGGGCCTAGAGAGGATCACTACAGAAGGAAGGAACAAGGGCAACCCCCATTCCCACCCTTCACCCCCACCCCACTCCACCCCTGCCTCTACAGTTGTGATGGATTTTCCCAGTGAAGGTAAACTCTACCTGGCAGCCTTGCTGCAAGAATGGGAGGGTAACATCTGGTGAGAGTCAAAAATAGAAAGTATTATTGGACTTTTTAAGACTGCTCACTTGAAAGAACAGCATAAATCATTTATCTTCCCAGAGCCTTTATCTGTTCTTTATGCCTTTGACTGTGGGCGTGCAGCAGGTGGGGATAGAGAAGGGGGTGGCGAGGAAATTGCTCCTCAGTGGAAATCCCCTCTTGGTCATGTATCCATTTGAGGGAGTTGAGGGTTATATCTACAGCTCTATATGGGGAAAACATGTCAGAGAATAACAGAGAAATAGACATGAATGAGTCAGAGAGATACTGACTGATACAATAGTAGAAACAGAAAGTCCTATAAGGAGGGAGGAAATAAGAAAAAGAAGAAAAAGGAATGAAATGGGACCTATAGTATTCCAAGTCCATCTTATACGCCTTCCTGGGCTTTTTTGCAACCTTTTAGTTTTTTCTGTATCGCCTGACACATTGCTTTGATATATCCTGGGACTTAGCCCCTTTTGGTGTCTTGTGCTTAGGAGGAGGATTTCAGCTGAGAATTTGGAAGGGATTGAAAGAAGAGGCCAGGGGACCTCTAGTAACCTCAGCTGTTTACTCATAATCAGTGGGAACCCCAAAGATCTTCCTATACCTTGCCTTCTCCCCCTAGGCTGGAAACCTGGCATTCTCATTCACCTTTGACTTCCAGCCCCATCCCCCTGGGAGCAGCCAGGCTGATGAGATTTTCTCTTAATATGCCTCCCCTCTTAGCACAAAGCCTCTATTCTGTTCAACTGATATCCTGCTCCTCTCCCTACAGTCAACATTTCTTTAGCCTTAATCCTTTAAAACCCTCTTAAACAACTCAAAAGCAATAAAGAGATAGTTCTTGGTTACATGTCTCCCTTTTGCTTTGTTCTTTCTAAACCTGTTCTCAGATTGCAGGCCAGAAGGTCTTTGTGTGAATGTTGACTCATCTCCATTCTAATGAGGTCACTGACAGCATAAATGGGGGCGGCTGGTTGCTCCTAGGCTGAGTGTTGAGGAACAGAGCTGTCTGGTTATGGGACTGAGCTTCCTGGAGAAGAGAAGGAGGGGGACCTTCTGGGCCTGAGACTTTGCAACATCAGTTACTCCCAGGGGCCTAAAGGGGTGATCTTTGATAATGCAGGACTGCTTAGCCCCAAATGACTGGATCTCTCCTGTCCACCCCTGCAGTCCCCAATCACTTACACCTGTAATACATCTCTCCACTTACTTAAGTCTTAAACTCCTTTTGCAGTGTTTCATAGTTTCCAGGAAAAAGATCCTGCACATCTTTCATTAAATTTATTCCTAAGTGTTTTATTATTTTTTTTATTTTAGTTTACATGATCTTATTTGTTAATTTTATTTTCTAAGTGTTCATTGCGACAATAAAAAATGTAAGAGATATTTTTGTATATTCTCATTATATTGTACTATCTTGCTAAGTTAAGTTATTAGTTTTCTTAACCCATATGTAGACTCCTGAGGAATTTTTTGGTATGCATTTATGTTTTCAGTAGATAAACAAAGGTTTATGTCTTCTGTTCAAGTCTTTATAATTTTTGTTTCTTTCCTTTAGTGACTGCAGAGTCTATGACTTCAAGTATAGTAGTGAATAGAAGTAGTTAGCATGGAGATCCTTTCCTTGTTAATATTAGGTAGAAAAGCATTGAGATTTCATCATTGAAAAATTTTCACTAACGCCCTTAATCTGATTGAGGAAATTGTCTTTATTCTTAATTTGGTGAAGGTTTTTATAATGAATGCATGTAGAATATTTTTCAAATACTTATTCTACATCTATTAGAAGATATATATGCTTTTTCTCCTTCAGAATTCTATTAACATGGTGAATGACATATTTTGGAATTTCAAATTTTAAACCAGTCATTCTTTCTCATGAAAATCCACACTTTAGTATGATGTGTTATCCTTTTTACATTGTTACATGTAATTTACTAAAATTTTTTTAAGGATTTTTACATCTATAATCATGAAGTTTATTTGTTTATAGTTTTCTCTTTGTATGTTATTGTCTGGTTTTACTATCAGTGTAATGCTGACCATATAAAATTAACTGGTAAGTTCTCTCTTCTCTATTATCTGATAGAGTTTGTAGGAGATTCTTTGCTAATGGTTGATAGAATTCAAAGTAAAATAAGTAAAATTAATTGGCTTGGAATTTTCATTGTGAGAAGATTCTCAATTATGAAATCAAAATTTTTACATGACATCGGGTTATTCAAATTTTCTGTTTATTTTTAGCAAGTTTTGGTAAATTTGGATCTTTCAAGAAATCGGTCTATTTACATAAATTTTCAATTATATTGGCATAAAGTTTTAAAAATAATATTTTTATCATTTTAATATCTGTGAAATATACAGTGATATCCCCTCTTTTATTTCTGATATTGATCATTTACATCTTCTCTCTATTTTCCTTGACTGGCTAAAGTTTTATCAATTTTATTGACCCTGTCAAAGAACAAAAAGAACAAATTTTTGGTTTTATTGATTTTCTGTATTGTTCATTTTGATTTTCATTGACTTCTGCTGTTGTTTTTACAAGTCCTTTCTTCTATTTATTTTGGGCTCAATGAACACTTCTCTTTTAGTTTCTTAGGATGAAACCTAAATCATTTACTTTAGGTCTTTCTTTTTTTCCAAAAATGAGCATTTGGTTCAATGCTGTAGCTTTAACTACATTCTACATATTTCAATTTCTTATATTTTTACCATTTAGTCCAAAATATTTTCTAATTTCCAATATGATTACTTTTTCAACCCATAGATTATTTAGAACTGTCATTCTCAGCCAGGGTACATTTATATCCACCACCCACCCTAGGAATACTCAGCAATGTCTAGAGACATTTTTGAGTGTCGCAACTGGAGGGGTACAACTGGCATCTAGTGTCTAGATCCGATGCTGCTAAACTTCCTACAGTGCACAGGATAGCCCCACACAACATGAATTTTTCAACATAGGATTGAGAAACTCTGATATAAAAGTGTGTTGTTTAATTGCTTCAAATATTTTTTTTCTAGTTATTTTATTGTTATTGATTTCTAATTTAATTCCATTATAGTTAGTTGATATGATTTTAATCTTTTAAAATTTATTGAGACTTGTTGTACAGCCCAGTGTAGATCTATTCTGGTGAATGTACCTTGTGCACTTGAAAGGAATGTGTTCTTTTTAAGAAGATTAAAATCATATCAAGTGTCTTCTCTGATCACAGTGGTATGAAACTAGGAATCAACTACAATAAAAAAATTGGAAAACATACAAACACATGGAGGCTAAATATGCTATTGAACAATGAGTGAGTTAACATGCTATTGAACAATGAATGAGTTAACAATGAGATTGAGGAAGAAAATAAAAGATACCTAGAAATAAATGAAAATGAAAACACAACAACTCCAAATCTATGGGACACAGCAAAAGCAGTCCTAAGAGGGAAATTCATAGCAATACAGGCCTACCTCAAGAAACAAGAAAAAGCTCAAATAAACAATCTAAACTTACTTAAAAAAAAAAAACTAGAAAAAGAACTGCAAACAACACCCAAAATGGGTATAAGGAAGGAAATAATAAAGATCAGAGCAGAAATAAACAAAATAGAGTCTAGAAAAACAATACAAAAGATTAATGAAACCAAGAGCTGGTTCTTTGAAAGGATAAATAAAATTGATAAACTTTTAACTAGACTCATCAAGAAAAAGAGAGAGGACCCAAAATGAATAAAATTAGAAATGAAAAAGGAGAAGTAACTACGAACTCCACAGAAATACAAAGGATCATAAGAAAATACTATGAGCAATTATTATATGCCAACAAATTGGACAATCTGGAAGAAATGGACACATTCCTAGAAACATACAATCTCCCAAGACTGAGTCAAGAAGAAACAGAAAATCTGAACCTACCAATTACCACCAACGAAATCGAATCAGTAAGCCAAAAACTCCCCAAAAGCAAAAGTCCTGGACCAGATGGCTTTATAGGTGAATTTTACCAAAGAAGTAACACCCACCCTTCTCAAACTATTCCAAAAAGTTCAAGAAGCGAGAAGCCTCCCTAATCCTTTTTATGAGGTCGCCATTACCCTGATTTCAAAACTAGACAAAGACATTACAAAATAAGAAAACTATAGGCCAAGATCCCTTATGAACATTGATGCAAAAATCCTCAACAAAATGTTAGCAAACCTAATTCAGCAATACATTAAAAATATCATACACTGTGATCAAGTTAAAGTTATTCCTGGGATGCACAGTTGATACAATATCCGCAAATCAATTAATGTGATATACTACCTTAACAAATGGAAAGATAAAAATCATATGATCACATCAATAGATGCAGAAAAAGCATTTGACAAAATCCAGCATTCTTTTATGATAAAAACTCTCAGCAAAGTGAGAACAGAGCAAACACAACTCAACATAATAAAGGTCATATATGACAAACCTACAGCTAACATCATACTTAATGAGGAAAGACTAAAAGCATTTTCCCTAAGATCAGAAATAAGACAAGGATGCCCACTTTCACCACTCCTCTTCAACAATGTATTGGGAGTCCCAGCTATAGCAATCAGACAAGAAAGAGAAAAAAAATCATCCAAATTGGAATGGAATAAGTAAAACTCTCATTATTTGCAGATGACATGATAGAACCCTAAAGATTCCACAAAAAACCTGTTAGAACTCATCAATGAATTCAGTAAAGTAGCAGGATACAAAATTAATATTTAGAAATCAGTTGCATTTTTATTCACCAATAATAAACTATTCGAAAGAAAAATTTTAAAAAATCCCATTTATGATTGCATCAAAAACAATAAAATACCTAGAATCGAATTAACCAAGGAGAGAAAAGAGCTGTTTTCAGAAAGTTATGTCACTGAAAAAAGAAACTGAAGAAGATATAAATAAATGGAAGCATATACTGTGCTCATGGGTAGGAAGAAGCAACATCATTAAAATGGCCATACTACCCAAAGCAATCTACACATTCAATGTAATCCTTATCACAATACCAATTGCATTTTTCAAAGAACTAGAACAAATAATCCTAACATTTATATGAAACCATAAATGATCTGGAATAATCATGGCAATCTTGAGAAAAAAAAACAAAGTTGGAAGTATCACAGTACCTGGTATCAAACTATACTACAAGTCTACAGTAATCAAAATAGCATGGTACTGGCATTAAAAATAGACACATAGATCAATGAAAAGAATAAAGGGCCCAAGATTAAATCCATGTCTACACACTCATTTAATCTATGACAAAGGAGGCAAAAATATATAATGGGGTAAAGATAGTCTCTTCAATAAAAGGTGTCAGGAAAATTGGACAAATATATGCAAGACAAAAAAAAAAAAAAAGAAACTAAACCACCTTCTTACACCATATACAAGAATAGACTTGAAATGGATTAAAGACTTAAATGTAAGACTCAAAACCATGAAACTTCTAGAAGGAAACATAGGCGATAAACTCACTGATATTGCTACTAGTAATTTATTTCTCCTCTGGCATGGGAAACAAAAGAAAAAATAAACAGATGGGACTACATCAAACTAAAAAATTTTAGTACAGCAAAGGAAACCATTAACAAAACAAAAAGACAACCAACTGATTGGGAGAAGATATTAGCTTATGATATACCTGATAAAAGGTTAACATCCAAAAATATATAAAGAACTCATACGACTCAACAACAGAAAAACAATCCAATTAAAAATTGGACAGAAGAACTGAACAGATAGTTCTCCAAAGAGGAAATATAGATGGCCAATAGGCATATGAAAAGACCCTGAAGGTCACTAATCATCAGAGAAATGCAAATTAAAACCACAATGAACCCCGCTTCCTGACACAGCCCCATGCCCTCCATAGTGAGTGTCCTTGGATGTGCAGAGGAGGGGGAAATGGCAGGGGACCAGACCCAAGGGAGTGGAGTCAGTCTGGGCCAGTGGCAATGGCTGATGGCCAGAGGTGCAGGGCCCTTTCCCCATCATGGGCCAGCAGTACCAAGGTTTTTGCCTAATGCAGGCAAATGCAGGAACTCTGGATGGGATTGGCTTCCAGGCTGACGACTGTGGCAGGTGTCTGGCCACTCCGCGGTCAGCTCTCCTTTTTCCAGGTACCTAGTGCATCCCTGCGGAGGGTTAAAGACCCTGGATGAAGCCCATTCTGCCCTGGGTTGGGAGTGGTCAGCCCAGGGGCAATCAAGGGATGGGAGGCCTAGTCCTTCCACCCCACCCCATGCACAGGGGCTCTGCGCAGGCTGCATCTAGAGAAAAGTAAATAAAACTAAAACCACGATGAGATATCACCTCACAGCTGTCAGAATGGCAATCATCAATAAATCAAAAAACAGATGTTGGTGAAGATGCAGAGAAAAGGGAAACCTCATACACTGTTGGTGGGATTGTAAATTGGCACACTACGGAAAATGGTCTGCAGGTTCTTCAAAAAGTTAAAAATGGATCTACCTTTTGGCCCAGCAATTGCACTTCTGGGTATATATCCAAAGAAAACCAAAACAATAATTCGTAAAGCTCTATGCACCCTTATGGGTGCCATAGATCATGGTAGCAATATTCACAATAGCCAAGATATGGAAGTAATAAAATGCCCATCAATAGACGACTGGATAAAGAAGTTATGGTTCATATATACAGTGGAATATAACTTAACCATAAAAAAAAAAATTGAAATCCTACCATTTACAATAACGTGGATGAACCCAGAGGCTATTATGCTGAGTGAAATAAGTCAGAGAGAGAAAGATAAATACCACTAGATTTCACTTGTTTTTTGTTCTAAGGAACAAAAAGAACAAACTAATCAAAAACAGACTCACAAAAATGCTGGTGACAGCCAGAGGGGAGGGGGTTTGGAGGGCTGAAAGAAAGGAGAGAAGGGTTAAAGAAGTACAAATTAGTAGCTGATAGATGGTCATGGGGATGGGGATCACAGCATAGGGAATGTAGTTAGCAGTAATGTAATAGCTATGTGTAGAGCCAGGGGGGTGATAATTGGGGAGATCATTTCATAAACTATATAAATATCTAACCAGTGTACTGTATAGTTGAAACTAATAAAATAAAATGCTAAAAAGAAAAGACCTGATGATAAACACAACAAGTTATCTTAAAAACACATAAAAAAAAAGAAATTATAATTATGTGGCAGGATGGAGATGGTAGCTAATGCTATGATGGTAATCATATTGTAATATATAAATGTATCCAATCTACATATTGTACACCTTAAACTTACACAATGTTACGTGTCAATTATATCTCAATAAAGCTTGGGGGAAGATTTAAAAAACATGTGTTTTGCCGTTGGCGAGTGCACTCTATTAATACCAATTAGGTCAAAGTGGTTGAGAGTGTTGCTCGTTTTGTCTGTGAGTGCTGATTTTATTTGTTTGGTCTATTAATTAGACCTCCAAGAGAGACACCTCTAACATCTCCAAATATGAAAATGAAATTGTCTTTTTTTCCCTTTAATTATGGTAAAGTTTACTTTATGTATTTTGAAGCTCTTATTAGGTGCATATGCGTTGTGATTGTTAAGTCTTCTTGATGAATTGAATTTTTTATTACTATGAAATGTTTCTTTTTATCACTGGTAATAATTTGTCTTGAAATATATTTTATCTGATATTGCTATAACCTCTTCAACTTTTTCTGCTCATGTTTGAATAGTATATACTTTCTTATTCATTAACTTTCAACCTCTGTGTGTCTTCTAAAGACAGGAAATAGCTAGTGTCTTAGCTCAGGCTACTAAAACAAAATACCATAGACTGGGTGGCTTAAACTACAGAAATTTATTTTCTCATTGTTGTGAAGGCTGGGAAGTCCAAGATCAAAGTGCTGGCTCATTCAGTTCCTGGTGAGGTCTGTGTTTCTGGCTTTCAATGGCCACCTTCTTGCTGTGTTCATATGGCAGAGAAAGAGTGAACACTCTGGTGTCTCCTCTTATAAGGACGGTAATCTTATAGGATCATGGCTGTACCATTATGACATCATTTACCCTTGATTATTTTCTTACTCCAAATATAGCCACACCGGGGGTGGGAGGAGGAGCAGTTAGGGATTCAACATATGAGTTTTGGGGAGACAATTGGATCTTGCTTTTTTGTATATTTTGACAATTTCTGCCCTTTAATTAATGTTTATGTTCACTAACCTTTAATGTAATTATTGATATATTTGGGCTTGGGTTTATCATTTTATAATTTGTTTCTATGTCTCTGTTTTTGTTTTTCTCTTCATCTTTTCCTGTTACCCCTCTTTTTGCATTACTTGAATATATTTTAAATTTCCATTTTAACTTTTTGAATTGATATTTAAATTATACTTCTTTGCACTACTTTTAGTGGTTGTTCTGGGATTATAATACACATTTTTATCTTTTCACAGTCCACTTGCAATTACTGTTATCCTACTTCACAAAAAATATAGAAACTTTGCAACCATATTATAGGTCCCTATCTTCTTCACCTCCTGTTTTTATGTTATAGCTGTTATATTTCTCTATCTACATAGGTTATAAATCCCACAAGAAAATGTTATCATTTTTGCCTTCAAAGTCATATGTATCATAAAGAAATTAAGAGAATAAAAGCAAAAAACATTTAGTCTTTTTTTTTAACTCAGATATTTACCATTTTGAATATTCTCCATTTCTTTTTAAGAGTGTTTATTTATATCTAATAATATTTTCATTCAGCATGAAGAATTCCTTTAGTATTTTTTTTCTTCCCTTTTTTTTTTTTGTAGTCAGAGTCGACTGGTAGAAAAAAATCCATATTTTGCCTTCATTTTTGAAGGGTATTTTTTCTGGATATACAATTCTGGTTTGGTAGTTTTTTTGCTTAAGTACTTTAAAGATGTTTTTCCCTCTCTTCTGGTCGTCATAGTTTCCGATGATGATTCAGCTGTAATCATTGTTTCATTCTATTTAATTTGATTGTTTTTCTTGCTTTTCTTAGATTTTCAGCAGTTTAAATATGATATGCTTTGTGTGCTTTTTTCATGTTTATTCTGCCTCGTATTCACTGACCATCTTAAATATGGAAATTTATGTTTTTTGTAAAATTTGGGAAATTTTTAGCTATGATTTCTTTAAATATTTTTTATGCAACATTTTTTCTCTTTTCCTCCTGGTACTCCAATTATACATATATTAAACAATTTGGTATTATCTAACAATTACCTGAGACTCTTCAATTTTTTCAATCTTTTTTCCTCTTTTTTTTTCATATCGGATGTCTATTGATCTACCTCAAGTTCACTTACCACCTTTTAAATTTGGCCAATTCCATCATGAATTTAAAATTTTAGATATTGTATATTTTGTTTCTATAATTTCCTTTTATGCTTTACATTTTCCTGCTGAGATTCCCTATTTTTCATTTGCTGTGAGCATATTTTGCCTTACTTCATTAAAGATAATAATAATCACTATTTTAAAATTCTTAATACTTCCTTATAGGGAACATCCTTTAACAAATGAGTGAAGCAAATGGGTGTATGATACTCCAGTTCCCTTGCCTCCTGAAGGCATGACTATGAGGCATATGTTTGATACTGGCTCTCAGAATTCTTCTAGAGTCATTAAGTTCCAGTTGCCCACAGTGGTAGTTGGCCTGAAAATATACTTCTATTGGCTGTCTTCTTGCTCCTATTTCACTGTCTTACTCCTCAACTTGTGTTTTCTTCACCAACAAAGTAATCCATTGGCTCTTGAAAATCTTAGGGTCCAGTTCTAGGGGAACTCAAACTAAGACAGAAGTTGTTGTTGAACATTGTCTATAATCCTTGCTACACCAAGCATAATCTTCAGACCAGCAGCATCAGACATCACCTGGGGCTTTAATCAAAAAGCAGAATTACAGGCGCCATGACAACCTTCCTGAATTATAATCTCCATTTTAACAAGATCTCTGGGTGGCTTGTGTGCTCATTAGTTTGAAAAGCAGCAGTCTATATGAAATCCATTCTTTCAAATCTGCTCAGACTTGCTTTATGACTACATGACACATTTTTATAATATTCCATCTGTGCTTGAAAGAATGTATGTTCTCTAATGGTTGGGTATAAACTTCCATATTTTTTTATCCAAACTTATTAATTACGTGGTTTAATGCTGATTTTTCCTTTGTCTGCCTGACCTACCATTTACTGAAAGATATATATTGAAACCTCCCAATATAATAGCTGATTTGTAAAGTTCTCCCTATATTTCTATCAATTTGAAATATACATGAGCATTAAGTGCTTGTAAGTGTATTGTTTTATATTACTGGTGAATTGAATCTTTTGCCATTCCACAGTGATGGTCTCTACAATTGATACTTTTTGTCTTGAATCATATTGTGATACCAGTAGAGCCAAACTTCCCTTCTTTAAGTTAGTATTTCTTTTTAATTCCTTTTACTCAGAGCTTTTGCTTTTAAGTTTGAGATTTAAACCATAAGCATTATATCACTGATATAATTATTGAAAATTAGTGAAAATTATTGTGACTTTTTGCTATTTTTGATGTTTTCCATTGTGCTTATAATTTCCAAGAATGTGTTTTTATTTTCTGGGTTATATTTATTCCCTCAAGATTGGTGTTTCTGTTTGTTCATCTTGATCTTTATGTTTTATATTGCTGGCTGTTATCAGGGATGTGGTGATCCTTGGTTGTCTGTTTGTATTTCTAAATGAAGGACTCTTGATAAATATTTGTAGCTGGAACAATTTCCTCTGCCACTGTTCAAGTTTGTTTCCCCAATAGACCTCTCCCTTGAGTGGGGAGGCTGAGTAGGCAGCGCTTATTGAGAATGTGAGCGGAGAGCAGCAGGCTAAGAGCAACTAGGAGCCCTCGCAATTGTCAAAGAAAGAACAGCCTTACTCTATGAGAGGAACACTATGATGTGTCTTTCCTGGGAAAAGCTGAGCATCTCTCAGCTTCTGCACATCCATTATGGATATGCAGTTACCTGGCTTTGCTCTGCTTTTTCTGGCACTGCCACCAGGTTTCAGAGTCTCCCTTAGCCTGTCCTCTAGTTCCATCATGAACTATTTTAAGGGCTTTACCTATGGATGATGCCTCCATTGGCTGCTCTGAGCAGGAGAGGACTACACAGATGATCTTTAACTAGATCACCACTGGACAGACCACCTGTTCTCTATACTTGAGATGAAGAGCTGGAGTTTCCCTGGGTGCTTCTTTAAAAGCACATTTTTCACTAAAACTGCTGTTTCAGATATGTTTCCTCCATGAACCTAATCATCTGTTTTCTAATTTCCATCAATCTCTTAAAACTTTTGTGCTGTTGATGGCACCGTGTTCTATTTTCCATGTCCTGTTACAAATTTATTATTTTAATATTATATATTCCATTAATTCACTTAAACATATATGCTTAGCTCATCATGTTGAACTCAATAATAATCACTTTCTGAGTTTAGATTTGTAGATTCCAAGTGAAGTTACTCTTACAGTAAATTGTCCATTCTATTTCTCCACCTCAACAAAATATAACTTAATATAAAGAACTACTTTGAGAATCTTATACAATTATATTAATAACTTTATGTTAAAAAGATATTTCCTTTAGAACAAAACAGTAAAAGGAAAACAAGCATCTGAGTTCCCTTTTTAACTAACTAAAATAATTATTTCTATTACTAGACTTATTTTGGGATATTTTATTGTTATTCAATTACTCATATATCTTTCCTCATCTTCCAGCATTTTACCTTTTTTTAAAAAAAATTCTTATATGTATCTGGGACTTTTCTCCCCAAATTATAGTAGTAACAACTGAAATTTGTCCATCAGTTACTATACAATATGCTTTTTTCTAGTCTCTGTGTTTTCACCCATTCCCCATTCCCCTTCCCTTTGGCAACCATCAACTTGTTCTCTGTATCTATAGGTCTATTTCTGTTTTGTTTTGTTTGTTCATTTGCTGTGTTTTTTAGAGTCCACATGCGGTTGAAATCATATGGTATTTACCTTTCTATCTGACTTATTTCACATAGCATAATACCCTCTAATTCTATCCATGTTGTCACAAATTGCAAAATTTCATTCTTTTTTATTGTTTTGAATTTTAATTTTTACATTTTGAATTATAAATATTCTTTTTTGCTTTTTGCCCTTGTCATCTAATCAGAACAAATATTTTAATTTCCTTTTTCATTTTCCCAAAGTTAGAAAAGATGAGGGAAGTCACCACCACTTTCTGTACATTATGACACTTGCAAATCTTATAAATTTTCTAAATCACAATGTCCTCAACAATTTAGTTTTGTGAAAGAAGAGATAGCAATTGGCTTTTTGCCTTCCACTGCTAGAGTTAATAAAAGCTGGAATTTATACCTTCTAACTATAAATTTTATAAACTAATCAAATACTCTGGCAGTTTTCTTAAAAAAACTTTAATTCATAAGCTTGTTTTTATGTTCTGTTAAGAGAGAACATTCTTTTAACTAAAACACAAACTCTGGGGAAAAAGAAATCTACTCATTTAAACAGAATATTTGAGTTTTGTAGAAAGAGACTTCAAGTGATTCCAAGAAAAACAGGCAGAAATATGAAAGAGTCTCAAGGCACACACTTCTGTCCAGGCTGTCCACGATGAGTGACCTTCAAAAGCAGAATCCTGTGATTCTGTGCCCTTAGGCTGAGCTTCCCAGGAGCTGTTCATATTAGTTCCTTCCTCTACACAGGGAACTGTGCTGACCGGTCCATACAGCACTAGACATTTATCTGAAATATTTCCACCATATTCTTTATCGTCATTCCAAGAGATGCTTAAAGGCAGAGAGAGACCTGTTCATCCCATTCTTCCTCTTGGTCTGGGGTATGAACCTACGCCTCTACCAATAGAGACAGAAGCTGGGCGGGGGCGGTAATATTAGTCTGGCAGCAGAGGGAGGGGCAGTGTGGAAGCCACCTTTCCTTCCTACTGTAAAGTAGTAACAACAAACACCATCCGAACCTCTCTGCTGGGAAATGGGGCTGCTGTTTACAGATAAACAGAGACGTGCTGCCTGTTAGGATCCCAGTAACAAAATTCAGTCAGAAGATTGAAAACACAATTGTGTTTACAGATCAGCAGCGACATGCCAATGTCATGTTGGCGGCGGAAGGCAAAGGTCATGTTTACTGCAAGCAGAGGTGCCCTGAACTGCCACGGGGGCTGCCGGCGGGGGATCTGGGGCAGGGCGTGGGGGAGGGCCGCCGCAGCCGTGAACCTGCAGTCTCCCGACGCAGATAGCCTCAAACCTCAAACCACGAAGTATAGGATAGGGGAAGTGAAGCCCCGAGACTATTGCGCGTCACAGCATCGAAGCACCTCAGGGGCTGAAGCGGGTCACTTTGGTCCCCTGAGCTGACTTTGATTTTTCCAGTCCCCAGAAACTTTGCTCTGGCTGGGGAAGACTCCTTTCCAAAACAACAACAACAAAAACAAAACAAAAACAAAACAATAACATTAGGCCACAGCAGCAGAGGGCTGCATCTGCCCCATATCTATATTACTGCAATTCTGCAGGAAAAAAGCTCCCTCCTACAAAGACTGTATTCACTGTCCTGTGTGAGTCAAGTCCTTTAAATGTAGAATGCTGCATTTGGTGGTTTTAAGTGCCTGCTCTGTAGTTAAAGACCTGAGACCATCCTAGTTTTGCCACCTACTTTCACTGTGACCTTGAGCAATTACTTAAGCTCTCATAGTCTGAATTTTGTCATCTATAAACTAAGAATAAAATTACTCCTCTTAAGATTATAAAAAAGATTAACAGAATTAGTAAATGGAGAGTAATTTCCAAAGTTCTTGGTGGTAAGCACTCAAGAAACAGTAGCTGTTGTTATTACAGGGAAATTTTTTGGGAAAAGCATTTGTATCTAAGAGAATTAGGTATAAACTGGTGATTCATAAAGAATTATAACAGCTCAGGAAAATAGTCCAGCTGATCTGCACTTTGGCTTCTCAGCTGGAGTGCTCCACAAAATGGCAGTGCAGAGGTAAAAAGGTAGGGTGATCAACTCGTGCCAACTTGCCTCTGATTTTCCCAGAGTCTCATGTCCTGGGAAAGTCCTTGTTCCCAGGCATACCTGGGTGGTTGGTCACTTAAGAGTCCAAACTGAACTTGATTGTAAGTAAAATGCCTCATGGAGTGTTTCTCCCAGGCTGACCCACTGTGTCTTAAGGGCCAGAGATTTGGTGGAAGGGGCCTAATAAGGGATAACAATGGTCCTTGGCTTCATTCCTACTTAATGGCTTTAATTAGAGCTGGGGTTGTCTGGCAGGGCAACTTCCATCCAGCCTGCTGGGCAAATCCCCTCCCCACAGAGCCCAGTCATCAGGCAGATTTGTGTGGAGTGGCAGAGACACAGCTTTACCTTGCTCTTCTCTGGGGGAAAACCATGCAGAATGTCAGGTGTCCCTGCTGGTCGTCTGTCTCCTGGGGCAGACCCCAAGGGTGAAGCTGGAAAATCTCCAAGCCTGATCCACCTGAGTAGCGAGCAGCTGTTGCTGCCCACCCTGGAGCCCACATCTGTGGCCCCTCCTGGACCTCATCCTCAGCATCAGGGAAAAGCTGGAATCCAGACTTGGACACAGGTCAGCTAGCCTAGTGTGTCCAAGCCAAGAGCTGCAGCTTGTGATTTCCAACATGCTGTCAGATGTTTGGGGGTAGCACACACAACCTGTCTGACTTGTAGAAGCTACAGAGATCAGCATCCCCAAGATTCTTACAGTCCTTCCAAATTCCTCCTCTGTGCTCCAGGCAAAAGTAAAGAGTGCCAACTATTATCAATATTTGGGGATATTCAATATACATCTGTTAATCGAAAGACATGGTTTAGAAGTTTTACCTAATTTCACTTATTGGTTTATATGAACATACCATTTCTATAGCACCTGTTGCGTAACAATACATAAGCATGCAGTGCAAACAGGTAAATGTTTTCTCTGGATGTATAAACATATCTGTTTCCTATTGTTGCTGTGAAAAATTATCACAAAACTTAAATACATAAAATTTAATGGCTTAAAACAACACAAATTTATTACCTTATAGTTCTGGAAGTCAGAAGTCCAAAATAGATTGGCGGGGCTGTGTTCCTTCTGGAGGCTCTAGGGGACAATCTGTTCCCCTGACTTTCCAGCTTCTAGAGGCTACAGTGTTCCTTAACTCATGGCTGTCTTCTCCCAGACCTCTGCACCTCTGCTTTCGCCATCACGTCTCCTACTCTGCCTCTCACGTGGATGTCTGTGCGGGCCATTATTCTGCTTACCACATGAGAAATGCGTCCAGGATGGAATTGGTGGAGAAAGCAATGCTGTCTCTCTGCCCTTGAATGGATGAGAGAAGGGTGGATACCCCAGCTCGGCGCAGGGCTGGCCCTGCAGCACGTTGGCAGCAAAGACGGACCAAGGTGAGAGAAGGGATGTCTGCCTGGAATGGACCTGAGAGTCACTCCTCTTTGAACCCTTCAGGCCTCGAGGAAGAAGACAGGACTATGTCCATTTATATATAAATCCAGAAAAATTTTCTGAGAGGCTAATCTGCGAGAATTAATTTAAATATGAGTAAGAAATAATCCTTGCCTTGAAATATAGCCTTGTAAAACAGATAGACATATAATAAGAAGTCACAACCAATGAATAGGATTGATGTAATAATCTACACAGAGTGAGATGTTATTACGCCTGTATGATTCCATAAACAATAAATAATGTGGTATGTTTTTTTGTTTGTTTATTTTGTTTTTTACATTTATCAAAGCACCTACTGTGTGCCCAGCCTGCGTCAGACTCTGGGGATGCTTTTGTGAACTAGATAGGTGTGAACCTTCTACCTTTTCTTACAGAGAGTATGGGTTAGGCCAAAAAAGGCAGCCAAGCCAGAGATGAGAAAAGGCTTTGCTTCTGAGATGATGCCCAGGCCAAGTGTACAAGGACGGTACAAGAATCAGTCTGATAGTAATTAAAGAAATGAAAATTGAAATAAGAACAAGATACTATTTCACACTCATCAGACTGGGCAAATATTAAGAAGCCCGACACCATTAAATATTACTGAGGATGTGAGAACATGGGAGTTCGCACATGCTGCTAATGGGAATGTATATTGAAGAGCAATTAGACAGTTCAGCTACACAGCCCAGGAATTCCTTATCTAGGCGTGTGCTCTTGTACAACAGATTTCAAAGTTGTCTCCCCAACACCTCTTCAGAGGTCCATGAGGCCAAAGCTATTTTCATAACATTAAAATGTTTTTTTACTGTTTTACTCTCATTATCTCCTGAATATACAGTGGAGTTTTCTAAGTACTAAGTTATATGTGATAATTGCAACAAATTGGAGGAAGAAACAGATAGGAAGAATCCAGCTTCTTTTATTAAGCTAGACATTAGAGATTTGCAAAAGTGTAAGACAAATCCACTTTTCTCTCTATTTTTTTTTTGAGAAGAAGATATAGCTGTTTACCTTATAAAGGTTATTAGTAAAATTTTTAAAATATTGTTACAATATTCTTAAATAAATATTTTAAATTTATTGGTTTTAGTTTCTAACATGGTAAACATTGGCAGGTATAATGCACATAAACAAAAGCTCTTTGGGGCCTCAATGATTTTTAAGATGTAAAGGGATCGTGAAACCAAAAGTTTTGAGAATCATTGTCCTAGAGAATTTTCACACCTGTGCACAAGAAGACATACATGAGGATGTTTATTTCAACACTAATTTTGATTGCAAAAAAGTGGAAGCAATCTGAATGACCATCTGTGTGGGACTTGCATAAATACTTGATGATACATTTACAAAATAGCACATTATACAGCAATTAAAGTGAGTGAAACAGGTGTATATGAATCAAAACTAAAAAGTTCAAAAGCAATATTGAAAGAATGAAAGGCAAGAATTAGGAGAATATATTTAGCATTATTCCATTTTATAAAATTCAAAGACACACAGAACCTTTCTACTTACTGTTTTTGGATACATACAGGTATAATTGAATTATAAAGTATAGATGGCTAAAAGAGAATAATAATGATAATACAAGTGCTGGTGAGGCTGTAGAACAACTATAACTCTCATACTCTGCTGGAGAGAATGTGAAATGATACAGCTGCTCTGGAAAACAGTCTGGCAGTTTTTATAAACTTAAACATGCACCTCTCAT
Organism: Eidolon dupreanum; assembly: GCA_028627145.1. Classification (NCBI taxonomy): domain Eukaryota; kingdom Metazoa; phylum Chordata; class Mammalia; order Chiroptera; family Pteropodidae; genus Eidolon; species Eidolon dupreanum. The sequence goes on along the minus strand of CM053515.1, from coordinate 50,489,480 downwards.
ATGATCCAGCTACTTCACTCCTGGCTATTTATCTAAGAGAAATGACAGGTCTGGTGTTTACACAAAGACATGAATGTTTATGGCAGCACTATTCATAATTGCCCCAAACTGGAAACAATCCCAGAGTTCTTTAGCAGGTGAATTGGTAAACAATGAGATAGCCATACAATGGGATACTACACAGTAATAAAAAGAACAAATTATTTATGCACACAACAACCTGAATGAATCTCAAAAGCATAATGCTGCGTGAAGGAAGCCAGTCTCAAAATGTCACATACTTTATGATTCCATATGTAATATTTTTGAAAAGACAATATTATAATGATGAGGGATGGATCAGTGGCTGTCAGGGGGTGGGGTTGGCAGAAGGGTGTGACTACAAAGGGATAGAAGGATGAAGTTTTTGTAAATGATGGAACTATTCTGTTTTATATTCTGATGAACCTGTACATGTGCTAAATCCATGGAATTGTACCCAAAAAGAAAAATATAAATTTTTATATTATTTTTAAAGTTTAAAATTTGTTTTTAAATCAACTTTTTATTTTAGAATAGTTTTAAATTTGCAGAACTGTTGTAACAGTACCAGAGACTTTGTGTACACCCCACACCCAGTTTTTCCTGTTGTTAACATCTTGCATTATTATGGTACATTTGTCACAACTAACGGACCAATAATGATATAGTATTATTAACTAAATACCATAGTTGTTTCAGATTTTCTTAGTTTTTACCTATGTCCTTTTCCTATTCCAGGATCCTATCCAGGATGCCACATTATATTTTGGTGCTAAAATTTACAGGTTCCTCTAGCCTGTGATTGTTTCTCAGACTTGTTTTTGATGACTTTGACAGGTTTGAGGAGTTATCAGCTATTGTATAGAATATCTTCAATTGGTGTGTAGTTTTTCTCATAGTTAGACTGGGATTTGAGGTTCAGGGGAGGAAGACCACAGAGAAAGTGCCTTTCTCATTGCATCATACCAAGAGCAGTGCTATTAACATGACTCATCACAGCTAGTGCTAACTTTGATCGCCTGGCTCAGGTAATGTTTGCTGGGTTTCCCCTACTGTGAAGTTACCTTCTCTTCCATTTCCACACTGTACAATTGGAAGTCATTGATTTTTATTTAATTTGCATACACTAAATTTCACTCTTTGCACTGTAAAGTACTACAGGCTCTGACAAATGAATACTGTCACTTATCCATTACGGTTGTACCACGGTTTGTTTATTCATTCACTTATTGGAAGATCACTTGGTTGCTGCTAGCTTTTGATGATTCTAAATAAAGCTGCTGGAAACATTTATGTGCAGGATTTTGTGTGGACATATGTTTTCAAATCAGTTTGGTAAAGTATTGTCCTGAATTAATTTTTGTCTCATTTGAATTCTTTCTTCAACAGTGCTTTCAAAGTCGATACTGGTGTCATATCTTCTGTAAATATTTTATCATGTTTTCACATTTAAATGATAGTGTGATTGGATATAAAATTCTTGGCTTAAACTTCTTTTCCTTAAACATTTTAAAACATTACTACATTGTCTTTTGCTTCTGGTGTTGTTGTTCAAAAGCTGGATGTCAGTTCGATTCTTGTTTGCTGTGTGTGTGTGTGTGTGTGTGTGTGTGATGAGTAATGCTACTATGAACATTTGTGTACAAGATTTTGTGTGTACATACGTTTTCAATTTTCTTGGGTACTACCTAGGAACAGAATTGCTAGTCGTAAGATAACTCTAGGCTTCACATTTTGAGAAACTGACAAAATATTTTCCAAAGTAGTTGCACCATTTTGAATTCCTATGAAGTAGAACTGAGTTTCTATTTCTCTGCATCCTTGCCAGAAATTGACATTTTCAGGTATGAATTTTAGACATTCTAATAAGTATGCAGTAATATCTCATTGCTTTAATTTGCACTTCTTTAATGATGAATAATGTTGAATATCTTTTTTAATGCTTATTTTCTATCTGTATATCTTCTTTATTGAACTTTCTGTTCAGAGTTCTTGCTCATTTTTAATTGGGGTCTTTGTTTTTTTAATGTTAAATTTGAAGAGTTCTTTATTTAGTACACAAGTGTTTTATCAGATATGTGTTGTACAAACTATGTGATAATTTAAAAAATAAAATTAAAAAGCCACTGAGTCGTAAGAGGAGAGGAGAAGGGGGTGGCACGTTCTCTGCAGCTGGTAAACCTGGGCTCTGCCTCGGGCTTTGCTCCTCCTTAGTGATGTGACCTCCTGGAGTCTCAGTTTCTCCTTTTGAAAAACAGAGATTAAATAATATATATTTTTGAAGGTGGTTGCACAAACTAAACAAAATTATTTGCAAAAATTGCTGGTGTTTAGTAAAGGTTCAATAAATTTTAGTTTAAATTGACTTATTTTACCCAGGTTCGCGGGGTCAGCAAGGGATGGTGGAACCAGAACCCTTGTCTAGGGGTTTTGCTTTTGGAACCTGTGCCTTTTCCCTAGTGTTCCCACTAGAGGGCAGTATTAGAAGTCAGGCAACCTCGGATGCCAATTTTACCCTGCTGCCCGCTGGCTGGGTGACATTGGAAAGGAGACTTCATCTCTCTGAGCCTCAGTTTCTTCATCTGTAGATTGAGGATTGGTTGAATAAATGTATTTTAAAAAAGAATTTAGCATTGTCTCTGGGACATTGTGACAGTATGTATTTCATTTATATACATTTTTGAAAAAGATACACCACAACGTATTGGGAAGACACTGAACTAAGAGTCTGGAGTTCTGGGCTTCTGTCCTGTGTTGGCTTCATTTTGCTGTGTGACCTTGGGCATGTCTTGACCTCTCAGGATTTTAGAGTCTTTATCTAGATTAAAGCATTAGAATCACTGGGAGAGGAAAGATTTTTAAAATACCAATAAAAATTATGAAATATATATGAATGGTAAAAACCAAAATCAAGATAATAGATGCCTATGGAGAGGAGAAGAAATGAATGAGATTGACAAAGAACACACAAAGAAGTTCAACTGTAGAGAAAATTTGATGTAAGTATGGCAAAATGTTTAATTTTGATAAATCTACATGGTAGAATATGGCAGACATTATTTTCCATACCTTTAAAAGGGATAGAAGAGTTTGGTGAAAAGGAGATTAAGGGTAGAAGTATTTGACAAGGACATTCCAGGCACAAGGAATTGAGCTGAGACATAAAGCAAAGTATTATGGAGTTTTCCAAGATGTTGTTGATACATAAAGTTCAAAAAGGAAGTGGCTGAGATAAGCAAGCAGTCTTAGACCATGTCAGGTCAAGGAGAGTCTTATTTGCCAGACTGAGTAGTATGACTTTATCTTGTCTTCAGTAGGTGAGGGGAGGGTAGTCCCCAAAGAACTGAATGATAAGTGATATTGCATTTAAAAATCATTCACTTTGTTTGTTCTTCATTCATTCTTTCACTGAGCACCTATCTTTTGAATGCCATGCCAGTCATTGTCCTGGGCACTACAAAGGCAGTGTTGAAAACATGAGCACAGTCCTAGCTCTGATGAAGCTAGTCCCAGGAAAGCCCACACCGAGTTGTTGATTATCAAGTTAATCCATTGCAAATGTAATACATTGCTCAAATACAGTGTGGAGGTTGGAGGCAAGTGCACCAATTAGGACTTGGGGTGTGTGTGTGTGTGTGTGTGTGTGTGTGTGTGTGACAGAGAGAGAGCCTGAACTTGGGCAGTGGTAGGCAAGATAGAGAGGGAAAGATGGCATTGAGAATGATCTAGGAGGTGATGATTTGTTGGATGAATGGGGAGAAAAGAGACAAATCATCACTGATGTCTTTAGCCAGAGTGGTGCCATCCTTTCTGAACGAGAATAATGTCTTCTGTCTTTTCTATCTTTTGCTTCCATGGTCCTCAAAATTGTTTAGCATCTATAGGTGTTTTTTGAAGAAGACAATGAAATATTGATATTTGTGCTTTGAAAATGAAATAGATAATTTTGTGATAAATCAACCACCATTTCTAGCATAAGCAAATTATAATGGGTGCTTTGAAGTAAAAAACCTAGGAGAAAATTAAAATTAGAAAATTTATTCATTTTTTTCTCCTAAAGACTAGAAATAGACTACCCTTATACTACGTGAGCTATAGAAAATGTTGGTCTTGCTTGAAAATGTCAGGATTTTGTGGGAGCACAGTTGGGGTACCTCTACCTTGTATGGTGAATCAGAGCCCTTCCAAATGGTGTTTCTAGATGGTTTCATAGGTATTCCAGTTCTCCTTCCTCACAGCAGAGGAAGAAGTGATGGGAGAGAGAAAGAAAGGCCCTACCAGTAAGGATTTTTGCTGCTAACGCTGGCAGAGTCTGTCTAACTCTGAAGCTTCTGGTGACACTTGTATTGAGGGAGCATTCAGAGCCCAGAGTTGAGCAGCAGTCAAGAGTAGGTGATTAGAGAGGATGCTCAGATGTAACTTCAAAATGAAGTGAGGAAAGACAACCCATTTTCTGAAAGATGTTTAACATCATTAGTCATTAGGGAAGTAAGTGCAAATCACAATAAATGACACTTCATACCTGCGAGGATGGCTATTATCAAACAGATGGACAACTGTAAATGTTCACAAGGATGTGGAGAAATTAGAACCTTCTTACATTGCTGGTGGTATTATAAAATGGTGCAACCACTTTAGAAAATATTTGTCAGTTTCTCAAAATTTTAAACCTTATGACCCAGCAATTCCATTCCTAGAGAACTGAAAATATATGTTCACCCAAAATCTTGTATATAGCAGTGTTATTCAAATAACAAAAAAGTGGAAACAACTGAAATGTTAATCAACTCATGAATGGATAAACAAAAAGTAGTGTATTCACACAATGGAATATTATTTGGCCTTAAAAATAAAGTACTGATACATGATGCCACATGGATGAAGCTTGAAAACATTACATTAAGTAAAAGAAGCCATTCGCTAAAGCCCACTTATTGTGTAGTTCCATTTGTATGAAATGTCTAGAGTAGAGAAATCCATAGGGATAGAAATTAGTGGTTGTCATGAGCTGCAGGGAAGGAGAAAGGAGAGTGACTGCTAGTGGGTGTGGGTTTATTTTTGGGATGATGAATATGTCCTAGAATTAAACAGTGGTAATGGTTGTACAACCTTGGGAATATACTAAAAAAACATTGAATTGTACACTTGAAAGGTATGAATTTTATGCATGTGAATTATATGACAATAAAGCTAAAATTATTAAGATGATAAAGTTGTAAAAAGTGAAGTTGAGGGCAAGAAATATTAAAAGAGAGTGTGTTGAGCTAGTGTTATGGGGCAAGCAGAGATGCATATTTGGAACAAGCAGAGAGGCCATCCTGATGAAATGTCTGGAGAGGTGCTGTCCCACCAACATTACAACAACAAATAAGGCTCAACTACAACAGGAGAATATGCACAGCCTACATAAGGGACACACCTGGAGCACCTGGCTCAGGTGACCAGGGAGACAGTTTAGATGACCAGGGAAACTGCATCAACCAGGACCTTCCGCTAAGACTGGAAGATGTAGCACATCTATTTAATACATAGAAATAGACACAAGGAGGCAACCAATATGCAGAGACAAAGAAACATAGCCCAAATAAAGAATAGGACAAAACTCCAGAAAAATAACTAAAGGAAGTGGTGACAAGCAATCTACCAAATGCAGAGTTCAACACACTGGTTATAAGGATGTTCAACGAACTTAGAGGAAGAGCAGATGAACTCACTGAGAACTTCAACAAAGAGATAAGAAGCATAAAATGGAATCAGAAAACAAAAAAGAACCAGTCAGAAATAAAGAATACAATAACTGAAATGAAGAACACATTAGAAAGAATCAAGAGTAGATTAGCTAGAACAGAGAATTGAATCGGCAATTTGGAAAACACCCAATCAGAACAGCAAAAGTAAAAAAAGAAGAAGATAGTTTAAGGGGCCTCTTGGATAACATCAAGCATACCAACATTCTTATCATAGGGTACTAGAAAGAGAAGAGAGAGAGCAAGGGATTAAAAACCTATTTGAAGAAATAATGACTGAAAACTTTCCTAACCTGGCAAAAGAAATAAACATGCAAGTTCAGGAAGCACAGAGAGTCCCAAATAAGATGAACCCAAAGAGGTCCATACCAAGAAAGATCATAATTAAAATGCCAAAAGTTAAAGACAAAGAGAAAATCTTAAAAGCAACAAGAGTAAAGCAGTTAGTTACCTACAAGTGAGCTCCCATAAGACTGTCAGATGATTTCTAAACAGAAACTGCAGGTCAGAAAGGATTAGCACAAAATATTCAAAGTGATGAAAAGAAATGACCTACAGCCAAGATTACTTTACCCAGCAAGGCTATCATTTAGAATCAAAGAATACATAAAGAGCTTTCCAGACAAGAAAAAGCTAGAGGAGTTCATCACCACCAAATGAGTCAAAGAGAGTTCTTTAAAAAGAAAAAAACAAAAAGAAAGAAAAAAAGATAAAAAATATAACAAAATGGCAATAACTACATACCTATCAATAATTACTTTCAGTGTAAATAGATTAAATGCTCCAATAAAAAGACATAGAATGGCTGAATAGATAAGAAAACAAGACCTATACATATGCTGCCTACAAGAGATCCATTTCAGATTGATAGACATACACAGACTGAAAGTGAAGAGATGGGAAAAGATATTTCATGCAAATGGAAATGAAAGAAAAGCTGGTGTAGCAATACTTATATCAGACAAAATAGGCATTAAAACAAAGGCCATAATAAGAGAAAAAAAGGATACCTGATAATGATAAAATAATGAATTCAACAAAAGGATATAATCCATGTAAACATGTATGCACTTAACTATATAGAGCAAATATTGACAGTTATAAAGGGAGAAATTGACAGCAACACAGTAATAGTTGGGGACTTTACTATCCTATTGACATCAATAGATAGATCATCCCAACAAAAAATCAATAAGGAAATGGCAGCCTTAAATGACACATTAGACAAGATGATTTAACTAATATTTGTAGAACATTTCACTCCAAAGCAGCAGAATGTACTTTTTTTTTTTCCAAGTGTACATGGAACATTTTCAAAAATAGACCACATATTGGGACACAAAAATCCTGGAACAGGTGAATTTTACCAAACAGTCAACAAAATTTAACACCTCTTCTTCTCAAACTATTACAAATAATTAAAGTTTATTTTATGAGGCCAGCATTACCCCAATTTCAAAACTAGACAAAGACACTACAAAAAAATTATAGAGAAATATCTCCGATGAACAGATAGCAAATCCTAAACAAAATATTAGTAAATCAAATTCAGCAGTACATTAAAAAGATCATGCAGTGATCAAATGGGATTTATTCTTGGCATGTAAGTTTCATTCGATATCCACAAATCAATTAATGTGATATACCATCTAAACAAATAAAATATAAAAATTATATGATCATATTCATAGCTGTAGAAAAAGTGTTCGACAAAATCCAGCATCCATTTATGATTAAAAAATAACTGTTAGCAAACTGGAATAGAGGGAACATACCTAAACATAATAAAGGCCCTATGGGACAAACTCTCAGCTAACATCATATTCAATGGGGAAAACTAAAAATGTTTTCTTGAAGATCAGGAACAAGACAAGGATGCCCACTTTCACTACTTCTATTCTACATTGTATTGGAAGTCCCAGCCACATCAATCAGACAAGAAAAAGAAATAAAAGGCATCCAAATTAGAAAGAAAGAAGTGAAAATATCATTATTTGCAGATGACATGATACCATATGTATAGAATCTTAATGATTACCCCAAAATTTATTAGAACTGATAAACAAATTTAGCAAAGTAGGAGGACACAAAATAATATTCAGAAATCAGTTGTATTTTTATACGCCAATAACAAACTATCAAAAAAATTAAGAAAATAATCTCACTTACAATTGAATTTTTAAAAAATGTCTAGGAATAAATTTAACCAAAGAAGGAAAAGACCTGTACTCAGAAAACTGTAAGATATTGAAGAAAGAAATGGAAGAAAATACAAGTAAATTAAAACATATACCATGTTCATGGATAGGAAGAATTGACATTGTTAAAATGTCCATACTACTTAAAGCAATTGATAGATTCATTACAATTGCTATCAAAATACAAATGGCATTTTTTCACAGAACTAGAACAAATTACCCTAAAATTAATATGGAAGCGCAAAAGACCTTAAATAGCCAAAGTAATCTTGAGAAAGAAGAACAAAGTTGGAGGTATCACACTACCTGATATTAAACTATACTGCAAGGCTATAGTAATCAAAATAGCATGGCGCTGGCATAAAAACAGATGCATAGGTCAATGAAATAGAATAGAGAACCCAGAAATAAATCTATACCTATACAGTCAATTAATCTATGACAGCGGAGGCAAGAATGTACAATAGGGTAAAGACAGTCTCTAAAATAAATTCTTTTGGGAAAACTGAACAAACACATGCAAAGATATGAAACTGGATCACTTTCTTACACCATATTCAGGAATAAACTCAAAATGGATTAAAGACTTAAATGTAAAACCTGAAACCATAAAACTTCTAGAAGAAAATAGAGATAGTAAACTCTTTGAAATTGCTCTTAGTAATATGTTTTTGGATATGTTTCCTCAGGCAGAAGAAACAAAAGAAAAAATAAACAAATGATACTACATCAAACTATGGAGTTTTTTGCACAGCAAAGGAAACCATCAACAAAACAAAAAGACAACCTACTGAATGGAAGAAGATATTTGCTAATGACACATCTGATAAAAGGTTAATATCCAAAATATCTAAGGAACTCATACAACTTAACACTAAAAAGAGAAACGATGTGATTAAAAAATGGGCAGAGGACCTGAATAGACATTTCTCTGAAAAGAACACTACAGATGGCCAACAGACATATGAAAATATGCTCAACATCATTAGTCATCAGGGAACTGCATATTAAAACCACAATGAGATATCATCTCACACCTGTCAGAATGGCTATCATTAATAAATCAACAAACAACAAGTGTTGGTGAGGATGTGGAGAAAAGGGAACTCTTGTGCACTATTGCTAAGATTGTAAAATGGTGCAGCCACTATGGAAAACAGTATGGGTGTTCCTCAAAAATTTATTAATAAAACTACCATTTGACCCCAAATCACACTTTTGGATATTTATCTGAAGAAATCCAAATCACTAATTCAAAAAGACATATGCACCCCTATGTTGATTACAGAATTATTTACAATAGCCATGATATGGAAACTACGTAAGTATCCATTGATAGACGAATGGATCAAGAAGTGGTACATATATACAATGGAATATTACTCAGCCATAAAAAGAACGAAATTTTACCATTTGTGACAACATAGATGGATCTAGAGGGCATTACCCTAAGTGAAATTAGTCAGACAGAGGACAAATACCATATGATTTTACTTGTATGTGGAATCTAAAAAACAAAATAAACAAATAAAACAAACTTATAGATAGAACATTTTGAGGGTTGCCAGATGGGAGGGGAGTAAGGGGGACTGGTAAAAATGGTGAAGGGAATAAGATGTACAAGCTGCCAGTTATAAAAATAGTCATGGGGATGTAAACTGCGACATAGGAATGTAGTCAATAGTATTGTAATAAATATATATACTGTCAAATGGGCACTAGACTTATTGGGGTGACCACTTCATAAATTATATAAATGTCTAATCACTATGTTGGACACCTGAAACTAAGGTAATATCATATGTCAATTGTAATTTAAAAAATTCAAAAGTAATTATATATATATATATATTTATTTATTATTATTTATGCCTACTGAACCTGGTCTTCCTAGGTGGTCTCCCTCCCAAGTACTAACCAGGCCTGACTCTGCTTAGCTTCTGAGATCAGACATTGGGCTTGTTCAGGGTTAATGGCTGTAGACCATGGACCGTGGCTCCACTGGGGCACGAACCCAGGACCTTCTGCGTGTAAAGCAGATGTGCTAACTGCTACACTATGGAACCACGCCCATAAAATATACTTAAAAATAAAAAATAGCAAAAATGATTAGAACTAATAATAGAGGTTAGCAATGTTGGTGGATTCAAGATCAATTTATAAAAAGTCAATAGCATTTATGAGTTGACTTCATATTATAAAGATGTCAATTTCCCCCTAACTGATTTACATATTCAATACAATTCCAACTCAATAAAAGTTATCGATGAAAAATATTTGTCTCCAAGCAGATATGTTAATTTCAAAAAAAAAAAAAAAAAAAGAAGAAGACTAAAGAGGGCCTATTTTGCACTTCCAAATATTAAAATATTCCATAAAGCTTTAGTAAAAAAAACAGCATGTTACTGGCACAAAACTAAGCAGAGAGATCAAAGGGTCAGTACAGAGATGTCTAGACAGATCTGGTATACATAGGAACTCAGTAAATGATAAAGATAACACTATCAATTAATGGGGGAATTGGATTGCTTGGTGAACAAGATTAGGAAAATACTAGCTCACTGTATGGAAAAACTAAAACAGAATCTCTACATAAAACAGGAACTCCAAATGGATTAAAAACTGAAATGTGAAAAGTGAAACTGTGATATAAAATTGAAGAAAGACTTTTTAAATGAAATCTTCAACATACGAACCATTAGACAAAAGACCCTGATATCTGATTATATAATAATTGAAAGCTATATATCCAACAAAGGAAACTAGGGGCAAAATAATATCAAGTAACGGATTGGATGTGTTTAATCTCAATGTCTTAAATGAACAAGACACCGTTATCTAAAGCACACGAGAAACTCCACAAATCAACAAATAAAACACAGGAACCCCAGTAGAAAGGTGTTTAAAGGTTATGAACAGGTGGTTTAGAGAAGAGGAAATACAGAAGGCTAATAAGCATATAAACAGATAATAAACTAATGGAGATCAGAGAAATACAAATTGAGAGAATTATTATTATAAAATACTTTTAGCTATTAGACTGCTGAAAATTAAACGTTTGAAAATTAAACCAGGTATTGGTGGGAGTGGAGGATTTAGGAATAGGCATATATCACTGTGGAAATATAGACCCACACAGCCATTCTGAAGGCCTACTAATTCTGCACCTGGATTTGTATCCCAGAGAATTTCTCACATGTATAGGAGGTTGCTTGTGGTAGCTGGGAGTTCCATTGCTCTAGAACTAGATTAGTGAAAGGTATTGGATGTACACCACAGAGAAGATAGAAGCAATAGTCAAGACAGAAATATAGTAACAGGGCTAGATCTTCAAAATATAATGCTGAGGAAAAAAGAAATAGAATGAAATATATAATTTAAAAACACATGTCAGCAAAAACTGACATTATATAACAATGTATAGGGAAAAGGATACATATCAAGCATTTGGGGGAAGGAGAATGGAACTAGGCAGTGGGGAGAAAAGAGCATGAATAAAGGAGGAGATGGATGGATGGACAGATGGATAGACGGATAAATGGATGGACAGAGCATTCTGGTCACTGTGTTAAGAGCTGACTCAGGGTGGGGGTGGGGGAGGAGAGGGAGGCTTGCATCACTGAGAAGGGAACGAAGCTATTTAGAAACTTAGATTTGGATGCTTTTGTTTGCTTATTTTGTTTCAAAAATTTTTGTCATGCATATATTGTTTTATTATAATTTTTGTTTTACAAAAATTGGATAATATATGCATCTGACTTTTCTCACTTCTCAATAAATTGTGGAAACTCCATCACATCATGTAATATAAAGTTAATTATTTAACTATGTATTAACATCAATGTGATACCCCATGAGGTATGTACAGAAATATACTCACCTATATCTATATCAATAGGTATGCACTTCATTTCCACTATTTTTGCCTCTGAAAACAATGTTAGAGTAAATATCTAATATATGTATTATTATTTACTATTGCTTTTACTCATATGGGATAGATTTCAAAGGAATAGGACTGCTGTGTTCAATGGTACATGCAATTAAAACATATTATGGAAAATTTCAGACATACACAAAGTAGAGATAATAGTTAACATAATAAACCTCCATACACCCATCATTCTGCTTCAACAATTACCAGAACATGAGCAATCTTGTTTCATTTAAATGCCCTCTTACCTCTCCTCTCCACCCCCAATGCACACTGGATTATTTTGAAAAAGTCTGGATATATTTTTAAGGTAGAGACAAGATTTCCTAACACACAGGATGAGGCATATAAAAGAAAAAAGGAAGTTGAAGACTGTTCCCACGTTGTTAAACTGGGCAGATGAAAGTCTGGAGTGGCCATCAGCTGAGATGAAGAAGACTGGGGTGGGGAAGGTTTGAGGGGAAGATCAGGCATTCAGTTTTGAACAAGTTGAGTTTTAGACTTATTAGCCAGCAAAGTAGAGATGTCTAAGGGTCAGTAAGATAAATGAATCTGGAGTTTGGGAGAAAGTAAGTGCCTGGAGATATAAATTTGGAAGTCAATGACATGTCTTATCTACAAGTATGGATGATATCATCAGGAAGTGAGTGTAGGTAGAAAAAAGACCAATCCCTGTAGACTTCTGACAAAGATATTCGAACCCCAGAGCTTGTGGGTTACCCTTACATGGCAAAAGAGACTTTGCAGATGTAATTAAAATTAAGGATCTTTACATGGAGAGATTATCCTAGATTATCCAGATGGACCTAATCTAATCACGTGGCTCCTTAAAAACAGAGAACCCTTCATGACTGTGGTCAGAGGGATCTGTGATGATGAAAAAAGAGTCAGAGAGATGCCATGTTGCTGTCTTCTAGGAAGGAGTCCAAGAGGTAAGGAATAATGCAACCTCAGGAGCCGGAAAAGGCAAGGAAACGGAGCTCCCTGGAGCCTCTGAAAGGAGCCCTGCCGACACCGTGAATTAGTTCACTGAGACTCATTTTGCATTTTTGACTTCTAGAACTATAAGATATATTGTTTAAGCCACCACATCTGTGGTAATTTGTTATTGAAAAATGAATACACCCTCCTATATGTAGGGGTAGAGGAGAAGGAGAAGCAGCTGAGGGGACCAAGAAGCAGCCCGTGAGATAAGAGAAAGACTTAAGTCAGCATGGCATCCTGGAAGCCAAGGAGCAGGTGGCAGGAGACTAGAGCATATGCTGCCGACTGGTCAAATAGAATGAGGTCAGAAATTCGATGACCGGATTTAGGAATGTGGTATGGAATTCTCTTGAAGAGTTTTCTGCAAAGGGAAACAAAAAATGGGATGACAAGTGATGTTTATTGTCATTGTAGATTAAAATGGGAGAAATAACAGTATGCTTGTAAGCTGATAGGAGTGATTCAGAGAAAGTGAGACTTGAAGAAAGAAAGGAGACTGGATGTAGGGCTGTCCTCGAGTAGCAGCCTAGGGTCTAGCGCACAATTCGAATTTGCTGATTTTCAGGAATGAGAACAATGGGTAAGAAAGCAGAATACGTGGGTGTTGTTGCTGGTATCTGGGTGGCTATGATGTTTGCCCAGTTTCCTCACTGAGGTAGGAAGATGGACAGAGGGCTGAGAGATTTACAGAGAGAGATGTGGAATAATCTTCTAGGAGATGAAGAACTGAATGAACTAGGGAAGCCCAGTATGATTGCCAGGCAGCACTTAAGACCCGCTTAAGGGTCAATTATTTATAAAGAAAAATAGACAAAATAGAAAGCATAAGTAAAAATAGACTTGCAAAGTGCAGGTTTCTCCTGATGCTAGCTATCTTATTCACAGCTCACATTTGCTTGACAGAGGCTGTAAGCACTTGGTCTTGGATTCTCTTTTAGCAACTTTTTGGCCTCTCCTCAGGGGCCTCTGGGCGCTGTGTTGTTACCTGGCTCCCTGGAGCTCGTCTGATGAACATCCTGTTCTGTTCAAGGCCAGATGAAACGAATTTTTCTTTTTCCAGCTGCACCACACCCTTTAGCGACCTCCCACTGAGTTCTGGTTTCTGGTCTAGACAAAACACTCCCTTGTTTTTTTCTCATTTGCATAGCAGAGATTATTGACATCAGCCAGATCCCAAGAGGTGCACAAACCTGTCTCGGCCCAGGTTCTCAGCTTTAGCCCTGCTCCCATCTCCTCTCCCAGGTGGCATATCCCATATGTGTAAAAATGATACACCTACTCTCTTCCTTTTCTATGGAGAAGTATATCTAGCTAAAGTCCCATATATGAGTGACAATGATACATATCCTGTAGAAACGATACAACGATCACCATGAGCTATTCTTTCACAGATCTTGAACATCAGGGGGAAAGTGAGGACAACCAAGGAGGGAGAGAGAGAGAGGGAATGCTGATTAAAAAAGTAAGGTCAAAGATAGAATTTTCCTAAATCAATTTGGTCACATTTTGGATATATATGGGATTGAAGGGGGGAAGCTGTTGTAAAGAAAAATGCCTAGAACATGTCACCATCTAATTGGAGAAATATTTTTGTATGTATATGAAATAGTCTGCATCTTCCATGGAAGCTTCCAGGATTCCCTGCTTTGGGCCTCTGTGCCATTAGGTGTCAACTATTTTTTGTTTTAGCTGGAAGACAGCTCCTTTCTTACCTCCATAATCCCAATCTCTCTGCACAGAAAACCCTCCTCTTCTAATCTCCAACAATCAAAATCCTTTTCAGGTGTCAAGCCCTTCTTAAAATTTACCTCCTTTATCCTGACATCCCTGGTTTCTTTAGCTACAACTTTTCTAAATTTTTCCATAAACCCTTAAAGGGGTTTATCTCAACCTTTTTTTTTTTTTTATCACCTTAAGAGCCTTTTTAAGGTTTTTAAAATCTTTTAGTCCTTTTCTCACCTCAATGAAATTATAAAACCCCAGGGTAAGGGTAGTTGGGAAAAGGTGGGATCTCCAGGACTTCGAAGTCATGGTAACAAGAAGTAAGCAACACAAGTCACATGGCTGAAGTACTGGCACACCTGATTTTCCCACTGGTTTAAGTGAGGTTCTGCCCACAGGAGTCCAGATTCTTTCTTTGACCAGAAGATTGGCACAGATACCAAAAACCCAGCTCAGGCATGGAATCAAAGCCACAATAGAATCAGAAAGAACACACAATAGAACCTGAAAAAAAGGGCTCCATTTTAGAAAATGAATATGAATATCTTACATTTTGAATCAGACAAACTACAGATAGATTACAAAATATTATTCACACTATGATAGTGCTTTAAAGCAGGGGTCCCCAACCCCTGGGCTGCTGACTGGTACCGGTCCATGGCCTGTTAGGAACCGTGCTGAACAGTAGAAGATGAGTAGTGGGCCAGCAAGCAAAGCTTTATCTATATTTGCAGCTGCTCCCCAGCACTAGCATCACCACCTCAGTTCTACCTCAGCTCATCAGGCATTAGATTCTCTTAGGAGCACCGATCCCTAGTTCCAAAAAGGTTGGGGACTGCTACTTTAGAGCATGCCTTTAGATAGTGTATAATGTGGGGCAGTGAAAATAGAATTTGACTTACAAAAAATAAACACAAGTTTTGGGGAACAAACTAAGCATGGTACACTAACATAGCATCTATCTGAATACATAATATCAAAAAATTATTTTTAACAAAACATTTATTGTTTGATTTTCAAATTATAAAATAATGCAGGTTAATTTTAGAATTCTAGAAAGTATATACAATCTTCTCCAAATTAAAAATCACAGAAACTCACCATGCAAAGATTATCATTGTTTATAACAGCCTATATCTTTCTAATCTTTTTTAAAATTTATAATTGTCTTTTCCAAGATTGAGATCAATCCAAGAAGGATTCCATTTTGTATATTTACATATTGTTTTGTAATTCACTGATGTAAAATTGAAAACAGAGAATGACCACTTCTCAATACCATTAAGTATCCATCTATACCATGCTTTTTCATGGCTGTGTTGTATTTCATCTCAAAGGGGTTATTATTTAGCCCCTTAATGTTTTTAGTTTTATTTTTTGATTATAATACATGTTTGGAAGTTTTATCTTTGTAGAAAGCTGTGCTTATTCTCATGGTTATTTTTTGGGGACAAATTCCTAAAAGTGAAATAGCTGATTCAAAGAGTATAAAACATGTAAAGACTTAAAATATCGAATTGAGAGGCATTAGAGCATCTCAAGAGATGGAAGAGATGGTGGGATGTTTACAGTTACATTATAAATATTTTATATGACATTAGGTGAGGCAAAAAGTGGCTCTGATAGGATTATGGTTTTGAAGGCCACATGATCAGGCTCCCATTAGACATCATTCACTGAAAAGAACTTTTGACATTTTCCATTCACTTAGGATTTCAAAAAACAACTGTATTGAGGTATATTTTACATACAATAACATACACCTATTTTTAGTGTTCAGTTCTGTGACTTTTGATAACCACAATGAATAAATAATTCAACCATACCAAGAATTTCCTCACATCCTGTCCTAGTCATTCCCCAATCACCACTGATCTGCTTCCATCACTAAAGATGAGATTTATCTTTTTAGGGCTTCATAGAAAGAGGACTGTATAGAATACACTTTTTGTGTCTGATATATTTCTTCAGCATGCTTCTGATGCATCCATGTCATTGTGTGTATCAATAGTTCACTCCTTTTTATTACCAAGAAGGATTCCATTTTATGTGTTCCAAATTGTGTTTATGGATAATACAATTTATTATCCACTTATTGATGGGCATTAGAGTTATTCTCATTTTATGAATAATATGAAAAAGCTGTTATAAACATTCATGTGGAAGTCTTTGATGGGACATAGTCTTTCATTTCTCTTGAGACAATACCTGGTAGTAGAATTGCTAGACCATAGAATATGTATATATTTAAATTTACAAACAATTGACACAGTTTTCTAAAGTGAATGTACCATTTTACTCAAGGATTTCAGTTACTCTATATCCTGCCAACATTTGTTGTTGTAAATTTTATTTTTGCATTTCTAGTAGGCAGCAGTGAAATCTTGTGATTTTTATTTTTATTTCCCTGATGATTTATGATATTAAACATCACGTTATATGTTATTTGGCCATTTCTAGCATCTTCTACAAAGTGTCTGTTTAAATCTTTTGCCTATTTTAAAATTGGGTCATTTGTCTTATTGAATTTAAAATCTTTGATACAGATTCTTTGTCAGATATATAGATATCAAATATCATCTTCTACTATGTGGCTCGTCTTTGTATTTTCTAACAGCAGTGTTTGAATAGCAGAGGTTTAAATTTTGATGATTTGTTTAATCAATTTTTCCTATTAGGGTTTGTGCTTTTTATGAGCTATTAAAGAAACATTTATGTACCACAAGGCTACAACTCCTTTATGTTTTCTTCTTGATTTTTTACAGTTTTAGCTTTTATGTTTAGGTCTGTGGTCCATTTTTAGTTACTTTTTTTTTTTATGAGGTGAAACAGGATCAGTGTTTATTTTTCACTATATCAACATCCATTTCTAATAACATTTCCTGAAGACTATAGTCTCTTCATTGAATTACCTTAGCTCCTTTATCAAAAATCAACTCACCGTTTATGGATGGGTCTGTTGCTAGGCTCTCTATTTCTATTCCCTTGATATACATGGTT
Source organism: Eidolon dupreanum (assembly GCA_028627145.1). Lineage (NCBI taxonomy): Eukaryota > Metazoa > Chordata > Mammalia > Chiroptera > Pteropodidae > Eidolon > Eidolon dupreanum. The sequence continues at coordinate 50,471,874 of CM053515.1, read as the reverse complement.
ATCGTTGTGCTCGTATCACATTGTCTTGACTACCCTTTCTCTGTGGATAGTTCAGCTTCACCAATAAAGCACTGCCTTTCTGGAGTCTATATTGAGTGTCCTGAGTGATCAGTGAGAACTCTTCAGAATAGCACTGTGTGCACTCTGGGAACTCCTCAGCTCTCAGCTATCCTGTCATTCTGTCCAGCCTGATGGAGTTTCCACCTTATATACATCATGTCTTTGTACTCACTGAGGATATTCACTGTCTTACACTCTATTTTTATTTTTATTTTTTTTAGTTCTTAACCCCTTAGAAGATTTAGCAGACATCCAAAATTCTTTTTGTACCTGGTCCCCTCTATTCGATAACTCTGCCTAACAATTTATGGCCATGTCAGCATGCTGTGCTCTAATCTCTGTACCCCAACTCGATAATTTTGCAGTGCTCTGCTTGGGAACCAGCTCTGCTCTGTTGCCCAGAACATCTGTCAGAAATCAGAAGTGATCATGGGAGTTAAATCATTTGTCTCTCTTCTCTCAGGGATCACAGTCCTGTACCATCTGTTGTCCAATATCTAAAAACAATTGTTTCTTAAATTTTGTCCAGTTTCCTAGTTGCTTACAGTGGAAGAATAACACCATTAAGAAGTTAAATTCATGAAGTGGAAATTCTTCATTAAACATTAGGATTCTCATTTCCACATACTAGAGAAGAATATAGCACTCACTGGTCACTTATGATTTTTGCAACATTAAAAAAAATGTACCTTCACAGAAACTGTCAATAACATAATTAGTAACTAATAATAGTAGTAAAATATTTAATGCATGTGATCATCTACTGGGTCCTTTATTTCACAATACAGTACTCAAAAGTTGTAAAATATATTTTCTTACTGATTATTCACGTTGAGTACTTCTATTTAATTAGTTTTCAGTCATTTTACTCTTCTAAGTTCTTCATTTGGTACACATTCAATAATTTTTACTTCTTAAAACATAAAACTTTGGCTAAAAATTTTTTAATTATTTAAGAAAATAAATCTTCATTAATTAATTCAATAGTCACTTTTGGTTCATTTATTTTTCTCTATTTAATTTTAAGGTTTATCTTCATCTTTATTGATGTAACTTTATTATTTTGGATATGTAAATTATTAATATAGTTGCAAAGGTCAAAACCATACAAAATATATACTTTCTCTCCTATGCTTTCCATGACATTCCTACTCATTTGATTTATTCTTCCTGGATTTCTTTTCTTTTTCACTTTTTATTTTGAAAAAAATATTTTAGACTTATAAAAACAGTTGCAAAAAAATAATATATTGAGTTCCCATATATCTCTTACTCAGGGGCTTCCTCAACTATTAGCATGTTTAGAAGCATTGTACAATTATCAAACCTAGAAAATTAAATGATAAAATATTGTTAACTTATTTATAGATCTTATTCACATTCTACCTACTGCCTCACTAAGATTCTGTTTCTGGTATATTGATTGATTTTTGTGAACTTTAAACTAACCTTGCATTCCTGAGATAACTCCTATGGTGATGATATTTATGATTTTTTTATATATTGCTATATTAACTTGGATAATATTTTAAAACTACTTTTCTATATAAATTCATGAAATATTCATGTGTAACTTTCTTTCCTTGTAATGTCTTTGCCAAGTTTTGGTATCAGAGTCATGCTGGTCTCATAAAATAACTTGCTTAGTGTTCCCTGTCCTCTGTTTCAGTTATCTATTGTTGTGTCGTGAACCATCCCAAAACCTAGTGGCTAAAAACAATAATGATTTTTTACTGTCATGATTCCGTGGGTTAGAAATTTAGGCAAAAAAATTGGAGGCTGAGATGATTTCCAGCATGGTGACTAGCTTCCTAGAATGAAACTAGAAGTACCCAGACCTCTTAAAGACTAGATCTGGAGTTGGTACAGTGTCATTTCTGTCATAATATATATATCGAAGCAAGTCAGAAAGTCCAGCCTGGATTTATAGGGACTGAAAAAAGATCTCATCTCTCGATAGCAATGGTGACACAGAATTAGTGGCCATATTTCATCTATTTGATACTCTATTTCCTGGAATATTTTGTTCAACATTGGTAATATTTCTTCCTTAAATGCTTGATACCTGTGGAACATTTGGGCCTGAAGGAGGTGGTTTTGCGGAAAAGTTTTCTGATAATTAATTTATAGGGCTAGAGTATCTATTTCTTCCTGAGTCTGTTTCAGAAATTTCTATTTTTTAAAGTTTTTAAATTTATTGTTATAAAGTTGTTCATAACATTTTCTTATCATTTTATTGTCTTACAAATCTATAATTGTATCTCCTTTTTAAATTCTGATTGTTGCAATTTGTGTGGCTGTTTTTTTGTCTTAACCAACCCTGCTAGGATTTGTCAATTTTATTAATAATTTTATTAATATTTCCAAAGAGCTAAACTTGGCATTGCTAATTTTCTGTCTGTTTCCTATTCCAATTGTTTTGGCTCTTTGTTATTTCCTTCATTCTATTTACTTTGGGTTTAATTTATCTTTATTTTCTAGTTTTTCAAGGTGCAAACTTAGATCATTGTTTTTAAACTGCACTGCTTTAGGTGCATCCAATAAATTTTGATATGTTGTGATTACATTTTCATTAACCTCATAATATTTTCTAAATTCTCCTATGATTTTTTCCTTAATCTATAGGCTGAGTGTATTGTTTAACTTCCACATATTTAAGGCTTTTCTAAATGTTTTATTGTTATTGATTTCTAATTTGATTCTGTGTGGTCACATACATATTCTGTAATACTTCAAACTTTTAGAATTTATGGAAACTTATTTTTTGGCCTATTATATGTTCTATGTTGGTGAATGTTCCGTGTGCATTTGAAAAGAATGTGTATTCTGTTGTAGTTGGATAGAGTGTATTCTGTAAATGTCAATTAGGGCAAGTTGATAGTATTCTTTAAATCTTCTATATATGTACTAATTTATTCTATTAGTTGTTGATAGGGGTGTTAAAATATTAAACTATGATTATGGATTTCTATTTTTCTCTTTCTATCAGTTTTTAATTCATTATTAGCTCGGTTATTGAGGCATACAAATTTAAGATTGTTATGTTTTCATGATGAATTGACCGTTTAATCATTATTAAATGTCCTCTGTTTCTGCTAATATTGAAGTCTTGTCTTGAAGTCTACTTTTTAATATTAATATAACCATACCAGTTTTTACATGCTTATGAATTGTATAATGTATCTTCTTCATTCTTTTACTCTCAACCTATGTTTTCTTTTATATTTTAAGTGTATCACTTATAGACCACATATAGCTGGGTCTGCTTTTTTAACCATTCTGACAATCTCCAAGTTTAAATTGATATGTTTAGTTTATTTACATTTAATATAGTTATGAATATTGTTACATTTAAGTCTATCATTTTGCTATGTCTTTTATTAATTTCTTCTGGGGTTTCCCCCCCATTTGTTCCTCTGTTTCTCCTTCTCCTAACTAACTTCTTTTAGTTAATCACATTTTTTTTAGTATTTCATTTTAATTCTGCTGTTTTTTTAGCTATACTTATTGGATTGTTTTTAGTATTTTTTTCTAGAGATTACAATATGCATCCTTAACACAGTCTACTGATAATATTATAGTACAACATTGAAAATGTTGACATTTTGTAACAATATTTTATCTATCTTGACTTATCCTTTGTGCAGTTACTGCCACATATTTTACATTTCCATACTATAAATTTCATGATACAATGTTAAAATGTTTTCATAAAAGATTCATTTTAAAGAAACCAAGAGAAGAAAAAAAGTCTTATGTATTTATTCACACATTTAATATTTCTATATTCTTCTTTCCTTCCTGTATATCTGAAATTTGTCCGATGTCATTTCCTTTCAGCCAGAAAGACTTTGTTTAGCATTTCTCTTAATGCAGTTCTATTTGTGACAAATTCTCTCATCTTTCATTTATCTGAAGAGGTCATTACTTCATTTTCATTCTAAAGAGTATTTTCATTGATTTAGAATTTGTGGTTTACAGGTTTGTTCTTTCTTCTCTTATACTTTAAGGGTATCATTCCATTGCTTTCTAGCTTCCATTTGTTAAAAATGAGAAGCCAGACATCAATTACATCATTGTTCAATGTGTTTTGTCCTCTGAATAGCTGGTTTTGAGATATTCTCTGAATTTTTGCTTTTGGAAATTTTACTATGATGTTTGTCTTTTTCTTAAATCCTGCTTAGGGTTTGATGATCTTCTTGAGTCTGTAAATTGATTATTTTTCTTAACCAAATTTTAGGGGGGTGGTGTTATTTATTCAAATCTTCTTCTGCCCCATTCTTTCTTGTCTCTCCTTCTAGGACTCTAATCACACATGTGTTAGGCTGCTTAATATTGTCTCAAGTTCATTTGATATTATCCTACAGTCAATTTTTTTAAATCCATTTTTCTCTGTTTTTCAGATTGTGTAATTTCTATTGATTCATCTCTAGGTTTCACTTCCTTTTTCTTCTCTCATTGCCAAACTGATGTTGTCTAACCAACTAGTCTTTTTTTTTTTTAATTTCAGATATTGCAATTTTCAGTTCTAGAATGTCTGCTTGATTCTTGTTTACAGTTTTCATTTCTCTTCTAAGCTTCTCTATCTGTTTACCTACCACACTCATCTTTAAGGTTTTAAACATATATTTTAAATATATGCTTTAAAATCTTTGCTAATTCTAATACATATGTTATCTAATTGTCTGTTTCTATTGGCTGATTTTTTTTACTGTATCACACATTTTTTAAAACTGCATCACACATTTCTATTTCTTCGTGTCTTGTAGTATTTTTATTATATATGGACGTTATAGATGAGACATTGTAGAGACTCTGTATTCTGTTATCTTCCACTGAAGTATGTTGACATTTGTTCTAGCCAGCAGTTAAATTACTAGATAGTCAACTTAAATTGTGGAGGCTTGGCTTATTTAGGACTGTGGGAAACCCAAGGTGTTTACCAAGCCTCTCTTATTTGATAGAATTCAAACTCTAAACTCTTCTCTTCTGTGGTTGGTTGCAGTTGAAATCTCTGCTCAGTTCTTCAGTCTTTCCACTTTTGCTCCTTGGAGTCTCGCCCATGTATGTGGAGTTCAGGGGTCAAGCTAGGATTTTAAAATTTTTATATACATATTTGGGAGCTTCTTTTTGCTGTGGCTACCTCTGTATGGGATTCCCTCTCTCAGTTTTCAGATTATCTGGCAACTCTAAATACCACATCTCAAACCAATAAGATCAAGACTTTCTGTTGAATTCTAGTTACCCTGAGCCACACAGACTAGGGCTGATCTTAGGGAAAAATCATATAATGTGAATCTCATAAAATATGTTTCCCTTTTCCTCATTATTTAAATTCTTTCCAGCTTTTGTTTGCTTTTGGCCACTTCCCATGACTTCAAATTATATATGCAATTATAATTATAATTTATAAAAAAAATTATAATCTTTGGAAGGGTTAGGCTAACACCAGATATCCCACCATAATGAGAAATGGAGCCACTCCTTGTCTTCTTTTTATAAAAGAAAAATCTGTTTATAAAATTAATGCTTAATCATTGAAGAAAAGTTGAAGGACACTGAAAAACATAAAGAACAAAATTAAGTAATTGCAACTATCTGGAGTTAGTCACTGGCAACATTTTGGTAGACACCCTCCTAGTCTTTATGCTAGCCATCTGAGTCTGTGTGTCTGTCTGCCTGTCTGCTTGTCTATCTACCTACCTACCTACCTACCTACCTATCATCTATTAAACCCTTTTCCTTTATGTTGTGGCACCATTTTTTAAATTTTTTTTCCTCCTTTCTCTAGCCATTTTCTTCATGGGTTTTTTTCTCTATCTATTCTTATGACACTGTTTGTATCTTATTAGCAGGGACTACTTGCAAAGTATCTCAGTATCTTCAGTCCTTGGCAAACTATAAACATTCAACAAATATGTGCAGAATGATTAAACTTTCCTATGCAAGATATAGATTTTCTTTAACCTATAACTATGCATTCTGTGGTAATCACTACAGCTATTCATAAATGTTCTTTTTTCTTAGCAAATGGTAGGACTGTACTTCCCCACTGTGTTGAATTCAGGTGGGACCATGTAACTTGCTTTGGGCAATAATGTGAGCAGAATAAATATGTCACACATTGGCGGACACTTTTAGGACAAATAAACAGCACCAGTTTCTTTTCTTCTGTGGAGATGATTAGCAATGATCCATTTAGAGGCTCCTCTATCAAACTGGATCCTGGATTAAGGATGATGGTAATATGAAGGAGAGCTCCCATGTAACCCATGACAAACATGGAGATGGAACACAAGCATGAAGTAAATTTTTGTTATTTTACACCAGATGAGACATTGTGGAGACTCTGGATTCTGCTATCTTCCTCTGAAGGATGTTGATAGTTGTTCTAGCCAGCAGCTAAATTACTAGGTAATCAACTTAAATTGTGAAGGATTGGTTTTACACTTATTTGAGTCTGTGCAAAATACAAAGCATTTACCAAGCCTCAAAGGTAAACTATGCCTGAGGGCTGGCTATGTTCATAAACAAAGTTTTATCTTCACACTACAAAGGCAGAGTTGAGTAGTTATTACAGAGATCTTATGGCCTGCAAGCCTAAAATATTTAGTATCTGTTGCTTTAAGAAAAATTCGCTAATTTTTCTTTTAAGCTGCTGAAACTTGGGACTTGTCACTGCAGCATAATCTAGGCAAGCCTAACTGATACACAGTCCAAATACCCAAATGAGTAAATAAAAGTGTCCACCAATGTGTGACATATTTATCAGGAATGGGCTGGAGGGAGGAGAAGCCACAGAAAGCCAGATGCAGTGACCCTAGAAGACCAGAGTAGCTAAATTTGTGTTTCTTAACTTTTGAAAGTCATCATGTTCCTCTTTCATATATATATAATTTTTTTTAAAAAAATTCACACCATTCTTAATGTTTAAAATGTAAATCATTTGTTCTTTACCAAGAATAAATTGGCATTATGGTAATTTCTGAAGGAAGTTTTATTTTGATCTTGAGAGAAACACTTTTCTTATTTTGTTTGTTTTTATTATTGTTTTGTTTTATTTTGAGGTATATCAGGGAGAGTATATCTCCTTGCAGTGGAGAACAGAACAGAGTGGATCACTTTCAGTATTGGCTTGTTTTCTGCTTTGTAATCTGTGGCAGCCTTCCTCCCAGAGTCGGACAACCACTCTCCAGCCCCCGTGAAGGATCATAGCTCTATAGGACTTACAGCATCATTACAGAGGGGAAAAACCTAGGGATAGAGGTCAATGGGACCAAGGCTCCAAAAGAAATGTATTTATTTCCAGAATCTAAAGGGGAGACTGCAGGTTACTCCATCACTGAAACAAGAGGATGGAAGGACTAACAGCCAGAAGGACATAATGTGGGAGTGAGGATTTTGAGAAGGGAAGGATCTCCAGACTAAAAGGTAGGAATGACAGGGAGTGCCTGGAAGGGTTTGACCACAAGCCCTTCCTGAGCCAAGCTACCTGGACAAGGAGAGACTGTTCTTCCAAGAAACCTCAGTGATCACTGCTATCTGTACCTGCCAGGGATGCAAATGGCTTCCAGTACTATGTGGGGCCCAGCCCAGGTCCTCTGCCCCCTTCCCTTCTGCCAAGTTTCTTCCTCTATTTCTAGCCACGGCCTACTCTGCTTCCTAGGGTTCCTTAGATTGATACTCCCACCCCATCATATCCCCACCCCATGAAAAAGGTACAAGGGCTATTGCCATTTCACTGGAATGCAAAGACCCAGGACTGTGATGCCCCAACTCCAGGTTCTAGCTACACCTTGACCAGTACCTAACTGTGCCATCTTGGGTTACTTATTCCCTTGGCTTCATTAACTTCACCTGTAAAATTAGGAGTTGGACAATATCTGTAAAGTCCCTTTTAACTCCCAAGGTGCTTCTGCAAATTACTAACAGGGAATTAGAGACTACCGAAAACAAATAAAAGAAAGTTACAGGCTTTTAGGAAACCTCATATATCCTTATAAGTTTCATCTGAGTATGAGGATATGAAAATGAGACTAATCTTTTCTCCAATTCCTTTTGTTGACAGAGGGAAAGCTCCAGTGATACAGGAAACTGTCATTTGTATGCCAAAAGGTAGGACTCACAGACCAACAAGTGGGTTTCATGTTGCTTCCAGATTTAAGGAGTCTGAGTATCAATTTGGATCCTATGTAACAATTTGTCCAAGATACTTTCATAATTAATGATAACACGAGAACACTTTTGGAAATGAGAATGAGACTGAAAATTTTGGAACATTTAGCCACTAAATAGTCTATTCTTGAAAAAGTAAAAAGAAGAAATCTTATTTTATTCCAGGCCAGTGAAGCTCATCCAGCATCCCCCTCCCTGGAAACCCTGGACCCTTGATCCCACCTGCCCACAGAGGCTGTCACCCTGTAGAGAGCCAGATAACAGAGAAGTTCAAGTGCAAACTCCAGAGTCAGCCAGCTTGAGTTTGAGTCTCCACCCACCACTTACCAGCGTGGCTATGGGCAAATACCTAACCCTTTCTAAGCCTGTCTCCTCGCCTATACAATGGGTACCTGTGTTATAGGGATGGTAGGTTTAAATGACAGAAAGCAAGTCATGGCCCCAGAACAGAGTCTAGGGAATAGTAAGTGCTCAACAGACACCAGCAGTCGTCATTGTACTGAATCCGGGTGGATTAGACAAATCTTAAAGCAGGAGACCCCCCACCCTGTGGCCCCCAACCCCAGTCTGCCACCTACTCTTCTCCCCAGAGCCCCCTTTTATAGGATCCGTCATTCCTTGATGCCCTACAATTCAGTGTGCCTTTGGACTTGTGTGCTGAGCAGCAGGCAGAGTGGAAGAGCTGCTTATGGAACCTGAAGAAACTAGTGGTAACCAGGGGCCTGGCCTTCTGATCCAGAAATTCTCCCTTTTCATCCTTGATTAGTAGGCAGGGGCAAAGTGAAAACACCAGATCCAGGAGAAGCCTCCCTTCTGGGGCAAGAGAACGGAGAGCGTTCAAAGCCCAGCTCTGCCATGACTTAGGGTTAGCGCTTGGTACTTGGCGGGGCCCAAGAAATATTTGCTTCACCTGCTGTTGGTGGTAGCTCCAGAAGCCTTGTGAGAAGGTGCCAAGTCCCCAGTAACAACACTCATCTCCCCATCCCCATTTTCGTCTTCTTCCCCTGAAGAAAGTTCTCGGCTGCCTCGGTCTTTATTAGAGTTTACCTGACCCAGGCACCCCAGCCACTCCTGAACCACCTGGGAAGAGAGTCACCAAAGCCGGCTTGGGGGCCCTTCCAGGTGCAGAGGCGGTAACGCGGCCCGCGTGGGAGCAGGCGGCGGCTGCGGAACCGACCCGCGCTGCGGGCCGCAATCCAGGGCGCCGAGCCTGGAACGCCGGGTTCGCCAGGCCGAGCTGGGGCGGCGGTAGAGGGACCAAAGCCTCGCCGGTCCACACGTTTCTGGTGCTTTCGGGATAGGAAAAATTTCCTCTGGTAAGGGCAGTGATCGCTTTCGTCTTCTGAAGGAGCCGCCGTCGTCATACTCCGCGGCTCTGGAGAGGCTTTCCGGCGCGCGTCTGCGGGTGGCAGGGGCGACCCGCCCCCACGGCGCTGCCCGGCACTGAGCCTGATTGCCCTAAACTCTCCAAACGACAGAATGGGTTTAAATGGAGATAAATAATGACAGCGGCGTGACAGCTCTGATAGCAAGGATGCAAATCTACGCGAAAACGCTGGCACCGGGAGCCCGCAGCTGCCAGCGCGCAAAGGCTTCTCGGAACTCCGAGGAGTGTTGAGGTTTTCGGTCCCCAGACGCTAAGGAAGTCCTGGGGCTGGACTAAGGGTGGGACATTTGCTTCTGACAGGGTCGGAAGCCCGCAGGCCTCTGCAGGCGGGGGAAGGGGGCGGAGACGATGGAGGGCGGCAGCTGGACCCCCTGGCAGGGCTGTGAGCTCCGCGGGGCTCGCTACCCTTCTCCCTAGGGTGGCCTGAGGAGGCTGGGCTTTGGAAAGGGGGAGGGGGTGCTGAGGCAGATTATGGGGAGGGCCTCAAGACGTTCCCACAGCCGACCTCCAGAAACGCAGGCAACTGAGACAAAAATAGGATGACGAAGAAAAAAAAAAAAAAAAAAAAGACCCAAAAAGAAAAAAGAAGATGGAAAAAGAAGGGGAAGAATCAGTGGGAACAGTCAATGGCTAAGTCAGTGCCAGGATAAGTTCTCAAAGAGAAAGAGGTAGAATGTAAAACAGTGGTTCTCAAAGTGCATCCCTGGAACAGCAGTGTGGGCGTCACCTGGGAGCTGGTTAGAAACGCAGACCTACCGAATCAAAAGCTCAGGGAGTGGGGCCCGGCAATCTGGGTCTCAGCAAGTCCTCCAGGTGATTCTCATGCTGGCCCCAGTTCAGGAACTACTGATACAAAGGAGGGGGCACTGGCCTGGGACTGCGAAACTGGGTCCCTCGGTTTTCCCATCAGTAAAAGGAAGGACTGGACTAGATCCCGGAACACTGGTAGATGGAGCCAGGCAAGACAACATGGAGTGAGGTGGGCCAGGTAGGTAACGTCACACCCTAGAGGGCCTGTTACCTGGACTGAAGTTGGGACAGATGTTGCCATATTATCTGGTTTTGCAAGAGATCCTGGGAACCCAATTTTTTAAATGTGAAATCTGGTTTTTACAACTTGACAACTAAACATTTTAAAACATTGTTTGGGTCTTCACTACAGGCCAAGCACTCTGCAGACTGAATTTGCCCTGTGGATCTCAGTTTATAGTCTTTAAACTCTAGGATCTCATCTTTTTCTGAAATAGACATAGACTGACATAAAAATGTGGCTGCTGTTCTGAAATAGAAAAGTAGGGCTTCCTGAACTTCTCAGTAATATTATTAGCAGAGAAAGTTTTTGTCAGAGTCAGATAAAAGTAGTATTATCTGTTAACTCCCTCCTTGCTGCTTCTATCACGTTCTTAATCAGGGAGCATTGTTCTGATTATAACTTAGACCTAAAAATTGCTAATTCCCAAAACAGTAGGCAACTTCCTAAAAGTCATCTGCCAGAGCCAGCCTATGTATCGTCGTCTCCCCAACTACAACTTTTTTAACAAGGCCCACTCTAAAAAAACACATAGTATTTATCGATTGTTTTTTCTTACATGCCAGGCATTGTTACAAATGCTTTACATGTATTAATGCTTTTAAACCTACAACTCTATGATATAAATATAGTATTGTCTCTCATTTTACAGATGAAGAAACAGAGGCCCATAGGGGTTAAGGGATTTGTCCAAGGTCACTCAGCTTTTATGCGGTAAGTGGCAGAGCTGGGTTTTGAACCCAGGCAGCCTGACTGAGCCTATCCCCTGCTCTCAATATTAAGCCTCATCCTGTCCCACCCAGATGGGGTCCCCAGGGATGTGTCAGCTCAGAAAGACATAAAGGGACTGTGCTGACAGAGTAGAGCAGGTCCAGCACTTGAAGAGCTGTGACCCAACCAGGTCAGCCCCTCTGCAACATGCCGGATAATGTAGCCAGTCCGGCTTAAGGTGTCACGGAGTTTGAAAGCTTTAACAAAGGAGGTGTCATCCAGAGAAGATGAAAGAGCAGAGCTGTTTATTTGAGGATTAGAGCCTTAAGAAATGTCTATAACACTGCAGGCTGCATTTCTACATCTTCCTTGTTCTTGAGAGTATTCTCAGGGCTTTGGAGGTAAGAATGCCCCGTAACCTAGTTTAATGTTACAAGGCTCTCTAGGCAGAGGAGCGGTCTCCCTACCACACAGCACTTCTTCTTAAGGGCTCCAGATGGAAAGAGCACCAAAAAAGAAGTCAGGGGACCTGGGTCCTAGCCCCAGCCTTAGAAATAATTGAGCGTGAGACCCAGGAAAGTAATCTTTCTGGGTTCCAGACACGTCCGTTCCTATTTTGTCCAATATAGTAGCTGCTTGCTACATGTAGCTAAATTAAAACTCAGTATCTCACTGATGCTAGCTACATTTCCTGTGCTCAATAGCCATGGTTGACAAGTGACTGTCATATTTGATGGTGCAGAGGTAGGGCATCTCTATTATTGCAGAAAGTTCTATTGTGTGGTGCTGCTTGTGATTGAATTAGATAGTCCTAAAGCCCTTCGAATGTTTAAATTCTACATTTGGTTTATTTCTGATATTTGAGCAGTCACTACTTGTATCTGTGAGACATTCTCTGGGAATGGCTAATCTCTGCCTGTGAGGTGGGGTACAGTGAGCTAGTCACACTCTTAGCCAGTAAATTAATCCTGTGGCCAAGAACAGCTTCTAGAGAGACATCTATCCAGAATTAGTGATGCAGCTTTCGACTGTGAATATTCCCACCCTATGAATACTACTGACCCATAAAGGAAGTGAACACTGAATCTCTGCTTCCATTTCTTAATTGGTGAAATATAGTTATATCTATGTTGCTGGACTGTTTTGATGGTTTAATTAAATTAGATATGACAAATTAAAATGCTTTAGTAAAGTGCCTGACTCCTGGACATGCTATAAAGAGGATCGCCTAACCACCCAATCAATTCACCATTTAAAGAAATAATTAGTCCTACTAATTATTTGGTTTAGAATTCCACAGAACAATCACTGGAGGTTGATTTTATTACCAAATTACTCACGTTGATTGGGTCCCGTGGCACTGCGGCAAAGTATGGCAAAAGAAGGAGAGAAACAAGAGCAGAGAAAGGGTAGAAAGAGGGAGAAGCAATAAGGGGAGAGGGACTGTATCAGGCATAATAAGAGCCAGGTGGGAGAAATACTTTATGTTGAATTTTAACAAGCCATCTATAGCACACACAAAGGAAAGAAATGCAGTAATAGATGATTATTTAGATAGTATCTGCTTAATCAGTCCCAAACTGAACTCAATTACTAGAGAATTAGAAATCCTTAATTATTGGTGTGGAATTTCAAAAGAAGAGCCTAGGAAATATGCAAATGCAGGGTGACCAGGTGGAACCTGGAAGTGCCAGGCTGCTGCCATTCATTCACCTGGAAGAGGCCTGAGCCCATGTGTTCACAAAGCAGCTGGGACAATTACAGGTCTGTGGAGAACAGCTGGAGATCAGGGAGAAACAAGGGGAAGCTAAGCTGTGCCTGAAGCTATATTTGAATGGTTGTGTCTTATCTGTGGCTTTTTAACTTAAGAAAAAAAGAAAATAAAGGACAGCCAGGATACAGGCTGAATGAATGAATGAGGTTGGGAAGCTATCATCATTTAACTCATATTCTCTCTCTTTCTCTTTCTCTCTCTCCCTAGTGTTGTCTCCATTCCACAAAACAGAAAATTAGATTTATGTCTAAAAGAGGAAATACTGATTATAATAAAATAACACTTGGTATTACATTATTTTAAGTACTTAAATAATTAATATAATCTCCAATAACTACCCTATAATGTAACTATTATTATTCTCATTTCCAGATGAGGAAACTGAGGCATAAAAGTCAAATAACTTGCTTAAGATCACATGACTGAGTGGTAAAGCTGGGAAATACCCTGAGAAGTCTATTTTGGAGTTTATGATTCTAACCACTAGGCTCATGACCTCTGTATTCAGTGCCTGAACAGCTGCCTCAGACACCAGTGCAGTGATGCATTGGAAGGAAGGTACCTGTGATGAAGGCATTTTGGAGTCAGGGAGCACTTGGCATTTTCCTGGAGCATGCCACACGGAGGAGGTGCCTGTAAGGAGGTTGTGGTACCTGTCGCTGTCGCCTGATGGTGATATCAGTGTCAGGCCACTCTCTCCATCCCAGGCTGCCCAGGCTTCTCCCTGGGGTGATTTCTCAACTCCTTAAAAGGAATGGTACCCCACATATAACTTCTCTAAAGAGTCGTCAAATGATAATGTGTGTTCATTTGGGATGATATGTACCTAGTGAGCAGAATAGCTTCCCCTCAAGCCCCAAAAATAATTCTAGGAAGACTCTGCTCTAGAGCCAAGAGGTCCCATAGGTGGTTCAGATGTGTCAGATTTCTTTGTGGTCACATCAAAGCTGTGCCAGTGCGTCACCTAATAAGGGTTACATATTAAGGACCTATAACCAGAAAAAGGCACTTTCCCACTGCTTACCAACTCCAGGGGAGCAGTGAGAACTGAGAGGCCATGCAGGGGACTCCTTGGGGCCTTCTTCCTGCCTTGCAGAAGCTTTCCCACCCTGAGTTAAACTCATGCTCTGTTGTCTGATTTTCCATGTGTGTGTGCACGCATGCACACGAACATGTGTATGTATGTGTGTATTTTGCCCTGACAGGCAGTCTGGTGGAAAGTATCTTAGACTGTGAGTCAGGACTTCTGACTCTGCCCCCATTAGCTGTGTGACTTTGGGTTTTTCAACCTCTCTCGCTGTGCTAACTTATAAGACATAGGAGTTAGAAGAGATGTTCTAATCTGGGATTTAGGAGCTCTTGGAGGTGATACAGGGACACCCCCTTCGCCACCCCGTATAAATAGCTCCTCCCAGACCCCAAGTCCAAGTTCTCCCTTCCTTCCCTAGTTACCATCCTGACACAGCCACCCATGAGAACTGCCTCTGCCTCCTTGTTGATATTTCAACACTTTCTCCCTCTTTCTTCACACCCCCACCCCTCTGTGGGGACCAAAGCCACAAGCAAATAAGCATGTCCAAACCATGGTTCTCACAGCACCTCAAAGCAGGCTGTTATCAAAGGTGAACCCCATCCTGACCCAGACTTCCAGCCCAGCTCGCTTATCTGCAGACGGTTTTATTCCTCTAGGCCCAGCATGAGACTCAATTTCAACACAGCCAAGCAGATCCCAATCTTTTCGAGCCCGCCCCATCACAGGCACTGCCTGCAGCACCTTGCTCACCCCTTCAGAGACTTGGCTCATTGTCTCCAGGGACAGAGGCACTGTGCACCCTCTGAGTTTCTCTGGTACCAGGCAGAAGTGGTGACAGCAGCATGGGGTGGGGGGAATTTCGCAAGCCTGCTCTGGAGGGCCAGTGAGAACATCTATTTATTATTTTGCCACTGATTTATTGGGCTGGCAGAGCCTTGCCTTTGGTGAGAAAGACTTGAGAGCTTGCTGATACCACTGTTCTTTCCTAGGTGGTCTCCCATCCAAGTACTAACTAGGCCCGACCCTGCTTAGCTTCTGAGATCAGATGAGATCAGGCATGTGCAGGGTGGCATGGCTGTAGACGGATTTGAGTCTTAAGAGAGGACTTCACATCACATATGAGTGCAAACTCTAAGCACTCAGGTCTTCCTTGGGGAACACTCTACCTGTGGTCCTCAGAGAGGAATGTCACTATTTATGAGACATTAGAGAGGCTGTCCCAAGTAAGCTCTGCAGATTTTCCTGGCCCAAAGACTATATCAAGGTATTTCCTCTTTAAAATAGGGAAAAGGTAGGGAAAAGTTAGTCCACATATAAGCCACTGTTTAATGGAGTTTGCACTTTGCTAACAGGCGACTTTCACTGACAGCCCGAGTTCAGTTAATTATAGGCTTTAATTGAAATCAAAATAAACTGGAGAGTAGCAAGTATAACATTCGGGGCTCCCTGCACAATTAACACCTTGATCCTCTCTGAGGATTTATACTCAATTCTTTCTGCACCTCTTTCAAAGCTGTTGCCTCTTCCTTCTCTCTAAGCGGTTACCTAGACCTCCTTCAAGTCCTAGTCCAGCTTCCAAGTTCCCAGTCAAACCTTCCCTGCCTACTGGGTCACACCTCTTCTGAGTGTCTGCTGCACAGGGCCACCCACATTATTTGGTCCTTGATCATGCAATGTTGTCTATTGTTTACTCACTCCTGATCTGTGAGTGTTATCTCCATGAAGAATCTCGAGGACTAGGAAACCTATCTTTATTTCTTTTGGAGCCTATCTTCCACTATTTTCTGGCACAGTGCCGATCATAGAGTTGGGGCTTAGTACATGCTTGCTTGATTGAGAAAGAATTGTCAATAGATAAAAGAAGCCAGAGATCAGGCACAACTGTTCTAATCCTCTGAAAGAGGGTTACCAACTGCTTTCCAATTGTTGTCCAAGTTCCCCTGTATTCTCTTAGCTCCGTCTTGGGGGTCATGTGGCTAGGTCTGATCAATGGATGGTGAGAAGCAATGCCAGTGTCACTGCCCATTCGGAGGAAGTCATTGTGAGTCTTCCATACTCTTCCCTATCCTCTGCCACTTACTCTGTTGATATGGCAGCATTATAAGATGGTGGCATCTCCATCAGCCTGGGTCTCTGAGCGACCATATAAAGCAGAGCCCCCAATGTGAAAGTCATGTGGCATAAACAGAAATAAACTTTGTATAAATCTCCTAAGATGTGGAAGTTTTTTTGTTCTTGTAGCAGAGCCTAACCTGACTAATATGACTCCTAGTCTACTTAAATACCTGACAGAAAGAAGGCTGATTTTCACATTGGAATGGAAAACAGAGACGAAAAGATATAATTTTAGTCCAAGATAAGCCAAAATAGGGCATCTTGCCCATCGTTTCTTAAAATGTGGTCCAGGAATATATATACATTAAACTCATCTGAGATGCTGGTTACAAATGCAGATTCCTGGACCCCATTCTCGACCTACAGTCAGAATCTCTAGTGGAAGAACCTGGGCACCTGCATTCTAAAAAGCTTCTGGGTAGTTTGTATGCATAGTTAAGTTTGAGAAACTCTGACCTCACCACTTTAAATGAGATGATGATCTTCAATCAGTGGTTCAAACCTCAGGCTGCACATTGGAATCACCTGGGAAACCTTTTAAAAATGCCAATACTCTGCCTCACTCCTACAGAACCTTATTAAATTGGTCTGGAGAAGTGCCTAGATATCATTTTATTGTTGTTGTTGTTGTTGTTTAAAGTTCTCTCTGATGAGTTTAATGTGAACCATTGACCTGAATTAATTGTTTAAAAACATTTTCAGAGGGTTAAACAAGAAGGAATTGTTCTAAGGTTGAGACATGAGCAGATATGAATGTGGCATGAATCGGCATTGTGTCCTGATTTAACCATTTATGACTTTCGACAACAGCCACAAGATTCTCATTCATCTGTGGCCGGTCCCCATTTAGATGTCACCAGCTACATACAACACAAAGGCAGCAGTGTTGGAACCTGTGTGCATGGGTGGCCTTATCCAGATGAAGGGACATTCTCTGGCACCAGAAACTTCATCTTCACAAAAAAAAGTGTTTCTTTTCAAATGTCCAGCTTTCATGAAATGAGATTATTTTTATCATCTGTTTTGCTTCAACTCTTTTCCTCATCTGTGAAAGCTTAACAGTAGTTCCTATCTTGTGGGGTTCTTGTAAGAATTAATTAGACAAAAGTGGGTTTTACACACACACACACACACACACATGCACACACACTAAGGATTCATTGTACACAAGATTTGTTATTTCACACAGTTGAGTTAATTTCTTATAAGAAAAGCCACTGTCAGTAACCTCTGCAAATTTCTGGAAAGATAGAGGAATGCCAGTTGACAGGATATGAGCAAATGTCCTTTTTTTTTTTTTTTTTTTTTTTGAATTTTATTACAGAAAATATACACTGGTAAAACTGCTGTTGACACTAACATTTTAGAATCAGTCTTTCAACAGTGATCACCAGGAACTGATATAGGTTCACTGAGAATAAATCCTGCCAAATAAAAGCCTCTTTCTGATAAGGTTATAGAATTGGCCATTTGGTAGATGTAATGTATTTTGACATCTAGCAAGGCACTTGGCAAGCTGTTTTTTTAATGTGATTGTTGTGAATAAAATAAAAGCATGTGCTTTTAGTTTAATTCTCCAGGTGTATGTAAAAAATATTTATTGATGGCTCCACGAGCTTTCTATAGCATGCACTTGCAACTGCATCTTAGCCTGGAGTCCTTCAGCATTCAGAACAGCAACCTACTCGGTGTGAAAGCACCAAAAACATTCAATAAGCGAGTGCTTCCAAGGGATGGAATTCTACTCAACTTCTCACTGCTCTCAGCTCCCTTGTGTTCAGTATATTGGCTCGTAGCTTAGATAACAATGACAGACAATGAGGTCAAAGCTGCAGATACTCTCTACATGAAATTAGTGGGGAATAAGATGATCTCTTTTTGCTTAATGAACAAGGACATAAATGTAGTTGGGTGATCCGGCTGCACACTGTTTATGCAAAATCAGTGTTCACTTGGCAGCTGAAACATTTAAACATCTTAGCATTTGTTAAATAATCAGATCATCCTAAGTAATGGTCTCATTGCACTTGGCATTTGTAAGACCTCATTGAAGGACTCATTGATTTTTCACTGCAGCGGGCTGAATTGCGGCCTCCAGACACAGATCCACTCAGAACTAGTGAATGTGACTATTTGGAAAAAGGGTCTTTGGAAATAGTATTAAGCTAAGGTAAATTAAGTGAAATCATCCTGGATTTAGAGTGAGTCTCAAATCCGAAAAGCTGTCCTTATGAGTAGAGGGGAAGGCAAAGTGAAGAGGGAGGCAGAGATGAAAATGATGGAGGTACAAGACAAGGAAATCTAGGGATTGTCAGGGGTCACCAGAACCTGCAAGAGACAATGAACGATTTGTCCGTAGAAACTTTGGAAGACGTGTAGCTCTGCCAACACCTCAATTTCAGACTTCTGGCCTCCAGAACTGGGAGGGAATAAATTTCTGTTGTTTTATGCTACCATGTTTGTGGTAATTTGCAAGGCAGCTCCAGGAAACTAGTTCACTCACCACTGCCTTTAAGCAGAGGTGCAGTTCCCAGACAGTGATGGCCTAAGAAATAGGACAGAGGTCTTTAAATATTCATGAGGCTGCTAGAGAAGGGAGTTCAGTCCCAAACAAGGCTTTTGCACCGCTCTGTGGCGAGTGCTGCTTGTGCCTTCTGCCCCTCGCAAGCCTCACAGCACCGCTCTCCACTTGCTGCTCACCTCGCTCTTTCCTTGGGAAGAACTTGCTGTGCACTGACTGTGCCAGGCCCTGCTCTGAGGCACCTGGGATGAACCAGTGGAGGGCAGATACAGGTGGAATCCTTGCCTCCCTGGAGTGCGTTCTGGTAGGGAGGAGGCAGGAATTTATTGAAAGCAGGTAATTGAAGAACAGAGCAAAAGCCAGAGTTTTGTTTGCTTTTTTAAAAACATATTTTTTAAATTACAGTTGAAATTCAATGTTATATTAGTTTCATGTGTTCGGCATAATGGTTAGACATTGGTATAATTTATAAAGTGATCCCCCTGGTTGGTCTAGCACCCACCTGGCACCATCCATAATTATGACAGTATTATTGACTATATTCTCTAAGCTGTAAGCTTGTTTTTGTTTTTAAGGTCCAGCTCAGGTGAAGATGTAAATCACCCCCAGCCTCCAGGAAAGGCTTTGACCTGAGGAAGTATTAACATCAAGGGACAGTTGAGAGACTCTACTCCACCCCGAAGGAAAGAAAATTGAGAGTTCTCTCCAGCATTGATCAATAATGAAGATTTTCAAGAGAATTTCCAAATTTTACCTAGACTTACTTTTCTTATCTTATCTTTGGGACTGCTGCTCAGTAGTCACAACCAATTTTACAAATTCTACTTTTAAAGGCACATTTAAAGGGAGAGTATGTGAATTTTTCTCTGGGGTAAGGACCCCATGAGAAGCTTGGGTGGTTGATTCATGAAGCATTACTATCTTACCAGAGGTAATTTACTCTAATTCAGGACAAAATAACTAGGAGGAATTGAGATGTCTTTGGATTGCTTCTTTGTAAACCCAGACCTGAGAGGCGAAGAAAGCATTTCCAATTTTATGAAGGGAATTAACAGAAAAACAATAGGCTTCTCTAGTAACAGAATCCACTACATGTTCATTTTGCTAGAATTCAGCTCTTTCTCAAAGTGAAAGATACCACCAATTACAAACCTACTGATATTTGTACTGATGCCAGTAAATTTCAAACAACACATCTATTTATCAGAAACAGATATTTTAGTTGAAAAGAGCTGCAGATGCAGACTGCTGTACAGTCCTTGATTAAGAAGACTTCATTTGTTATTGTTGACTTCACTTTTCATCCAATGAACTTTGTTATACAGTGATGTTCCCAAAAGAGATGTTATTTAAAGCAGTGCTGTGTGCAGGAAAGGACAGCATATGGACAAGCAAATGTCCTCTTTTTTTTTTTCCTGGGAGAATATCTGTTTAGGAGCAATATAAATAAACAAAGGAAACGTAAAAGCAGCGAAGGCCAGAGGATTTCTTTCTTCTTCTTCCTGTGATGTCTGGCAAGAGGAAGAATCCAGAAGCCACTGCACAAAGCCTCCTATGCCTTCATGGCCTGAGATCTTGCCTGGAAACCACATCCAGGGCAAATGGATTTACCTGAGCAAATAGAGGCCTTGCAAAGCTGCAGCCTAAATGCTGTGTACACTATAAATAAAAAAGACACAAAGACTCTCTGATGGGCCACTGTCCCAGCTGGGCTGCCTCCTGGGCACAGAGGCATGTTGGGGAGTCCTGCCTGGGAGTGGGGCATTTCCCACAGACCAGCCTCCTGGTAAACTTTGGAGATGTAGCAGATAAGAGGTGTGGGAATGAGCACTTGGTGTTCTCTGTAAGACTGTTCTCCAAAACAACACGGGCCAAGTTCTCTCACCTATCATTTCCTCCAAACTAGCCATAATGGGATCTGTTGCAGGAAGGACAGCCCTGACCCAGCTACCTGGCCTTGGCTGGCATCCTTTACCACTTTGGTTGTGCCATTGGCCTGCAAAGGCCCTAATATTAGCATTCCAGCAAGGGTGGGTGTGGCAATACTTTTTGAAAGAGCTCTCTACACACAACTCCTTGGTATGGAAGATACAAAGGTATAAAGACACTCTCTGCCCTCAGAGCTGTCAGTCTAGTTGAGGAGAGAAACTGGTAAGAATTCAGTAAGTGGAGTGGGGTTGGGGAATGAAGGATGGCCCACGGGGAGATGAGCCAGGCCCCAGCCCTTGGGTTGATGGCTAGGCCCTTGACAATATGTTGCAGCCTGCTTCCTCCTCCATGTCTCCAGCAAGTCCATCTGGCTTCTCTGCACTTTGTACATGACCCTCTCTTCTATTTTGGTATGCTCGCATCTCGTCTTCAGCACCCAGCTAAGTCAGCAAGCCCAGCTCCAGTTTCTCTGCCTCCACGAAATCTGTGAACCATTTTTGTGGTAAGTGTTTGGTTCCTTCTTTGAGCCCTCACCACATTTCTCGTACAGAACTGTGCTTCCACACTGAGTGCTGTGGCACCCAGGGTACTTCAGCAAGTTCACGGGGTGCTGAGGAATATATTAGATTTTCTTAAAAAAATGTCAGACAGCACGCCAACTACCAGGTCAAGGTGGTGCACGGTTTCTACATTAGATTGTGCCACATTCTTTTTCATGATGTATTTTTGCAGTTGCTGCGATTTTTAAGAAAAGTTCCTTGTGAAAATCAATGTGGAACAGGAAATGAAGGTGGTGGTACAGTATCTAATGTGAGTCCAAGGTCTGAAAAATTGTGCAGTGCCTATAAATAAGTGATTGTAATTATTTAATAATAAAATACAAACATTTTTTTCTTTCAATCTTTTGAGGATTAATTTTTCAATTGGCTACTAAGTTGTTAAGCCATAAATACTTATTAAGTTATTTGGACATAATTACTTAATTGCTTAGTAAATGAACTGTCGGTAATTTTCTTGGCCTAGGGGCACCATGAAAAAATCGCTAAGACACAAAAGGTTTTGTGAACAGAGAAAGTTTGGGAACCTCAGGTCTACAATATGCACTTGACACATAGCATTCACTGCCTGAATTCTTGTTTTATTTCCTTGTGTGTGTACTTGGAAAGCAAGCCGAGTTTTGTTTGCTTGTTTATTTGGTTTCCCCTTGGGTCAGGCTTGAGAAGAATAAGAGAAAGTTTTCTCCAGAAGACTCAAAGGAACTTCAAGAAGGGAGAAAAACTTACCAGCAGGTGGATCAGAGAGAATTGGATGAGTTTAGATGGGAAGAAAACCCAAACAAGGGAACGGCCAGGAAAAATCCATAAATAAAATCAAATTTAATTAACTAAGTGGTTAGAGGAGTGTATCACTTTTATGTAAAGGCATGTCACCACTCCTCTGCACTAGACTTTTAAGCAGAGTGTGTTTTTCATTATTTCATAATGAGGGGTATATTTTAAGTAAACTTGTTTTATTACTATTAATAGATGTTTTAAAGTTAGTACTAATGAGGGAATGAAAAGTTATTTCCACTTGTTTGTTTGTTATGTTTTGTTTTGTTTTGAGTGCTTTATATCTAGTTTTTTTTTTCATGCCTAGAACACTCTACTCTGCTATGCAAACAAGGTACCAGTTCACCGCTGTTGATAGCTAGATATAAAGATGAACTTGAGAGGTGTTTTTCCTCAATGAATTTGCCAAGTCCTGGTGAACAAGGATGCTGTGTGCTATGTTCCTTTGACTCCCTGCAAGGAGTCTTGAAGGCTAAGTAACTATGGAGTTTTCATTGTTTGTACCCATGGGGACCAGGAAAGGAGAGAACTTTGGAAAGTTATAATGACCATCTTATGTTGACAGCCAGGATGTCTTTGTTAACTCTATAGTCAGACTAGTGAGTACCAACTCAACCTCTCAGAACTCAGTTTCTTCATAATGTTGATGTGAGGTTTAAATAAGTTTGCATTACAGGATAGTGCATAAAATAAATACTCAATAAAGTCCATAAGATGATTGAATATGTGCTCACCTTAAATGACCCTCTTTTTTGTCCTTTTTTTCCTTCTACAGACTTCTTGGTGGTTGACTAGCCACATGAGCGTTGTATCTCATTTCTTGATTTGCTCTGCTATCACTGTATTCCTTTGATTTCCATTTGTCAGCATGCCCTCTGACCATTGGTGTGCTGGCTCTTAAGTTTGTGTGCTTGGTGCTTTCTGGTTGGGGTTCTTCTCCAGGGCCCTCAACCTGCCATGGCCAAGTGTGACAGCTGCCCCAGTGAGGATCTGGTGAAAATTAAGAGGGCTGTGGCTGCGATCATATCATCAAATGTGGAGACCTCCCAAAAAACTGTGGATGAGATTTTCTTCTGAGCATGAAAATTTACACTCAACTAGTCGTTATATGACTGACTCTGTAGTCAGACTGGCTGTACCCAGAAATCTAATTCTGGCTCCACTATTAATGGCTATCTGGTCTTAAGCAATTTACTTAACATTTTTGAGCTTTTACTTCCTCATCTATAAAATGGAAATAAAGTCTACTTCATGGGTTGCTGTGAGGATTAAATATTTTATGCATGAAAGTGCTTAGAACTGTGCTCCGTCATTGGTGGCTGTCTTTTATTAAGAGCCTGGTTTGAAGCCTGCACCACCATCTGCTCAGTATGTGACCATGATCAAGTCTTTAACCTCCCTTGGTCCCAGAATTCTTATCTGCAAAGTGTCCATAGTACCTGTGCTTTACTGTGTACTTGTGACAGTAAACTGCAAAGTTTGTACACACACTCAATTTGTTATTATTGGCCCCTTCTTTTTTCATTATAGTCAACAGATAGCATGGTAAATTCTTTTTTTCCTGAGGGAGGATGCTGACTGCTGGATATGGGTGCTCAGGCCCAGCCCAGGCATGTTAGACACTCCAAATAGCCATCTAACCAGGGCTCCCAGGGAGATGTGTTTCTTAGATCCTCCCTGGGTTTGTGAACAGTCCAGAGCCTGGTTTTTCATCTCTCCTTCTCTCAATTAGAAAAACAGTCAAGTGCTGTCAGTTCTTTTTCAGGTCTCAACAGGCCTTGGGCTGCCCTAGAGGGAGTAGAGAAGAAAAGAGGAGACAGGAGGAAACTTTCCCTGTAACACTTGGCTTTGACTGAATAGCTTCCAGTTGCCTTGAAATCCTATCTTCTTTTGAACTCAAATTTGCCATCAGTCACATTCTTGGAAGCCAGTAAGCTCCAGCCCCATCCTGACAGCCAGGAGTGATGATACCTTTCCAAGAATCCCACTGCTGGGGTGGTAGGAGACAGCTGCCTGCTAAAGCTTTCTTTTACCTGCTCAGGGAGACTGGAGTGTTGGGGACTTCGGCCCCAGGGAATCCTACAGATGTCCTATTATCTGGGTTTAGGAAAGAAAGTGATCCTCTTTATGCTTGCCACCTCTAGAACTGGGGGATGCTTTGAGATCTTTTTTACACACCCTTATCACATTCCCAAATTCCTGGCTTCTCCTCTCTGACCAACACAACTTGATGTTATGCCAACACTCACTAACTCGTGATTAATTAATTCACCAAACATATATTCAGTACTACCAGGGGTTCTAGGCACTGAGAAGAATAGTGGACAAAATGAGCAAAACACCTGCTCTCCCTGAAGTGCACCCCAACACTTAGCCAACAGACAAAAGTCAGGACTAAAATGTACCAGAGAAAGAGTCCTGGACTTCAAGTCAGAAGATCCTGTTTTGAGAGGAATATCTGCCTTGTAAAAGATATGTACACTAGATAAACCATTTAGGTTCCCTGGAGCTCCCTCTTCTCATCTCTAGTGGGCATCGTATGGCCTCCTCTTCTGCTGTTCTTGAAAGGATAAAATGAAAGAAAATAAATGAAATCATTTTGCATGCTGCTGCATTCCATGTCATTGGCTCACTACAGAGCAACTGTACAACTCCAAACTTGTATTCAGATGCATAAGGAGCATTACTCAAGCATTTATTATATACCATGCATTTAGAATACAAAGAAGAATAAGATGCAGCCCCTGCCTTCTGGTTATAAAGCCATGTGGTGAAAGCAATTATAGAGCCATTTAAGAGAACTATGGGAGAATTGAGGGGGATCTAGCCCAGTCCTGGGGTGTAAAGGAGGATGGGACACTTGAGCTGAGTCTTAAATGGTGCGTTGAAGGTAGCCAGGTGAGGAGAGTGGCAGGGAAGGGGAATATTCCTGGTAAACAGACATTGGAAACCAGCTGCAGCATAGTTCCAAGGCATTAAATATTGACAGGGAGTGATAAGAAAACAGATTTCTACAGGAACCAGCTTATAGAAAGCCTCGTCTACTATGGTGATACGGTAGAGTTTATTCTCTAAGGGGTAACACTGAAAGGCTTTGAGCAAGGACAACATAGCATCAGCTCTATGTTTTAGTTAATGGCAGTGTATGAAGGACTGATTGAAGGGATGCCTGCAGAGATTGAGAAAAGAATATTGCTGTATACCTATGAGCAAGATAGGGGCCTGAACGAGGGTGAGAGAGAGAGAGGTTAGGATGGATTCGTGAAATATTTAGGAGAGAATTTCAGGGCTTGGTAATTGCTTGGATGTAGAGTGAGTAGGATCAAGAGATAACATGATTCCCAGGTTCTTACCCCGTGTGCCTAGGTGAAGGATATGGCAGGAATCATAAAAGGAAGAAGGTTTTGAAGGAGATATGACAAATTTTAGGTGCTTATAGAATTTCTTGGTGGAGTGGCTTAGCAGCCAATTGAATACAGTTCCATACTCACAAATTTCAGTTGCCACATATAGTTAATAATATCAATCCCCCAACACCACAGCTCACCTTTCAGTTATCCTGGCATATGAACTGTGAGTAATTTCATAAAGCATTTATTTCTCTGCCAGCTCTTCAGTCCACAAATCACTACATAATAACAGATGTGCATCATGATCCATGACCAATCACATCATAAAATAAAAAGTGTGTCAAAATTCAAACAATACAGAAATCAAGAGTAAAGCCCCAAGTCAAACTAACACATATCTCTGGCCCTCTGCTTTCATCCCCATTCCCTCACCTGGAAAGGTTTCCTGGAAGAAAAGGGACTTCAAGCCAAGCCCTCAAACGTAGTGCTGGAAAACTGCTACATCTTCCAGTGTCTTCAGAGTGAAAGCTAGAAATGACCCAGCCTAGCTTGGAAGAGATTTTCCTGTTTGGTGCAAAAAATGCAATTCCTATCAGACATGACCTGGAAACCACATCCAGTGCCCAGAGTCACAGAAGAAAGCAAGACAGAAGACAAATATCATTTTCTCTTTTCTGTACTCCAAGTGTTTGACGACTCTTCTTGGACTGAGGACAGAGGACAGGAGGAAGAAAGTGGTGCCGGGATGAACACCAGACACTGTGTTGGCCAGGGAGCCTGTTTCCTCATCTGAAAAATGGAGCTATTGGGCTACTTCAAAGCCCAAAAGAGATACTGTGCACGAGAGAATTTTTTCAACTGTGAAAGACTTTAGCATAGGGATGCAATGAAAATATACGGGGAAAAAAAGGAGAAAAGAGGTGAAGAACATGAATCTTAGTTTCCTGTCTACCTTAGAAACAATAACAACACCTCAAAAACTTACTGTGCTCCTACTACACGCTAGGCTCTGTTCTGTGATTATTAGCTTGTATCTACCCTGTACTTGGAGCAGAACAGCTAGATCTTTACAGGGTTGTCTCATTCAGTTCTCTGAGGTTAACAACTCAGCCTTTATCAGCACCCAGCACCTTCGTGGGAATGAGTTTACCAGGTACCAGAAGAGAAGGCATTTTAGATTTGCAAGGGAAGAGGCTAAGGCTCATAGAATGGGCTGGGGGCTGGCAGGGTGTGGCAAGAATTGTAAAGACTTGAGATCCATCAAACCTGAGTCTAGGCTCAGATGCCCCACTGCCTTTGGGCAAATGAGGCACCTGAGCTCTATTTACCTTAATTTACTGTAACAATGGAATATTAATAGTACCTATCTCATAATGATACTGTGAGGCTTAAATTCAGTAATTCATGTGCCACCTTTCCCATAGGAAAAGTTCAACACTACTAACCTATCCAAAGGGGCTGGCGAACCTCTTCTCTCAGGCCACTGAGGAGGCTTCATTAGGCAGCATTAGCAGAGACCTACTTCCAGGAGTTACCTCCAGGGAACTGTTGTCAGCCCAAGGGCAGTCCCCAGGGTCCTTTATGCTTCTCTCTGTGGGATAATCTGAGCTGTCCTCAGTGCAGAATTCTGGGCCGGGAATCATAAAAGGTAGTCAGGGACGAGTCAGACAACTGCAAGACTTTATCCACATTCTTTATTTATCTCCCTCCCTCCTTCCCCCCCCCTTCCTTCCTTCCTTCCTTCCTTCCTTCCTTTCTCCCTCCCTCCCTCCTTCCCTCCCTCCTTTCCTCCTCTCCAGCCCTCTTCCTCCCTCCCTTGCATCTTCTCTCCCTTCTCCTTCTCTTTCTCTTCTCTCTCTCCTTTCCTCTCACTGTCCCTACTGAGCAACTACTATAAGCCAGACATATTTTTAGAGCTGGGGATATAGTAGTGAATAAAACAATGTCCCTATCCTCAAGAGGCTTAAGTTCTAGTTGAGGGAGAGAGACAAAGAAGCGAATTATATACTGATTAGTGCTGTGGGAAAAGAATTAAGAGAGAAAGGTGCACAGGGGGTCATAAGGTGAGAGAAAATGCCATTTTAAGATTGGGGAAGAACTTGCAGAAAAGGTGATGTTTAAGCAGATGCTTGTTGTGTGATTGATTTATTGCTGGCAGTGGAACCCGGTAGCTACCAACATCTAAACACACCCATCCAGTCTGTGTATAGATGCAGTTTTGTGTGCAGCATTTGCATCTCCACATATAGAAATTCACTGTATATAAGGATGTTTTGGTGGGATTGGTCCCTGACATCCCTGATATGGGTGCGCCCTTGACCCCATGACTGTCCACCCAGCTGGCTGGCAACACCGTGCTGCCTCTCCCCCCGCCTCCAGCAGTTTGGCATTTCCCTCTCTTCCTGCTCATAACCGCAGACCCCGCTGCAGTGGGGACAACCTCCCCCTCTTCTCTCAGGCTGTCACTGCTGGGCTGGGGGCTATGAGGATCTCAAGGGGACTGGAAGAAAGAGAGAGGAGGCAAGGTAGCCTTTAGGGCCATTCTCCCATCTTGTCTCATGGCCACTTCACTGCCAAGGAGACCCCACTGACAACATCCACTCGCCCATCTTATTCCCCACTTTTGGAGAGACCCACTCTTGTTTCACTCCCAAGTTCCCTTCCCAGCTCTTGGTGTGAAGATTTTGGGAGATGCACGTATCTGTTTTTTTTTCCCCCCTCAAGAGAATGTCTCACTATTGCCTCATCATCACCACCAAGATACATATCTGCCTCTTCTCACAGATGTTAGCTGAGAAGAGAGAGGGGGGATGGGGGAAGAGAGAGCAAGAAGGAGAAGAAGAAAAGGAGGAAGAGAAGGAAGAAACTGGGGAGAGAGGGGGAGGGAAAGGAAGAGAAAATGGAAAAGCTGAGGCTTCTCACACCCCCAAAAGTATCGTCTTGTTAATCTTTGTAAGTGGCCACAACAAGCCTCAGAAACTCTCAAAGAACTGGGGTTTTGCTCCCAGGCATCATCCATGGACCTTCCTCTAAGGCCTCTGCCATCTCTTCTGCAGTAAAACAGGAGGTGAGAAAACCTTTCAGAAGCAACAGAAGGTGGCAGAAGGGGAGGACAGGGAGGAGGTCTGGAGCTGGCTGGGGTCGGGGAGGAGGTTGAAGGAGCAAAGGCAGATAGCAAGGGCCTCAAAGGGGGTCTGGGCAGGTCTCTGTGTCAGAAGCCCTCTTGAGCTCTAGCCTAGCCAGAGGCCCTACAGAAGGCCTACCAGGGGCCACAGGACCCTTCAGAGGTGCCTGGTGGGTAGGTGAGGTGGTAGATGCCAAACCCCAGATATGTCAGCCCACCTCAGCCAGAGGGAGCCCATAGAACACACGCATGCACTGAAAGGTTTCTGAGTTTCCCACAAGAGAGGGAAGAACTGCCAAACTAATTTCTGCTCTTAAGTCAAAGGAAACCTAGTAAACACAGTGGGCTCTTTGAATTATCCACATGAAATGTTTAACACGTTTAGCCTGAAGCAGAAGAGATTTAATAAGGGGATGTTCCTGTGGTGATTTTATTAGAAATTCAATAATCAGCTGCCATTTATTGAGCACTGGTATTATATCAGCCACTGGGCTCCAGGCACCTTGCCATACACTCTTCTCCTCAAAATTCCTGTAAGGACCTCCCACCCTGAGATACACAAACACACACACACACACACACACACACACACACACACACACTCACTCCACTACCGCCAATGTTATAGTGTTATAGTGAGGAAGCTTCTCTGGAGTTCAGCAACATTAAGTAACTTACTCAAAGTCATGCAGCTGGTAACTGTTAGGTCAGAACTGGAAACCAAGATAGGCCCAGGTCAAAGATGGCAGCCTGTACCACAGAGCTAGCCTGCTGCTACTTCTACCTCAGCAAGCAGATTCAGTCCCTCAGAGCTGTTTCATATAAGGTGAAATCGACAGCTTCAATCTTTTATAGTTTAGCTGCGTTTTCCTAAAAATCTAAGCAATTCTGCAAGAGTTAGAACTTCTGGAGGTAATTCAAAGGCTGAGATTTATGATCCCATTTAGGAGTAAGCACCTGATACCGTACAAGTACTTTTAGAATCAAAAGTATCTTTTAAAAACATTTTATGCATTTTATTTTTAAATGATAATTTATTACATACACATGACAACATTGGTACAAGTCAAATGATAAGGAAGAATCCACCCTCTATTTCACCTTTCCAATTCATTCACTCAGGCATTTATGGGGAAACCACTTGAAGACACGGTTGTAATTTGCCAAAAACAAAATGAGACAAAGTACTTGAAAGCTTCTAAACAGAACTTCTCAAAAGCACAGGGTAATAGGACATGTATGTTTTCATCCAACTCAAACATTTTCAGGAAAGAGAAACAGACACAGAAACGTGTTAACAAGCTTTAGGACCGCTTTCCTAAATACTTCCTGCATCATTGCTTCGACTCCCCACAGCTCCTAACCTCAGTGGTTCCTGCCTCTGCTTTTCTACCTCCTGCCCTGCTTCCTGCCACTCCAAACCCCAGGCAAGCCTCTGTACATGGCCTCTCTCCTGGATACATACCTACCCCTTACCCTTTCTCTGTGCATGCGCCATTGCCCTTTCCAATCTATTTTCCATATTGTAGCCAGAATAACCTTTTAAAATTACAACTCTGACTTAGCATAAAGACCCAAATTCTTAACATGAGAAATGTTATCATTTAGGGCGTGTTGATAAGCCAGCAACAGAGTGCCCGACTCATACTGGTCTAAGCAGTAAAGACTAATCATCTCACGTATGTTCCACGTTTAGTGTGGCTGCTCTACAGTGTTGTCCAAGGTCCATATGTTCTCTATTTGGTCATCTTCAGCATGTTGGCCCTCATGTCTGTCTCCTCATAAGCAGCGCCAGGTGTCACAACCCCATTAAAGGCAGGAAGCCTGGGGAAAGTGGTAAGAGGTTAAAAGGCATTACCTCAGAGGTAGTCTCCTTTCATAAATAGAATATTTCCCCAGCAGAGTTCTTCCATCTGTGAGCAGTAGTGTGTTACATGGCCCCGTCTAACTATAGAGGAGCCTGGAAAAGTGAAAATATGGCAAAGGGAAAAGGTATGATCATGACTTACTTAAACCAATCATGATTCATCAGATGGGCCTATGGACAGGGAGGGAAGTTTGGAGGTGCTTCTGGGCAAGTTCTTCCTCAGGATGTAGTCTCGCATGAGACGAAAGCTCTTCAATCCCGTAGTCATCCTGTTTCCATCTTGACATACAGTGATGCACAGAGGAGGGGCAGAGGCAAGAGAAATCAGAGAAGCATAGATGGAGCCTGTGGCTGGTAGCTTCTGAGGTGCTCCACCCCCATAGGTCCCTGCATCCTGAGATTCATGCCATTATGGAATTGCCTCTCCTTGAGTGTGAGTAGAACCTAGAGACACTCTTCTAATGTACAAGACAGGGCAGAAGTGGTGGCATATCATCTCTGAGATTAGGTTATAAAAAGACTGCAGCTTCCACCTTAGGCTCTCTCTCTGCTCTCTCGCACTTGGGGAAGCAAGCTTCAATGCTGTGAGCATCCCTGTGGAGAAGCCCACATACTGAAGAACTGAGGTTCTTAGTCTAACCACCACAAAGAAGTGAAGGCTGCCAACAAC
>CM053515.1:50351729-50440297 GCA_028627145.1 Eidolon dupreanum | reverse complement strand
TTCCGGAAGGGTCATGAGATGATGCTGCAATCACATAGTGGGTGCCATTTCTGTGGATGATACAGGCTCCTGCCTCCTCTTTTCTTTAAAGAGCAGAGGTAGGGGCTCAAATTAGCCTGACAATTATTTTACTTCTCCTTTTTGTTCAGACCCTAGCTCATATGTTTAGCTGACCCTGATATCCTATGTGTTCATTAAAATTTCATCTATCTGGCATTACCGAATGAGAAATAAATGTGGACCTGATTAATACAGTCAGTCCAAGTCAGTGTTTGATTCAGAAGAAATTTCCAGATGACTGAAATTTGAACAGCAAAAAGTAAAAAAGAAATAAAGCATTTTCACATTGAACATTTTCACATTGAACATTTTCACATTGAACATTTTCACACACGCACACCTCCCTCACTTTAAATGTGACCCCTAACTCCATACAAACTTCCTTCTTTCTTTCCTTGTTGGTAAAGGCGATATTAGGGATGTAGAAAGAGGAATAAAAAGGAGAGAGCAGGAGGATGGCAGCATGGTTGGCAGTGGGAATTGTCTAAAGCAGGGGTCAGCAAATTTTTTCTGTAAAGGGCCAGATAATATATATTTTAGGCTTTATGGGCCACATAGTCTCTGTTGCAACTTACTCAACTCTGCCATTGTAGCATAAAAAACAGCCATAGGTGATATGCAATGAGTGTGGCTGTATTCCAACAAAACTTTATTTATGGACACCTAAATTGAATTTTGTATAATTTCATGTGTCACAAAATAGTATTTTTTTTTTTTAATTTTTAAAAAGAAGATATTTGGTCAGAGCTGTTTTAGGTTCACAACAAAATTAAGAGGAAGATACAGAGATCTCCTTTACACCCCTTAACCCTACACATGCACAGCCTCCTCCATTATCAACATCCTTTACGAGAGTGGTGCCTTTGTTACAATTGATGAACCTGCATTAACATGTCATTATCACCCCAAGTCCGTTCTTTACATCAGGATTCCCTTTTGGTATTATACATCCTATGGCTGAGGGCTTTTTTCAAGGATTGAACATTATACAAGGCAGGTGGTAGGCTAGATTTGTCACACAGCTTGAAATTCACTAACTCCTGATCTAAAGTAGAATTAAAACTACCAAAAGAAGCAAGTCTCTAAACTTCTCTTCCCTTTTGCCAACTCCTTCTCTCCCCACCCTTCCTTTCACCCCATGATGTTCAACTTTATTCTGTAACATTTATACTTTCCCTCTTAGCTCCTACCTTACCTGTCCACTAACACATACTTACACTTGTGTTAACATTCAAGAAATTGATCTTTAACCACACATTCACTTTTCTATACCAGAAGGATTAAGGAACATCCAGAGCTTTCTATAGAGTAAGGTTCTTAAGAAATAGGGTAGGGAGAGGTGGTAAGAACTGTAGGGGAGAAAGTGACTTTGAAAATTAGCTCTTTAAAGTATAAGCCTACCCAATTTTTTTTCTCTATTGCTGTATAAGGAAGTAAAAATCATTTCTTGCTAACTATAATGCTTATATTTTACTTTTTATTTTTTTACCTACTCAAGATGTTATTTTCTCTAAGGTCTAAAAATGTTCAGTAGTTCCTACTTTTGGATGAAACAAATGATCAAGTACCCATAGCTTGCAATAAAGGAAAGGACTTACTATACATACTTAGTGTGGGCTGATGTTCTTGAAATTATATTTGCAGCAACTTCTGCCTTAGTGAATAAAGGTCATGGCCATCATAGGAGAACACAGGGTTTGGACTGAGACAGGCCTGGGTCCAAACCCATTTCTGCCATTGGTTGTAGGACTTACCTCCTTAAAGCTTTGGTTCCTTTACTTATGAGACAGAAATAATAAAGATTGATTGTTCCAATGTTTAAATGAGCTAACAAATATGAAGTGCCTAGTTTGTGTTAGTGTTCTTTGTTCTTCCATCTCTAGAATCAAACTCAATCACCACCAATCTATCAAAACTTATTTGACATACCATTGTTTAGTATCAGCAGCAACTTTCTATTTTTTTTCATGAGAGTAAAATCTTAAGGCAGAGAAGTAATAAAAAATAAAAAAAAACATTCAAAGTAAATCTCCTGAACTACAGGTATTTCTTTTTTTTTTTTAGCTGTCTCAGAATATTCAACTTAGATTCAATTATTTTTAGCAATAATTAATAGCACACTAGTAAATGAAGCCAGATTTCTAGAAGTAATAAAGCTGAGTAGAACATGAGCTCAAGGTTGCTCTTGGCTTTTAAGTCTCTGCTGATGTGGAGAAGGAAAGCCTGCCAGGGAATGTTGGGGGAATTATCAAGCTTGTTGGTTTGCCAAGCAGAATTAGCCAGGCTCTAATGTGCTGTGGGCGCCGTGCAGATGGGGAGATGGCTGGAAGTGAGGCAGAAGCCTGGGGAGGGGGGTAGGGTGCTGCAGGGGAGGGCTGGAAAGACAGCGGCAAATGTAGGCTGGGGTAGTGATGGGGAGAGGAACACTGCAGCCAGGAACTGTGTGCTCTGTTAGAGATGGCCCTTGCTGTAAGACCTAGATTCAGAATGTCAGAGCTAGAAAAAGCCTCCTCGTCAGGTGGCTCTACCTTGTCATTGCACAGGTGACAAAACTGAGGCCCAGCAATGTTCCGCCTGCCCAAGAACATGCAGGTTTGTAAAGAAGAGCCTCATTGTACATGGCTGTCTTTCTGGGGATCATGCAGAGCAGAGAAGTCCAATGTCCCGTTTTGGCCAAAGTAGATGTCCAGAAAGTGCTAAGCTCATCTCATACAAGTCCCAAAGCAATACCAGGTACTTGTTCGTCACCACTGAGCACAGAGAATCCTGCATATACACAGACTCACACCACCATGTCTTTCTTTTGGAATCTGGGGGTTGTGGGAGTTGAAGTCAACTGCTACAGCTTTTTAAACATTTTGTTGTTATTGCTACACATATTTACAATACTTATTATAATTAAATGTTAATACTAATAATGAACCAAATACTGATTTGTATAAATGCCTTTTCTTCTCCATCCTCTGTCCTGCGAGAGAACATGGAATTAAATACCTCTGACCAGCTTACGGGGAGGAAGTCCTTGAAAACATACTCCTGTTCAGTTAGTGGACAATCTCCCAGGAAAAAGCACCCACTCCCCTGCTGCCCTTACATTTGGAGCCATGGCCCTCACCCTGAAGCCCCCTGCCCACCCTAGGGTTCCTCCCCTGGGCCGAGCTCCCCCATGGGAGAAGGTGGTCGCTCAGCTTTGTGGGAAAAGAGCTGCCGGTTGTTGCCTTTATTAGAATCACAGCTACCATCTCACTGCCTTTCCACTGCTGCAGACCACACACACACTTAGTTTTTCTGCACTGGGACAGGAGACCTGTGTGGTCCTGCCGACTCACTTATAATAAATCTGCAAGCTTAATAAAAGGCATCACTTCTATCTTTTGATCTCTCTTAAGTTACTCACCGGCTCTGGGTAACACACTTCTCGACTGACAGGCTCTTCCCAGGGAAAACCCAAGCATGGTGGTTCTTCAAACAAAAAGTGCTAAGGAAATGTGGTGTGTGTGTGTGTGTGTGTGTGTGTGTGTGTGTGTGTGTGTGTGTTTGTGTGTATGTGTGTGTTTTACTATGTGATTTGCAGGAAGGAAGAAGGAGAAGGAGGGGCTTGGCCATCCCAGGAGACAAGGTACTTAGAGGAGAATGAGTATCACCTAGGGCCTGCTGCTGATGGCAGAAGACTCTAGAGCCCTCAGGGTCGTTGGGCCCTGTATGCCTCACCTGTTCCAGTCTTCTCTCTTGCCTTCCTTCAAAATCCTTCTCAAGATTCCATCTCTCCATGGAATCTCTCTATTTACTCTCTGTTAGCACCAAGTCTTAGCTTCAAATGCATTTGCTTTAAATGCACTTATACAATCTCTTGCCTTTAAATTCCTTGAAGAGATCAGTGTTTTATTTTCTTTCTTACTTCTTGGAATATCTAAATTTGTCAAACCGGCTACCACATGTGGGCATTTGCTGCACTTCCTCTGTGCCAGGCTCTGGGCTAAGCTCTGGATATATGTTATTCTAGTGCACATTCACAACAACTCTGTGAAGTAAGGACTATTATGATCTGCATTTAACAACTGAGGAAACTTAGGCTCAGAGAATTTAGATAAGTTGCTCAAGGTTGCACAACAAATAAACAATGGATCAGGGGTCTCATCCGAGGGCTGTCTGAACCAATAGGCCCTCCTTATACCCTCTCTGCCACAAACCACTCATGCAGTATCTCCCTGGGATGCTCAGCTGTGCATGCATTTTGCATTCTCTAGAGCACCCAGGCTCAATGTTGAGTTGAATTTCCCAATGTTACTGCCTCCCTAAGACTCATGTCATGCCCATTCTTTCTGAGTGACTTCACCCTGGGCCACAACTGCTCAGGGAAATCACAGCCACTCAAGGAATCATGGGGAAGATGGCAGACTCAATATCACCTCACCATGTGTTGGCGTTCCAGCTGAGAAAACAACATGACCAGGCCAGCCATGATGGATCCTCTTTACCACACAGACACAGCCTTCTTCATAGCCACCCCCACATGAAACCACAAGTGAAGGGACCACAGGGCCACACACAACAGAGAATGGGCTCTGTTGCCTGGTCTCAAAGCATGCAGACTTTGCAGTCAGCTGAGGTAGGGCCAGGCCTCGGCTCTGCCTGTTAGTACCTATGTGACACTGAGCAAGTAACTCAGCTTCTCTGTTCAGTCTCCTAACATGTAAAAGGGAGATAATAACAGTGCTTATTGCATGTGCGTGTTAAATGAGATAATCCATGAAAAAGAACCTGCCATAAAAGAAAGTATTTTTATTTTTTTTAAATGTGAGGTATTATTACTTTTATGGATGGAATTGAATCTTCCAAAAAGATGTGTTGAAGCCCGAACCCCAGTACCTGAGAACATGACCCTATTTGGAAATGGGGTCTTTGCAGATGTCATCAAGCTAAGGTGAGGTCATTGAGGTGGCCATAATTCAACATGACTAATATCCTTATAAGAAGAGGGAAATTTTGACACAGATGTACACAGAGAGGAGAACACCATGTGAAGACATAGAGGAAAGATGGCCGTATGAAAACGGAGACAGATGGGAGTGATGCTGCCCCAAGCCAAGGAACTCCTAGACATAGCAGAAGCTGAAAGAGGCAAAAAAAAAAAAAAAAAAAAAAAAAAAAAAAGTCATTCCCTAGAGGCTGCAGTGGGAACATGGCACTACTCACACCTTGATTTTGAATTTATAGTCTTCGAGCCTGCGAGAGAATAAATTTCTCTTATTTTAAGCCACCCAGTTTGTGACTTTATTACTGCAGCCCTAGAAACTAATATGATCAATATTAAAAAGATCACTAATATAGGAGCCCCAAGACATTTGTCCTAGTTTTGATTTTGCTACTAATTAGTTGTGTGAACTTGGACAAATTATAGAGGCGTAGACTATTAGACTTGAAAACAACTTATGCCCTGTTGAAGAAACTGAGGCCTGGAGAGGGAAATAACTGGCACATGATCCCATCAAAACTCAGCTACTTTATCTGATGACAAGAGATAATCATCCCTGCCATGCCCGTTTCACCAAACTGTGGCTAAAGTGTCAATAAGATC
Source organism: Eidolon dupreanum (assembly GCA_028627145.1). NCBI lineage: Eukaryota > Metazoa > Chordata > Mammalia > Chiroptera > Pteropodidae > Eidolon > Eidolon dupreanum. The sequence continues at coordinate 50,434,659 of CM053515.1, read as the reverse complement.
ACCTATGTATACCAGTTGCCATCACAATCATGGCAACACACACACACACACACACACACACACACACACACACTACTGTGTTCCCTCAGAGGAGCAGCCTTGTCTGTTTCCCAGGATTCTCATTGGTTTGGAGGAAGGAGCCAAGCCAACGATGAGTTATTCGAAGCAAACAAAATCAGTAACAGCCTTTGGGTACTCATGCAACAGCCAGCCCATCAACTGGGTAAATATGGAGGGGCTGGGTAAATGTGCCACTTGAGAGTCAGTGTGTGGACAACAGATATTCGCATCCATGAAGGAGGGTTTGGTCTCCTAGGGAAGAATATGGCGAATCAGGACACCTAGCTTCTGCACCTTGTTCTGCTGCCTGACTCCCATATATTCTTGGGCAAGTCCTCCTTGGGTCTAATTGTGCCTGTCTATAAAATGTGGAGCTGCGGACTACACCCAGGTCTGGGTGACTCCAGAGTCTCTGCTCTTAACCAGCATTTCAGGGAGTAGAGTGTCAGCAGAGCACCTATGTATGTGTGTCTATGTCCCGAAATCACAGAGCTGACAGGGTCAGGAGGTCACCTGGACTGACCTGACAGGTGACAGCCCTCATGAGCAGGTGTTTGAATAGAGTCTCGACATTTTGGTGATGTTTTCCTCACTCTTCTTGAGGATGCTCATTCTGTTGGCATTAAAAGAGATTCCTTCATGTGGGGAAGTAATGAATACAAAGATTAAAAGTTTACAAAACCAGAAATTTCTGTTTGGGTTCTGTCCCCCTTTTTTTTTTTCAGTCCACATGAATTCAGAAAAATCACTTTGCCTTGCTAAGACCAATGTGGAGACTTTGCAGAGTTACTGTGAAGGTGAAGCAAGGTAAGGTTGTGAAGGCTTTTGGTGGCCCTGAAGGATGACATGTGCTCAAGAAATGTGGGTTTTCTCTTCCTTGTGTTAATCTGGATCTAGACAGATTATACCTACACTTTGTACCTCTGTTGGCTCTTCAACTGACTGAAGACAACTCTCGAGCAGTCCCTCAACTCTAAACATTCTCATCACAGTCCTCTTCATCATTGTCTTCATCATTATCATCATCATCAACATCCTCATCAACATTGTCACCTTTTACAGTTGTACGTTGCTCAATGATGGGAATATGTTCTGAGAAATGAGTTGTTCGGTGATTTTGTCATTGTGCAAACATTATAGAGTGCACTTACATAAACCAAGAAGGTATAGCCTACTACACACCTAGGCTATATGGTATAGCCTACTGCTCTTAGGCTACCAGCCTGTACTGAATACTGCAGGCAACTGTAACACAATGGTAAGTATTTGTGTATCTAAACACATCTAAACATAGAAAAGGTACAGTAGATTTTAAAAACTGGCACACTGTATAGGGCACTTACTATGAATAAAGCTGCAGGATTGGAAGTTGCCGTGGGTGAGTGAGTGGTGAGAGAATGAGAAGGCTTAAGACATTATTGTACACTACTGTAGACATTATAAACACTGTACCCCAGCATCACCACAAACACATGAGTAATAATAAATTGTACTACAATGTTATGATGACTACAGAGTCACTAGGTGATAGAAATTCTCAGCTCCATTATAATCTTATGAAACCACCACCATATATGCAGTCCGTTGTTGATCAAAATGTCATTATGTGGGGCATGACTATGTTATCATCATTACCAATAGCTTCCTCACCATCACCTTTATCAACGTCGTCATCTTGTATCATCATCCTCATCATTACATCATACATTTGAATTAATATTAGAATTTATCATGTATTCTCCTAAGTGTGGCCAGTGGATTCTTCAAAAATTCAATAAACTAAACTAAATATTATCATTATTTTGCGGATGACAAAATGGAACCTCAGAGAATGGAGGTGACTTTCTCAGGCTCATACAGCCAGAAGCATCAAAGACAGGGATCTAATGGATCTAATGTAGGTCTTATTATGCCAGATCTTAAGATGTTTCCTTCAACGACATTGCTGTTTTTAGTAAACATATCACTCAGCCAGCTCAAGTTACACACAGGATGTCATAGGATCCTCCAAGTGTTTTCCAGTGAGGTTTGATATTCTCATATTTTCTGTTATGTTCTTATGCAACTGACTTCTCAAACTTAAAGGAAGGTTTTATGTTTTAGTTTGTTTGTGCACGTGTTTGTGTGTGTGTGTGTGTGTGTGTGTGTGTGTGTGTGTGTGTGAGAGAGAGAGAGAGAGAGAGGGAGGGAGAGAGAGAGAGAGAGAGAGAGAGAAAGAGAGAGAACATTTCCCTGGAAACTTTGGGGGCTCTCTTCCTGCCAGACAGACTTGAAATTCAGCCCATACCTGCAAGGTTTGGATGTCTTTTGTCCCCTGAGAGTCTCACTCCGCCTGGCTAATCCAGGCAGAGCTTCTTGCTGCCTCCTTACAGGACGTGGTTCAGACCAAAATGTTAATGGAGATTACAGCAAGAAGAAGAATAAATTCAGGGGAGGGAGGGAGCTTCCTGGTCAGGAAGCTTAGCACCCAGGTGGCAGTATTCCATAGATGATCCCGAAGTACTTGGTTGGAAGCAGGATAGGATGCACTAAGCCCTTCCCAGGGGTGCCTGGAGCCTGTCTATACACTATACTCTGCCCCTAGGTTGCTCCTAAGATAAATTTGCCCACACCTTTGTTTTTCTAGGTAATCGACATGCATGCATCTTTTTTTCACCCTGCATATCAAACTCTGACCACTATAAATAAGGTGACCATGTAGCCCAGTTTGGCTAGAATAATCAGTTTACATCAGATGTCCTGACACTTGGTCCATTTTGCCATTTGTCATCATCAATTGTCCCTATTTGGACATTAACTATAGAACATTTTTTAAAGGATAAGCATCAACAAAAGCAGGAAACAAGGGCCACCAAAAAGGGGTTTGACATGTTGCTCAGTGAGAAAAGCATTAGATTTGGAAGCAGAGAACTATGTTTAAGTCTGAGCTGTCCTACTTTCTATCTAGGTAGGACTCAGTTACCACATTTGTAAAATGGGTGTAATTATATCCAGTTCACAGAGTTGTCAAAGGTAAATGGCCTTGGTCAGTTCTCTTCCCTGCAGCCATCACCTTGAATGATCTATTTGCCTTCATTTTTAAGTTACAACTGAGCCAGTTTTTCTCTATGATTGTTGAACATCTGGTCATGTGGAATCAGTGGGAGCCTTCAGCCAAGGTCAGGGGCTCATCACCTGTGGGGTCCACTCAAAGCTGTAAGAATCTAGTTATACCTTAAAAAATCCAACCCATCTCTCAGTGCTGTACAGACCGGAGCAGCCACATCCCAAGAACTGCTACTATTTAGGATATCTGGAAGAGTATGAAAAGTATTTACTTGTTGAAATTTAGAAAATTAGAGCCCAAAAGCTGAAAGCGGTATTGGGAGGTAGATTAACTATAATAGGGATAATATATTATATATGTGGGGGAAGAAGGGACTGGAGTCAGCCCTGCAATGTCATTTTCCTGAGAATGTGGCCCAGAAAGCTCTCTACAGCCTGGTTACTGAGCCCAGCTCTGCTCACCAAGCTCAATGGCAGTGAGTTCCAAGGGGTTTCTAGGTGTCAACCCTACTGCTCCCTCCCATTACTTTTAACCAACAGGGATGCCTGTCAGACACACTTGGCCAGCTGACCATGCCGGTGCCTTTTCTAGCCACATCCCCAATTGTGTGGCCTTAGCTGCTAAGGGCTATGCTGTGTGTCCAGATGCAGAAGGCACTGCCAAGCCTTAGTCAGGTCATTTCCTCTTCTTTGCCATCCTTTTTCTCCACCAGGTGACTGCAGCTACCTTCCAATAGCCAAATAAAGGCTGTTGACTTTTAAATCTTTTCTTGACTCCATCTATTCCAGGTAGTATGAATTGCTCTGTCCCCACCATTTCACTGTGATCTTGACTCTCCTTGCAGACATAGCCATGCTTTAAAGGAGGTTGTCTCTATTTGTCTCCCTCCATCCATTGCGAGCTCTGAGAGGGCAAGCACTGTCCCCACCTAGCTTTGCATCCCCAGTGCCTCACACTGTGACCTTGGTCAGGTTAAACTCTCTAAGACTCTGAACATAAGATGTTTTGACCCTTGTATTAGTCAGAGTTCTTCAGAGAAACAAAATATTGTGTGTGTGTATATATATACATACATACATACAGATATATAGATAGAGAGAGAGATAGCTAGATGTTTATTATAAAGAATTGGCTCACACAATTATGGAGGCTGGCAAGTCCAAAATGTGCAGAGCCAATGCCCCATTTGGAAGACTGTCAAGCAGGAAAACTCTCTCTTGCTCAAGGGAGAGTCAGCCGTTTGTTCTATTCATTCTTTCAACTGACTAGATGAGGCCAACCCACATGAGGGAGAGCAATCTGCTTTATTCAGTGTACCAATACAAATGTTAATCTCATACAAAAACACTGTCACAGACACACCCAGAATAATGTTGATCAAATATCTGGGAACTCCATGGCCCAGTTAAGTTGACACTTAAAATTAACTGTCACAACCTCCCTGTGCTGCATATTGTTTAAAGGCAACCAGCATTCATTTTCTTCCCCTTCTGTGCTCTCGATGTATTGCAGAGGCTAGAAAGCTGAAAGCTACATTTTCCAGACTTCCAACCATCAAGAAAATGGTTGAAGTTCTGCCAATGAATCAACTTGCAAGAGATTTGAAAACAAGGCAGACATCCTCCCTCTAGTACAGCAGACTGGAGCATAAGCGTCTGCAGACTTGAGTCCTGCAGTGGCAAGCGAGAGTTCCCATTCTCTTTTTGTCATCTGTGCTGGCAGGAGCAATTTCCTGAAGGTTTCCAATATTTAGACTGTAACTTGCAAAGGTAGCCTGACCAAAATCTAATCGTGGTCCCTGAATTTGCTCCTTCACTCTAAGCACCTCATTCCCCACAATAAACCCCATTCTCAGAATATCTAAAGTATTTTTTTCTTTTTCTGCACTGAACTCCAGCTGATACATTATCATATTGACATTAATGTGTTTGGACTCTGGGTTTGTAAATACAAAATTTTAAAAATAGAAATATACCAATATTAATATATTTTCACTAAAAGAGCACTTTCAGGAGCGAATCTCATTACACTTATATTATTTCTAGATCAATTTTCCATACAACACAGTTATATGGTTTCCTCCCTTATTTCCACTTTTATTTTCCTGAAAAATTTTAATCAGGATCATCTTTTTTCTCTTTTTGTTGTCAAATCTAACAATGAAAGATGATTCACTTATTAATCAGGGCTTTATTTCTGTCAAATTAAATAATATCATATCTTCTAACATTGTGATTTTGGTTTCATGGTTTTATTTCTACCAAATCTAATTTTCATAGTGAGAGTCTAAAATTTTCAATTTTTCCAAAAAAAAAAAAAAGATTCTTTTGTCAATTTTTAACTTATAACAAATTTGACCATATAGCTTTAGCTGTTGACAGCTTAATTATATGTTGAATATTTTAACACAGACCAATTTTTCTTGGATTAAATTTTTGCAATTTTGATGTTACTATTAAAGAACAAAAATTCAGCTAAATGACTTTAAAAATTAAATTCACAGATCATGAATCGGGTTGCATCCCATCTAGTAAACAGAAAAGTGCTCCAAGAATGAACAGCCAGGTGCAATACATAAGGTGAGAACCGGAAGGGTCCTAAGCCCAGGAGCATCAGTGTTAGTGGAGTCAGGGTATAGCACCCTCCTGGCACTCTTGATAGGCAGAAAGAGAGTAGAACAATGAAGTCAGAAGAGTGGGTTATTTCAGGCAAGGTCACCCTCCTTTAGGGGAAGGCAGGGGTCTTATCAGGTACATGACCCCATTAGTGCTGACTAGGAAATTCCCAACTGATTGGTTTAAAATTCCACGCTTAGAAGAGGCTGAAACTGCAACTGGGTTAAGTATGAAGTCTTGACAGGACTTACCACTGGTGACTCCATTTGGGGTCATTTTCTTTCTTTCTTTCTTTCTTTCTTTCTTTCTTTCTTTCTTTCTTTCTTTCTTTCTTTTTTTTCTTCCTTTTTCTTTCTTCCTTTTTCTTTCTAACATTACCTACAACAGGTGTATGACATTATAATATAATAAAAAATAAATTTTTAGTCTTTGTCCAAGGTTCCTAAAACCTTTGTAATTTTTTAAGTTATTAGAGTGATAGGAGCATCTTTTGTTATAATATTTGATTTTTGTCCTCAGTTCTTAAAATAACTTTAGAGGGATAAAGGTAAATGGATGTCTTTTATTACCCAAAGGAGTTTATGCTAATGAGATGATCTTTAGAAAGCCCCTAGATAATCACAGGATAGGGACCTGTGATTACAGGGTTGGAATTTCAGTCCCTCTCCCCATCTCTAGAAAGGTAAAACTGGCTGGAGGTCAAATTAACCTTCATTGGCCAATGATTTAATCAGCCATGCCTCTGTAAGGGAGCCTCCATAAGAACTGAAGAGGATGGAGTTTGGAGAGCTTCTTGGGTGGGAACAATAATGCATCCACATGTCAGGGGTGCCAGGAGGGTGCTGTACCCTGACTCCACAGAGACAGATGCTTCTGGGCTCTGGACACTTCCAATTCTCACCTTATGAACTTCATCTGGCTGTTCATTCTTATACTTCAATGTCCTTTGTAATAAATCTGTAATCTAGTAAGTAAACTTAGAAAAACTTGCTGAGTTCTGTGAGTTGTTCTAGAAAATTATCAGATCAGTAAGGGAGGTCATGGGAACCTCCAACTTATAGCAAAGTTTGACAAGCTGTGCGTAACCTGGGGACCCACTACTTTTGATTGTTGTCTGACGTTGTGGAGGAGCAGTCTTGTGGGATTGAGTCTTAACCTGAGGCACCTGCACTGATTCCAGTTATTATCAAAATTGAGTTTAATTGTAGGACACGCAGCTGGGAGTACAGAATTGCTTGATGTAGGGAACCTACACATTTGGTGACCAGAAGTGAAATATTCTGTAAATAGAGTGCTGTAGTAGAGGAAAAAAACAAGAATTTTTCTTTTCAATGTGATTCTTCAGTTTTCAGATTACACTGTGCACTATTTTGGTTTAAGTCAGATTTCTTTCTTGATAATTATTCCTACAGGTAAATGCTACAGTAATTATCACTATAAATTAATTGTACAAAGATTGATTCTTTGCATTGATTTTTAATTGAAGCAAAGAGCATCAGATGGGCAAAAGCAGAGAACATATGTGCATAGTATACAGTGTACATTTTTGCCTTTGATATAGTACAGTAAAAAATTTCTACTTGCTCTTAACAATAAAATATACTTGTTCTGAAGATTGAATTAAGCAATTCATCAAATGCTTAGCACAATATGTGGAGCATAAAGGAGCTCAATAATGATTAGTCATTATATTAACTCTAAATGTTTAGAGTTAAATTGAACTTTGAATGCTGTGAGATGGATATTATGATTATCCCCTTTTTATCCTTGAGGAAGCTGAGTGGACTGATGGCGGGCCCATGATAATATAGGATATGGGCCCTGGCCTTCTGACACTGGATGCCAAATCCTTTCTGTCCCCCACACAGCTCTTCAGGGGAAAGAATTATTCTGTCCCAGGAGGAGACAGCTCAGCTCTGTGCTGTGCCAGGTGCATACACATACGATATACATGCCAGGTTATTGCAGGAATTCTACCTCAACACCGCTGAGGACAGGCCAGGATGCTACCTATTCATTGGGAAGTAAAGGGAAAATGAAAACAAAGTGCCAAGCAGACCCTAAAAAGTTGGGGCATTGGGCAAAATTCACCATACCAGGACACCACTGACTTGAAGGGGGCCAATGGTACCTCAGGAACCCTAAGAGCTGTGAGCAGAAGGAGCCAAGAAAGACTCAGAAGGTATCAGAAATACTGAGACCACCAGGGCTCCTGACCCAATGCCCAGCTGGCCTATTAGGGTTCATGAAAAGCAGGGCAGCAAACAGAAATAGCAAGCTCACTCGGAACACTGAGGTGGGCCTAGGCCAGAGCAAGGGCTATGCTGCTACAACAAGTTACCACAAATTTAGCGGCTTAAAAATAAAAATACATCCTCTCAGATCTGAAAGTCAAAAGTCCAAAATGAGTCTTAGGCTAAAATGAAGGCACTGTCTGGGTTGTGTTCCTTTTGGATGCTCTAAGGAAGAATCTGTATCCTGTCTTTTCCTGCTCCGTGAGGTCATCCACATTCTCTGGCTGCTTTTGGTAATGCTAGGCTGAGCCCTTCTCATGCCTTCATAGCTCTGGTTCTCTTCCAGAAATGAAAGTTACTTTCACTTTTAAAGATGCTTGTGATTATATCGGGCCCCCTTGGATAATCCAGGATAAGCTCCTCATTTTAAACTTGGATGATTAGCAACTTTAATTCCATCTGCAACCTTAGTTCTGCTTTGCTACCTGATCTATCTACCAACTCTGGGGGTTGGCACACCGCCATCTTTCAGGTCCATTTTTCTGTCCTCCATAGGCTGATAAAAGTAAACCTAGGCAAAAATGAGGAGGACATGAGAGAGCCAATCATTGAAGAAAATTGGTCAGTCCCTGAATTTCATTCTAGCTATTGGGCAAATTCCTGGGAGATGGCGTGATATAGCTTTGGTGTCAGGCAGATCTGGATTAAAGCCTGGCCTTAACATGTAATGATTGGTAACTGAGACTGTGAATTATTATCTTATCTGTAGAAAGGTGATGATATAACTTAAGGCACATATTTTAGCAAGGGTTCAAAAAGACATCATGTGTAAAAATGCCTAATGCATTCTAAGTGTTCAATTTCCTTCTATCATCACCCACTTTACAATATGTAGCAGTTTTCGTCTCCTACATGCCAAGTACTGCATTAGGTATGAGAGCCAGCCTCTGGATCTGCCCTGACCTTCAAAAACATGGCAGAAAGTAGAGCTGGATCACAGATCAGGCAAGAGGCAGCAGCAGAGTAACTAGAGGATGGTGAGGTTTATGCCTCTCCCAAGATACGTGTGCGTCATCCTTTACTGGATAGTGTCGAAGTGAATCCCAAATCACAGAGCAAGGCAGCAGGAATGGGAGAGAATAGGAGTTAGAGCGTGGGGTTTGAATTCAGACCTGAATTTTTTAAAAGTAAAATTTTTATTATGAAAGTTCAGAATATTAGCAAAGCAGAGAATATAAAACTGTGCTGTCTAATTCAGTAGCCACTAGCCACATGTGGCTATTGAACACTAGAAATATGACTAGTCTGAATTGATTTGTGCTATAAATATAAAATGCTCACCAATTTCAAAGAGTATAAATAAAATATCTCATTAGTGATTTTATATTAATTATCTGGGGCATGTTGTGTTAAATTAATTATGTTATTTAACCTTTCATTCATTTTTTAATTCTGAGTCACACATTTTTGCCATAGTCCAGCTTTTGGGGTGATCTGAAGTATTATCTGACATAATTATAAATAGGAAGTAAACTGAGCTCTGCCTGCGTCAACTCTTCCCTGAGAACTAAAACTGCCCAAGTTCAAAGACACCTCTCCCATGTATATTCCTGTGACATGGACACTAGACTGAAAAATGTGTCTCCCTGACTGGATGATGTAGAGCCTGATGGTGAAACCTCCTCATCAGAAAGGACCTTGATAATAATAACACAGGCAGTGCTTCTCAGACGGTACTTACACCCACATGAGGTGCTGTGCCACTGAGGAGGGGACATATGAAGGTACACAAATAAATATGGAGCATTCAATTTAGTACAAGATTTGATGGGAAATTTTGAGGGATTTTTTTTTCTCATGCATTGTTTTTTCCTTTTATGCTTCAATTTCGGTAACTTATATTGACCTGCTTTTGAGTTTCTGATGCTGTAGCTGTGGTTTACTAATTTCATACCTGAGAGAGAGAGAGAGAGAGAGAGAGAGAGAGAGAGAGAGAGAGAGAGAAGTGGAAAGGGAGGTGGTGTGAGAGAGAGAAATGTGTGGCCCAGTCCTCTTCCAGCATTGCCCTTTTGACTTCTGTTTCTTCTCCCTTCCTCCATTTTTCATTTTGCCTCTTGGTCAGACACAGAGTTGGAGGAGAATGACTCAGAGTCAGGAAGTGACTGCAGGCTAATCCTTAGACTGTCCCCTGAGGGAAGAACAATCTACAGAAAGGACAATCCACCTCTACTCGAGGTAAAGCAAGAGGTTTCTAATCCTGTCACCTGCAATAGAGGCCAACATGTACATCCTGCTCTCAGAGTCACTAGACCAGCCATGTGTCCCTATTTAACTGACAGAGAATTAAAAAAAGAAAGAAAGAAAGAAAGAAAGAAAGAAAGAAAGAAAGAAAGAAAGAAAGAAAGAAAGAAAGAAAGGTTCACTAGAAGGCAGTTTAGGATACAGAATAGGAGCTACCTGGTCATATGCCAGGCAGTTTCCGAAATGTGTTATGCATTTCTTATTTAATCCCACAACAATCCAATGAAATAGCACTATTTTCATTCTGTACAATTAGCATTAATGCTCTAAAATTTGCTAAGTGCTTTACATGCATTACCTTATTTAACTTCATGAGTTAGATACTGTTATTATCCCCACTTTGCATATGGGGAAACCAAGGCACAGGAGATCCATGGAACTGTCTCGGTCACATAGCTAATGAGCAGAGGACCCAGAATCTGAGTTCAGTTCCTCTGGCTCAAAATCTTTTATTTTTAACCACCCGTCTACGACTGCTTCCTATAAGAAAAAACGGAGGCTCCAAGAGTCAAGCGATTTAACTACAGTAGTATAAAGCCCACATGGCTCCAGTTAAAACACAGACTTGACACTGAAGCATGGGCTCAAGTGCTTCAAAGAGGTGAAGTGGAAGGACCCAGCTCTTTGCTTATTAAGTTCCTACTACAGCCCAGGTTCTGGACCTAACATTGTTTCAGAACTATTTTAATTTAATCTCTAACTATAAGAAGAGGACGATAGGACCCACATGTTCAGATAAGGATACTGAGGGTTTGAAAAGCCCAGAAAAGCTCAGGCACCACATGTGGCACATTTCGTCTTCCATGCTTCACTTTGCTCTACTATATCCTCAGGCTTGCAGAAGCCAGAGGACCGGCTGTTGCTGTGGTGCTTGTCTAGCAAGGATATATCCCTTGCCTTCCAGGCAGTTGGCATTGGGAAGGGTATCTTTCTCGAATCAGCTGTGCACTAGGCCCCATGCATCGGCTGTGGTAGTGAGCACCAGGGCAGGCAATGAAGAAAGGGGTTTGGAGCAGCCAGGCCTTGTCACATCCCTCAACTGGTCTCTTGACAGATGTAATCCAAGGACAGGAGGCTGGCTCAGTAAGGGCTGGGCTGGCCCTGAGAACTGGCCTGTGCAAGGTGGTAAGGAAGAGAGCTCCTAACTCCCACGTCGGGGAGAGATGAGACTTCCTGGAAGTCACCCTGCGCTGGACCTGGAGGCAGGAGAGCAACACTTTCAGCGCTGCATCCACCTCTTTTCTAGTGGTGAGACCTCAGTCAAGTGGTCGTTTGCCATCTCTGAGGACAGGGGTCCTACCTAGGTCTGGCTTAGAAGAAGTGACCGTGTAATATGGGCAAGCAGAGAATCACAGATCCAGGCTCACATCTGTGCACAGTGGCACCTAAGACAAGGTAGTATAACTGCCTTGTGACTCAGTTGCCTCACCTGCAAATCAACACCGTCACATCCACTTCACCCGCCTCCCACTCTCCATCCGCAGTACTTTACATAAGGTAAGAGAGGACCTTCGCTTCTTACCTGGGTTTCTGCAGTGGCTTCCTGACAGATCTCTCTGTCTCTTGGCTGCCCTGGGCTGCTCTTTCACACCCCATCCTAGCTAAACTTGTCTTCTGTAATGAGTGGAATGGTATTCTCCGAAAAGTTAAAGTCCTAACCCCTAGTACCTGCGAATGCACCCTAATTTGGAAACAGAATCTTTGCAGAGGTAATCAAGTTAAGATGGGGGTCATTAGCGTGGGCCCTTATATAATATGACTGGTGACTTTATAAGAAGAGGAAAATGCCATGTGAAGGCAGAGCACAGGGAGAAGACCACGTGAAGACAGAAGCAGAGATCAGAGGGATGCAGCTGCAAGCCAAGGGACACCAAGGATTGATGGCTGCCACCAGAAGCTAATGAAAGACAGAGTCACCCATGCTCTGATGTGTAATGTCTGTCTTCCTCATGTTAGCATATACTACGTGGGATCTGGGATCGTGTCCATGGTGCTTGTCATTTTATTCCCAGCATCTGTGATTTATTTGAACTGGTACTGATCCCCACCTGGAACAGGTATCAGATAAAACCATGTTTTGTGAAAGGAATGTCTAAATGGGGGATGTTACAAGAAAAATGTTAGAAACCACAGAAAGAGCCTGGTACAATGTAAGTATATGGAAATAAATGTTTCCCCTACTTCTTGGAGCCCACTGGCCCCATAAAACTTGTCCATCACCTCATCAAGGAGGCACTTTCCAAGAGGCTGCCTACTACCATGATTGCCTTTTGTGACCCACACACACAGCACGGGGCAGAGATTTCAGTGCCTTACAATACAAGCATTTAATGATGATGATAAAGAGTCATACTGGTCTCAAAAAAAAAAAAGTTAGAATTTTACAAAACCCTCTTACATATACCATATCCCTTATTTTTCCCAGATTTCTTTAATTCAGAAAGCACTATCACTGCCAATTCTACAGACAAAAATCCAGTCTCATGGAGTTTCCCAAAAGTCCATCCACAGTAAGTTGGGGGCTCCTGCTCTAAGTCCCGTGCTCCTTCAGCTATCCCATGGCCTGGGCTGGGAAGCAAATTCGGTTCATAGACTCACCAGGCTGAGGGAGGCACGAGGAAGATGTCTGTTAGTGCAAAGCCATGTGACCAGAGGCTATCAGGGTCCAGAACTCAGGTGGCCCTCAGAGAACATTGGTGTCATTAATGGCATGAAAGTTCCAGAAGCAGAGAACTTTATTGCTGGCTAGAAAGGTACCACAGTGTTAAAAGTCAGAAGCCTGAGGGCAAGATTCTCCCAAAGCTGGCTAGATGGCCTCAGGCACATCAGGGAAACTGTTGTTTGTTTATAAACAAATTAAACAAAATTAACAAATTAAAACAAAACAAAAGGAAAAATAGGGATGAGTTTCCATCCCTTCCTCTAACACAAGGGTGGCCTCGAGGAAGAACAGAGGCTGGAAAGTGGTGTTCAGCTGTGCGGGGATGCTGCTGTGCTTCTGGAGACTCACCCAGAATCTGGCTAAAGAAGACGTCTGTCCAGAGAGAGGGAGAGGCAGACAGAGAGACCCCCCTCTTCCAGGTAGCCCTGAGATGAGAAGCAGAGGAGGGCTGGTTCTCATACCCCATCACTGTGGCAGTGTCCTCCGGGGGTGGTGTGTGCTTCAGATCAGCGACGCACATACTGCTGCTCCTCCCACACCAGGATTTCACAGGCCAGGCTTCAAGGAGAGGACATGGGAGTGGCTTCTCTCACTACTGTCCCTGGATCCGTCGCCAGCATTTTGCTTCCCACCTCCACAAATTCGAGCCCTGATGGTCAAGAGGTCTTAGTCCCCAAGGGAGGGACACTTCCACATAGGACACAGCAGGGGATCCACTGAAGTGGAAGTTGGGACTGCCACCTGGCAACCTGGGCTCTTCACTCCAGTGAATCAACAGGCAGAGGTCACTGTACCATTTGGGGTGATTGATCCTGACTCTCAAGAGAAAACCAGGCTGCAAACACACAGTGAAGGTTGGGAAGAATATGTCTGGAATTCAGGGGCCTCCCTGGGGCATCTTAGGACTCCCATATACTGTGATAAAATTTAATGGAAAACTACAACGGCTGATTCACCCAGGTCTGCTAATGGCCCCGACCCTTCAGGAAGAAAGGTTTAGTTCTCCCCTCCTGGACCAGCTAAGGTGCTTGCTGAGAGCAGATGGAATATGGGATGGGCAGTGAAAGAAGAGAATTCTAAACATTAGCTACCATAAGGCCAGTTCCAGGAATGAGAACTGTAATATTTGTATTTCTCCCTCTTTTTTGATATAAATGTGCCTGTATATGTATTAATTAATTTGTTTATCCATCTCCTGTTTTTCTACCCTTTAATATGTGTTAACAGTTGTTAACCTTATATCTCAGTATTTAAGTTACAGAATTTAAGTATTTAAGTCAAAGAGGAAATGTACATGAGCTGAAAAAACGAACAACTAAAGATGGGAAAGGGACCCTGTATTCTCCTTTGGAGAAAGAACTTGGCCTATTACCAGTCGTGTGTGGAATAGCTACATCATGAGAGATGAAAGTGTAACTTTGCTATTGCCTTAATTTGGTGAGTGTGGTTTAGAGGTATACATAAGTGCTAAATTGACAAGGGATGGACTACAGTGGCTTTGTAATGTATCAGCTTGGCTAAGATGACCTACATTTCCTAAAATTCCCTTTCCTATGTTTTTGGTTAGGGTGGGCCACAAGAAAGGTCTTACATAGCTTTCGGAGGGCTGAAATGGAGCAGCAGTCACAATGTGTGTGCGCGGCAGGGCACGGGGCACTGTTAAAGCTCATACATGTTGTCACTCAGTTACTTGGTTGGCTTGGCCAGCAGCCAGACTTGCAGCTATCCACCTCCCCTCCATCCTCCTTTGGCTTCTCCAGCTCAAGAATGGGTCACGTTCTGCTTCACGATAAAGGACACTAGCCTCTCCTGCAGGACATCCGTGTCATGGCTGTAGGAGTCGATAAGGGCTTGTTATGAACTGAATTGTGCCCCGCTCCCAATTCACATGTTGAAGCCCTAACTTCTAGTGTAACTATGTTTAGAGATAGGACCTTTAAAAACGTAATTAAGATTAGATGAGGTCATTAGGGTGGGGCCTTAATCCACTATGAGACACCAGGGGGTGCTGTGCACAGAGAAAAGGTCATGTGAAGACACAGCCAGAAAGTAGCCATCTGTAAGCCAAGGAAAAAAGGTCTCAGGAGAAACCAAACCTACCATCACCTTGATCTCAGACGTCCAGCATCCAGACCGATGAAAAAATTAATTTCTGTTGTTTAAGTCACTCAGCATGTGGTGTTTTTCTATGGCAGCCCTAGCAAACTATACAGAGCCTGGCATGGGTGCTAGTTTGTGCATGTAACACTCAGCCTGCTCTTGATGTTCCCCTTTGCTTCTATCTTTTTTCCCCAACTGTCTGCCCTTCAGACCTCAAGCTCCAGCATCAGAGAAGACGAGCTCCAGCATTCAGAAACTACTAAACCAGCTCTCACAACTGCATCAGGTCAAATCCTGTCACAAATCCCAGGGTTCTGCTTCTCTGACTGAAGCCTGACTGGTACAGGAGGGGAAGTTCTTGCACAGGCCTATGGGGTGACCACTAGAACTCAGAGCTGTGTTAAGGGACATGCACTGGCCAAGCTTGTGGGCATTTTGACAACACGCCCCATGCATCTCTCTCAAAACTTGGTCAAGAGGCATCCAGCCTGCCCCTGGGTACCATCAGAAGCCCCCAGGAGAAAGGGAACATAGGCAGAGGTGAGGTAAGTAGATAGGACCAGGCATGCACCTAGTCTGCTGATGCCGGCAGCGCCACCGGCAAGCTGCCAGGCCTTGTGCAAGATCAAAACCCTGCAGCCCCAGCACCTGTGCACCAGGCAGCTTGGCCCTGCAGCAGCAGGCAGGGACCTGGGAGCCAGCTGCTTCCTCCCATGTGACAAAGCCAGGAGCCTCCAGCTGTCAGGGATTGGGGCGCGCTGCCCTGGGTCACTAAGGGGTTGAACCATGGACAGTTTCCCTCCTTTGTCTGAGCCCATCACCTCTGGCTTTTTCTCTGCTGCCTCTCTGCTCTCCTGGCTGTGGTGGCTGTAGTATCAGCTGTGGGCCCTGGGATTAGGGCAGTTGCTAGATTGCAGGCCTCTTAATCAGGCTGATGCTGTTTTTAGGATTAATTTTTAAAAAACACAGTGGGCCTTGGGGTTTGAGCATCTAGGCCTAGGAGTCCAGAGGCCTGGTGGAGAAGCAGAAATCAAAGACTGTGTGCCTGACACAGGCTAACTGTCATTAATTGAGCTCCTCTTATGCGCCAGGTGGCTTTATGTTTATAATCTCAGCAGCTCTATAAAGTAGGTCTTAGCATCTGTGTTTTCTAGAGAATTTTTTGAGGCTCAGCGAAGATAGGGGACTTAAGGAAGGTCACAGAGAGACTAAGAAGCCAACAGGAAAGTCAAAACCCAGTTTGTCTGACTTCAAAGTCCTTTCTCATCTCACTCCTGATGCTGCTGCTTGTCTAAAACCCCCTCTCTTTGCCCAAGTGGAGGAAGAAGTATGACGTAATACAGTGGTTCTCAAAGTGTGGTCCAATCAGCAGCCTCAGCATTACCCAGGATCTCGTTAGAAATGCAGATCATCAGGCCCACCTCACTCTTCCTGAGTCAGCCACTCTGAAAGTGAGCACCCAGCATTCCTGTGTTAAGAAGTAATGCAGATGGTTCTGATGCGTGCTCAGGTTTGAGAAGCACTGGTCCATAGGGCTGTGGCTCCCTAGGCTTGGCCTCAGGGTGCCCTGGCTGTCAGTGTGGGGGCTTCCAGGTTGGAAAGGCTGAGTGTGGGCCCAGTAGCAGAATATGGACCAGGGCAGTATGGCCACTTTCATTCACAAAGCACCTCCCCAGACCTTAGAACAAGAGCAAGGAAGATGCATATTATTGCCCTCTTTTATCGAATAACATTTTCGGACAAGCACTTCCTAGTTTTGTGAACTCAGCCGAGTTACATCCCCGGTCTGAGCCTTACGATCTGTATCTGTGAGGTGAGATGACTGTGCTCCCGCCTCCTATTGTTGAATGTCATGAGCTCAGCGCCACACCTGGCACATAGCAAGGGCCTGCGACAGCTGGTGGATGCTATTGCTGTGGTTGGTCAGGGCTCTGAGAGGAGAATAAAGAGACTCCGAGCATCTCTAGCTGTCTGAGGCTTGCCACTCCGAGAACCCCAGAAGGAACAGTGTCCCACACCACTCAGAAACTCCCCAGAGAACACAGGGGCTCTGGGGTCCGCTTACACCTACTCTAGACTCTGAACTTGTCTTTCACCTTCTTTGGTCTTGGCTTCTTGTAAAGAGAAGGGCCAAGATGTGCTCGGAGTATCTCCACTTGATTCAAGGACTCCCTAGACTCTGTGTGGAGAGGTGCTGTGAGGGGCACTGGTGGAAACAGATCATTCCATGGACTGTACAGTGTAAAAGAAAGACTACACCAAATGCCCTCTTCTACTGTAACATTTCAGTTACACCGATTTATTAAAATGTGTTTCCCAATTGAGAAAGTGTCCTCAGCCCCAGATCACTTGGCTCTCCCACACAGCAGTTTTACAGCTGAGCTCCTTGAAGAGGCAGCAGGAAGTATCGAGCCCCTCACCACTTCCTCCTGGACAGATCCAGCTTCACGGCAGAGAGCCCTGACTTCTGCCTGCAGAGGCTGCTCCCCCTCCCACATAGCGGGACTCCAGGCAAAGGCAGTGCTGCTAATGTTGAATGTGCAGGTGGATTTCTATATCCTCATATGTCATTTCCTTTCACATTCAATTGTAGAATAAAAACTTCCCCTTTATGTAGTTATAGAGCACTTCTGGTCCATTTGCTCCTCAAAGCTGCTCTAAGAACAGTATTATTGTTCCCATTTTCCAGAAGCTAGAAAGCAGCAGGACTGGGATTTGAACCCCCCCACCCCATCTCCTAACCAGAATTCCTAGGAGGTCAGTGAAGCTGGAGTCACTGGGCCCTTGCAAGGGGCCTCCTAGAGGGGTCCAGAGCGCTGCTTCGGGAGGAGGCTGCAGGAGCAGACAGCCCGGGTTTGGCTTGGCTTGTCAACTTTCCAGCTGTGTCTTTTTGACAAGTCAATCAACCTCTCCTAATCAGGTGTCATTGTTTGGGGCTGTAACCACATACATTGAAAATGACAACTTTTCCTAGAAAGAAGCTCTGATCGGCTCTGACTTGATAAATAAAAATGTGTAGAGCTTCATTGTTTTATAATAAAAAGTAACTTATTTGGCAATAGGCAAAATCTTTGTGGAATAGAGCTCACAGAGTGGGAGATAAGGAACAAAAGAACTCCAAGTGATGACCAAGTCCGGGACCATGCCACCACACAGATGCCGGTCAGGGCCCTCGATTTGCCTTTGCACAGACTGGTGGCCTGTCAGAGAAGAAGCAGGTCCATCCAAGTGCTTCTGGTGGCAGGTTTTCCTGCAGGAAACCTCTCTTTGTGATCCCTACAAGGGTTCCTCTGCCTCTCCTCGAAGCCTTCCAGTGATGGGAGCTCTCCTCTTAGGATAAACCCTTGCAGGTTGGATGACTGGTTATTATTAAACTCTTTGGCAGAGTACATCAGAACCGGCCTCCCAGGAACTGTGGTCACACTGTGGCCGCTGAGACACCAGGGTAAGTCTAGGCCAAGAGCCCTCTAGACAAGCTCCAGAGTCTCTGCCATCAAAATCGTATGTTTGTTTTGAGTCCACAGCCCTGGCACATATAATACCCCTCACCTTACTCCCAGAATATTCTGGCATAGTTTAAAACTTAAAGTTAATTAAATGCATGTAGGGAATTTCATAACCCCTCCCAGGCTTACACACCTAAGAGATAATGATAATACTACCACCCATTTCCTCGTCTGTGTAGCCCTTCATTTCCTTCAAAGCACTACCACATTTTTCAATTTCAATTATCTCCACAGCAATAGGCCAATGGGGATTAGTACCTTCAGTTCATAGACGAGGAAACTGAGGCTCAAAGAGGTAGTGACTTGTCCAAGAGAGTAGTGGGACGTGTCATCATGTCGGGGGCTTCTGAAGCCATGGTTAGAACTCTTTCAACTACAGCTCATCATCAGAACTAATGCCAGGTTAAAAAACAATCCATTTCTAAGAACTTATCCTACAGGAATATTTATAAAAGAACACACGCATTTGTGTCTAAGAGTGATCACCATAACATTGTTAGCAAACGATTGTTTGCAATTTGATTGTCCATCAATAGCGAACTGATTAAAAATTGTGGAACAGCCATTATGGAAGTCTAAGCAGCTTTCAAAGCAGAGTAGATGACTCTGTGTATATTCCAAGAGTAATGTGTATGCTGTTTGGCTGAGCCACATAACATCGAATGGGGAAGAAACACATTTTTAAAAAAGTAGGTATAATGTTCCATTTTTATTTCAGGAATATATATGTTCAGATGTCATAAAAGCTTGAAAGGGCTCACACCAGTGAGTCCTATCAACAGTGGTCACGTCTTATTTGGGGGGCAGAGGGGAGATGGGGAAAGTGAGGGGTTATTGAGTAAAGGGAAGGTTTACTCTCTGCACTGCTCTGATTTTTTCACTTTTTTAAAGGCCCATAGGAGTCTTTCACTCTTTACCTTACAGACTTTTGTTTTGTTAATAAAAAATATATTTTTATTTGAAATATATATATATATATATATATATATATATATATGCCCCAAAGCATTGCTATAAAATGTTTTATTTGATTTCAAAGTAGGATAATTTCAGAGTTCCAGTCAAGTGTATGATGACTTGGTCTTCACTGTGGTATCTCTCATCCTCAGAACCAGCACTTTACAGTTTACAGAGAAGACTCTCTTACAGCCATGAATAACCTTACTACATGGCAGGTGGAAACTTATGAGGCTTCATGGTTAATGGGACTCTTGGTGAACTCTTTCCAACAGGTTTTTGAATTTTAAGGACAGGACAGAAACACAGTTATTGAAGATCTACACTATTAGTAATAATATAATGATGGTAATAATCATAATAACAGAAGCTATTATTATTGCCTTTGTGTAATTTAAAACTCCCTGAGGCTGCCCCAGCTAGCGCAGGAAGCAAGCCCATCTTGTCTACTTCTGCATCTCCAGAATTTAAGGCAGTGCCTGGAGCGCCGTAAATGCTCAGTTTGGTAAATATCTGTTGAAAGAATGAACAAAACTCTACTTAGATTCTAACTGACGTTTATCATAAAGATAATTTGCTCTTGTGATGCTGCTTAAGGAGTATTAAAACAAAAGGACACTTGGTTTTCCAAAAATTAGCATTCGTGATTTCCTTTAGTCATCAAAAATCCTGGCAGATTAGTCTTCCAGATTCTGCTGCCACAGGCAGAGTGTCCCTCTCTGCCGAGGCTAGAAGGGGAACGGGCGGGCTTTGATCGGGATCTAGAAAGGGAAACACTTTGGCTCTTGCTGAATGGTGAGACTAGCCACCCGCTCAACATTCTGCACCACTTGTCCCCATGACAACTCTCTTTCAAAATCCCATAATGATGTATACTAATTGGTGGATGACGAAGGTTTTGAATTTTTCCTTTAAATATATCTACTGAATCTATAATTTTATAGTCCTAAATTTCATAATCAAATCATTCTTTGTATTCAGATGTTCTTTAACTTCTAGGTAGAGGCCAGAGCTCCCCAATTCTTGCCCTTTTCAATTTCACTAGGCTCCACTTTCTGAGGTGGTGGTAGGACTGTTTGGTCAAGGGTAGAGTGAGGAGGCAGTTCTTCTTGGTTAAGGGATGGCCACCGAGGAACAGGTGAGAACAGCCGTGGTAAAGACTGGGTAATTCTGACTCAAGCCTAAGACTTAAAGAAATGGGCCACAGGGGGTCCTCAAGTGTCAGCGGGGTCTCTCCCAGCTCACCAGGGCTTTGACCTTGCAGCAATTCCAATGCAAGCCACCGTGAGCCTCTGGTTACAGACTCCTAGAGCCTGAAGCACATCTACCCTGGTTTCACACCGTTCCAGTCCTGCCCACTTAGTAACGCCTTTAGAAACTGGCTTTTCAGTGACCTCTTTAAATGAGCTGTCTTCAGGAATCTCCTCTGAGCATCTTAGAGTTTGATAAATGTGATCGCAGTGAAGAACCTTCATTTCTTTGATCATCCAGCAATACCCAATGCTGCCATAGCCTCGCTTCACTTCTCCGTTTTGCTCCTGAGGAGCCGTGTAGAAATTCTTTCTGTGTGAATGACTCCCACCAAACTCCCCATATTTGAGGAAATCTGAACACAAATTTCCTAGTTATTGTGAAGATTAATAAACAGAAACCTCACTTAAACTGGAATTGGCAGGGCCAGTAGGGGAAGCTCTCACATGCTACTGCTCATGGACAATTACCCCAAACAGGAAAAGATGGACTTTCTATCTCCCACAGGAGGATGTTTTTCTACTGTATTAGGATCTTCCAATAGTAGGATCTAGAAGGAGGACCTGCCTCCCACATGGCAAGGACTCAGCCAGTGGAAGACTGTTACAAGTCAGATGATGAAAAGCCACCACACTCGGAACTCTCAGTTTCCTCCAACAGACTCATTGTTTACAATAGTCCTTCTGAATTCCCTGTTCCTGTACCAAAGAATGCTCCTATCCTTTGCTTTCTGGATTTGGCTTAGTTCTCCATTAGACCCCATGTCTCGAATTATAATTCTTTGTCATTTCCGAATATGTTCATTTGCCAGAGAAATATCTGACTGTCTATTTGTTTAAGGTCAACATTATCTATCGTTGCAAAAGAGTACCACAAACTTAGCAATTGAAAACAGCACACATTTATTATCTCACAGTTTCTGTCAGTTAGGAGCTTGAGCACAGCTTAGCCGGGCCCTCTACTTTGAGTTCTCTCACAAGGCTAAAAGCAAAGCTTCAGCCATAGCTGGGGTCTCTGAGACTCAGGTGACGAAGGCCCATTTCAAGCTCATGTGGTGGTTTGCAGGATTCTGTTCCTTGTAGGTTGTAGGACTGAGGACTTCAGTTTCTTCCTGGTTGATACCCAAAGTCCATCCTCAGTTTCTTGTCACACGGGCCTCTTTGTAGGGCTTCTCATAACATAGCAGCGAGCTCTGTGGAAGTTGCCAGAGAATCTGCTAGCAAGATGAAAGTCACAATCCTATGAAAAATAATCATGGGAGTGACAGCTTTTGCTGTTTCTATTGGTTAAAATTAAGTCACAATTTCCACCCTCACTCAAGGTAGGGATTCCACAAAGATGTGACTACCAGGAAGCGGGAATCACGGGGCCATTCAGAGTCTGCCTACCACAGGGGTCAGCAAATTCTGTAAAAGGCCTCATTTTAGGCTTTACATATTTTAGACTTGCAGGTCAGACGATTTTTGTCACTACTACGCATCTGTGCCATCATAGTACATAACCGGCCATAGAAAGCACGTAACCAAATAAACATGTTCCAATAGAACTTTATTTATGAACACTGAAATTTGAGTTTCATACAACTTTTACATGTCACAGAGTAATATTCATCTTTTGATTTTCCAAAATTATTTAAAATGTTAAAAAAAAACCCAAAAAACAAAAAACAAAAAAAAACATACTTAGCTTGCAAACCACACAAAGCAGGCAGTGGGCCAGATTTGGCCTGTGGACCATGGTTGCCAATCCCTGCTCTAATTTACCAGTTAGAAAAATTAAATTTTTGCATATCAAGTTTTCTTAATGTGCATTATTCCAGAGTTACAGGCCTTAAGACAGCCTCTCTGTGTGGGGTCAATTTTGGCTGTTGGGTTTTAGAGATTGTTCAGTTTAGAATCTCTGTCCCAAACTCCACTGAGACAAAGGGAGATATTACCTGCACGTGTGAATCTCAATTCCCTCCTCATTTTCACTCTGATGAGTCTGGCAGGAGAAATGCATATTTATCCTGAACTGACTTGTTCTGGGACTAGAAAGCACCCTCTAACCAGGACATACAAGCCTTTGATAAGGACACCCAAGAAACAAAGTGACTGCTCTCCACTACTGAGGCTGGGATTGGAACTCAATGTCCCACCTCCCAGTCCACAGCCTTCCTGTCTCCCACATCAGCCCACACTGAGCTTTTCTTGTTCTCTTTCTGTCTGTCTTAACCCAGCCACCAACCCCTCAAGCAGACTTAGAAGCTTCTGGAGGGCTAGTAGAGTATCTCCTCCCTTCCGTGTGTTCAGCCCTTCTCTTCTTCTCACCCCTGCCACTGACTGAGGAGTAGAGGGTGGGGGCCAGATGCATGGTGGGGTGCGGGAGGTAGGCAGCAAGTTCTCATAGAGCCCAAGCAAAGTCCAACGAGGTATCTCTAAAAAAGGCATTTGCAGATTCTTCTTCTGCAAGAATCTATACTCACTGAAGCTGCAGAAAATGTTTGCCACTGTCTACCCTGAAGGGATGCCCATTTGACTGAGAGGAGGTAGTCATACAATAACAGTGCCGACAAAGGCTGCTAGTCTTCAATTCTTGTTCTAGGATTTTTGAATAAAAAAGAGTAGTTATTCAGTAAAATTATACTCAGGGGTTTAAAATAGAGTTTTTCTCTAGACTCTAGAGTGATCTTTTAAAGTATTAATGCTCCCCCTTGCTTGATATCCTGAAAATAAAATACATACTCCTCCCTGCCTGATCTGGCCCTGCCTGCTTCTCCAACCCTGGTCTCCTTTTGTTGTAGCCTTCCTGACCTTCTTTTTGTTCCTCTAACGAGACACATGCCCACCTCAGGGCATTTGCACTTGCTGTTCTCTCAGCCTCTTAGGCTCTTCCCTGGGGCTTTCTAAAGAGTTGATTCCTCTTCATCCAGGTCTTCATTTAAATGTTGCCTCCTCCAAGGGGTCTGTACTAACCACTAGTCTGAAGGAGTCACATGCACCCTGCTCTGCCAGTCTGTTTATTTCCTTCACATCCCTTATCACTCCCCGCAATCATCCTCTTTGTTTGAGGGGTTCTGTCTTTCTCTCTTTTATTGCTACATCAACACTTACTGTAGAACCTGGCACATGGGGTGACTCCATAAGTATTCATTGAATGGACCAATAAATGCTTCCCTTCTTTTATAAGAAATAATTGCAACCCAAATATCCTTTAATGGGTGAGTGGTTATACAAACCATGCTACATCCATATCATCAAAACTACTCAAAAAAGAAAAGCTTCAAACTATTAATACACACATTACCTGCATGGACCTCAGGGGAATTAAGCTGGTCAAAAAAAGCCAATTTCAAAAGATTATATACTATCTGATTCTATTTATGCAACATTCTTGAAATATCAAAGCTGTAGTGATAGAGAATAGATTAGTGGCTGCCAGGGGTTGGAGACTGGAGTTGGGGGAGAGGGGAAGAGTCTGTATATAAAGGAATAAGGGAGCCTGTGGTGATGGACCAGTTCTGGATTTTGATTCAGATTTTGTAGACATGGTTACCCAAAGCTACATGTGTAATAAAATACCACACGACCATATATACACATACACAGATGAGTGTGTATAACATCAGTTAAGTTTGAACAAGTTCTGTGGATTATGCCAAGATCAGTGTCCTGGTTTTGATGATGTACTACAATTACATAGGAAATTCACACTGAGGGAGGGAGGCTGGGTGAAGGGTGTGCAGACTTCCCTATACATTTTGTTTTTGCTTCTTCCTCTGAATCTACAGTTATTTCAAAATAAAAAGTTAATAAACTGACCTACACAATTGGAAAAAAGGATGTCAAAATATTTTTAATATTAAGTCTATTTCTATAGGCTATATTGTTATTGCCATGTGATATAAGGCATATTGAATTCAATTAAAAGTCTTTTTAAAAAAAATTATGCAAAATATTTTGCTTCTAATATTGAGGAAGAATTCTTTTGCCTTATTTTAGGGTTAGTATTTCTCCTGATTAATACCTAGCATGGATACTGCTTTACAATCACACAGGGCTTTCACAAGCATCATTTCATTGGAGATTATTAGTACTGAGGTGATACTTCAATTGGTATCTCCATTTTATGAGTGAGAAAACCGAGGCTCAGATATAAAAATTATATACCTTAAGAAGTAGAGCATGAGGGATGCAAGACTCAGGTCTCCTAATTCCAAACTTCCCTCTCCTCTCCTTTTTCACCAATAACACACTTATGAGTAATTGTTTGGAAATCCTAAATTAATCTAAATTTATGCAAATATTTAGACTCTGAAGCCTGTACCCATTCTCTCCTCTTGAGGGGCTACGGCCTCTCAGCCTCAACCAACTCCAAGAGGCTAATTAACACTGCCTTTAATAAACTCAAGGTGGACTGAGAGAGCAAAACGAATCTGCTGGTTGTTGCTCATTTGTGGATGTTTTCCTTGCAAAACCACATCAAAGCAGCGAAGCCCACCATGGACTTGGCCGGAAACCAAAGCTCACTGGCCAATCTGAGAAGCGGCAAGTTCCATCAGGCAGAAAATCATTTTATCTTCTGGGCCCAGATTCCTCACTTAGACCTGATGGAGATGGAGTGCCCCGCCAAACAGCAAAGCCTTCCCTGAGCTCTCAGCTGTTTCAGTGAGCCTCCCACATGGGGAGCCCCACCCTGCACAGGCCTGACTGGGATGGGAGATAAGCCTCTGAACAAACCCCACAGATGGTCCTCACAGTGCCTACTGAGTGCCTACCAGCTGCAGGGAACATGGGAAATGTGACTTTGTGGAGTAATCCCATCACATTCAGGTACTAAAGAATGAAAATGTGTTTTCATCTTCTTGAAAGACATCACCAAACGTGTAGATTTTTTTTAAAAGAGAAAGCAGAGGGGTCATCCTATTAGATGCTAAGAGTGTGTTCTGCAGAGTATTGTGGGAAACACACAGTAAAAATGCCATGGGCCTCACCTCCTCCTCCTCCTCATACAGCTCTCCAGGAGATTTCAGAATTCAGAACACACAAAAAAATGTCTAAGATCTCCCAGGGGGAAGTTTAGATTAGATTTGAAGGAAGCACAGGATTTACAGGATACAGGTATGGGAGCGGGGGTGGGGGCTGGGGGTTGCCATGCTGGAGAGGGCATTTCAGCAAGAGGCCCCAAAGACACACTGCTGCATGTGCTCGCATTTCTCTTGGTGTAAACATGTTCATATCTTTCTCCTCGGCTACACCTTGAGCTCCTTTATACTCCAAGTGTCTTCCACTGTCCGTAGAACATAATAGGCACCAATACACTTTGAGTGAGTGAATAAATGAATGAATGAATGGGTTAGTCTCTGAGTAATTGAGATTAATTAATTTCTGAGCTGTGGAAGTGACACAATTTTATGTATGTTTTAAAAATATTGACTTGACATTCCTGTGTAAGACCTAACAGTAGGAAGAGAGTGGGCATCTTAGCTGGGTGTTTTAAATCTGAGAGGACATGGCAAGTCACTTTAATCCCTCCTCACCAGCCCCCTGCCCCATGCCATTTGACACACTTAAGGCTTGGTACGTGCAAGAACTGAACGACCTCGATCTCTTTGGAGACTTGAGTTTTCCCATTCACTGTGACTTACAGTACCTCGAACTTGACAAATGTGTGTTGATTAATTAAATGAAAAGACTTGGGGAATTTTATAACTATGGAGGCATGGACACATTTCAGTGCATTGAATTTAATTTCTCTTCCTAGTTGGAAGAATTCCCTACTTTATAAATCTTGGTGAAAAGAAAAGCCCATGTCACACTAACAAAGTGGCAAACCATGGAATATCTTACCTAGCCTTCCTTACAGCCAGAGCCCTGCATGGCACCAAAGCTCGCCGACCAGAAGCCCCCACCTCCTTTGGCTTTAATGAAGTGCCAATGACATCATCCCATATTTCAGTAATGAACCTCCCACAGGGCAAATATTACCCAGATGGATAGGAGATCACTACAGATATCCATGATGATCCCCAGAGCATTCAGCAGATCCAAGCACTCTGCCCTGATGCTACAAGGCCATAGTAAGTTACTGTGATGCCCTGTCCCCACGCTTGAGAGATGCCTCCTTAAAGGAGAAGAGAGCATAGCCACTGTGTCCGTCCAACTTAGGGGCAGGGTCTCTGATCGTCAAGTGAAGACTCCTTGACTCAGTACTTCAGGTTCTAAATAACACTCCATTGTGAAAATCTGGAGGGTACTTGAAATTTTTTTTCCATACCAATTGTTCATGACATTCTGAGGAGAGAGCACTTCGAGGTTGTTTCCAACTAGATGGGAGATTAAAATCATAATGTAGAGGCTAAAAACATAGACTCCAGAATCAGACAAACTAGCATTCGGTTCAAAAATCCTTCAGCTGTGCGACTTAGACACCTGGTACATGGTGAATTTAGTTAATTATGGCTGTGATTATTATTACTATATAAGGAGTCAGGATTGGAGAGAAAGAGGAGACAGGCTGATTCCATGAACTCCATCCATGCCTTTGGCTGAGCCAAGGCAGACAGTGAAAGGAGGCTTAAACTTGTTCAGCGTAGCCCTGAGGGCAAGAAAAGAACTGATGGAAATTAGAAGGTGACACGTTTGGCCTCTTTCGAAGATTTTCTAATAATGATCTGAAGATATATGCCAAGGTCACCGAGTAGATAGTAAATTCTGGTATGAGAGGTGTTTAAGCCAGAGTCAGAGAAGTGCTTGGTGAGCTATTGGAGAGAGGATTTAATAGACATTAGATTTGATCAAAAGTTTAAACAATGAAACTTCCTTTTCAAATGAAATGTTCTGTGAACCCTCAGTCAATCCTGTGATTACTCGAAAAGCAGACTAAACACATGCTCAGAACACCGGTAAAGAAAGAAGAGGGAAAGAGAAAAGTTCTGTTTGAATAAACACAGCTACTATTTTTGCATCAGCATAACTAAAAATGAGCTACTTAAATGTTAGTAATTATTAATAAATTGTATGTAGGGATGGAGGCATCACAACCTTCTTAGTATTCAGGGCCTTTAAAGTCTTAATCTGGTCCTGAGCCCTTATAATAAACATATCAAAGCAGAGCTGCTTTAGAGAAAACTGGAGCAATAGCCAGGAGCCCACCCACCCAAGCCCCTGCAGAGGCTCTGGAGACCCCTAGGGAGTCTGAAAAATCCCAGAGAGCCCTTTAGCCCTGGGACTAGGGCAAATTTTTCCAATCTTTACACAGAGGCTCAAGTCAAACCCTATTTAGAGTTTCATCTGTGATATTATTTAATTTTAATTTGCTTAGTAATTTTAACTTTTTGATTTTTTTCTCACGTCTATTATCTTAGTTTACTCTCTCACCATTCCCTGAGGTAAGTAAGTTAGAGGACATGTCTCTTTTATCCTGTTTCATAGGTCTAGATCACCTTTTTTTTTTCCGAAGTGGAGAATCTCTAATACACAAAAAGTAGACAAAAGGTTATGATAAACCCCCAATAACCACTAACCCATGGCCAGTTCTACCTTATCTATACCTCATTCATGTCTTCCTCTGGTTTTTTTTGAAACAAATCCCTGCCATTATATCATTTCATCCATAAATATTTCATTATATATTTTTAAAAGATTCGGATTCTTTTTTCTCTCTTTTTAAGACATAACCACAATACCATTATCATATCCAAAAAATTAAATGTGATTATTCAATATCATCGAACATCTATTTGGCATTCACATTTCCAATTGTTTGGTAAATGTCAGAATTTTTTCATTTGTTTTTAAAAAAATTACAATCCAAGTAAGGACCACATTTTGAAACTAGTTAAGCTTTAGAATAATCTTTTAATCCTTACTCTCTCTCATCTTGCAATTTCTTGAAGAAATTCAGGCCTTTGTTGTATGAAGTTCCTCACAGTTTGGATTCTGCTGACTGCATCCCTCTGGTGTGATTTAATATGTTCTTCTTTCCAGCCTCTTCTGTGTTCCCTGCAAATTAGTTTGAGATCTAGAGGCTTGATCAGATTTAGGTCACATGGCTATTTATGGAAAGAAGGAAGCAGCCCTGGTGAGACTGATTCCATGCTATTGGACCCACGCATGACCTCTATCTCTGCCACCAGAGTTACTCTGTTCATGAGCCATTGCACAAACACTGGGGTTCCTGAGGGACAGAAGTGGGCTGACATCTACTGGCTGAGTAATCCCAATCGCTCAGTTGTTTGCTCCCCTTTTCTGCAGTGGATGCTCTCTGATAGGCATTAATGGGTCAATACAAAGACTCTCACATTTGGTGCTCATTCCCATAGGTCTATCCACTGGCCTCTTCTCCAAAGTTTCTTGTCTTTGATCTTCCCATTTTGCTCCTTCCAGGCCCCTGACAAATCAGCCAAGCCGTTAACCATAGCTCAGGAGTTTATGTTGTCTCTTTCTTCAGACAACTTCTATGTCTACACAAAGAGAATGACCAAGTGTTCATTGGTCAGTCTTCTCATTGCAGCCTCAAGGAGTCACCCCTGAGAGAGATTGTGATGTATCAGCAGTCCACTTGGCCTCGTGCTTACCACTGAGCTGACCCATCTATGATCCATACTCTTTTCCTGCTTTGTCACCCTCCTCCCTGCATAAGAGGTAACTGAAGGAGAGGAGCAATAATGATTAGTGATATGGGTGTCTGGGTCATCCATTTGTGCAGCTCACTTGTCTCCCCTGGACTTGCTTAAGCCCAATTTCCAATGTATCACTTTCATTTTATGATATATTTCTGCAGCTTCTCTCCTCAGCCTTATGACTTAGTGGCTCTAACAGTATTTAGCTCATGGCCTCATGGCTACTTGATTTTTCATAGTCAGAGGTTAAGTTTCTATAAGAACCCAGTAATATATTAAGAGCTGTTTTGCAATAATGATACATAGTTCTCTGCTGCAAACACCTTTATCTTTTTTCAGACCCCTAAGGATTGTGTTGTCACTCCCTTATTGGGGTGTGCAGAAGCTCTACCTGGCATCTTTCTCTACCAGAGATGAGTCTGATGTCGTGCGATCTCCCAGGTACATGAGCAAAGGAGCAGGGCTGCTTGTATTACAGTCTGGACCTGCTGTAGAGCCTGATTTTGTTTGGGGCCCCACTCAATGCTAGGAGCCTTATGTATCACCTAATGAAAGGATCATAGCAGGATTGCTAAATGTGGAATATGTAGTTTCCAAAATTCAAGAAAACCTACCAAGTGTTGTTTCTTTCTCAGTAGTAGGAGTTTTAAGGTGCAATAAGTTATCTTTTACTTTGGAGGTGGAAGCCTGACCATGCCTCAGACCACTAGGCCTTAAAACGTTATCAAGATAACAAATCCCTGAATATGGTTTTTCTCTAGAATGCATGTCTAGAGCACATTTTGTATCAAGGCATCGGGAATATTTGCTAATTTGTTGCACATTGGATCAAATTAGCATGATTTTACAAACATCATGGAGGCAAGGATGTAGCCTGTGCACCTCGTAATAGACGTTTCACTAAAAGAATTCAAAGGTCTACTTGCCATATTTTTGCTCTAAAAATTATTTCAAATATTTGCTAAAGAAAAATACTAAACACACTTATAAAGGTGCTATTGATATTATTACATGATAATCTGCCTTTTTCAAAATAATGTACCTTATTGAAGAACACCAGAAATTACCTAACCATGCACATGTGACAGCTACAATAACCTCCCTTGGTGTGCGGTATTTAATAACTGACCCTTGTGCTGTGATTCTTCAACAATCATCACCAACCTTGTTGTATGTTCAGACTTATACAGTCCAAATATATTCATGATGTGATTCAATGTTTCTTGTGTTCTAAACATATCTACTGCCCCATATCAATCTCAGTGGATCCAGATGAAGGAAGTTTTAAATTAAAAGCAGAATCATGCACTCCCAAGCAGGGTTTGAATCATACAACCACAAAATAAGGCAGACTCCAAATGAAAAGAAACCCTTTAGTTTCTAAGAAGTTGGGGGAAGAGCTGTTCAAATGAAATAATTAATAATTATTGCCAATAATAATAACTACAATAAAGCACTACACAAATATTACAGAAAGTTTATCTTTGCTCTTTTGCTACATTGTGTGGTGACAGAAGTAGAATATGGACATAGACTTGATGTTGAATCTTGATAACAAAGATACAAACCAACAAACTTGGTCCTAATTTTAAGCAAAAAAAGTAGGTTTTAGATAATGCAAAAAGAATTTTTCAATTAAAAAATTCTGACAGGGTCATATTTTATAATAAAAAATATCAAATACATATTTAAAAACTTGATCTATTTAATTATCAACAAGATAAAGATGGTTTAATTTCTAGGATTTACCAATTCTGAATTAAAAATATAAATCTCCATTTTGTAATTTCTTGGTACAATTAGTTAATATATGTGACCACGTTCTGCTGTCTGGTGTGATCTAAGCACATTAATGCTTTAAATCATCTTGGTGTCCCTTCAATCCATTATACTTTTAAAAAGTATTTCACGATGGCATAAGTTGAGAAACTGGTGGACATGTGCACGGCCTTGGAGTAGAGTTGAATCTCTCTTTTTTACCATTTTCTCCCTGTGAATCAGGAGCAAGTTCTTCAAACTCTCTTAGTGTCCATTTTCTGCCTTTAGTACAAGGGAAGAACCCCAGTTTCTTGAGGTACAAGACAGTCATGCTAAATTAATAATAGCCAGATATTAATATTTACCAGATATCTGCAGAGTCTGTGAGAGGAAAGATTTCGTCCAGCAGTGATGATAGAGGTGCTGTGGAGCCAGCAGTCTCAGTTCCTCCAGAAAATCTGGCTTTGTTACCGTTCTGGATTTCACCTTCATTTTTCCTGAAAGTACCTGTCCTGTTTCCCAAAACTGCCATATTGCCCCTGGTTTGGATCTATCTCAGTGAGCTGCAGGACAGCCCAGCTATTGTCTCTTTCCTACATTTGTCTTCACAGATGCATCTCGAAACTGCCTGACAACTGCCTGACAACTGGTAAAGTTTCTCTGGAAGCAACTGCCTAGTGTTAGTTTTAGATTTTTGCCTTGGTGAGTGCCAGCAATCCCCTCCGTCTCATTCTCTGTCTCTGTCTCTGTCTCTGTCTCTGTCTCTCTCTCCCTGTCTCTCTCTCTCTCTCTCTCTCTCTCTCTCTCTCTCTCTCTCTCTCTCTCTCTCTCTCACACACACACACACACACACACACACACACACCCCCCTCAGGACCGCGGGGTACCGTGCCACCCCACCCCAGTTGTTGGGGCTTCTGCTGCAGAGAGCCCTGAGCCCTGACCCTGTGTGGAAACTGTCTCAACTGAGGAGTCATTTCACCCAAGGTCCCCACTTCCAGGCTAGACTGTACCCAATGACTGGCTGATACCGGGGATAGAAACTACCTACTCCTTCTTTCCTTTCCCTTCCACAGGAAAGGTCACCCTAGAATGTCTGCTCGGTAACCCTCCCCGACCCACCCCTACCGCCAACCAGGATTTCTCTGCTCTGAGCTCCTTTTATGAGGTTGCTCTGCCAGCATCATTTTTGGAAAGGTTCTTGGGCCAAAATCTCCCTTCCTGATCTTTATATGTCAAAGCTCTTCTCTTGTTTTATTTTGTTCTTCGTGGGGGAAGCAAAGAGAGGGAGATAGCCAGAGAGAAGAGGGCAAGGGAAAAGTGGAGATGAGAACAGCGGGCGCGCGTCCTGGTAGAGCGCCGCGCAGCGCACACTGCCTGGGCGATCAGAGAAGGTGCTCCGCGGGTTCGACGCAGACTACGGGCGCTCTCTGTTTTCTTTTTTAGCTTTTCTGTATGTTCAAGTTTGTTTGTTTGTTTCGCAATGAGCAAATAACCCGGGAGTGGGGGGGGGAGGGGGGAGCGGGGACCCAGCGAAGCTCTTTTGAAGCAGGAGGAAGGGAGGACTCAGGACTGCAGGCTTCATTCTTGTCCTTCTCCCTCCTTTCCTCCCCCAGAAGCTCAGTCCGAGGGTGGCTGTGGGCAGAGGAAGTGAGGCCGCAAAGCTCCAAGGCGGCTCAAAGCTGGGATTTCTGGCCTAGCAGATTCCCCTATTCTTTGCTTTCAGCCCCAAATCCCACGCTTACTCACTTCACAGCACCTACTTTTAACCTGCCAAATGCCACTAAATCTGCAAATTAAACCTCTGATTACAGAATTCCTTTTGATGTAAAAAAATGTGGGGATTTTTAAAATGTAATTATTCATACACTAAGATTTTAATTGTGCTGCTTTTCTCCCTCTCTCACCATCTTTTTTTTCAGGGCAGGGTGACTCTCCCCTTCAGGCCTGCCCGGGCAGCGCCAAGGGCTGGCGCGGAAGGGAGCCTGCAGGGTCTGTCTGCTGAGCACCGGGGTGCTCCATCCCGGGCGTCTGTGAAGGGTCTGGGCAGCAGCCGGCAGCTCAGGACCTCCACGGCTCAGCCTCCCCTACTGCTGTAACAAAATGACGACCAAACTCGGTGCTGTAGTGTGATTTCCATGTGGGGAGCACTGGGCGGAAGGTCCAAATTTCTGGCCTCTGCTGCGAGCTCAGCATCCATGGCGCTGGGCCTTGGGAACTTTCTCTCCATGGAAATGCTGGAGCCAGCCTGAAAGGGGCTGCCCGCTGTTCTCCAGTCTGCTGCTTCTGCCTCCCTTCTTGAGCCGATCCTTTTTTTTTTTTTTTTATTGTAGCAAAATATTATAACATAAAATTTACCATTGTAACCATTTTAAGTGTCTAGTTCAGTGGCATTAAGTACATTCAAAATGTTGTGCAACTTCATCACTATCCACTTCCAGAACTTTTCCATCATCCCACACTGAAACTCTGGACCCATTAAACACTGGCTTCCCATTCTCCCCTCCCCTAAACCCTCCAGCAACTGCCATTCTCTTTGTCTCTATGAATTTGCCTATTCTAAGTACCTCATGAGACTGGAATCATGATATTTGTCCCTTTGCGTTTGGCTCTTTCGCTAAGTATAATATCTTCAAGGTTCACACATGTTGTAACATATGTCAGAATTTTCTTCCTTTTTAAGATGGATAATATTCCACTGTATGGATATACCACTTCTTGTTTATCCATTCATTAGCTGATGGACACTTGGTAGTTTCCACCTTTTGGCTATTGTGAATAATGCTACTGTGAATGTGGGTGTGCAAATATTTGTTCAAGTCCTGCTTTCAATTGTTTGCAGTATATACCCAGAAGTGGAATTGCTAAATAATATGGTACAGAGTGATCTTTTAAACATGCACACTAAAATGTTTTGTTCCAAGCCTCTCTTGGGGCCACAGGGGTCTGCATGATGGGGTCCTTGCCAGACTCAGGGAGCTAATCTTACCCCACTGTCCCCTTGCATAATCTGCCACAACCACATTTTTTTCCCTGAGGAGTTTCAAACACCCAAGCATGCCCCGTCCCTAAGCTCCTCCCTGGCTCTTGAGCTGGGCTATCCTTGGGTTGGCAGCTCCTCAGAGACCCTTCCCTGACCACCTCACTTAAAGCTGGCCCTGCCCCTCCCTGGTCTCAGTCACATCTTCACCCTTTCTTTGCTTTCCTAATCACAGCCTTATCATAATCTGGAATTACCTTGCTTATTTATTTCTCTACTGTCTGCTCCCCAAAATGAGAGCTCCAGAGAAGCAGGGGCTTTATTTGTTATATCCTTGTGCCTAAAACTATGCCTGGCTTATAGCGTGTGCTCTTTAAAAGTTTGTCAAATAAATGAATAAATGAATCCAAGTCATAGCCTTTCCATGTGGGTGGAGTGGGGCCACGGGTATACTTTAGGCCACAGACAAAGATTAGGTACCATCCGGGAACATACGTTTTATATGAAGACTTGAGGAAAAAACTTCATATTTATATTTACTAAGACAAGAAGATACTTTAAGAAGCATATTTGTTTCCTGGGACTGCCATAACTAAGTACCACAAACCAAGTGACCTAAATGACAGAAATTTATTGTCTCATAGTTCTGGAGACTAGAAGTCTGAGATCAAAGGTGTCAGCAGAGTTGGTTTACCTTGAGCAGCTCTTCTTAACTTGTAGATGGCCATCTTGTCCCTGTGTCTTTACATCGTCTTCCCTCTGCGTGTTGTGTCCTAATCTCCTCATTAGGACACCAGTCGTATTGAGCCCCCACCCTAATGACTCCATTCTAATTTAATTACCTCTTTAAAGACACCATATCCAAATACAGTTATATTCTCAGGTATTGGGGTTTAGGACTTCAACTTATAAATATTTGGGGGGCGGGGACACCGTTTAGTCCATAACAGCTGATCAGTACTCCCTTAGCCAACCACCCTTTGGCAATATGCTTGATTCACTGCCTCTAGGAAGCTTTCATTAACTGGCCAACACTGTACCAGTGATTCCCCACTTCTCAGAACAACCACAGGAAGTTACCTGGTGCTCCCACCACTTCATCTGTGTGTGTGCATTTGTGTGTGCACATGTGCACGTGTGTGTGTGGGTGTGGGTGTGTGTATACACAGGTCTTCTGTGTAACCACCGGAGTGCAGGGGCAACCTTCTTTGTCAGGTCACTCTTCACGCCTAACATGGTACCGAGCACATGGTAGGGGCTTTATAAATACTAAATGTTCAGCTGGCCAGTGACACCAAACCTGACACTGAGAACAAAATGCTTTGCTCTGAGGAATCCCATCCCTTCCTTCTGAAGAACCAGTACAAGCACAAGATGTAGCTCAATGGAGGGTTGTCAGAGTCCAGGGGTGTGGGGACCAGGTTGGAGCTCAGAGAATATAGGACCAACCCTACTAGTCACAGATGAGGGCACTACAACAATGAGAAGGGATGAAGTATATCTGAGAGCACCCAGCCCGATAGCGACAGAAGTGGGGATGGGGCCCCCGACTCCCAGGCCACTTCTCTGTCCGCCATAGGCCCCATCCAGCTCTATCCCAAGGAAAGGCCTCGACATCTGGAATTGTCTGCTCCAACCCCTCAAGCTGATTACAGCACAGACCCACATACGTGAACATAGCATGCTTTCTTTCATCTAGAAAAAAAAAAAGCGGGGGTGTATCCTGTCTCTTTGAAAGTAACCACTTACGTCACAGAAAAATGATCAACTTTCAAAGAATTTTATACATTAGAAAGGAATATTCCTGGTACTAAAATGGCACCAGGCAGACTGATCCTTTCTTGACAATGACGATGGCCCTGCTGGTGCTGGCAGGGCCTCATCGTCAGCATTCTGAGCATCATCCCCAGTAGCCCGTCCTCTGTGAGGTCTGTGAGCTTGGACCCACACAAAAGTTTTCCTAGAGGTTGAGTTCTACACTAAATTCTTAATTTTAACATGCTTAAAAGGTTTCATTTCCCTTTTCATCAAGCTGAGAGCAGAATCAGGCCTCACCCCAATTTGCTTATCTACAATATTTGAGTTATTTTATCATTTTATTTATTAACTATTTTGCACTACCCCATCCTTTACACTACCTCCAAAGTATTCTTTCTAAAGCATAAATCACAACATTTCAGTCCCTTTTCTCAATTGTTTAATTTCCCATCTCACCATCCATACTAACACTTCTAGGGATAAACCTAGAGCTCCTCAAAATAATAGCATGGAAGTCTTTCCAGATATGGTCCTGCCTCCCACTTCATACATATGCTATCACTAGAATACCTTAAGCTGCAGGGTACAGCTTAAAGAAATAACAGCTAACCTTGTTATTTCTCTTAACTCGAAGTCCAGAGGTAAGAAGTTCCAGGGCTACTCAGTTCAGAGGTTCACAGCATCACTAAGGACCAAGGGCCTTGCTCCCTCTCTGCTCTGCCATCCTCATGGTAGCAAGATGGCTGCAACAGCTCCAAGTGTCATCACCTCCCACTTCTATGTTAAGAGGTAGAGCCAGTCCTGGGCGAGCTTTCCTTTGCATTTCATGGGCAAGTACCAAGTGACAGACCCTTTCGTAAGCTGGCATGAGTAATGGAGAACCATAATTGGTTTGTACCAGCCTGCAATTTTCTAAGTCCCAGGGCTCATTCAACCCTCATTTCTCCTTTGAAACATTTGCTATCCCACCCCTGACAAGGCTGCATGATCACTTCTTATCTAGTCATTCAACAACCATCTACTGAGCATCTGGGAGGTACCAGGCATGGGAGCACAAAAACAGACACCATGCTACCTTCATTTTGCTCTTATTTCTATTGTAGTACTTGATATAAGTACATGATATGGCCATCTTTCTGAGCCTCGGTTCCTTCATGTATACCAGGGTAAATAACATCCACTTCATTGTTGCCAAATTTAGAGTTCATGTACATACAGCACCAAGGATGTGCCCAGATTATATTTGCTGTCCAGGAAATGTTAACTCTTTAAAGATTCATTTCCCCCAGACGAAGGGTGACTTTTTTGTCTCAGGAATAACTTTGACAGCCTGGAATAATATTCTCACATGCATACAATAAAATACATGGGATAAGAAAGGAAATCAATTATATTAAAAGAGGGTTATCAAAATATTTAAAAATATTTGTAATACAGAAAAATACATTCTTTATTGATAAATAACATAATATTGTGTCAGATCTAATATTATTTCAAAGTAATGATGAGTGTTAATGATATTTCAAGATATGTACAATTGCTACCTCATGTGAAAATGTCTGTAACTTGTATTGCTGACAGAGTCCCAGGTGCTGCTAGTGTTAATTGGTTTGTTGCCGACATTTATATTTTAAGGAAGTGCTAACTTTCAGTAATAGGCTAGGAAAACTATGCAGTTTTTCCCAGTCATGTTCTCAAACCCCCTGAATCCTGTTCATGGACCTTTCAGGAATTAATAGACCTCAAATTAAAAACCTGCCCCGGGAGTTGGGGCAAAGTTGGTCTATTTTCTTCAGACTCTAAAAAAGTATCCAATAAGGTCTCCATACCTGAAAGGCTTAATAAGAGAATGTGTGTACATTTTCTGGTATGTATCAGAAATGTAATATACTATATAGATCAGAAAATGAGAACATACATGGGGAGATACAGACTGAGACTTCTTTTCAGATCCTGCAGTCTAAAAGAGCTTTAGACAAGTTTTTCCCCTCTGTAGCAGTGGCTGTATATATTCAATCTCTGTCATGTTCCAAGCTTTTGAAGCTGTCTCCTTGGAACCTGCAGGAAGATCTATCCAAACTGCAATGGTTGATCCCTAAGAGAATCCCAGGATTCTGCCTGAAGGTGTTGATGGGAGGTAACCCCTTGCAAAGTGAGAGAGTCTGGACTTCTCAGGCTACTCCATCTGATTAGCTGTGTTAATTTGGCTAAAGCAACTCTCCTCTCTGAGCTCCTTTGCTCATCTATAAAAAACAACAGTAGGGGGAGATGTCTGTCAGAAGGGGCTCCAGACATGCATTCTTGTTTAAGACTTTTCCATGAATGGTATGTTTCTGTGTGTGTGTGATTTCATCTCGATAATTTTTTTCTAAAAAGGACATTTTCTGGATCAGCTCTGTACATCTTACAAGTAAGTCTTATATGATTTCGGCGTCTGTATTTACGTTGCTGTTCACAAGTGCAAGCAACAATACTATCTCAATAGTCACAAGCCAGTAAGAAGAGGTAGACAAATGAGACACATATGACAAGCTGGTGCCAAGGAAAGGCCATTTGACATCACAGTATATACAGTGCTTGGGATGTTTCCTATGGTTAGAATACAAAAAGTGATGAAGAGTGAAGTTATTCCACCACGAACAGAAAATAAATATGTTAAACAAGCAATGACAACAAAACCACGTCTTAGGAGTGCAGTGTCAGTTACCGCACCGGAGATTCGGGTGCAGCAAACGATGGATCCCATATTAACGAGATGACTTTGAATTTTATTGATTTTGTTTGTTGATTTGTTCTCATTTAATTTGAATTTTTATTTCTGTTTATCCTTGTGCCGGAGTTATCAGTATTAGGAGTTTATAGGTAGTTTTATGTCTGTACACGTTTGAGTAGCATTACTACAAAAAGCTATTTAAGACAACTTTGGAAGCAAATGTAATTTTTTTTTTAATTTTTAAAGAAGAATTCTCGATATTAAATATAAGAAACAATGAACTGAAAAATCTTTGGAGCTTGTCCCCTCTCTGACTTCAAGGGCTCTAATTCCGGGAGAACAAAATCAGACCAGCTTGCCCGTGAGGTATGAGGGTGGGGGAGGGGAGGGCTCGGCCGTCTTTGGAGGGGGAGGGATTTAGGGTGTGCTGTGCTGCCCTCTGCTGGCCATGTGAATCATTGGCTGGGCTCATCCTGGGCTTGGGGGAATTTAGAGGGCTGGAGGGAGCTGGAACGATATAGCTCCAAGTGACCTTTACTTGCAGGAATGTTGCACAGAGCCGACCCCGACCCTTCTCAAACCCTGAGACCTAAATTGAGCCAATTGTACAAGCAAGTACTGTCCCTGCTTGGGGATGAGGCTTGAATAAGGAATAGTGGAAGGAAGACGGTTGACCAAACATGTGATGAGATGAAGGGGAAGCCCCAGAGGTGAAACTCCTGTGTCTCTCTAGTGACCAAACTACGGAGAGGTCCCAGGAGTTTCACTCTTTCCTGAACAACCCAGAGCCCTGCCCTCGTTTTCAGCTTCATATCTGTCACAGGCCCTTGTCTTTAGTGACTCAGCTCCTGAGCATTCATTCAAAGGGGTGGAGCCCCTCCCCAACTGCACAAATTCTTCTGCTGTGACAGGAGGTTCTGCCGCATTTTCCAGGGTACAGGTTTCTAAGAGACCTCTGTGATGATCAAAGCATTGAGGAAACAGTACTGAATCTAGGAGGATCCCGTTGGGACCTAGCAGAGCCTCGGAGCTCCAGCCCAGCCATCTTCACATCCACCACCTCCCTCTCCTGCCCAGTCATCTTTCCTCCTCTGCAGACCCTCGTGCCAGTTCTGTCCCAATCAACCATTCACAGAGGCCATACTCAGAAAGGCCAGGTTTTTTTTGGCTAGTCTTGGCTAATAGAGTATTTGACAGCAAACTTTAAGGAATGTTTCAGTAGTGAGGAAACAGACCTCTAAACCCATCACTATGGCACTGTGGGTC
This sequence comes from Eidolon dupreanum, assembly GCA_028627145.1. Classification (NCBI taxonomy): domain Eukaryota; kingdom Metazoa; phylum Chordata; class Mammalia; order Chiroptera; family Pteropodidae; genus Eidolon; species Eidolon dupreanum. The sequence goes on along the minus strand of CM053515.1, from coordinate 50,394,850 downwards.
AGTGCTGGAGTAGGATGGGGACGAGGCAGCTGAAGGAGGATTTACTGGGCTCTTGCATTCTGCAAACAACTGCTCACAGCCTTGGAAGAGCTCCCAGGTGTTATCACAAACTTTTATACTTCTACATAAGCCAAGTCCAGCCACATCATTTCCTACTTTTTAGCATCAATTGGTATCCAACACAGTGCCCAGCATTTGGTAAGAAGTCACCACACTGGACTTTAGCATTTGCCCAGGCCCTGGAGGCACCCAGGTTGTAGAATGGGTGAATCGATGGGGGGTCTGGGAAGATGCTTTTTTAGGCAAAGGCAGCAGGAAGGACAACAAGACATCAACCCTCTCCTCTTTCCAGGAGGCTAATGGCCAGCCCTCCCTGTGTCACTCGCCCTTCAGTTAGAAACAGAAAACTCGAAAAAGTCTCCCCAGCTTCATCCATCTGCAGTCTGAGCCTTCCCAGTGGAGCTGACCAGGATGGGCCTTCTTGGAAGCAGCAGGAAGGCTCACAGAACAACTCTAACTCCACTCGCCTCCCACAGCAGCACCCACTCCATTCATCAGACACCTGCTGTCAGCCATTTCTGGCAAGGAACCCAGTTCCAGGTGGCAGCTTAAGCCAGAGGAAAGCTCCCACAGGGTACTATCTCTGTGCCCCCTCTGCAGACCATGTGGCTCTTCTCCTTAAGGTGGGCCCTCTTCTCTCTACCTTCAGACGGGGCCATCTCTTTTCTATCTTGCAGACTCCAATTTGAATAGAACTCGGAGGCCGTCTGGCCCAAAGCACCTCTCCTGGTCTAGCATAGTGGTTAAGCTCAAAGACTGTACCCAGCCTCACATCCCTGCTCTACCACTTACTGGCTGGGTGGCCTTGGGCCAAGTTACATAACTTCTCTGAGCTTCATTTCCTCATCTCTAAAATGAATCCTAATTGTACTTTTCATACATTCCTCATGAGAATTGAAGGAGTCACTGCCTGGAAAGTGCTCTACAAAGGGCTTAACACATCATTAGTGCTCAAGAAAGGGACTTCTGCCATCATCACCATCGCTAAAAATTAACAAGGCTAGCAGAGCTGCTACTGACCAATCCATGACATTCAGCCCCCACATGACCCTCGCAGAGCCTGTTGCTGGGCACGCTGGCTAGGTGACGACAACTCCAACCCTGCGCCAGAGCTGTGGGAGCCCTGCAGGACCACAAAAGAGCTCTCTCCTCCAGGAAGAGGCAATCTCACAGGCAAGATAAGACTAATTCACAAAGCAATTAGTAAAAAATACAAGATAGCTTAAAAGTACTAAATTGTTTGGTGCAGACTATAATTGTGTTAATAATAAGAACCATTTGTACAGCATTTTAGCACTTACCAAGCACTTGGAAATACATTATCTCATGTAATCCTCAAAACAAACCAGCAAGGTAAGTGTTGATATTAGCAGATGAGGAAACCGAGGTACCTGGAGATGAAATGGCTTATCTGTGATCATACCACCGGTAAGTGCGTGACTCAGAAAGGACGACTTCAACCTGATTCTAACTTCATTTGGTACCAATCTCCTTATTTTTTCCACTAAGTGGGATGTATGTGTGTATCTGTATATGTGTGTGCCCACATGTATTTCAAACTTTGTCTCACTCCTGCCTTTCTCCTGCACTCAGCCCTAAGACTCCCTGTGGCCAGAATATCCTATAGTTTAGGTTTCATGTCTATTTGTGCTGTGTCCAATGGCTTTAGTCTGGGCTCCCTTTCACAGGTGTGGTGGCCTCTCAGAGCTGATAGGTCTCTGAACCATCCAGAGAGCAGGGAATTTTGTGACCCCTGTGATCCCAACTTCGTCCTCTGATACCCTCAGAAATGTGGCAGCAAAGGATAAGGAAGCTCTGGCTCTGCATGCTCACAGCTGGTCCTGGGTGCAGGGCCCATGCTCGGTACAGAGACCCGGAAAGCAGGGCTACAGCAGCCCCTGGTGGGCCTCCTCCAGAAGCACAGCTACACTCCCAAGTCCACCCATAAAAAGGAGAGGGAAGGAGGACTCAGAGCAGGGCCATGGCCTGGAGAAGAATGGAAAGTGGCAGACCACATCAGAACATGACCACCTGCACACAGGGCGGTGTGATGAAAATACACATTGGATTTGAAGCCACATGCCTCCGTTCATCCCAGCCTCTCTGCTCCCTAGTGGTGCCACCTGGTAATTACCTCATCTCTCAGCTCCTCAGTTTCCTCATCTCTAAAATGCAGACAGAAGTAACACCAACATCACAGCTTGCTGTCAGGATTAAATTAGTTAATTTTGTAAAGTATTATCTGACATAGAGTAGGGGTTGTCACCACATTATGCCTCTGTGGGCCTTGGGTACTTTTGCTTTCATGAGCCTCTTCTTCCACACACAAAAAATATTTAAAATTCTGTTGTACTACCGTTTTGTTATAAGGATGAATATAACCCAAACTGGATTATATTTATTTTTTCTTTTAAAAGAAATTAAAACCTTTTTATGGGCTTCTAAACATATCATGATCCCAAAGCATCGGGCTTATTGTGCCTAATTGAAAACCAGGCTCTGGGGTCTCCATCATGTCTGCTGTTGTGGATGTTTAACTGTTTCAGGAACCATCAAGTGCTGTGGGCTGTAAGAGTCATAATCATTAGGGATGTTCCTTCCAACTTCCTGTGTGTCCAGCATTCGACCTTCTCTCTTGTACTGAATGCCATGCTTTAATGTCAAGCTCTCCAGTAAGAGGGTGCCCTCTGGCCTCCCGGGGCTGCCATGTTCTGATGCGGGGATGGCAGGCAGAGATCCTGCCTTGGCAACCAACTCCTTTAGACATGAGGGCATGGGAAGGGGGCTCTGGAGGCCAGATACTTATTGGGTCTTTTCCTAGCAGCCCTCAGAGTTGTAGCAACAGCGTCCTCTAGTGGTGGCAAACCTCCCTCCACACTGTGCTTGTGTCACCTGCCTTCCAGAGGGTCCCCTAGTGACCAGGGCATGAAAGAGGCTTGTGCTGACATTCACGTATTTGTGTTTGTCTAACCCCACCCTCTCAGTCCACATAGGATTTGAATCCAGTAATATAACTAAACTCACAACTATGTGCACTCCATTCACGTGTACACAAAGCCAAGGTTAAGCTCTAGATAACTGCTGTCTATAGATATACAACGTGAGCCACATAAATGACTTTAAATGTCCTTGTAAAAGGAAATTAACGAAATTGACTTTGATAATATATTTTATTTATCACAAAACATCAATACTATCCTTTCAACATGTATTCAATATAAAATTATTAGCGAGATATTTTAGTTTCTTTTCATTCGAAGTCTTTGAAATCCAGTATGATTTTACACTTATGGCACAACTCAATGTTCTAATTCAGTGTTCTAACTAAACTTTCACTGGAAATACTTATCAGTATTTTATATACTTCATAAAATTTACAGCTGAAAAAGCAGATTCACATATTAGCATTTTTCCAAACATAAAGTTTTCCGATAACTGAATCAGGTAGTTTTAAATTTTAATTGTAAATTAAATAATATAAAATTTAAAATTCAGTTCCTTAGTTGTACTATTCACATGTCAAGTGCTCAATAGTCACACATGGCTAGTGGCTACGGAATTGGACACTGCAGGGCTAGATCACAAGAACAGCAGGAGGAATAAAGCACACCTTATTTGGAAGAAACGTATTTGTAAACTTAAAGTTCCCAGCCAGGGTTTCCCAAATTAAAATGCACAGAAGACTTGAAGAATTTGTAGAAACTGCAGATGCCCACCCCATGCTGAGATCTGCTTCTGGAGGTCCCTGGGGGGTGGGGGGTGGGGGTGCCTGGAGTATGCATTTTGAAGAGACCAAAGGGCCACACTTTGAGAACCATCCCTCAGTGTCAGGCAGATATACAATCACAGAGGAGCCACACCCTTAGTTCCTGGCTGGTTACAGAATGCACCAGGCACTACGCTAAACCAGGACTGCCAAAGATGGCCCTACAAGGCAATCCACTGGAGTATTAAATGTAGGTATTATTATTATTCCTTCAGTCCTATTTTAGTATGTGGTTTGTGTAGTGTATACATAATTTAGCATAAATATTTTGGGAGAACATATCAAAAATTTTTTAATCAATGGGGGCAAATCTAAAAAGTTTCAGCTCATTGTGCTGAACAATGGTTTCTATTTTCAAGAAGCTTAGAGATGAGGAGATAATGTCTAATGTGAAGAATCATAAAACAGGGTAGAAGGGACTATGCATCTTAAGAAACTTAGTTAAAATTCTGCCAGAGTTCAGAAACAGGAATCATTATTTCAATTGGGCTGACGAGGGGCAACTCCACAGCAAACAAGACACAGGAACAAGCATTTAAAAAGTCTGTGGGATGGGTCTTGTGGCCTCATCAAAGGACCTTCACACAGGCAAGTACAAGGAAAGGGGAGAGAGTGAGTCATATTTTCATAGGAAAGAACGATTTGATTTCTGTGGGGCAGGATGATCGTGGAGGTACCTATGGAAATGCAGGCCTCTGGACTTTATTTGGTGTCCAACAAGGGATCATTGCTTCTCACTGCTATGACATATGCCCTGGTTTAACAAAGCAGGCGAACCCAATATATGAGCAACAGGGCAACTTGACTCTGTTTGCACTTTGAGGAGCACGCTTATCCGCATGACCTAGATCTGGTGATCCCACACCTCAACCCCATCCACCACCACCATCTGTGACACCTGCCCTGCTGCCTATTCTGCTGCCCCCTACACACTTAGCCCATCTGTAGCAGCTGGTGGATGTAGCACACAACACAGCACCACCATCCCACTCGGTGGCCACTGTGCTCTGCCCACAGGTCATGCAGAGTCACCATCACACTGAATATGCACTTGTAGTCTAGGGATTCCCAACATCTCAACAGAGTGGAAGCCTCTGACAAGGCGGCGGAGACCTCTGGAAAAACAGGCCAGACACTGTGAGCCGCGGGCCTGTGCTAATGCAGTGAGCTGCCCCTGCTTGCCCAGGTTTAGGGTCTGGGGTCCTAAATCCTGGGGATGAGCTCAAGGCCCTTCCTTTGCAGGCCCTGAAACCTTCACATACAGCAGAGATGCCCCCGCACTGTCCAGCAGTGGGGGTGTGCCTCCAGCAACTGTTTGCACCCTCACCCCACTTCCCTGGAGTCCAGTCACCGCCCTGCCATGGAGAGAGCACAGAGCAAAGCCAGCTGGCTCCAGCCCCTGCGCAGCTCCTGAGAACCTCCTACACCAAATTTTAAAAGGAAGACCATACACAAGGCACCTCGGAACCCCACCCGCTCCCAGGGTCTGAAGCCTACTCCAGCCTGGCTATTCTGGAGCATTCAGGAAGTGACCCCTCCACTGCTGGCCTAAGTCCTCAATTGTGTCCCGAAGCATCAGGGTCCAGTCATCACTCTTCCGCATTGGAGTACAGCGTGTCTCTTTCTTCTCCAGGGCTGAGACCTCCGAGGGAATCTGTGGGGTCAGCCCGGCAGCCAGGACAGCTTCTGGGAACTTGGCTGCAGAGGCAGGAGCCAGGCAACACCGGGGAGGGCTGTGAGGGGTGGCACAGGTAGAAGCAAGTAGGCAGGGACAACAGATAGAAGGATAGGTACAGAAAGAAGGGGAGGAGGGAGGAGAATAAGGAACAGGGAAGGTTAGGGGTTGTGTGAGGCATGGAAGAGAAAAAGACAGATGTTTGGTACCTTGAATTTATCTCTATAATGACAGCTGAGCAAACTGCTTCTTTTGGTTGAAGACCCAGAGCAACCATCACCTCTCACAGTGGCTGTCCCCGATATCTATCATGCACCTTCTTCCAGGACCACGCTTCTTAGGCCACAGTTTCACACAGCACCCATCATACTCAATAAAGCCATTTGTTCACATTCCTGTCTCCCTGCTTGGGGAAGAGGAGGGCCCCTGAAAGCCAAAGGGTTACCCACAGTGACCCAGACACCCATGGCCATACCTGGGCTGCTGCCTGTCCATCTGCTGGTAATGGTAGCTCACGGCCACAGCTGAGTGAGGGCATAGCAGGTACTGGTTCTCTTCCCAGCAGCGGCCCATGGTTTGGGTGATGGCCTCATCTGACACCGACTCAGACGTCACTGCTGCTGAAAGCTGATGGGTCCCAGGGTCAGAGGAGTAAAAATCAGTGTTGGAGAGAAGCAGGAAAAAGGTGACCAAAAACCTACTACATAACATAGCCAGATCAACATCAGAAACTCAGATGAAATATTCAGATTGAATGGCTTAGATTCAGCTCAGAGAAAAATCTGTTTTCCAACATTTCTCATTTTAAGCTGATTCACTCAACTTGAGGGAAGAATGCATTTGAGTTTCAGGTTAATAAACTTAGTTAGGATTTGGCTTATGAATTAGCAAATTAGTATATAGTTTCGTTCAACAACTGCAAAAACACAAAAGATTAAGGGCATTCAAATGTTCCTGGTACTTTATTTTTGGTGCGCCCCTTTCCTTTTAGTTTCCACGCAGCTCATATAGCACCTCCTCTAGGAAACCGTCCCACTACCCTCAGACAGGGGAGGACTCCCTTCTTGGTGTCTCCTCAGCGTAGATGGTTTATTTGATCATTCTCTGAGAATTTACTGCATGCTTACGATGTGCCAAACACCCTGCATATACTTGACTGCAACAGAGCCCATAAGGCATTATAAATTGTTTATATGGTGCCTGTCCCATCAGGGCTCACAGAAGACAATGAATGTATTTTATTTATCTTTGTATCTCCAGCACCTTGCAGGTTCTGGCTTATAGTATATATGTAATATGAATGAATGAGTGAGTGAATGAATGAATGAATGAATGCTATTCCAGGAGGTGGAGTGTCTTTTACATGTACAACCAGGGGTAGAATGAAGAACTGGGGGATGCTGTGTTTGTCTTCATGGAGCACCTCATTTACATGAGAAAGAATGTAAATGTCAAAACAAACCAATAACCAAATAAGGTGATCTTTGGTTGTGTTATGGTCTGAATGTTTGTGTCCTCCCAAAATTCCTATGTTGAAACTGAAATCTCATGATGGTGTTTTGAGATGGGGCCTTTGGGAGATAATTAGGTCATGAGGCCGGGGAGCTCTCATGAATGAGATTAGAGTCTTTATAAAAAGAAGCCAGAGATCTAGCTAAACCTCCTTCTGCCATGTGAGGATATGAGAAGGTGGCCATCTGCAACTTGGCAGAATGCCCTCGCCAACCCAACCCAATCTGCTCTCAGACTTCTAGCCTCAGGAACTGTGAGAAATGAATTAGTGTTGTTTGTAAGCCACCTAGTCTATTGTACTTTGTTACAGCAGTCCAAACATTAAGACAGGTTACATCAAAAGCAGTACAGACTCCAGAAGACAGAAATTCCACTCTGGTCTGTGTGGGTGGCTAAGCCCAGTCCTGGGGACAACCCTTAGGACAGACATTGACCACTCAGAATTATGTTGTGTGAAACAAAGCTAAAAGGACCTGGAAGGCTGACACAGATCCTCTTCAAACATGGGGCTAAGGCTGCCTGCAGTGTGCAGGTGAGGAGGGTCAGACTACAGCCCCACATGGAGAACTCTGTGATGATTACAGATGATGCCAGGTAGTGAAGCCCTGTCCCTGGATGATACATAGTCTGGATGACCACTTGGTGGGAATGTGGTAGAGAAAATTAAAGGTAACTTCAATGTGTGAAATACCTTGTTTCGTTTTGTTTTTTACATAAAGTAAGGACCATCACCAGGTGGCAAATAAAAGCAATCCCTCTCAACTAGATTCTGACCACTCTGAAGAGACAAAATTTCACCTCCTTAAAAAAAAAAAAAAAAAAACAACAACAACAACAAAAAAACAAAACTGACAGGACAATGGTCTCTGCTCATACTGGCTGCACAAAGTGGCTTCCAGTTATTGGAAATCAATAACAATAATAAATAAAAATAATAATGGTTAATATATCAAGCCCGACACTGCCTGGCAGTATTCAAAGTGCTTCATGGGTATAATTTGACTTAAATCTTCAACAAGGCTATGAGGTAGGCATTCTTATTATCCCCATTTTATAGATGAGGAAATTGAGGCACAGAGTTTAAGAAACCAGTCAAAGGTCTCACAGCTGGCTTGAAGTTGAGCCCCATCTGACTCTAAGCCAATACTCTCCACTGCCTCTCCTCATTCAATAAAGGAATCCATACAAAGTGACTGCAAAAGTTCCAGGCTCATAGCAGATGAAAGAAAGGTGTTCCCTTCCCTTGAACAGATTTTCAAATCCCAAATTTAGTTGTGTCTTGGAGCTGCACCCCTTCCTTTCTCTGGGGTGTGTGGGTGGTGACTGACCTTGCTTTGCAGTTCCTCAGGTAGACTCACACTTTGGGTCCTTTCAAACTGCTCCATGAGGGCTCTCGTCGCCTGGCTGTCAGAGCCAGATAACAGCCAGAAAATCCTCTCCATGTTGTAGGGCACCTGGACAGAAAAGCAAAATCCCAGGGGGCACTCTGATCTCAGCCCTTGTGCATCCCCAGCTAATCAACACTTGACCATGCCTCCCCACAGACCCCACCTGAATGTCCATAGCTGATGCCAAGGTTGGTTTGACAGTCTTAGACAGGGAGAAGTCTCCTCGCTGGACAGTCCTGTGGATGATGTCATTGTGGTTCACTGCTGCGACCAGGCGGATGGGCAGGCCCATCTTCTGAGCAAGGCACCCAGCTTAAGAGAAGAGAAGGACTAGGTTTCTCCGAAATGACACCAAAAGCACAAACAACAAAATAAAAAAATAGTTAACTGGACTTCATCAAAATTAAGAAACTTTTGTGCTTTTGAAGCTTTTGTGCTGCAAAAGAACATCATTAAGAAAATGGAAAGGCAATCCACAGAATGAGAAAAACTATTTGCAAATCATACATCTGATAAGAGGCTTGCATCTAGAATATATAAAGAGCTCTTACAACTCAACAATAAAAATACAAATAACCCAACTTAAAAATGGGCAAAGGACTTGACAGATCTTTCCCCAAAGAAGATACACAAATGTTGAATGAACACATGAAAAGATACTCAACATCATTAGCCATCAGGAAAATAAAAACCAAAACCACAATGATGCACCACCTCATATCCACTAGGACTGCGAGAATAAAAAAAAAGATAACAACATGTCTTACTCAGGATATGGATTAATTGGAACTTTCATACATTGTTGGTGGAAATGTAAAATAGTGCAGCCGCTTTGGCAAACAATCTGTAAGTTCCTCAAAAAATTAAGCAGAGTTACTATTTGACTCACAAATTCACTCCTAGGTATATATACTCAAGATAAAAAAAGGTTCACGCAAAAATTCATACACAAATGTTCATAGTAGCATTATTCATAATAGCTAAAACATTGAAACAATACAAATGTCTATTAACTGATAAATGGATAAACAAAGTGTGAGCTATCCATACAATAGAATATTATTTAGACATAAAAAGGAATGAAGTACTGATATATGTTAAAAATATTATACAAAGTGAAAGAAGCTAGACACAGAAGGCAACATATTGTAATGATTCCATTTATATAAAATGTCCAGAATAGGCAAATTTATAGAGACAAAATAGATTAAAGTTACCTAGAACTGAGGGAAAAATGAGGAGAAATGGGGAGTGACTGCTAATGGGAACAGGGTTTCCTTTTAGGGTGATGAACATGTTCTAAAATTGATTGTGGTAATTGTACAAATCTTTGAATATTCTAACAACTATTGAACTGTGATGAGTTGTAAAGCATGTAAATCACATAGTAATAAAGCTGTTACCAAAAAGAAGGAAAAAGGAGGAGGAGAATGCTACGTGCCCAGATACCATTCTCCGTGCTGCCCGCATCCCCAAACCATCACCAGGTACTGACACACATGCTCACTATCATTTGCAGAAGAGAAAATGAAGCTTCTGGGAAGTTGAAATGATCCGTCTAAAGCCTGCAAAGTGGCAGAGTAAGGGTTCAAACTAGGTCTGTGTAGGTCCAGAGCACATGTCTGACTCAGCCTCCTTGAACCAGGCTCTTCAAGCCACGTCTCCTGGAGAGGCACACTTCATCCACCCTAACAGCAGTTCCTGTTTGCATAGAACAAACCGGGAATTCCTCACTCTGGGGGATGGAGAGCCCGAAAAGGTAACATCATTTAGGATGTTTTTATATACTTCCATGAATGGTTTACCTCTGGTGCATCGTTAAGAGGAGTTAGGGATAAGCATACCACCCCAATATCACTCTTAATTTTGCAAAGCACTCTCATGTTCTTTTTTCAGTTGATCCTCATGAAAATATCATGATATCCATCTATGAAAGAGGAGAAACGGAGGCTCAGAGGGTCCAGGTTGTTATTCATTTTACCCTTCACTGATCGAGCAGGAAGAGACAGGAGAACTCTCTGCTAACGTTAATTTTGTGCTAGGCACTGTGGCAGCCACTGTGGCTGTGTGGGTTGCATGACTCTGGATGGCACCATTCACTGGAGAGTGATATGAATTGGTAGCATGGTGAGCTTCACCTCAGGGATGAAAAAGGTTGAGTATCCTTGCCCAACTGCCAGCTCATTGTTCTTTCCATCTCTGTATTAGTGGAAGAAGTCAGGCAGACTCCTGACTACTCCTGACCTCCTAAGCCATCTCAGCATATACCAACGGAACAATCAGAAACAACAGTGCCCATCAGGAGGCAGCCTAGCAAGCTGGCGAGGACGCAGGCTCTGGATCAGCCCTCCTGGGCTGTGATTCTGGCTCTGCTACTGACCAGTAAGTAACCAGAGGCAAGCTGATTAACTTCTTCGTGCCTCAGTTTTCTCATTACAAAATGGAAAGCACAATATTATCCTTCTCATAGCCACATGTGAGGATTAAATGAATTAATACATGAAAAGCACTTAGAACAATGCCTGATGTATAGTGCTTCATTAATGTTAATTATTATTATAGAAAATGACTTTAAGGTCATGCAGCTGTACACAGGTCATATATAAACATAAAGAATCTTATCTGTGCCTCACAGCAGCCCTGAGAGATATAATTAATGAGGCAACCCCCCTTTTATACCTAAGGAGCTATATCTAAGGGACTGTCCCACAGCCTTCAGCTGGTTAAGGACAGAACTAGGGCCAGAACCCTAAGTCCAGAACTCTTTTTCACTTCACATGTCTCTAGCGTTTCTAGGAGTGGGAATACGTCATGCCAGCTGAGTCGCTTGCCCTCATAGCAGGCAGCTGGCTGCGGCTGGAGGTAAAGTCCATATTTCCAGAGGAGGGCACTGGAAGCTGGGCACAGCGGTTGAACCTCGACCTATCTCTCCACACTCTGCCAAGATAGGGCATCAGGTCAGGTGGCCAGAGCACATCATGCCCTACTGCAGCAAGAGGCCACACCTCCCCTCAGGGAGTTAGGGGAAAGTTTTCTGGGAGTTTCTTCTTTATAGTTTCCCATCACTTCAGAGCTATGCAGTTGCAGGCAAAGGGCAGCTGGAAGGACTGGGGCCACAGGTGTTTCTCTGGAAAGCCCATTTCTACCCAAGGGTCTCCTTACCTGCAAGGTTACCAGCAGCCCCTGTTGGTACAACCACCTCCACAGGGGGCAGTGGGTCCATATCTAAGGATGGAACACACCGGAAATAAGCAAAGAAGTGATGGGCCATTTGCACGAGGATCCGGGACCAGTTGATTGAATTCAGACTCATCAGATTGTGCTTCTTGACAAAAGCCACATCCGCAAACACGGCCTTGATTGGCTCATCGAGCTCATCGCTGTTTCCCTCCACTGTCATGCAAGAGAGGGGAGGGGAGCTATCAGGAGCACAAAGAACCCCTTGTAGTGCCTGCCCACAAGGCCTTCCCAGGCTGAGCCCACCCGGCTGGGGCTTTCACTGAGCTTTGCTTTCTTTACTCTGCTATATCTTGGCCTGGCTTTCCAGGCTCAAAATTAAGCTCCTCAAGGATAGAAAACATGTCTCACATTCTTGTGATATTTCCAGTATTGCTACTCTCATATAAAATAAGATATAAAATGTCGACCTTCTGGGATACTGCACAAAGAATTCCTCTTTGTATTCCGTGCCCACCTCCCCCACTCTCTGGAAAGGAGGAGGAATGGCTTATCAGGTGGTGGATGGTAAGAGGCTGATCCTTTACGTCACAGTCCTCTATCAGGAGTTATGAGAGAAGTGTCACTGTTCCCATGTGCTCTGCCCTTCTTCCCTCATTTAAATACCAAGGGTGGGTGTTCTGCTCTCTGCTCCACATGGTAGGTAAGATGACATGGGAGGACTCCTTTCCGGGTTGGGTATGTACACAGTTTAATTTATGGATAAATTATTGGGTAAATTTATGGGTAAATTGGCTACTAGTTGCATTTTCCAACCCAGCTCAACCAGCAATCAAGCCAATATAGATCACTAATCTGAAATCTGAGTCGATTTCTCCATCAGAGCATAATTTGGAGAAGAGCGGGGTAAGATTTATTGGGAGAAGTGCCAGAGCATACACTGAGGTTGTTATTCATTCTGCCCTTCAGCACTGTGTAACAGCAATGAGGCCAGGGGCTGACTCCAGAGCCATGCACGAGGGGCATGTTTGCTGGGGTTCCAGGAAAGACTCGCTGCTTTTAAGAGAGCCACAGGAAGACAGAGACGTGGTTACTCCAAATAACTATCAAAGACTACCAGAGGAATGAGCTTTAGGACTGGGGAAGGCAGAACAGAGAATGTGAAGAACCCGGGTCCCTCAGGGTACTGTTGAGTCATGGAATCAATCATCAGGAGCCCACCCCACCTCTGGACTTCCAGTGGGAAAATATTCTTGTTCAAGCTGGTCTGAGTTAGATTTTTTTGTCACTTCCAGGTAAAAACATCCCAAATAATATCTAACTAGCACATACCGATTATTCTGTGCTTAAGAAGAACCAACTGTACTATATGGAAATTGACGACTTATAAAATAGTCTAACACATGACCCACCCCTACTCCCTGAGCTCAGCAGTCTAACAGAAAATATGTAGTCACTGTTAGTTCCTGAACTAACACATATCCTCCTGGAAATCAAGTCAGAAGATTCTAGAAAAGAAAGAACTAGAAAAGTGATGTCTAGAAATAAAAACTAATTTATTTAAAGTATGCTACCTTATTTTCTTAAAGCTCGGGACATGTACAAACAGAAATGCCCCTTTGGCTCCAGCAGAAACACATTTCTGACAAAATGCACTCATCATCGTCCACTTTTCTGCCACTATTTTGCAGATGGTGGTCTCCACCTTGTGATTGGGAATGGAGCCCCCATGCACACTCTCAGGTAAAAGCCTTCAAATATCTGTGTACAAAGTGAGAAGGGAATAGGTGGAAGGACAGAGGTACAAAAAGCTATTTTTTGCTTTGATTCTAGGCAAAGATGGTCCTAGATCTACAACTAGTAATTTTGGTGCTTGGAGTATAACAGGGATCCTCAGGAACCTGAATCTTGTACATTAAAATCTTGCAATGACTATAGGAAAATGCAGCCAAATAGGGGCAAGTACCAGGACTAATGTGTAAGATTTTGCCAATACCTGCATTAGCTAAACCATGAACTTCTCACTGAAATGTGTACGCACTTATTAAAGAAAAGAACACGGGGGCTTTTGGCTTCCTCTTGAACAAAAAGACAAAGGGCAAGGTTTGTTTTCACTGTGCTTTTGCTCCTTGACAAAATTAGTGTTATATAAAAATATTTTCTATGGGATTATACCAGAAGGCCAGGCCAGCTGTAGAAGAAATGGCTTTGGCCACCACATTCACTGTCTTGCCAGATAAGTGAGGAAACCAAGCCAGGATACCTGGGCAGCTTGCCCAAGGCCACATGTACAAAACCTCACCAAGACCCATACCTTGGGGTTACCTGAAGTCTTAAGGAATATGAGAGGTAGAAATAAAAATATATGACTCCACTCAAACTCACCCCCTCTTTTTCCACTCTTGATCTCCATAATGATTAAATCCATTCGAAACAGATGGCCCGACATTAAAGGAGATGATTTTCTGCCTTTCTCAAAATGCTACGATTCATAATGTGGCTCAAAGAAGGGTATCACCAATGCCGAGTGCCACCGAGTAACTTCCTACTTTAAATACTCACACATGCTAACCAAGTGCATGGCTTAATCATTACTATATTGTAAGAGAGGGCATACGTTGTCAACATGTAATGAAATATTCTTTTAAAAAAATTATTTAACATGTTGTGCCCTCAAAACTTCGGTGGCCTGGGGAAAAAACCCAAGTCACTCCAAAACAAACAAACAAACAAATAAACAATAACAACAACAAAACCCAAGTCACTCCACTTAGGCTACAGCTCTGGGTTGCTGCTTATATACATGGCATCAGCAAGCGTTCTTTGGGGTATGTTCTTGAAACTGCACTTCCTAGGTTGTGTTGTCAGTATTGGTTTATGCATCTGTCACCTCTAATAGTTTATGAGACTATGTGGCCAAGAACCTGCCCGGAGTTAAGCCAAGGCCTATTACCAAGCTCAAAATAAGACTGTTTGAGTAAGGGAGAAAAGGAGAAAAAGGAGGAAGGATGATCAGCTAGTAAATTAACCAGTTTCATTCTAGCCCACAGTGTCCCTGGAACCTTGTCCCAGCACTCACCTCCAAACACATGGACATTCTCCTTCAGCACCGTTGTCATCTGGAGCTCCTGAATCTTCGTGCAGTGACCCTTGGGCAGCAGAACGATGATGTCCACGTTCTTTGCCCCTTGAACACTCTCAATGGCAGCACTCCCTGTGTCCCCTGAAGTTCCTGGATGGGAAGAAAAAAGAACCCTCTCCTTTAGAATGAGGGAGATGAAAAAGGAAAGAAATGGCTCCTAAAGCATTGTTGCCAAATGAGGCAGTATCTATCAGCAAATACCTGGAGGGTAGGAACCTAGCACTTAATCTGGGGCCCATGAACCTCGAAGAGATTTACGGATAGAATTCAGGGCATCTGTGAGCTTGGTATCACATGATCTTATGTATTTTATATCTTTAAAGATATTAATCTGAGAAGGTACCATAGCCTCCCCCATGCCACGAGAAACAGTTAAGAACCCTGCTCTAGAAGAACCAGTAATACACCCTGAGAGACGTTAGTGGAGGATGGCCTGGGGGTGGATACTGGCAAGTTGGGGCACTACAGGGCTCTAGAGCTCAGGTCCACAGTGCATACCCACAACCACGGTGATGTGCTTCTCCCTCTTCTCCAGGAAGTACTGCAGGAACTGTGCTGTGCAGCACAGGGACAGATCCTTAAACGCATACGTGACCCCATGCCACAGCTCCAACACGTTCAGCCCATTCTTCAGCCTGGACAGATGAACCACCTCTCTATGGCGGAATCTGCAGAAGGCGTGGTGGATCAGATCTGCAAAGACAGCAGTGACGGGCATTATTGTGTCTGCCCTCAAATTTTTGAATTTGAAGTTGTTATCTCCACTACAGGATAAAAAGACCAGAAATGTTTATCCTAAACGATACCATGCACGAATATAATTGTATAATCCGGGAAAAGTCTGGAAAGACATGCACCAGCCTGTTCGTAAAGTCTTCATGGTGATTCCCTCCCACACACAGCAGATATGGTGCTGTAATACTTTCACTTTTTATTTCATAAACATCATCATAATTTGGATTTCTAGTGAACATGTATTCCCATAGAAGATTCAATTAAAGTTATGTGACAAACAAGTCAATATCTCATGTCTTCTAAGTTTGATTCCTAAAGACAGGACACTTTTATTTGTTACATTACTAAATCTCAAACCTGTGATGCCAGAACCGTGGGAGGGCTTACACACATGCCTACCTGGATCGGGGCAGTGTGGAACAGCACTTCTCAAACTTTCACTGGCAAAACAATCACCTGGGGTCTTAAAATGCAGACTCTGGTTCAATTGGTCCGAGGGAATCTGAGAATTCTAGTAAGTGCCCAGGCAATGCCATCAGTGCTCATCATCAGACCACATTTTGAGAGATCTTCTTTTCCTCCCCATCCCCAAACTGTCACTGTTATGTTCTGGATATCATATATTTGGTCCATGGACCAGCAGCACTAGTATCATCTGGACACATGATAGGAAAGCAAACTTCTCAGGCTCACTCCAGACTTAGCGAATCAGAATCCACACTTTAACAAGATCCCGGCAGGGGAATCCATATGCACATTACAGTTTGAGGTGAGCTGGTCCAGGACACTGTCAAAATTCCATTCTGGAATTACTATGCCAGAAGAAAAAATCCTAACATTCAAGTTGCTAGTCTTGAAAAGGTGTTTTAAAAATAAACTAAAGGAAAATAATTCTCTGCAAATTGTTTAGGCTGGTGGTGGGAACTAGACAAGATGAACTTTTGGGGGATATTTCCAGTTCTGGAATTCCAGAGTCTCGAAAAAACACTAAATTTGGGGAAATGTGACTAAAGGTCTCCTAGGGACAGAGTGATGAAGTTGCAACTCTGTGGGGCTAAGCTGGCAGAGGAGGGAAAGTGGAAGTGGGGCAGTGATGCTCACCATTTAAGTCATCTCTTGGAATGAGCTCAGGGCCAATGAAGAGGGCACACAGCTCGTTCACCAGGCTTGGGTAGGAGAGTGCACTCCACTGACGCAGCGTCTCTTTGTCCAGCTGTGGGAGCTCCTCAGGCATGAAGAGGCCCCCATCAGGAGCATAGCCAGAGAAGAGGGCCCCCTCAAAGTCGACCCGTGGAGCCATCCCCCGGGTGCTGATGTACCACATGATCCTGGAGGCCTGCAGAGGTGACAGTCCCAGAGGCACCTGGTCTCTTTCTCCAGCATCCTATGGGCAAAGCTCATATCCACACAGCCCTCTTCAGTTAGCTCTTGGATCACCACTCATTGGGGTAAGTGTCCCAGCCTAGAATACTGGGGTCCTGCCTCAAGTCTCATGCCAGCTTCATCTGAGACTATACAAATCATGACCCTTCCAAATCGAACTGAGGCAATTCCACCGACATATGACCTGTGGGGAGTGGGTACCAGAGCTTGCCAGGAAAGGAAATAGCTTGTTCCTCACTGGTGAGAAAGAGGCCTTGGAGTGGGGAAAGACAATAGCAATAATCATAACTGCCATTTTGATATCTCTCTTAACAAGGAGAGGACCACTACACTTGGTCATACACCTTTTTGAAAGATGTTTCTCCCCACTTCTGCTCAAAAATAACTACCTTCAATGGTCATTTAGCCATGGTGCCTATAACCTAATGGTTCTCAACTCTAGTAGTTTGCTGGAATCAGCTTAGGAGCTTTAAAAAATACTTCTCCTTAAGAGCCTACTTGGGTCAATTAAATCAGAATCTCTAAATGAGAGGCTCCTCATGGGCATCTAATGTGCAGCCAGGGTTAAGAATAGGGTGACTAACTCAACCCAGTTTGCCCAAGACTTTCCTCCTTTTAAAACTGAAAGTCTTATATCCCAGGTCACCCCCTCAGTCCTAGGCAAACTAGGACAGTTGGTTGTCCCAGTTGAAAACCAGTGCCCTGCCTCTCAACCTAACCCTAGAAGAGTAGTTGGAAGTGCTGACATGCTGCCCTTAATACCCTTTAGCCATGACTGATTGGCCCTGTGTGGACTCAGAGCTCTCTCACTGGAGTGAGGGTGGAGGTGTCCAAGGGCACCTCAGGCCTTGCTTTGGTTACACTGCCACATCAATTGGGTTCCCCAGAGCAGATGCCATGTCAAGAAGCTGGACTTGAGCTCTTGATATCTTTTTCTGTCATGGCTGTAAATTTGGGAGCTCTGATTTTAAAGCCCCACAGCACCTCTGGGGGTGAATTTGACCAGACATATGGTAGCTCTCAGTACCAGCTTGGACTCATTTCTGTGCCAGGGACAGAGGGGGAATCCCTGTCCTCTGAGGGCAAAGCCACCTGAAGCCACACAGCTATAACAAAGGGTATGAGCTAGAGTAATTCTGGTTTCCTGGACTGAACCTGACACCTCTGAGCCCTGTGTGAGACCCACATGGGCTGCCATGTACCACCCTGCCACCTACAGATACGAAGCATCCCACTTAGAAACAGAGACAAGTTTAACCATTCAAATCATGAACCTTTTGAAAGCGAAAGTGGATAGTATTAATGCTTATGCTGGGCAATAGGTATAAGCTAGAACAGTCTTGGGCAAACTGGGACACATATGATATAGGGATATGTGTCAAGGAAATGAAATCGGGGAAACTCCAAAGGCCAACTGAGGCAGGAAAGCAAAGCAGGCCCACCGTTTCACAAAACAGAACCAGGGTAGGGGGCTGAGGGATAGCAGTACCTTCAGTAAGGAGAGGAATTTCTGTAACTCTGTGGTAAAGGTTAGAGCCAATGCAAACTGCCCCAGATCCAGGAGTAATAAGAGGGGGACCAAGCCTGGCCTCTTCATAGGACCAGATTAAAGGAAAGGAAGCAATTGAGCTGTCAGAGAAGCTGCCGCAGGCAGAGGGAAAGGGTGGGGACAGGCAGGGTTATAAGGACAACAAAAGAAAACATCTGCAGAATGCCCAGGGTTGGACTACATCACACTTGGGCCACTAGGCTCTGTCCTGGGCTCTGCGTTTGATGAAGGACGTGGACAAATTAGCCCAGGAACAAAGGAGAAGGCCTGACATCAGAATCTGCACATGTCATTGTAAGGACATGGGCTGAGTAGCATACAGATGACCCCAAGGGGGAGCATTCTCAGGCCAATAGGGCAAAGTTACAGAGGAGACAAATCGTTGGGTTCAATGTAAGATTAACAGAGAAGCCCAGGAGGAGAAGTAGCTGCCAATGCCACAGGAGGTGGTGAAGTTGAAAATCAAGCACTTTTGTAGAGCCATTGTATGGGCACTCCAAGTACCTGATGAGACTGGATTAAATGACCTCTGAAATATAAGATTTTATATTGTGGCTCTTCTGCATCCCATTCCAGAGTGGAGATGGGTCAGAAAAACTGACCAATAACCTGTATGCATAACAAGAGAAATAGGAGAGCGTCCCAAGGCCAGGGACCATGTCAGAAAGGGCTTGTGTGGCTCCTTGGAGAGGAGGGAAGATTTTCCTGAGAAGGGGTGGGGCAGAGACTTGGACCCCAACAGCTGAACCCCTGGTGACTGCGCTGATCAGACTGTACCCCTCAGGGGCAGAGGCCCTTGGCAGGACCCAGGCAGGCGGCTGCCTCTCTAGGGTCACTGGGCCAAGAAAGTTCTAAAAAGGTCTGCAAGATATGGCTCCATTCTCTGCCTCTGAAAACACCCCAGACTTCTCAGTTTTGGGGTTCTCCAAGAACGGCAGGAACCCTGCCCTCCCAGGTTCCTACAAGTTGCAGATTCTGAACGGGAGGTTAGTCATAGAAAGGGACAGGAGCCGACAAAGCCACACTGAAGTCAAGGTAGAAGGAAACCACGAGAAGTTTAAGAGCTCAGAAGTATCAATAACCGACTCCCCCGGGGAGGCCGCCATGATCCTCAGAGAGGGGACGCGAAGAGGGGACCGTGGGCGCGAGAGGACAAAGCCGCTGGGCTGCCCGCTGGCTTGCAGCGGTCTCCAGCGCGAGCAAGCGAGCGGCGGATCCCCAGCCCCGCCGGAATCGGATCGGCTGACCTGGCGCGCAGGCGGAGGGCTGCCCAGGTCCGGGCCCAGTTACCGGGTCCCTGGCGCTGGCGGCTGCGGGGGCGCTGCCCAGCTCCAGACAAGCGAGCCGGACCCGGAGGCAGTGTCAGGCTTCCGGGGGAGGGACGAGAAGGGCAGGGGAGGGAGGCCGAGGGCAAAGAAAGCGGCGGGGGAGAGGAGGAGGAGGGAGCAGCAGGGACTGGTATTTCTCACTTGGCATGTTTGTAAGGCACTTTGCTAAGCGCTTTATTCTGTATCTTAATATTCATTGCAGCCTTGGAAGTACCATATTCTTCAGATTAGAAAATTGAGGGCAAAGTAGAAAGAAGAAAGTCCCTTATCTTCTTTGGGTTCATCCTCAAACCTGCAGACGCCTGATAAACTACTTCTTTCTCAAAGGGGCTATAGGAACTCAGGAAACACGGGGATACATAATATCATTTCAGCTCAAAAACTCTTTGTAGGAAAACCCTTTTTATTAAGCTTAGATCTGTTCTAGGGTAAAATATCTCCCCAATTTAAAGAAAAAAAGTCAACATGTTACCGGTTCTGGGGAGTCCTGGAACTTCAGGACCTCCGTTGTTGGTGTCCAGGGGACAAAGAACTGAAGGCAGAAGCCCAGAATTTGATTATATGCAAGCTGGCTTTATTAAAAGGGAAAATGCACTTTTAGAAGGGAGACTAGGCAGCCAGGAGCGGTCAGCCTTGAAGACAAAGTAAGCTCACTCTCAAAAGGGAGAGCAAGCTGCCAAAAGTGGTCAGCCCCAAAGACTTCTGCCCAGGTGAAAGTACACCCACAGATGGGAGAGCAGCTGCCTCCTCCTGTTGCTGGTTTGGGGATTTTATCCATTAATCTAAGGGTGGAATATTCATGATTTTGGATGGTCACTTTGTGGAAAAGAGGTGGTTTTTCTCCAGAATTAAGGAGACACCCCTTTTCTTACTATGTTTGGGCTTTTTGGAAATGTCATGGTGTCAGATGCATGATGGGTACAGCCTTAACTGCAGTGCTAATTTATTATAATGATCATATAATGAAGCAAAGGTGAATTCTAGGTCACACTAGGTGTCTTTCTGTGCATGTCTATGTTAGAGACTTTTCCTATCCCCCTTATTTTACACTTTTAGCAGGAAGTTTTAAACTACAAAACTGCTCTACTACATCGAAGCTACTGTTCGAGGCTGTTTTTCATTTTAGTGGCTCTGGGGAGGGGTCTTGATATAATTCCTACCTCGAACACACCTTAAAAATGTCCTACAGATATTCCCCAATGCCCCTGGGTTCACATTCGTGCTCCTGGGTCCCAACTCATTTAGGTGGCAAGGTTTGAGGAGCTGGACAGGACAGATGCCCACTAAGTTTTAGTCTGTGTGTCTAGGCTGGGCCTGGTCACACACATGGCAGGCCCAGCTGGGCCTCATAGGAGGGTGGGCATGGATACTTATACTCTGATCTTGCCAGTTCTTCTCTTTTCTTCCTCCTGTTTATGACATTCTCCTAAATCTGTGGTCTCTGCTTACTCAAGTTACCTGCTGTCCAAACTTTGGCCGGCATGTGATGCCCATGTGACATACCCACATGAGACCATGCACCTGCCAGTCTGGGTAGGTCTCAGCTTACAGAAAGAGAAAGTCTGGTTGGTCACTGCTCAGCTAATGGATTGTAGTCATGGAATATACACAGAGGGCATGGGGTCAGTTTCCAGAGAGGGATAAAGACTGGCCAGAGACCCCCTAAAGATTTCCATCCCCTGTATCAGGTGTACTTAATCATTCAAAGGCCAGGGCCCCTGGCCAAAAAAAAAAAAAAAAAAAAAAAGAAAAGTCATAATACAGAGCAACATTTTTTACAAAACTCGTAACCATCCAGGGTGGAGTCTCAAAAACCATCGCAAGAATAAAAGTATCTTCCGCAGAGCTCTACTGCTACGCCCCTTGATATACTCACGGAGACCTGCAGGACATATTCGTGATTTTGTGAGCAGGAAGGGAGGCCAGAAGCTCTTCTGTGAATTGTGCTCTGACTCCCTGGGAAAGGAGAAAAGCAAAAGGCTCAGGGAACAAGAGGTTTAATGCACTAACAATTCCTGCCTGGGACATATGCAAAATAAAAACTGCCACATGACACGTACAGAAGACAATTCTGAATACCAAGCAGGAACAAGTGAGAATGTGAAGTTCTCTGACACTTCTACCTGGATCAGTGTTTAGTTTTTATAAAATTAAAAATGCTTTTATCCATTTATTTTGCTTTTTGTCCTTATGGATTAGAGTGCTTAGCTGTGGCTTTGAAGCCAACAATCTTCAAAGCAGAGCCCTTGGATCCTCACAGCGCTGCTTTTTTCAGGTCCTGCAGAGCCGTCTTGAGGGAGGCTTCTAAAAGACTGTGTACACAGAGGATTTACCGGGTCTTCATGCACTGAGACAGACATGGGAGTTAGAGACCAGAGCCCTGTCTAAGGATTCAAGAGCATATACAGCCTGTACTGCTGGAGAAGAAAGTGACCTGCTGGAAGCCTTCCAGCCATTTGTGCGGGGCACAGGCCAGAACTCAGGCTTTTCCTAGAGTCCAGGCTGGCAAGAACAGTAAGGCAAAGGGGAGAAATGATATTTAGAATCAGGACATAGTGGGTCTTTCTGAACATTTTTGATCCTCTAAATCAACTATCCATTATTTCACTTATTGTGCATGGTAGTTGTTGAGGAGATGGGGTAACATTTAAGCTCAGGTACTCTGAATCACCCTCGGATCACTCTGACCACCTGAATGTGTAACTAAGGGTCCCAAATAAATAGTCTCGAATTATTAAGCAAAATTTGGCATAATTCCACTAACTTTTTTTTTTTACAGAAATGAACAAGTTCATCCTAAAATTTACATAGAAATGCAAGGTACTCAATAGTCAAAGCAGTCTTGAAGAAGAACGAATTTGGAAGATTACACTTCCTGAGTTTAAGACCTAGTACAAAGGCATTATAATCAAGACAATGTGGTACTGGCATAAGACTAGACATAAAGATCAATGAAATAGAATTGAGAGTTCAGAAATAAACCCATAGATTTATAGACAACTGATTTTTAACATGGGTGCCAAAAGCATCCAATGGGGAAAGAAAAGGCTTTCAACAAATGATGATGGGACAACTGGATATCCACATGCATGAGTGAATTTGGATCCCTACCTCACACCACATGCAAAAATTAGCTCAAAATGAGTCAAAGACCTAAATGTAAGAACTAAAAGTATAAAACCCTTGAAAAAAATATAGATGCAAATCTTCAGGACCTTGGATAGGCAACAGTTTTTAAATATGACATCAAAATCACATGTAACAAAAGAAAAACTAGACAAATCGCACTTCATGAAAATTAAAAACTTTTGTACATCAAAGTACACTATTAAGAAAGCAAATAGACAACCTCAAGAATGGGAAAAACATTTGCAAATCATATATCTGATAAGAGTCATGTATCCACAATATATAAAAACTCTTACAACTCGATAATAAAAAGACAACCTAATTTAAAAATGGACAAAGGATTTAAATAGATATTTTCCCAAAGAAGATACACAAATGCGTAATAAGCACATAAAAAGAGGCTCAACATCATTAGTCATTAGGGAGATATATATAAAAACCACAATGAGATGCCCCTTCACATCCGCTAGGATGGCTAGAATCAAAAAGACAGATAACAAATGTTGATGATGATGTAAAGGGAACCTTCATACACATACTGGGACTTATTACTGGTGGGAATGTAAAGTGGTACAGCTACTTTGGAAAACAATTTGCCAGTTACTCAAATGTTAAACAGAATTACCAGATGACTCAGCAATTTCATTTCTAGGTTCATACTCAAAATAATTGAAAACATCTTCATGTAAAATCTTATATACAAATGACTATCGTATTCATAATAGCCAGAAAATGGAAACAACCCAAATGTCCATCAACTGATGAATGGAATAACAAAATGTGCTATATTCATACAACGGAATATGGTTCAGCCATAAAAGGAATATTGGAGCATGAGTGAACATACTATGACACAGATGAATCTTGAAGACATCATGCTAAGTGAAAGAAGCCAGACGCAAAACCCCACATATTGTATTATTCTACTTATATGAATTACCCAGAATAGGCAAATCCATAGAGACAGAAAGTAGATTAGTATTTGCAAAGAGCTGGGTGAAAGGAAAAGAAGAAGAAACAGGGTTTTTGGGGGGATAATTAAAACGTTCTGGAATTAGAACATTTAATGGTGATGGTGGCACAAATTTATAATATACTAAAAATATTAAACTGTATACTTTAAAGTGTCAGTTTTATGCTGTGTGAATTATATTATAATGAAGAAAATTACAAAAACTGTAACAACTGATGGCTGGGAGACAGGGCACATTATCAAACAGCTGCCCAGAGAGGAAAGCTTTGAAGGCCTAACGGAACAGACTGAGTCTTGAAAGGGGCATGCTGCTCCCACTGCGAGTACAAAACAACCAGATAATGGTTTCGATTAAGAAATGATCTAATGCACAAGTAAACAACTTTAGAAATCATTTACAAAAACTCAGAAAAGAACAACCAAACCTCTTCCATTGCTGGTAACTTCTTATATGTATTAATTATGCACTCTTTCCTACTGTTCCAAAGAAATTTTTTTTTATTATCGAATTTATTTGGAATAGCAGTGAATGGTGCATAATTAATATAAATCAGTGATGCCTTTTAGCATTCTGATATCTGGTTTCCTCGGTAACTTTTGAGAAACCTGCAGAATACATTTGAGAAGGATACAAATAGTTCAGAAGTTATTATAACTCCAAGTGCTGCTCTTTAACCATATGAGCAGAGTGTGTATTTGTAAATGATGTTTATTGTAAGGACTGGATGCTGGTTTCTCAGTCATGTGTTTTCCCTTCCCTTGGTCTATGCTAAGCATTACTCTGTATGCATGAAAGCATCTGTGCCAAGCTGAAAGGCACTTTTGTTAAGCAAACCAGAAAATGTGCCTACCCAATGATGTCCACGGAACAGCATGAAGTGCAAGCCTAGACTCACGTTCCAGGATCTCAAGGCCATTGTCCAACCCGACTGTGTGTGTTCGGCATATTTCTACGGAGAAGTAATAACTGTAAGCTGCTTGTACAGTGCAGGAGTCACGGGTATTTTTGGCTGTCAGGACATGAGGTCTTGTGCTGACCTTTTGTAAATGTGGACACACCATGTCACTGGAGCAGACTCTCACTTTGTTCTGAAAGGTGACTTAGCTGTACACTGCCTAACGAGGCTGGACCTGCCCTTTACCCTTCCACTCTCTCAGCTGGGATTCATGTTTACTATTAACCATCACATATATTGGCACATTTTCCTTCTCGGTCACCATGTCGAGGATTTCTTAATCATTATTTTCATTTTTCAGGAGCTGAGATTGAGCAAGATCATGATCTTCCTAAGGGCACACCATTAATAATAGCATAGCTGAGATTCAAACTCAAGTCTGCCAATTCCCTATCCAATTTTATTTCCTTCCACAACTGTAAGTTGTTTGGAACTTGGAAAATATTCTTTCATTAATAAGAAATTGTAAATACCTGGGAAAGATGTCAATGTAAGAGCAGGTTTACAAATATCCTGGCACAGACCACTGTTAGATGCTTCACTAACATTCATTCTCACCTTATTCCTTGGTATCAAACCCTAATTTAATTTGGCGTGGCAAAGCATGCAGCTGGAAAACTCACATGTATCTTCAAATTTCTTTGCCTTTAGGGGTAGCCAAGTGACCAAATTCTGGCCAATGAGATATAAGCCAAGGGTTCTGGGAAGGGTTCCAAGACAGTTTTTATAGGGAATGGACTCAGCTGGTGCACCTGGGTCTCAGATTTGTTAAGTCAAAACTGCAAAGGGTCTGAGATGTTACCCTACTTGTAAGCTAACAAGTTAACCTGTCACAGTTTGTATATTGTATATATTCTGAGAGGAGACATGAGGTTTTCTGGGTCAGAGAAACAGTTGCTTACTCGTGGCAAAAGCAGCCAAAGCAGCATTTAGCGCTAGTTCCTCAACCCCCAGGAAGGATGCAGTGAGAACCAGTTGTTACCTGCTCACGCAGTGGGGTTTGCATCCCGGTAAAGGAAGCCCAAAAGTTAGGGGTTTTATAAGCTGTTGGTACATCTGCCTATTGAGATTACTCATCAATCAAATCCCCTCCGGGAAAGAGAGGGAAAGCATCTCTAGGTTTATTACCTTGGAATGTAAAAAATGTTTGCAGGATAGAGGAGAGGGTTTTCACTCTTCAAATCTCTCCGGAGGTCTCTGCGTTTAGGGAGACACTGTCTCCGGTTTCCAAGGATTTGCTAATTAAACATGACTTTACTCAAAAAGCCTGAGCCATGCAAAACTATGAAATATTCATGGAGAATTTTCTCCCAACACCTAGAAGCTCAGATGTCGTATTTCACCATGAGAAGGAAAGCCACAAACTAAGGATGGAGAAGCAGAAATGTAGAATGTGCCCCGGACTTTGGTGGCTTCCTCGAGCAGCAACCAGCCTTAGACTCACTGTTTAAACTATTGTTTCTCGGGGTTCTCTTGCTGTCAGCCAAACAATATCTTGACAAACAGGTTAAAAAAGAAGGGAAAAAAAGGTGTTGGGGTGGGGGATAAACAACCATTTCAAAACCAAAGTACAGAAAGAGGTGCCCATTTCAACTTCAATGCAACATGCCCTCCACAGAACTCTTCATTCTCCCCTGGTCTTCACTGGCTCAGTAAACAGCACCACTATCATCTCAGTTGCTCAAACTCCTAAGTAGGTATTCTTGATTTGTCTCTTTCTCTTATCCCCCATATCTAACCCATAAGCAAGCACTAAGAGTTGTATCCCCAAAATTATATCGTCTTGGTCCACTTCCTACCATATCAACTTCCCACAAACTCTACCTCCTACCCACCACTCTCCCTATTGCTTCTACATTTCCACCATTCTACCATTTTCCAATTCAAGATCAGGCTTACCAAAACCATGAAAAAGAGGCAGGTGTCTAGAGTGGCTGGGGGTCCCAGGTGGTGGCTCTTGAGGGTAAGAGGTAGATGCCTAATTAAAAGCTCTAACCCACCCAAATGCAGATATTTTCCTTAAAGGCTGAGCTGGAAAAGCTGAATTTGCCAGGTAAGGGTGGGGCCAGTAGGACTGGCCAGCCAAGGTTCACCCCAAGAAAAGACATCTGGACATCTTGACTGCTAGAGAAGCCAGAGACACCACTGAGCAGCATGTCTAACTGGAGACTGACTATTGCCAGACAGAAATGGGCCCTCTCCATTTCTGGATGCTTTGAAGGTGATTCAAGACTGCCCTCAGAGCCCCTGGGCTTGAGGGTAATAGCTACATATGGTCAGCTGACAGAGTGCATACTGTCCATGTTCTGGCCAACACAGGTCAGACTAACCAGAACCTGCAACAAGAGGCAGGTGTCAGGAGGGGCCCAGAATCTCAAGCACTGGGTCATCCAGTACAAGGCAGATGCATAATTAAAAGCTCTACCACCTCAAATGCACTATTTCTCTTGAAGTCTATGCAGAAAAAGGTAGTACTGCCTTGCCAGGATAGAATCAGTCATGCTTGCTCTTCATGGGATTCCCCAGTAAGAGATACCTAGACTTCTTAAGTACTGGAGAAGCTTGGAAGCCCACTGGGTAACCTGTCAGAATGGGTACTGACAATCACTGGGCAAGGGTGGGCCCACTTCACCTCCAAAGGCTGGGCAAGTGGTTGAAGACCATCACCAGCTCCTCCGGCCTTGAGAGTTAGGGCTGCTCTGGGCTGGTCGACAAGGTATGTACTGCCCATACCTGGGCCTCTGCAGATCAGGCTTAGTGAGACCAAGAACAAGAAACAAGTATCAGGGGATACTTGCAAGGTCACAGGCACTGGATCATGGGGCATACAAAGCAGATGCCCAATTAAAAGTCCCCATCTATTCAAACACACATATTACTCCTGAAGGCTGAGCTAAAGAAAAATAGCCAGACTTTTTTGCCTGGCCAGGGCAGGCTGGTTGGCCAATCCAGCCATGGGACACCTGGACATTTTGACAGCTGGAGAGGACAGGACTCTACCAGACAGTACTTCTCTAGAAGGATGGACTAGCTCTGGGTAGGGGAAGGCACCCTCCACCTCTGGAAACTGTGCAGATGGTTGGGGATCACCCTTAGTTTTCCTGCCTGGAGGGGTCAGGCTGCTAGAGGCTGGCTGATGGAATGTGTGCTGTACATGCCCAGGCTTCTGCAGATCAGTGTAACCTGCATCAGAAACAAGAAGCAGGAACTGGAGAGGCTGAAGGCCACAGGTACTGGCTCTTCCATTACAAGACAGATGCCTAAAAACCCTAGCCTATTCAAATGTGCAAATTTTTTCTAAAGGCTGAGATGGAAAAAGCCAGACATTTTTGCCTTGCCAGGGCAGGGCTAGTTGACTGACCAGAGATGATTTCCCTTAATAATAGACACCTGGAGATCCTTACTGCCTGAGAAGCATGGAACTTTCTAGGCAGCACTTCCAAGTGAAGACTGACTATAGCCCGGTGAGGAAAGTTCCCTCCACCTCTGGAAACTGCCTGATAGCTAAGGACTACCCTGAGCTCCCTGCCTGAAGGGCACAGACTATTAGAGACAGAATGAAGGAGTACATATTGCCCATATGTGAGCCTCTTCTGGTCATTCCAATTAACAGCCAGAACAAAGTGGGGTGCGGGGGTGGAGTCTCAGGCTCTAGTTGTGTGATTACAAGGCAGACATCTGACTAAAAGACCTAAACTCTCCAAATGTGTGTATTTCCCACAAAGGATGAGCTGGAAAAAGCTAGACACTGTGGCCTTGCCAGGGCGAGGCCATTCTACTGGCTGTCCCTGGTCCTCTCGGGAATAGACACCTGGATGTCTTGACTGCTGGAGAAGCCTAGGTCACACCACTGGATAGCACTTCTACATGGGGATTGACTACCACCAGTAAGGCAGTGGGCTCCCTCCCTTTCTGGAGGCTGTTCGGGTAGTTGAAACTGCCTTGAGATCCCCTGGTCAAGAGGGCAACATCTGCCAGTGGTTGGCTGACTGGGTTCTTGCTTCGCATGTGTGGGTCACCAAAGCCAGCCTAAGTGAACCCAGGAACAAGAGACAAGTGTCTGGAGAGTCCAGGGGTCTTTGGCACTGGCTCATGGGGTACAAGAAGGATGCCTAATTAAAAGCCCTAACTTATTCAAATGCACATATTTCCCCTGAAGACTCTGCTGGAAAAAGCTAAACTGTTCCCACCAAAAAGAGACATCTAACTGTCTTGACCACTAGAGCCCAGAACACCACCAGGCATAAGGTCCAAATGGGGACTGATGATTGCCAGGAAGGGTGGGCTTCCTCAGCATCTGAAGGTTATGCAAGTTGTTGTCTACCGCCTCCAGATCCCCTGGCCTTGAAAGCACCAGTTGCCAGAGGTTGGTGAGGGATGCCTACTGCCCGTGCATGTATGGGGCTGAGAAGAATAACAGCCAGGCATCTGGAACTGGAGAAGAGTTGGGAGAGGTCAAATCACAGGATGGGTTCTTGGGAAACAAGGTTTATGCTACATCACAAGCTTTAAAATACCCAATGGGCAATATTCAAACTGAATGCAGAGTTCCAGGTTACTGGACTGCCTTGCCAGGGTGGGACCAGGAGGCTGAGCTTGGGTATTTTCTAATAAGACAGATTTGTAGCACTGGTTGCTGGAGAAGCCCAGGCCCTCATGAGGCAACAGTACAAATGGGACTGACTGTGGCCAATTTGCTGCTACAGCCAGAAAGTGATTGTCATGGGATGGCCCTCTCCAAACTGGAGACTATGCAGATGGTTGAAAAATAGGCACCAGCCTGACAGGTCAGGAGGGTGCAGCCACTTGAAGTCAACTGACATAATACAAACTGTGCATTCATGAGGAACCCAGCCCAAGGCTGTCAGGGGCCTGGAAAGGGCATGGGTTGGGAAAGGCTAGGTCACAGGAATAGGTTCTTATGCAAATCCAATCCCTATACTACACAAATGTAAAGCAGAACTAGAGGGTATAGGCCTGTTTTGCAAGGGTGTGGCCAGACTAGCTGACTGTGCAATCATTTAATATAAACAATTGGACCACTGGTTGCTAGAGAAGCCCATTTGGGACCCTCAGCACTAGCCCCCATAGAGAATGACTGACCAATATGTAGCTGCCACCTCAAAGTTATTTCAAAAGGTGGGCCACCTCCTCACCAAAGACTTTCAGAGGGTTGGGGTTGGGCTCCATCTCAGCCCTGGAGGGCCTGGCTGCCCCAGGTTGGCGAGAGGGGTGCCTTCTGCCCATGCATGTGAGGAGCAGATCAAAATAGCCAGAGATCTGGAACCGACAAGGGCCAAAAGATGGGTTCTTGGGGGCAAGGTGCTCATCCACAAGCCTGATGAGCAATATTCAGACTGAATGCAGAGCAACAGGTTAATGGACTGCTTTGCAGGGAGAGGGCCGGAGGGTGGGCTGCGATAGCCTCTATAATACACACCTGGGCTCCCTGGTTGCTTGATAAGCTTGTGACCCCATCAGAGAGCAAGTCCAAAAGGGACTATCACCAATATGTCAGCCACTGCAAAAGATTTTTCCTAGAGTGAGCTCCCTCCATACCTGAGGGTATGAAGGTGGGTAAACCCAGGCCCCAGCTCCATCATTTTGGAGACTCCACTGCCCCAGGTCTGCTGAAGCTGTGTGAACTGCATATGTACAGGCAGCACAGCTCAGGGTAGCTGGGGGCCTAAACTAAGGTACGGGTTAGGAAAGGGCAGTTCATAGGAGCAGCTGTTCATAAGGAACACAAGGCATCTGACTACTTCTAAGCCCTAAATTACACAAGTGAGCATATTCTTTCTGAAGGCAGAGCTGGAGAATACTGGTCTGTTTGCAGGGGCAGGGCCAGACTGGCTGACTAGGGAATCATCTAAAAGGAGACACGTGGGATCCTGGTTGATGCACAAGCCCAGGATTTCTCAGTCAGGCATAAGGACTAACTGTCCTCAATAGGCAGCCGCCACCCAGGGTGATTTTGATAGGGTGGTCTCCCTCACCCTGAGAGTATGCAAGTGGTTGGGGCCTGGTCCCAGCTCCAAGGCCTGGAGGCCCCTGGCTACCCTAACTTGACTAAAGTGGGTGCTGTGCCCAGGTGAGCAGTGCAGTACAGGTTAGCCAGGGATACATAAAAAAGAATGAGTTCAGAGAAGACTGGTCACAGGAGCCGAATTTGAGGAACATGAAAAATCTGTTGACTTTAAAGCCCTAAAGTACACATTGTGCATATTCCTCTGAAGGCAGAGCTGGAGGATGTGGGCCTGCCTTGTCAAGGCCCATTCAGGCTGGCCGACAGGGGAATCATCCAGTAAGAGATACTTGAGACTCTTCAGGCATCAAGTCCACATATGGACTCACTTTCCCTCATTTATAGCTGCTGCCTGAGTAAAATTTTTGAGGGGAGGATCACCTCCTCACTAAAGACTATCAGGTGGTTGGGGCCGGGTGCCAGCTCCATAGCCTTCGGGGGCCCCAGCCGCTCAAAAGCCTGCTGGAATGGTAACTACACACGCGCATACAGTGCTCTTTGAGGTAACTAGGGATATGGGATTGGGCACTGTAGGGGAGAAGCCAGATCACAGGTCTAGCTTTTGGGGGACAAGGTGTATACCTTTTTGAAAGCTATAAAATACCCAATGGCAACATTCGATCTGAACACAGAGCTCTAGGTTACTAGACTGCCTTGCTGGGTATCTCCTAATAATACACACATAGAAACACTGTTTGCTCGAGAAGCCCTGGACACTGTCAGGCAGCAAGTTCAAATGGGACTGACTGTTGCCAGTTTGTAGTTGCTGCCCCAGGGTGCATTTCAGAGGTTTTCCTTCTCCAAACTAGAGACTATGCAGGTGGCTGAGGCTGGTCCCCAGCTCCACAGGTCCTGAGGGCTTCAACTGCCCAAAGCCTGCTGAAGAAATGCCTACTGGATAAGTTCTGAGGAA
Organism: Eidolon dupreanum; assembly: GCA_028627145.1. NCBI lineage: Eukaryota > Metazoa > Chordata > Mammalia > Chiroptera > Pteropodidae > Eidolon > Eidolon dupreanum. Next base: position 50,363,139 of record CM053515.1, on the reverse strand, counting down.
AGAGTGAAGACAGGGAAAATATAAAATGGCATCATTTAAATCAAGCTGCTAAATTATTAACATTATGAAGGCTGCAGTTTGAGTAAACAATTCTTTTCTTGTCTTAACTAGCCTGGGAACTTAAACTTTTGAACTTTGTTGTCCTGTATCAATACCTAGATATACACTAGTTCATTGTGCATCAAGCCTGGACAATCAGACCCACAGATAACACTGACTATCCCATGAAGCAGCGGTCCCCAACCTTTTTGGCACCAGGGACTGGTTTCGTGGAAGGCAACTTTCCTACGAACTGGGGTTGGGGATGGTTTTGGGATGATTCAAGCATATTACACTTATCGTGCACTTTATTTCTATTATTGTTACACTGTAATATATAATGAAATAATTATACAGCTCATCATAATGCAGAATCAGTGGGTGCCCTGAGCTGGTTTTCCTGCAACTAGACAGTTGCCTTTGGGGGTGATGGAAGATAGTGGCACCTGAAGTGCGTTGCTTATGTCCAGTTTACTCCATAATCTTGTTTTGGTTGCTGTCACTGCAGAAAACCCTGCTTCACAAAGATAGGATGTCAGAAATGGAAGCAGGCTTTTCAGTGCTTCTGTGGCAATCTGAGGATATTCTGCCTTGACTTTAATCCAAAATGTATGGATGTTTGAAGTTGTCTCAGACATACTTTTAGGGCCACTGTCATTTGCAGTCTCAAGCAGCTGATCCTCTTCTAGCATGGACAAAGTCAATTCACCTGGCTTATTCACAGATGGATCATGGATTCATTCCTTCCCATTTCCAAGGTCTTTTGTGGTTGGGAAGTAATACTTGAACTCTTTGAAAGCTGAGATGTGTGATCATGTACCACTGAGAGAAAGAAGGTCCTGGCTCAGTCTCTTTGAAAATCTCTGCTAATGTTTGAAACATGTCAAAATTCCCAGTGTTCACTGGTTGCCCTCATAATTCCAGTTTGGCTTTGAATGCAGCCACTTTATCTGCCAACTTAAACACAGTTTTTGTTCTCCCTGAAATGAAAGATTGAGTTGGTTAAGTAGGTTGAATGTCACACAATAAGCAAGTTTTGCGGCCCATTCTGTGTCACTGAAATGTGCTGCCAGTGACGAATGTTTTTCTAAAAGAAATCTCTGGAATGTCTCTTATAACTCAAAAACTCTGGCCAGTGATCTATCTTTAAAAGCCATGTCACTTTTGTGTCTTGGAGAAGACGTTTGTGCTCTGTGTCCATCTCCTTACAGAGCTGAGCGAACAGACATGAGTTAAGGGCATGTACTTTAATATGGTGGATCATTTTAATCACATCCTGCAAAACGTTAAGTTCAGGTGATATTTTTCAGGTAGCCAGCATTTCTCTATGGATGACACAGTACTTAGCCTCATATTCAGAAGTGATCTCTTTGATCTGAGTAGTGAAACCAGAAAGCCATCCAGTCATGGCAGCTGCTCTGTTTGTGCATATACCGACACAAATGACCAATTCAGTTTTCATGATAAGTAATCATTCAAAGACTTGAATGATTCTGCAGCTGTGGTGTTGGCAACAAAAGTGCACATAACATGTCTTCATGCACATCCTCCTGAAAAACAGGTGGCACAAAAACAAGCATTGTTGCTTTGTTGTCAACATTGGTAGACTCATCAACCTGGATTGTGTACCACGGTGACTCACGAACCCTCTCTAACAATATCCTCAGTATCCTCTGTCATGTCATCAATTCATCTAGTTATGGTGTTAGTCAAAAGAGGAACATGTGCCACCATTTGAACTGCAGCCTTTCCTAAAAGTTCATGACCAATGTCCTTAGCAGTAGGCTGGATCAACTCTTCACCAATAGTAAAGGGCTTCTTAGCTTTAGCAATGTGGTTAGCCACTAAGAATGATGCTCTCAATGTAGACACATTTGATGAAGTATTAGCCTTCAATAATGGCTGTTATTTGTGTTCACGTTTTTTTCCTTTTGAAAAACTCCAGAGGCTTGTCTTTTAATGCAGGGTGCTTGGTCTCCATGTAGCAAAGCAGTTTCAAAGGTTTCATTGGCTTCATTGCATAGCCAGTCACCACATATTATACAAAGTGGGCTTGGAGAATGTGAATCACTGGCTGCAATGAATCCATAATTTAAGTAGGACTCTTGGTATTTTCTTTTAAATGCAGCTTTCTTTTTGCTGGCTGTCTTATTAGAGTCTTTTGCTGTCTCATTATTGGGTTTTTCCCCCTTTACAGAGAAGCACTCCAGTGACATCTGTGTTTTATTCATTTTAGCTACTGTTAGCTTATGGGCTTACCAAAATTGTGACTGAGACAAGTGTGCAGTGCAGAGAAGAGGCACTGATGGAAATGGTAAATAAAATAATGGGTGGGCCATGCATGGACTAAAGTATTGGATTCTGACTTAAAGCCTGCCACTAGGTGCAGCTGTACTATTGAAGTACATCAACTCACTTGCCACTATAAAGTCTGCCACCAGATGCAGCTTGTCACTTGACACTCACTGATAGAGTTTTGATATGAGTCTGCAAGCAACTGATTTATTATGGCTTCTGTGCAGACAAACCTCTCTGCTAATGCTAAAATGTATTTGCAGCCACTCCTTAGCACTAGCATCACCACCTCAGCTTTACCTCAGATCATTAAGCATTCGATTCTCAGAAGAGTGTAAACCCTACTGTGAACTGCACGTGTGGGGAACCTAGGCTGTGAGTTCCTTATGAGAATCTAATGCCTGATGCTCTGAGGTGGAGCTGAGGCAATGATGCTAGCACTGGGGAGCAGATGCAAATACAATGAAGCTTTGCTCACTGGTCCACTACTCACCTCCTGCTATGCCAGTCAGTCCCTAAGAGACCATGGACCGGTATTGGTCCATGGCCTTGGAGGTTAGGGTCCTCAACCCTGAAAGACTTAAAATATGACTAGACCTCCTGGTGCCCACCTTCAAGACCACCTGACAACCATCATCCAGGCCACCGGATATCTGACTGATAATAGTCCTGGACCAATCCTAGGGCTAAGAATGCAGGACTGATTATTCTAAAAGATAAGACTTTTACTATGAGAACTTAACTTTTCTTTCTTCTTTGGAATACTTCTGGGATTTTGCCTAGCTGTGTTTTCGGTTTGCAAACTCTAAGACCCTTGAATAAATCTTTATCATTTATTTCTAGCCAAAGCCTCCTGACTGTTCTCAGTCGACACTTACGATATCAGCATCGTGTAATCCAAAGAGGGCTCTGCTTTAATTTCAGCACCACTATTGCTTTCGAGCAAGATAGCTGCTTGAGCCCCTGACAGCTTTGGGGCTCTGGTGGTGAGTTCTCATGGTTCCTATTCTCCCTCCTTCAGCTGGGGTTCAGAGCTTTTATTCATGGCTCCTCTAATACCAGTTTTTTTGTAATGAGGCATTCTCTGTCTAAATCTGCTACAGAGCAACAACCCCAATCTGCAACACAGGCTGGATTTATGTTTAAACATTATGGTCCATCCTCCATTAACTATCTCAGTGGACCACTATACAGAAGACAACTTGGAATGGCAGTTACCACTTAGGGATCTTTTGGAATTCCAAAATTAGTGTATTCACATGCACAATAGAAAATTTTAGAAATGTTAAACAAGCTAAATGAGAAGCATTTTTCATTTGGTATTTGGAAGCCTGTAAATAATTAAATGATTCAGAGATAGTCTTAACATCCATCTCTTTTGTCTTTTTGTGTCTTTTTGTCTTGGTATGACAGTTGTCAAGGGATTTTATCTTTAACATGAGATCTTCACTCTCTAAAAGTTTCCCCCAAAATTCCTTCCTCAGGAACTCCACTAGTTATGTATACAAACATATGGATCTTTCTTGTGCTTTTTTAATAAAAGGAATCAACTTAATAAAAGTAATTTAAAACTCTAATGGCCATTCAGGAAAACCTTTGTTCAAAGTCCACCTCAAAAGCCTTCTCCATTTTCCTTAAAGGAGAGGAATCCAAATCTTTTGGGGACAATGGAATGCATTGTGTGATTGATATGCAAAGCTTCTAAAAGACAAAATGACTTTAAGAAGAAAAAAAAAAGTTCTAAAAGGCTCCTAAAAGAAACTTTGGGCATCTGACCAGGTGCTTTAAAATGTCTTAAAGTACAAATTGCTGCTATGGATCCAAGGCTCCTTGCCAAAGACAAATAGAAATCTTAATTCCTTTCTCCACAAATATTAATAAGAAAGAAAAAGACTTAGACATTTGAAGTAATACGCTTCTTTCAACTGCTGTAAATTATTGGGGAGTACCTTATTGTACCTGTCTGATGGCTGAAATTTTAAAATGAAATTATTAGGTCTCTGGTTATATCTATGTGTATATACGTATATATATGTCTACCTCTGAAGGACATTACTAAAATCGATATATCAAATGCTTCCTTTAAATAGCTTAAAAAATTAAGCACTTATATAAAAATTTTTCAAAATATAATAGAAACTAACTCAAATGCTTTACAGGATCACATGATCTGGAAAAATATTTGATATTGGAGTTGATCTGAATTTGGTTTGGTTAAATAGGCACATCTTTAGAGTTGTCAGCATTAAGTATAATACTTTTATTCTAATTGGATTTATGAGCCAAAAAAGTTCATATTATCTCTTGAAAAAATTTGTCAGCGAAAACTTGGTATGATAAAATTTTCATAAGTAATCTAACTATAATTGTTAAAAACTAGTAAATTTGATAGATATAATAGGATAAAAAGAGTTTTTTTGGTGAAAGTTTTTAGAAATAGTTATGTGTTATATGTACTTAGAAATAGTTTCCAAAATCTTTTAGTAACTTGAAACTTTAAAGTTTTGCTAGCTAAATTAACTGATAGTCATTGCATATCCAATTTCAAAATAAGATAAAATACTGAAATATTAACTTCTAAATAAGCCTCAGTTTACCTACTTTTGCCTTCTTTTTTCAAAGAAACTAAAAGATAAATTTGCATATCTTAATGAATATATACAATTGAAACCAATAGGAAGAACAAGGGAAATAACTTTGAATGGAAGGAAATAATACATGTTTTTTTTCATAAAAGAAGATATAAAGTTAGGAAATCCATTTTTGAGGAAATTTTTAAAAGTGATTTGTCCTACAAAAGGTGATTATTTCTGAATAAATAAAAAAAAAGAACAGAAAAAGGTGGAGGGGGGGAAGTAAATTTGTTAAAGGGCTATGAAAAATAAATCTTGAGAAAGGAAATTTTATGTATGGTCAAGCTAAATAAGATTAAAATTAATTTAAGTAAGTTGGTGGGTTTGAATATCAAAAGTAAGCTGATACAAAATTAGAATTTGGTTCTTTTGCTATTAAAAGGACAAAGCTTCCCTATATTACTGGTATGCTCTTAATAAGAGATTATAAAAGAAAGTAGAGATTTTGTGTTTTATTAAAATTGTTTCCTGTGCTCTGTATCATCAAGTCTTTAATTGCTTAGGTAAGCCTAAGTCTTCTTAATACGAAAAGAGCTAAATTTTGTTTAAAGCCATTTAGCTTTCTGTATTTGCCTGTAAGTCTTTGTCATCGTGATTAAATAGATAAGTATTGTTTCACAGTGACCTATGATCCTATTGGACCAAGCGTTTTAAAACTTTTGATGTGTTTGACAAACTTCCCAAAATTCAAAAATTTAATAATCTTTTTCTTAACTTGAAAATAAGAGATTTTTTGCAATTTTTTTCAGAAGTACCTCTGAAACATTTCAGGAAATCTCTCTCTATAAAAGCAAAATGTTAAACTAATTAAGCCTATTCGATACGTTAAAATTACATAGAAAGCATTGGCAAATAAAAAGTATTATGTATTTGTATTCAAATATTATTATTAAAATAAATGTTCTAGAAATTATATAAAATTTCTGAGAATCTACAATATCCTGATATGTTTTCATTGGGAAATCTAGTTGTTAATATGTTGTGTGTTGCAGGGAAAAGCAAATTTCTTTGTCAATTTCATTGTAAACATCTTTAACCATATCATTTCAAGTCTTTGTCATTTACAGAGAGTTATTGTCATACTCAGATACTTTTTGCAAAAATGTTTTATATTCAGAGAGATTAATGAGGAGGATTGACACTCTAAAATACAGGCCGATAAACTTTCATATTAAACCACTGAACAGGGTGACTTTTTACTTGAAGTATAAATAATCTGGTTTTTTATCTTTTGTTTTCCAGATATAAGGAAATTATTTCTCTTAAGCTATCTATTTCTTAGAGTAATTTGGTGAATTATAACTTTGTGAGCAGAATTGAAACATTTATCTTTTTTTCCCTGCTTGATCCCTCCAGATTTCAGAAACTCTCAGTGAGTATTTTTATTTTCATGGAATATTGTATTTGCATAACTTTAATAAGAATCTAGTCTCCTTATAATAGGACATAACTAGAAACTGTTTATATTACCAAGGCTTTGATCGCGATGTCATTTGACAGAGACATGCGTAGACTCAGATATGAACAGACTGTTTTAAGAAATTAAGATTGACTTATGAAAGCCAATAAAACCCTTGGAAATATTGGCCCAGTCCTTTTATTATAGGGTTCCCAGCAGCCTTACCAGATAAATAAAGAAGGCCGTTTTCTGGCAGGTGTAGAAACCGCAAGTATTTTGGGGACCTTGACGAGAACTCACTCCAATTTCTAAGTTTTGCAGGTGAAGTCTGATGGCAAGTTCTTGCCTTGGCTTTTATGGCCTTGAGGGGACTTTTAGAGTTTAATCCGAAGATTTCTTATGAAAAATTTCAGCAAAGAGGATTGAAAAGAGCCTATGTTGTTCCTATATAAATAACATACCACCTTTATTGAAACTCGGCTTATTTTACAAATTAGTTTAATTTGGCTATCTTTGGTAAAAGAGTGATTTTACAGACAAAAATTACGTTTCAGTAATACACCTTGTGGATGTTAAATTCTAATATTGTTTATAACTTTTGAGGTTTTGTTTCTGCCTATAAACTGGACTGAATTCTGATTTTTTCTAGTTTCCTCCAACATCTGGCTGTGACTCTCCAAATTAACATTTCCAATTTTATTTCCACCCTTTGACTTGGAATCATTGAGAGCTAAAACTGTCCTTTTCCCAAAGCCCTGCAAGTTACAGTTCGATAACCTGATATAAACTTCAGCAAAATCATCACAACAGTTCATATATGGACAATCTTTAAGCCCGTTGCAGAAAGAAAATGACCAAAGACATTTAAACTGTAAACAAGGAAAATCTGTCAGGTCATCATTGCTTGCCTCCACTATATTTGAAGAGGCTTTGAGCCAGACATTTAGAAATCTTGACTAACTGCCTTCAGAACTCAGAACCTGGGATTATGGTCTGATTCAATCATTAACCATTGTTTTTCATTTGTTTCTATAGAGATGCCTCTTATTAAATACCTAATTGCTTATACCATAGGCCTAACTTGGAATCACCTGCAACATCATCTCCTGAAATAAGAGACAACTATTTAACTGAATTGACCTATCTGTGAGACACAGGTTTTTAAAACTGATATATAATAATAATGTCTTAATTGATCCTTTCCTAATGCTTCAACCTAAAAATTGGCGCAAATATTGAGCTCACTATAAATTCATATATTACAAGCATGTCTCTAGACTCTGTTCTCTCTCAAAGGGACATGATGGACCCATGAAAGGCATTGCCACCTTGGCATCAAGAGACTTTAAAACATTTTACTTGATCTATGATGTTTTCTAAGAGAACAATCCTGAGCAAAAGTGGGAGATGAGAAATACAGTGAAGAAATAAAATGGAATCACTATAGTCAAACTGCTAAATTACTAAAATCAAGTAGATCGTGGCATAAAGTAACAATTCTATTTTCATTTTAAGTAGCCTGGTAACTTAAACTTTTGAACTTTTCAGTCTTGCCTGGATATACATCAAATCTCCAGATAATTCTCTGATTGCCCCCTGAAAGACTAAGAAAAAAATGTTCACATATCCAGACTACCTGGCACCCATCATCCAGACCACCTGACATATTACTGGTAACTGTCCTGGACTAATCCTAGGGCTAAGAATGCAGGATTGATAATTCTCAAGAATGTGCTTTTTACTATAAAATCTCTTTAACTTTTCTTTCTTTTTTGGAACATTTCTGAGTTTTTGCCTTCTTGTATTTCTGGTTTGCAAACCCTAAGACTCTTGAAAGAATCTTTATCATTTTTACTTCTATTAAAGCCTCCAGACTCTTCTGGAGTTTGAAAAAGTCTTAGTAGTTTTATATGGGTTCTTTCTGTTTGTGTATGTGTAATTAAAATATTAAGAAGCTTTTTATATATGTAATTGTGATTTAAATCAGATGTTTAAATTAGACAAAGTCAACATCATAGCTGTATACATTGTTCTTCTTTTCTCTTAATCTCTCTTTTTAAAAAAGTAATTAGACATTCATAACAGAACAAAAGCCTTAGCACATTACACTAAGAGATCAGGGATGATTCATGCCCACCTGTGCATCTGAAAATAAACAAGGCCTTAGTAAGGGCTGTGAATCCAAGGGAGTTAGTAAACCTACCCCACCACTCAGTAATGGAGGAGAAATGCAAAACTGGGCACATACCCACAGGTAATAGAAAATTTGTTTAAATTAGCCTGCCTGACAGGAGAATCCAGCATGCCATCAGAATAGCGTAGAGATGAGTTTGGACACAAAAGAGAGGCAGAAACCTGCCAGAGCCACTGTGCTCCATGGGCCAATACCATAAGGGGCTAAGCTGTTTAGTGGCAACAACAGTGACCTCCCCCACAGAGGAGGTGGAGAACAAAAGCTGTGAGTGACTGCTGGACTACCCAGTTGCGTGGGTTGCAGTTGAGAAACCCATTTCTTTTAAGCAGCACCCAGATTTCTGGGGAGGGCTCTCCATGAATGGCGGGAGGGAACAGAAAGGGAAGAAAGCAGATAAGAATATAAAAGAGCTTTAAAAGAATGCAGTTCCTGCTGTCTGCTTCAGGACTTCAGCGAGAAGTCTGTCACAAACTTCTGGGAATATTCCACTTGAGGATGAAAACTACAAGGCCTGGTTGAAAGTAATTGAAAAAGATACAAATAGAAACACACCCCATGTTCATGAATCAAAAAACAATATTGTTAAAATTTCCACACTACACAAAGAATCTATAGATTCAATGCAATCTCTATCAAAATTTCAATGGCATTCTTCACAGATATAGAAAAAACAATCATAAATTTTTTATGGAGCCATTAAAAAAAACTGCATACCCAAAGCAATCTTGAGGAAGAACCAAGTCACAGTCATTACATTTGCTGACTTTCAAACTATACTACAAAGCTATAGTAATTACAACAGTTTGGTAGTAGCATAAAAATAGATATATAGACTAATAAAACAGAATAGAAGGTCCAGAATTAAACCCTCACATATAGTCAACTAATATTCAATAAGGGAGCCAAGAACACCCAATGGGAAAAAGAGTTGTCTCCAGCAAATTGTGTTGGGAAAACTGGATAAACACATGCAGAACAATAAAATTGAACCCCTAAATTATACCATTCATTATGCAATGATAAAGTTCCAATACATCATTTCATGATAAAAACTCTCAAAAGCTATGATATAGAAGGAACATACTTCAACATAATAAAGGCTAGATATGACAAACCCATAGCTAACATAATGTCAATGGTGAAAAACTGAAAGCTTTTCTTCTAAGATCAGGAATAAGAAAAAGATGCCTTATAATGTTTTTATCTGTCTTTGGTATCAGAATGAGTTTGAAAGTGTTCCTTCCTCCTAAATTTTGAAAGAGTTTGAGAGGAATTGGTATTCTTTTTTAAATGTTTGGTACCATTCACCAGTGAAGCCGTGTGGTCTGGGGGCTTCCTGTGTTGGGAGGTTTTTCATTACCAATTAATCTCTTTATTTGTTATTGGTTTGTTCAGATTTTCTATTCCTCCTGATTCAGCCTTCATAGGTTGTTTGTTTCTAGAAATCTATCTGTTTCTTCTAGGTTATCTAATTTTCTGACATTCTCATTAGTCTGTGTATTTCTGTAGTATCAGTTATAAGATCTCCTCTTTCATTTCTAATAATATTCATTGTGTTTTCTCTTTTTCTTAGTTTAGCTAAAGTTTTGTAAATTTTGTTTGTCTTCAAAAGCCAGCTCTTAGTTTTACTGATCCTTTCTATCAGTTTTTCAGTCTCCATTTCTTTTCACTCTTGTCATAACAATGTTTTTCTATATTATCTCTTTAATGTCTTACTCTTATTGTTAGGTAATTAATACTCCTAGAACTTAATTAATATGAGGAATTGGATACATTTATATCCAATTGTCCTGGAACCCTTCATTGAAAACAATGACCATCCTTACTGCTCTGCAGTGTTGCTTCTGTCATACAATTTTTCACATATGCGTAGGTCTTTATGTTCTTAATTCTGTTCCATTCTATACAGTCTTGATCATTATAGTTCCACATTAAGTCTTAGAATCTTGCGGGACAAGTATCCCCAACTTTGTTGTCTTCAAAATTGTGTTGGTTTCTCCCTGGAGAAATAATTGATTACAGAATTGGGTCCGGAAATAACAGTTTGAACCTGGAACATCTTGTAACAGCAGAAAGCAAGGACACTAACTGACTACTGGGCTCCTGTCAATATCCATGAACAGTAGAAAAAGAAACTGCTCTCAGGCCTTTTTGGTCATGAAAGTATATTATGGCTCTTGATTGCTAGAGTGTTTGTTGTTAAGCCTCAAGTAAAATGGTTTTATAAAAATGTTAGCCAATTACTGTAGAAAGAGATGATGGTATTCTTTATACCACACAGCCATCTACTACTCAGCTCAGTGGCATAAGCTTGACAATGTCCCTTGCAAACAATAGCTAATTGTACAGGCAAGTAGGCTCTTATCTTCTCTGGCTGGAGCCCCAAGGTCACTAGTGTTACAGAGGGTAAATGTGAGCCTCTCACTGGGAAGCAACGAGATTTTTCTCAGGACTAACTGGTTATACACTGAGCCACCTCAGTGTGTTCTCTTCTTTCATTAATCCAAAGAGAAAAATTCATAAGCTCTTACATGTAATTATATTTGTGACATTATCTACTTTCATCTCCCTCTCCCATATCAACTTTTCTGAAAGGAAAATTGAGGTTAAAAGAAACTATACAGGGCTGTAAGAAAGGGATGAGTATTCAACCCAAGTGCCTCCAAGCCCAGCACAAGTCGTAACCAACCACAGATCAGTTTGTAGCTCCTACCAAGAGGCCCAAGCCCAGTAAAAGCAGAAAATGACTTTGTCCTGCACCAGAACCCCTCCTAAGAGGCTCCAGAACCAACACATCTGGCGGCTAGCTTCAGATGACACCAGAACCACACCAAACCAGCTCTATAAATG
>CM053515.1:50300023-50351229 GCA_028627145.1 Eidolon dupreanum | reverse complement strand
GATGTGTTGGTTCTGGAGCCTCTTAGGAGGGGTTCTGGTGCAGGACAAAGTCATTTTCTGCTTTTACTGGGCTTGGGCCTCTTGGTAGGAGCTACAAACTGATCTGTGGTTGGTTACGACTTGTGCTGGGCTTGGAGGCACTTGGGAGAGGCTACACCACTAACTGGGGCTGGCTGCCAATTGTCCCAGGTTTGGGACCTTTGGTGGGCACTATGATGGAAGCTGAGGCCAACTACTACTTGTACCAGGCTTGTGGCCACTTAGTTGGAGCTATGTTACAAGTCAAGACTGGCCACCACTTATTCCAGGATTGGGGCCACCTGATGGCCATTACAATGCAAGTTGATACCAGTAGACACTTGTGCTGGGCTTGGGGTCACTTGGCAGGAGCTATAAAGTATGTTGAGTCTGGCCACTGCTTATTTTGGGTTTGTGGATCTTTGCTATAGTCTGTAGTGAGAGTTGAGGGTGGCCACCCCTTGCGTGGGATTTGCAGATCTTTGAGAGGATCTGTAGCACAAACCAGAGAAGCCATCATTCATGGGCAGCTTGTGGTCCTTTCAGTGAGTCTACAGCACAAGCCAAGGCAAGCTAAACAAGAGACAAATTAGACACAGTTTAGGAAAAAATTAGTGAACTGGAAGATAGATTTGAAGGTATTAAATAGAAATAGCATAAAGAAACAAGAATATAGAAAATGTAAAAGAGAAATTAAAAGACATAAATGATAGATTGAGACAGCCTAACATAAATTTTGCCAAATTTCCAGAAAAAGATAATAGAAGGGAGGTGGGTGGGGAAGGGGGTTATTCAAAGAGATAATTTTCCAGAATTAATGAAAGACTCAAACTCTCAAATTAAGGAAACACAAAAATCTCAAACAAAATAGAAAATTAAAAAATCCACAGCTGGACATAAACTAAGGAAACTACAAATCAAATACATAAACAAGATCTCAAAAGCAGCTAGAAAAAAAGACATTATTTTTGAAAGGCTAATGATTAGACTGACAGTAGACTTCTCAAGATGAAGCCAGATGACAATAAAGTAATATCTTCAAAGGACTGAGAAAATAAGTGTCAACCTATAACTATATACACAATTAATTTCTCATTCAAGAACAAAAATGATGTGAAGATATTTTCTAACAAGTAGAAATAAAGAAAACTTCCTATCAAAAAAAAAGGAATTTTGGGACTAGCTCAAGGTACTTCTTTCAAGATTTATAGGATGGCTTTATGAAAATACAGATATGGAGCTTCCTGGGTAATGCACAAGCAGCATGCCTAGCAACTTTGCTCCAATTAGCTATCTGTGGGACACTGAGTAACTCTGTAGAACCCTACTTTCCTTTTTGTAAAAATTAGGATAATAATACCTACTTCGTGGAGTTGTTTCAAGCATTAAATAAGACCAGGTATTGTGCATATGTAAGCTTGTTATAGATGTTTATTGAAACTGAAAACTGTGAATTGGAAATGCAGAATGCCAGTCTCTGCTGCATGAGAGCATCAGGTCTGCACACATCTGACTTTTCCTTCTGTCGTCCAGGTCTATCATCATGAGGTCTTCTGAAAGCACATTTCCTCCTAAAGAGATCATACTTACAGCTTATTGCTAGAGGGAAGCCCAGCGTAGCCAGGCATTTGTATTAATTGTTTTGCCTTGAAAAGTTCAGTGATATTAGAAACTAAGCATTAAGTTAGAATGGGTCTATTGGATGCACTCTGCATATCTGGCCATTGTCAGATGTGCTCTCTGAGGATGAATCACTCCCGTCCCACTTGGCCTGAGTCTCTGGTTGTGCTGGGAGTTTGTGAGAAGGCAAAGCAGACATCCCAACCTTATGTGCAAACTGTGCTGCATGAGGCAGAGTACTAGGACTAACATGTCCTCAAACAAACAGAGGTAGTGTAACAGGCACAGGCTGTGGAGTCACACAGAATTCACTTGGGATTACAGCTCCATCACTTACTTGGCTAGATGACTTGATGTAAGACCTCAAGTCTTGGCCTTCAGTTTCCCAACTGTAAAATGGGAAAAATAAAAGCAATCTCACAGAATTATCATAAGCATTCCAGTACAAATTCATTGTTTCCCAAAGGCTATTTGTGTCCTTGGTGTTAGTAAATAAGTTATGATGTAGACCACATCATTTTTATTTTAATATTTATTTTTATTTTCATGTATTAGAAAATGCTATTTTTCTTTTATAATGAAACATGTGAGTTGATTTAAAGGAAAATATTAAGAAGCTAGTAGTTTAGGTATCAGGTAGACAGGGTAGAAACTATAAGGTGGTGCAGAGTAATTTCACTTCAGGAAGCACAAAGGTAGGGCATTTCCCCATACAGTAAGCTCCCTGAGAGCAGGGACTCTATTTGGCATGTCGTCATTATAGTCCCAGTGCTCAGCACAGAACTGACACATGGAAGGAGCCAAATATAATCTTGTGAGTTAATTGATGAACATGGAGTAAGCACTCGGCACATGTGAAGTCTCTTTCTTGCCTTTCTGTCCAATCAGATTTCCTGGAAATCCCCAAAATTTGTCCTGGAGCCAGATGTTATAGTCATATCTCCTTCTGAGAGGGTGGGTTACCTGTGGTGGAGAAGAGGCAGCTGGCTCCCCATCCTCAAGGACAACTTGTGCACTCAGCCCATTTTGGGCTTTCCCCTGGCCACAAGCCTCCAGGGAAATCTAAAATTTAAACTAAAACCTTGAAGATTCCTTGTTTAGCAGGACTGATAAAGTTAAGCAGCTTGTCATGGTCAAAGAGCTGGTTAATAGCCTAGTAAAAAAAATGGTTAATAGTCATACCTGTCTAATCTTTGCAACTCACAAAAGGATCCTGAAGGTGGGTATCATCAGCTCTATTTTGCAAAAGAGAAAAAACAGCCTCAGAAAGGTATAGTTTTCTGCCCAGGGTCATTACATTTCTCTGCCCTATCCTCGTTTTTAAAGGAATATATGAGATGCAGACCGAGAGCACTTTATAGACTCTGCTGGATCACAGAAATGTGAATTTTACTCTGCTGTCACAAGTGGTTTAACTACTGTAACTGGTGTGTCTCCTCTGGGCCACAGGTAAGCTGGCAGGTCTTTTACTGATCAAAAGCCTAAAACTTTCAGGTGGGCAGGAAGTAAGTCCTAGCTTCCTGTGGCCCTTTCCCCAGGTACCTCTGGCCTCCCAGGAGAGAGTATCTGTAGGCTCCACACCCCCTCTGCCCACCTCCAGTTCCCAAGCTAGCTGCTCCTGGGCCCTTCCTGTCTTCCTGTGCCCAGAGCACATTTCTTCAGACCGCTCACTCTCCATATTATACCTGTGTATGGCCTGAGGCATGAGGCCTGAGGCGTAGAGCTGAGGATCACTTCCTCAGCTGCCTCAGTGCAGGCCGATCTTAAGTCCAAGGCCACCTGACCGCTCCACCTGCCATACCTCTTGGTTCCCTCCAAGTCCAGAAGTCCCCAATCCCTCAGCCCCAGAGTGTGTCCTGCCCTCAAAGCCAGGCCTGTTTGACCTCCCTGACATAATTGAGAGCAGACATCCCTGTCTTTCTGGAGAGACCCATGCTCAACTACAAGAGTAGCTGGAGGCAGGCAGCACACTTTCCAGAGAAGCTTATTTCATCTCAACACCATGGTTCACTGAGAGACCTAAAGAAATCCATATTTAGGAAGAACAGTTGCCAATTTTTCAAAAGCACTCCCAGGAAAGAGACACCCAACGAACATTGCTAAATTTACCACATCTGTCTGCAGCAACTGCACTGATATTCATTGGTGACTTAAGGTTGCCTCCATAAACAGATCACTTATCTTTAATCCCTTCCCCCTTTTAATTGGTAAGCAAATTGTCCATCTTAGAGATTGTCCCAAAACAAAGTGAGTCTATGACCAAAATGATCAGTGTCTACAAATCCAAAATCTGATCACTGCCAGTAGCCTGGAAATGGCAGTTCCTTGCTAAAAGCAAAGTGACTCTCAGTAGCTCCCAGTTAGTGCGTTTGGGTCAGGTGGTCCCGGGGACATGCGGGAAATGTCCCTCAGAGGCTCTTCGGCCAGCGCAGAGGGTGGCTATGCAGCACGAGAGCCAGAAGGGGAGGCTGCGAGCACCCCCGGCTCCGAGCAGGCGTCCCTCGGCGGCTTGTCCTTCGCCACCAGAGGGCCAGCGACCGGGCGCCGGCTCGCGCATCCCAGGCCTGGGGAGAGCAGTGAAAAGCCCCTAGATCCCGTGACACCCAGCGCCTCTCCAACTACCCCAAGGCCGGCAGGGCCCTCACACTGGAATTCCCCGTCCCCACATCTGGACGCAAGACCCGACCAGGAGCAAAACCAGGTTCTTTTTATTTGTTGCTTTTTGTGTTTGTCCGTGAGGTGGCACATTCAGAGAAGCGGACAGGCGGTCTGAATTTCCTGCTGAGAAAAAGCCACGTATGAACCGAAAGTGCCTGGAAACGGCCTGAAACCTGCATGGCGACTAGCCTCCCTGCCGCCTTGTGGCCGCACGCGGACCGCTCTCCTAACCTTCCGTCCTGCTTTCTGTGCATTCGCCGCCCACACTCCCAACCGCCTGTTCTCGAGTTTCTGCCAGCCGCTGTCTGTCCACTCTTCTGGTTCCCCCAGGCCTCTGTCAGAACCAGCTTCTGACACTGGCTTTCATAAGGACCCTGCCTCCCTATCCTGCCTCTGGTTTCCCATGCCTGCTTACTTCACAGTGGATTCCAAGGGATCTTCTTCCTCTGTATCCCAAATTCTTTCCGAAACATCTTTCTGTGTTTCCGTAGCAGATGGCAGATAGATGTTGTTACTGAATTCTTCCTGTCCAACTACACCTCAGGCACATTCCTCATAAATTACCTAACCTCAGTTTCCACATCTGTAAAATGGAGAATAACGCTGTGTCAAGAATTTAACACCAACTTTGGCATATAACAAATTTCAGCTCCTGTTAACAGCCCTTGAGCCCCTCCTTCTACTCCTGGCATCCAACCCCTTCTGTGTTAATCTTATAATCACTATACGTAAAAGTGAAGTATGCATTTATAGAGATGACTTTTTCTCTGTGTCTTCATTAGGAAGGTGTGAGTTTGTTCATCTGTGCCTTCATTTGGCACATTTCCGGGACCCAGCTGGGCTACTCCAGGTGTCATAGTCTGATAGCGGAAGCCCAGTCCAGGGCTCTGTTGGGGCCCAAGCAGAGAGAGGTCAGTCCTATTGGGATTTTCAGAGAAAGCTTCTTAGGACAATCCTTAAGCAGAATCTCTCAGTGATCTTTACATGGCAGATAGCAAAGAGGAAATAAAAGTGTTTGAACTTTTCCTCCAAAGGAACTCAGCACAAAGCTGCAGAGGGCAGAGCTCATCTGTATCATGTGTGCCTGATGCATGCAATACAATGCATAGAAAACAACAGACAGGCAATATCTATATCTTTCTCACTAATTCAATCCAATACAGTAAGATAGGGTTAAAAAAGGATAAATGGCAGAAATGATACGAAGAAAATGAATGGGAAAAAATGAGCTGGGAGTAAATTGGTTCATGAAGCATTTGCTGGGTGTCCTGTACATTTCCTGGAGGCCGCACATTGGGCTCTGAGCTTTCTAGTAGCCAATTTAGAGATTAGACTTCAGTTTTGCAACTCAGTGTCCATACATAAAATACACAGCAGTGCTCAGAAGTGCTTTTCCTGGCACTGAGAACAGACTGTTCTCCTGAGAGTCCTCAGGAAGAGGAATTACAGAATAAGGTAGTCAAGGTCTTACACTTGGTCCCTACTAAATATACCACTTTTCATAGAGCCTCAGAGATGGCAGGAATGCTGCAGGAAAAGCCAGCCCACAGGAAGAGTATTCATCTTCTCCCTGAATGAAAGTTGATGGCAAAATGCCAAAATGCAGTTTGGGTAAAGCAACCATTAAGGGTAGTCAAGGGGACCAGGCATCATACCAAGAACAGTAGATTTGTCCCCTGTCCAGGCCCTGCCAAGACGAGGCACTGGTGCCTCCTCTTCCACCCCACCATCACTTTCTGGCATCAAGAACCTCACTCTATGGAAAGGAAGTGGGGCTCACAGGCATCCTGGGGTCACACCTGGACCCCAAGAGATCTCTAGACTCAGGTGGGGGGACTGAGTGAGGAAGGGAGCCTTCCAGGAAGGCCCTCCACCAAGGCGGGGTGAGGGAGATATGACAGCAAAACCTTGCCTGTGTTTATCGTCGGTCTTCCCCGCAACCTCCTTCAAATGAAAGCCCAGGGTTTGTTCTGTTTTGTTCACTGCTGAGTTCCCAGTGCCTAGAACAGAGCCTAGCACATGGTGATCACTCAACAAGTATTCATGGGGTAGGTAGTCTCCAGGCTATCTGGCTTCCAGACGCTGGCCACCAAAGCATCCTCAGCCTTTCCTCACCCTTTCTTCCTCCCCACTTAGCTCTCATTATCCCCTCACCTACCCCAAGGTCATGCCTAACCCTTATCTTTTTACCCCAGTCCATAAACCCTCTTTGGGATGGGGTCCCCAGAGCCATCTGCCTTTCCTGGCATAACTCTATGCCCTGCTTCCTTTTGGAGTCTTGGAAGTAAAGAACACAACAGCCCTCCTTGTAGTTCTTCTGCAGTAACCTCGATTCTTCCATTGGTAGGCTCGGAGCTTCCAGGAAGAGGGTCAGCAGTGCTGGGGAGAAAAACAAGCATTTAGAGTTTCAAGGTCTTGTCTTGCTGCAGGTACACAGCTGACTCAGTCCAGGGCCTAGATTTAGATCATTGCTGGGGTACAAGATGTACTCCTGGGGCTTGGCTTTTTAAAAAGCATACAGGGCCCACTCCAGATGCCAAGTGTTCTTAGAGGGTATGCTCCCCTGCCTGTCCCCCTCACATTCTGAGAATGACTGCACCCAACGAGGAAGGGACCAATGAGAATGCACTGTCCTAGGGAACAGCGCAGAGATGGGAGAGAGGGGCTGGTGGACCATGGGTCCTCCATTCTAGCTATGAACAAGCACTGAGCCAAGGGGCAGTTGAAGTTTGCCCTTGGCTGCATCTGGCTTCTGGCCAGCTGGCCTTGGCATAAATTAACTCCTTTACGAAAGAGGAGACATGCAGCAAGGAGGACCAAGATTCTTATTTAAAAAGTTGTTTGGTGTATGCTCTAGGACATGGGTGGTGAGCCTGCAGGGTCCCCAAGTTCTGATCCTCACAGCATGGTTGCAAACTCAGCTTGCCCAGCATTAAGTCCAGGTTTAACTAAATGGTCTCTTTGTCTGCAATCCTCCTGTCTGCCTCACCTTCACACACACACCCCTCGCTAAAGCTGCTGTAGAACATTTGACCTTGAGCAATAAGGCATCTTTGCATTCCTTCCAAAGAAAACGTGTATGCTAGCTGACTGCATGGGATTCTTGAGTTTGAATGGCTTATGTGGTGAGAGATGTCCCAGAGAGAAGAGTTGAATTTGGGACAAACCAGTTGGTTGTCTTCTGTGGCAGGAACTGGAGCAGGGCGGCTGCCTGCCAAGGAGACTCTTAGTTTAAGAAAACTTAGTTCTATGGCTGTCCATGTCTTCTGCAGCCACAAGACTGTCATAGATTCCATGACTAAGGGACATTAATGAGCATCTAGCATGTATTATTGAAGGGAATATATTTTATATATAAAGTAAAATACACAGTGAAAGAAATTGAGAATGCAAACAATTATAGACAAACAAATTGAAAATACAAACAAAAATACACAAATTGAGGTAGATTAATATTTGTGAAGAAAACACTGGATAGGGAGACAAAAACAGCAGCAACAGCAGCACTTTATATTTGCATCTGGGTTCTGCCTCTAGCTTGTGGCTGGACAATCCTGTTTTTTTTTTTTTTTTATCTCTGGAACTAAAATAGACTAGAAAAAGGTGCCCTCTGTGCAGATCCCAGCACCATTATTCTGTGATTTGATCTTTGCTCTAATACTTGCCTGCTGAGGCAGCCCTACTCTTATTATTTGTTACAAACATCCAGCATGTTTCTGCACAATCTTTGGTTTTTATGAGTTTGCTGCTTTGGAAACAAATCACACGTTTCGTGTTCCATAAGCCCTGATGGGGTGGAATTTCTGGTATGACAGCTTTTAGCTGCCAAACAAACATGTTCGACTTTGCCTTTTTTGGAGGGGGCATCAAAGGAAAAAAAAACTAAAGTAAGTACAAAAAAGAAGGCCTACTTTTCCACGGAAAGATTCTAACAACCTCTTAAAAATCATCCAGTGTTTACTCAAAAGTCTTTGTGAAGAAACTTTTAGTAATGAAATCCATTAATATTTCAGGAATTTATTCTAGTATTTTGCTTACCCCCATTTTGTTTTGGGGCAGCTGATATTTGATTAAGGTAGAGAATTTTGTGCGATCTCATTGCAGCTATGTTAGCCCTCGTAGGCCACTGTCTGTAACCTGACAGTGTTTATCAAATTTGAACAAAGCTTAAGAGTTAGGTGAGAAGAGGCATAGCTAGAAAAGTAGCCACGTAACCGAACTGTTCTGGAATAGCCACCTTCTTCGGGAGCTGGGCTAGTGACAAGTGGAGGGAACACAGTATTCTGCTTCACAGTCCAGCCAGAGTAAATTCCCTAATCTTTTGGGGACAAGGACAAAATCAGGTGGCCTTGGCAAGAAAACATCTTTGGGATTATTTATGCATCTGAAAACTAAGGAGATTATTTGATGATGGCTTATGTCCCACCAGAACTATAAGCAATAATGGCATTAGTTAATGTCTGGATCACAGCTTTGAGAATTTACATTTAGGATGTCAAATTCTTGTAGATTTTTAGTTAAGTGAGGGAACTGCATTATCTTACTGTCTAGATAGAGTAATTCTCAGCCCTCACAATGCTTTAGAATCACCTGTGGGGCTTGTAAAAGACTCAGATACCCAAGTCTTACCCCCTAAAAGGGATTTGGTTTCAATTTGTCTGGAGCTCAGGCAATGCTATCTTTAAAAGCTCCTCAGATGACTCTAAGCTATAGCCCAGGCTGAGAACCACTGGTAGGTTACAAGTGCTGCTATAGTAATGGTTACAGTAATAACATGTTGCTGGAAGGATTTTGGGGGATTTTTTGTTTTTGTTTTTGTTTTTAGAAATAAAGATCAGAACATCAAACTCAGGCTCAGAAGGGAGTGGGGAAGACATTCAGCATTTCATATCAGCAAAATATGAAATGGCTTGTTCTATTACCAAAGGGTTCTGAAGTCAGTATAAAGTTCAGATAAAATGTATGTCAACCACAGGTAGCTGCTGACTTTAAACAGGTCAAAGCTAACTGGTGAGAGTGTACGCAGTGAAGGGCTACAGTCTGGCCAGGTGTGAAACATATTAGTCCCTCAGGAAAGTAGCCTCTAGCTACTCGTTTCTTCCTGTTCCTCCCAGGTTGAGGGTTGACATCATCAAATTTTGATCTACATAAATGTCTGTCAAGTGAGAGAAACAAATGAATTTTTGCTTAAATAATAATGACCTCTGTCATTAATAATGCCTGGAAACTCATGGGGCCCCAGTGGACATCTGCTTAGATTAGTGCCTCTGAAATGATCTTTTTCAGGCAGCAGATCGGTCCGTTGAAGAATTAGATGTAGCTATAGACTCTCCTCACCCCCTCCACTGATAGATAGGATGAATCATTCTTAAAAATCATGTTATTTCATCAATCTGACTCCTGCTCATTATAAAAATATTCATTTTAAGCATGATCGAAGACCTTACTTCCATATGTATATGAGAATGTGCCAAAGCTGATAGCTTTTATGAGCACTTCCTGTGTGCTAGACAGTGCCAAGTGTGTTTCATGCATGCTCTTGTTTAATCTTTACAACAATTCAACAGGGTAGATACAATTGTTAGTTTTACTCTTTAGATAAGGAATCTGAAGCTGAGCCTGATAAAGCGACCTAAGACTACAGAGTTAAGTGAGGAATGGGTTATACAGCCCTGTCTAGCCAGCTCCAGTGCCCAGGCACCATTCAGACTTCAAATCCTTGCAGTGGGCACTCACAGCGACATTAACAATCCCCTCCTTCCCAGGAGCAGCCCTCAAGGTTTAGATAAACAAACACCTAGTAATAACTACTATAGTTAGGTTTTACATAGAATTCATGTTCTAGTTTCTATTTGAAAACTGTAGCCATTAGCTTTTTCCCCTCAAAAGTTAAACTTGACCAAAATTGAAAATTAAATTTTCTCCTATATAAAATAATCATTTTTCTGTCTATGAAGTTCTAATATTTTAAGCTTTCTCGATTCTTTCCTTTTACAATATTTTTAAATCTAAGGCTTTAAAATTTTTGTTTTATTTTTTTAATCATTGTTTTACTATTTTTAAGAATGACTTTTTTAGTGTGATAAATTGGCATGTGAGATTATACATATAATTTTACAATATTATAGTTTGATATCTGTATACACTGCATAGAGTTTACCACTGTAAGTCTAGTCACCATCCATCACCATACAATGATCCCCTTCTTGCCTTTTGCTTTCTTCCCAACTCTCTTCCCCGCAGTAACCACCAGTCTGCTCTCTATATCTATGAGTTTGTTTTTGTTTTATTTTGTTTGTTCATGTTTTGTTTTCTTTTTTTTTAGATTCAACAAATAAGTGAAATCATATAGCATTTGTTTTTCTCTGTCTCACTTATTTCACTTAGTATAATACCCTCGAGGTCCATCCATGTTTTCACAAATGACAAGTTTCCTTTCTTATGACTGAGTAGTTACATGTATTAGTTTTATGTGTGTATACATGGATGTATACCACATCTTTCTTATCTATTTGTCTGTCAATGGACACTTGTTTCCATATCTTGGCTATTATAAATAATGCTGTAATGAACATAGGGATGCATATAACTTTTCAAATTAGTGTTTTTGTATTGTTTAAATTTTTAAATAAATACCCAGAAGTGGAATAGCTGGATCATATAGTAGTTCTAGTCTTAATTTTTGGAGGAACCTCCATATTGTTTTCCATTGCGACTGCAACAATTTACATTCCCACCAACAGTGTGTGAAGGTTCCCTTTTCTCTACATCCTTTCCAACGTTATTTTTTTTTTCCTGGAGTTTTATCTTTCATTTGAAACATACTCCCTTGTTTCCTCATTTTGCTTGATATCTGTGTTTGCTTCTATGTATTAGATGAAATAGTGTCTCTCCTAGTCTTGAAAGAGAGGTCACTGGATGGCTGGGGGTATGTTTCAGTCTGCTGTCTGTGTAGTGCCCTGGGGATGGTAGCCTGCTTCTAACTATCTCTCTGCTTATGTTAGTCTTGAGGGGCTCTGAAACACAAGTTTGCCTGGCTATCAGCGCCAGGTATTCAAAAGGCGTCCCCTGTGTGAAGTGTGCACATCTGATTCTGGTGGGGCATGGGCTGCTGTGGAGGGCTGCCAGCACTGGCTTAGCCCACCCACAAGGAGTGGTGTGTCGTGAGCTGTGGTGGAGAGTGACTTGGAGTAGCGAGCTTACCCACCAGGAATGGCAAGGTGGGGTCTATGATGATGAAATACCAGGAAAGGCACTAAAGTGGAGGTGTGCCATCCAGAGCAGGGTCACAGTGTAACACTGGGGTGAGACTGACATGTGTTAGTAAGGCTGACAGAAAGTGCCAAAAATGGCATCCATCAGTACCAGGCTAGCAAGGCAGAGGGAGGGCAAAAAAAATGGCACCCACCAGCACCTCCATTCCCTGAGATAGCTCCAACAGACTAGTGCCCTAATATTAGTTAATGAATCTCCTTCATGAGCTTTTCAAACTGCTGCCTCTGTGCTGAGACTGCAAGTATGTCGGTACATGACTTCTTTAAGAACAGAGTCTCAGTTTCCCACAGCCCCTTGGTCCTCCTGGACATAAGCCCCACTGTATTCAAAGTCAGATGTTATGGGGGCTCACCTTCTTGGTGTACATCCTCTAGTCTAGGGTGCATGATGTGGGGCTCAAGCCCCTTACTCCTCAGGGAGGGGTTGTACATTTTTGATATCTCTTCTGCTTGCAAATTGAGCTCCAGGGGTGTGGATCCTGACAAGACCTTGTATCTACCTCTCCTCCCCATCTTGATATGGCTTTTTCTTTTTATCCCTAGGTGTGAGTAGTTGTTCTGCTAGTCTTCAGGTCTTTTCCAGAGAGAGTTACTCTATATGTAGTTGTAGTTTTGGTATGTCTATGAAGGTGAGCCCAGGATTTTCCTACACTGTCATCTTGACTCTGCCCCTCTAAAATTAGCTTAAAAAAATTTTTTTAACTCTTATCAGGTTAAAACGGAAGAAAATCTTTATGTGTATACATATACATGCACATATACAATCTTGATTTCAGCACAAATATGATTCTTTTCTATGTGTACCATGATGTAAAAACGAGAGAAAGCACTGCTCTATCATGGTAGAGCATTTCTCACTCTAGGTTTAGTATCTTTCTCCACAACCCCAGAAAGTCAACCCATGTGTGCATTTATCTGATATCCCCAACTGGAGCAGGGCCTGACACCAATAAGTATTGATGAAATGAATTATTCCACCGTACACCTTTCCAGATAGCATTTGAGAAGTTTCTATAAGTGACACGACTTTGAAAGAACAAATATTAATATTAATGTAGAATATTTAAATCCCCCCCCCTCCAGTAATCTTGGGTTCTCTTGTTAAACTTGGATCTGAGGCCTCCATGGGTAAAGGGTCCATGTAGGAGGCAAAGAAGAAAATTAGAGGCATCAGTAGAGGGAGGCTGGTTTCATCAGGAAGCGTGGAAAGTTAGTCACAGAAGAAGGCAATCGATTCTGAAAGTGGTAGAAGGCTCAAGTATGAGAGAAAAGAGGGCAGGAAGGTGAAATCCAGCCCAGAGGAGGTTGAGGGAGTTCTGGGGAAAGTTGGGGGCCACAGCCATGCCTGGGAAATGTGGAAATGGAGGCAGGGGGAGGGGGAATTTGAGAGACATCATCTTGTGTGTCACGCAACATAATTATCTCTTTAGGAGACTTCAGAAAAATCTTAAATTACATTTTAAGTCCTTTTTAGAGTTAGCTTATTTTCTTCATGTGAGTCCATTTGGGCCCAATGCTGAGGCTGGCCAGAAAGTAGACCATTTATTTCATCTGTACTTACAAGAATACAGGAGTAGAAATACAAAATAAAAGTCTCCAAAAAGCTCTGCCAAGAGGAAGACTGACGCCTTCTGCAATGTTCATTGGGAACTAACATTTCCTTGGGTAACAAGCTGTTGAAGAGACTCATCAGAGAGATTTCATCTGTACCAAAAGGCCTGGAAGCAATACTGACAGTGCCTGCCACCACACATGTCAGCAAACACGCACCAGGTTGTCTTAGGACCGTTTCCTTTACTGACCCTTGACTAACTGTCCAAGGGCAAAGCAAGCAACTATATATCAATAAAGTAAACTCTACCATGGATTCTATAAATCTTCCAGCTACCTGCATGTGGTAATAAGATATTTTGTTAAGTATAGACCATACACAAAAATAAAGATTTGTGTAAAATTATTCGTTATGAGTTATCTATTGATGTGGAAGCCAACTAAATCAGAAAATGGTTAAGTAGGTTATGGGATAGTCACATGGTAGAATATTAGGCAGCATTAAAAATTATGTTTTCTATAGATATTTAATGGCAGAAAGTACTCATGACAGAGTTAGAATGAAAGACTGCAAAATTGTGTTATTCAATTTTATTTTTTTAATAATTTAAAAATAAAATTTAGGCATATTGCTCTAAGGAAGTTACAAAATGATGTGTATATAACCGAATTTTACTTGAAACATGTATTTGTGATATATGTAAATATATGCAAATGATGTTAACAGTGGCTACCTTTCAGTGAAATGATTGTGGGTGGATATAGCTCCAACTTTTTATTTAAAAAATTTTCAAACATGAAAGAAAGTTTAAATGAATAGTATAATGAATACCCAGCCTTTAACCAGATTCACTGCTAATTAACATTTTATCATATTTGGTTTGTTTCTTTGTGGGTGTGTGCACAAACTTTTTTGTTCCAATATCACATCTAACCAAATTAACGATAACCTCATAATATCAGTTATCTATCCATATTCAAAATGTCCCCTCCCAAAACGTCTTTTCAATCTGATTTTCCTTTTTGATCCATGACTCAATCAGAGTTTATGCATTACATTTGGTTGCTATGTTGTCTTTAGTCTCATTCAATCTAGAAACAATCACTCCATTTTTTTCTCCCATGATAGTGACTTTTGGAAAATTCCAGGCAGTTGTCCAGTAGAGTGTAAATTATGGATGATTATTAACATATTTTTTCTTTTATCTCTTTTCTAATTTATTGCCATGAGCAGTTTTTTTTCCCCCAGAAAATAACAAAAGGTTAAAAAATACATTTTTTTTTTTTGCATTCCACTTGGTGGTGGTGATAAGGGACCATTTAACAGGGGTTAGGGATGGGGGTCGCTGTGGTTCCCAACAAAGGGCAAAGAGCCAGGAGTTTACAGTTTCTACTCTGATAGTGAGCATGGATCATCAGAAGTCTCCCACCCCAGTTATTCAACACTTCTGTGATCCTGCAGAAAGCTAGACAAACAACTTGGAGACATCCCATGCATTCTCAAGGTCAGTATGCTAAACCAAAGATTTGTAATAAATCTTTTTTCACCATCAAAGGACTTGACCATAGCAGCAGTGGCTGCCTCATCTGGACTCAGAGAGGCAGTGAGAAAGAAGTAGAGTGACTACAAAATTTTCAGCTAAACTACAGTACTTTTTGAGAGGGATGCTGTTAATAATTGAGCTAGAAGACAAGTGTAAACTGAGAGTGTCCCAGGTGAATAGGGTGTCCAGGCACTAAGGAATTAGGGCAGTTGAGGTCTCACTTTGGAGACACAGAGGAAGAGTTTCTCAGAACTGATGCTAAGGAGGTTTTTCTAAGCCCAGACCAATATTCCTTTGCATAAGACTGTGTTTACACTACTCATGCCTGGTACCCAATGCCCATTTCATAGCCTCTCCATCCTCACCAGGGTGGTTCTATATCTACTTTCTATGGGACATACCAGCTGAGCTCTGCTGCTGCATGGAGCTATGGGAATCCCTGGCTTATCTGAAAGGTTCATATCAAGAAAGTTTTGTTTGCTTTATTTACATATAAACATTTAGATATTTATCCAACATTTAAAAATTATGTGGTTGACAGAAAAAATGTATAAGACTAAAAAGATTCAGATTTCAGGAGGAAAGGATATTTAAATGGGCAGTAGATGGGTATTCAAATTATTTAACAACCAGCACAGAATGGGCACTGATCAATCTGAACAGAATGGTGGCTGACCTAATGTCCCACTTCATAGAGTCGACCTGCTGGGCCACACGTCTCCACTTTAGTAAATGGGTCATAGAGAGAGGAAAACAGCTGAAAGGCTTGGCAGTCACATCATGATACCTACCACTAATGAATTATGTTAATATTTTACAATCAATTTGCCAAGTATGTAGTTACTAGCTTAATGTCAGCCTAACTAAGGAATATATTCAGGATAGACTGTTTTCAAACAGGTCTATAATCTTAACACTGCTTCACCTTGGGTTTATTACAGGAAGGAAAGGTAAGATGCTGTGTTAAATCTAAGTGGAAAAAGACAGAAGTCATAGAGGATAGAAGACAAGAAAAGTACGAGTTGAAAAAAAAGGAAGAACCATTTTGGGGTTTTGTAAGCAGTTGTGCTACAACCTCTATGTGGTTAAGAAAGCCCTTCAAAACATGTCATTGGTTAGGAAAAATACCAGTTTTCTGCAAAGGGTTACTAGGCAATAGTTCTAAAGTTAAAAATGTGTTTATAGAAATACGTTGCAAATTATCCCAGCAAATATTTATGACTATGACTGTACTCTACTAGGTAGGGGAGGCACACAGTCTTGTAAGGAGACAAGCAAAGGCACAAAAAATGGAGGTCCCTTCCTTCTTTCTTAGTTTGTGTTTGAAGTGGGGTGAGAGACACGAGAGCATTTCCTGTACCTCCTTGTTCTTCAGGTGATTGGACATTTGCCACGTCCAATCTGTGAACAACTCTAAACCCGTCTTGAAATTTATTTTTTAGTACTCAAGGAAGACTCTCTTTCAGGTGCCCTTCCCTGAGCATTTTCCTACTCCATTTGGATGAGGTGACCTCATCTCTGCGCTCCCAGATCCTCCTGGACTCCCTCTGGTATGGAACTCACTACCTGATTGAATACATCTGTTGGCATGTACCTCCCCACCCCCAACTGCAGACTACTAGTAACAGGTCTTGACAAAGTAGGGGTGGGAGAAAGTGGGAACAACAAATGTAGAACTGACCCAACTTGGACCAAAGTGATTTCCCAGAGCTGGTCAGGGAAGCAGTGACTACTTTGGGGAAGACAGTCAGGAAACATGAAATGAGAAATCAACAGTGAGCCAGACTTGGGAGGAAGACAAGGAATAAGAACGAAAGCTGAGGAGAGGGACATGGGTTTGAGGCAATTATGAAACAAGTCCCAGGGATAGGAATGCTTCTGACCTGTCTGGGGGCAGTCAGAAGGTAGGCCAGGTTGGCTGGCACTGATAAGGCATGAAATGAAGGGGGGCAGGGCAGGCTGCCAAGGGCCTTCACTTCCTATTTGGTCACTTGGAGGTGGGTAAGGAACTAAAGGAAGATCTACCTGAGGGGCTCACAAAGCTCCTCTTTGTTCTTATCTCCCCTCCACATCCCACCCATCCCCTCCTCCCCCTCTCTCCTGAGCTCCTTCTCTGGTTCTGTCATTCTCTTTCCTTCCTAAGCTAAAGCCAGCTTGGCTATGGCTCTGGAGCACCCCCTTCCGAACCCTAGGTCCAGCACTGCCTGCCCCATGCCAGGCTCCCAGAGAAGGATATGTGAGCCAGGCTCGAATTTGGAAAAGCCTGCTGGGCTGGATCTGAATGGTTCTGCCTCAGTTCCAGGAAGGGCCTGGCACAGAAACGGTGCAACACAATGCCTGAGGGTCTGTGGGGTGCCAGGCACAGGCCCGGGACCAAGCCAACCTAAATAGGTCTGAGCTTTAAAGAATAATGGCTGAGCATGGATGGGAACTCTGGGAG
Organism: Eidolon dupreanum; assembly: GCA_028627145.1. Classification (NCBI taxonomy): domain Eukaryota; kingdom Metazoa; phylum Chordata; class Mammalia; order Chiroptera; family Pteropodidae; genus Eidolon; species Eidolon dupreanum. Next base: position 50,334,124 of record CM053515.1, on the reverse strand, counting down.
CTATAACCTCGAAGTCTGAGCCTGCAACAGCAGGAAACCACGCCCTAACAGACATGTGCACACAGGACTGAGCAGGAGCAAACCTTAAAGCAGTTCTGAGAGGCAGCAGGAAAGCCTCCAGCAGCTGGCTGAACAGATCCCGTTCTTTCTGTGTCTGTCTGGTTACTTAATCTTCTTCCTATCTGCCATCCTCACTGAATATATTCCTTTTTGTTTTTACCTACTGATCTGATGGACAGAAAATGATTGTTGTTTCATTTCGCATTTTTATAATTCCTAGAGGGTTTTGAGAGCCTATGTAAGTACCGACTTATACTGAATTGTTGCTATTTCTGTTATTGATTTATTGATGCTTTTTTTGATGCTTACTTTATTATTTTCCCTGTAGAGGACAGTTCTCTGTGCTGTGTCACACATAGGGTGCAAACATGGCTGCTTAGCAGTTAAGTGTCAACATAAATGACCTGGGTTTCTGAACCCACTTCCAAATGGTAAGAAAGATCATTTAACTAATCTGATAGACCAAGTTTTTACCCCTGGGCCAATAAACTCTGGCAAGCAGGGTCAGTTCATTTGACCCACTGCCCTCAGCCTGGGTAGGTTCTCTGATGAGGAGGGGATAGGGCAGAAAAAAAAACAATGGTAGAAGAAATGACTGACAGCTCTAGTACATTTTATAGCAAGGATGTATGTTCCAGATAATTCCAGTGATGGAAGTTTGCCTTGCTATTCACAGTGGTCACCAGTCTTAACCAAAAGTGGCCAGTTATGTGGCTTAAACTTAACCAATAGGTAATTAAGAATCTATATATATTTTTAAGCAGGGGGAGGACATTTGCAAGGTGGTGTTTTAGGAATTTTATTCTAACAGTGTGTGTTAGATGGGGGGAGGAAGGAAAGGAGTAAAGGAAGCTTCAGCTGGAAAGACACTCTGACAACAAACCATAAGGCAAAGCACAATTAACATATAGAAAATAAAAACAGACCACCACCATGTAATATTTAGGTGTGTCTGACTAAATGTGAACACATCCTGTTGGGTAATAGACATGGTTCGAAAGACACAGTGCTTTTTTATTAGAATTTAAACATTCAGAACATGATATAAAATGCTAACAACTCAAACCTCAGCAGTTACCCACATTAATTAACTAATCTCAACACTTGGGAGCTCAGCGATTTCATGTCTGGCCAACTATTATAAACACTTGGGTCTTAATTAGTGCTAATGATGTTTGATTAATATGTAGCTATTATTTCTATTATTTTTTCTCTCAACTTGTTTTGAACCTTCACATTAACTATTCACACTTTCCCAAAGCCCTCTATTAAGAATGACAAATCTTTTGTACAATCTGCTCCTAGCCCCACCCCCAAATCTGATCAATATTGTTTGCTATTTTTGTGATATAATTATTATGCTATTCTGTCTGAGGTTAGTCTGTGGGTAAGAATGTGCTGAGCATACTTATAGGAACAAAGGCCTCTGGAAAGAACAGGTCATCCCCTAACTTGCCACACCTCTGTTGTCATACTACATAATAAAGGAAAAGCTAATACATCTATGACATAGCTGTTACAAAAAGTGACTGATTCAGAACCCATAAAATTTAGGGTTGAGAGAAGAAAAGATCTAAGGAAATAAACTAGTCATAAATCTGAGCCTAGCCTTTCCGAAGCCTCCAAGCAATATAAACTCTTCCACATTTTACTGAGAGGAACTCTCACAAGATGACATGAAGTTAAGTGGTCGGGGAAAGTTATGGTCAGAACAAGAGGGAAGGAATTCTCTGAAATGAATTCTCCCTTGGTATAAGTTAAAGATTAATCTTACTATGTGGTTGGCAACTTGTTATCTTCGTGTGGAATGTGGGAGAAAGACAGGGTTGAACCCAGACAATGTTTGTATAGCCAGGTGGCATAGGGCATGCTCTGGTTTACTGTATGACGCCCTTTTGCCAGGACACCAGACGGATCATTGAAAATTCAGCCCATAGAGCCATTAAGTTGGACGGAAAATTTGTGAATACAAACCAGTGATTAAGAATGAGATACCGACCAAGGCCTACCCCAAGAAAATGTGTAAGTGGAGTTGTGTTTGCCCTCTCTCCGCCTCCTCTTCTGATTCAACCCCAAGTTTTCGAAAACTCCATGCTTGACCTGTCTAGAGAAATTTTCATGTCCTAAGTTATACTCCTTTCTTTACCACCCACCCAGTTGGTATTTCTCCATGGCCTAGTTTCAGTAATTTGTCACGAGGAAGCTAAGTTAATACATTTTGTCACACTAAAGTATGACTACTGGGTAGCTAGCTTGTGGTCTCTCCTTTCTTAGAAGAATTACACGTTAGATTTTCAGCATTGCAGCAGACATATGGAAGTAGAATTTCAGGCAGGTGACTCTTCATAGTATTCCTCAGTTCAAACACTTTAGGTAATTGCTTACTTTAATTCCATAGAAGACTGTTCAAAGGTGTGTTATGAAATAGCACATAAGTATAGTCATTAATGAAACAAAAAGAATTAAGTAGATGCTCAGGGACTGATTGGCCTTTGTGATTTTCTAAAGGTAAAAAAGCTATACATTCTTGGTCAACACAAGTAAAGGTTCAGATTTAAAACACTTTTTTTTTTTTCTAGAAACCAAAAGCAAAGTCATTATGAGAGAAAATAATTTTTTAAAAATTTGCCTTGTATAAAGAAACTACATCTAATTGCATGTGGAGACCCTCATGGAATCAGGCTCATTTTGTGGCATTCTGACTGCAGATAGTGGTGGATTTTCCTGGTCTTAGTTTCTTTCTATAAAGTAAGTAATAATGTTGAGCCTAGGACCTGGGCTCTTGAGAACCTGTCTCTGTGTATTGGGTTCCACTGCTTTCCCTCAGCCACAAAGGGCTGTGAGTCTGAACCTGTCTCTTTTGTTGGTTTTGAAGTTCCTGTTATTCACAAATTCTCTTTTTCCCTTACCTTTCCTTAGACTCCCAGCTTTTCTCCTATGTCACCTTCTGATTTGTTCTTTTGTCATTTCCTTAAAGAAAAGAAGTCATCAAACATCTGTCCTCTAATTTTGTCTGTTCCCTTTGGGCAATGATAAACTTTCAGCTTATCATGTCATTCTTAGGCATAATTACATTTAAGTATAAAAATGTTTTATTTTCACAGGGTATACAAACAACAATTAATCTCTATAACATCTGTTATAGGTTGCTAGCATGATCATTATTGTTTTTACTTTGACATTGAATTTATTACAAAATATTCTGGACACTGAATGCTAGTCAAATTTAAATGCGTTTGAGATTTCTTTTTAGTGAGAGCTTTTTAAATAATATAATAGTAACAATAAAAAAATATGCAGAACATCTGCTGCTACCCATAAAAGATAAACTACTATAGGAATTATCTTCCTATCATAAAAATTAGAAAATAAACTGAATGAAAAGTTATTTTTAGAGCTTGAACAATGGGATAGTGCAGGAAAGCAATCTGCAAGAGGAGAGAAAATAACAAGATAAGCCCTACAACTGCTTTAGCTTACTTCCTGGAGGCAGTGTCCAGACTGCAGCACAGAGAAAGGGAACCTAAAGAGATCGCAGAGGACTCACTGAGTTGAAAGGAAAAGATTATACTTTGGGGAGGCCAAGGAAGTTAGAATGTATGGGATATAACATTAAAAGGAAAGGACATGCAAACAAAGAGTGCTTTGGAGATCTTCAAGAGTCCCCTTGAGAAGAACCACCAGAAATTATAGTTGTACACAACTGCCAGGACTCATTGAAGAAGATGGAGAGGCTTCATAATACAAAGGACACCAAGCCAAGTCCTCAGAAGAGTCATATCTTGGTAGTGGGGTTAAAGTAACCCTAGAATAAAGGCTGCCTTACCCCCACTTAAACAAAGCTTTAAAACAAACTCCTTTAAAAAAGCACATAAAACTTAATTGCTTGCCAGAACAAAGTGCAATTTCCTTCAAAAGAGTATAACAAAATCCAGCATCCAACAGTGTAAAATTCACAATTAATATAATCAAATCTCAGTTAATACAAGCAAACCCAGAATCAACACAGATGAATTAGCACACAAAAACCTTAACACAGCTATTATAAATATTATAAATATTTTCAATGATCTAAAGGAAAATGTTATGAGGAAAGAAATACATTTAAGACAGCAATGAAACATTTAGAGATGAAAAATGCTATGTGTAAAATGAACAAATATACTGAGATTAACAGCAGATTAAACACTGCAAAAAATAATTAACTTAAAGACATAGCAATATATCCAACGTGAAACACAAAGAGAAAAAAATGACTGAAAAGAATCAAAATACCATCAATGACCTATTGGTCAACAATAAGCCATCTAATATGTATACAATTGAGTCCCAGAAGGAGAGAAGTTGGGGGGGGGGACTAAAAAATATTTGAAGAAATGGCCAGAGTTTTTGCAAATCTGATGAAACTGCAAATCCTGAGATACAAGAACCTTAACAAAACCCAGGCAAAAGAAACATTCAGAAAACCACACTTTTTGTTTTCATTTAAAAATATCTTTAAATGATAACTGGATGCTCAAAATGAAAACAACAACACTTTTGTGGAGGTTTTAAGATATGTAGGAGCAAAATGAATAATAATTTTTTAAAATAGCCAAAAGGACAAAGGGGAAAACAGAAGCATAATGTTGTAAGCTTCTTACACTTTACATAAAGTAATATAATATTATTTGAAGGTTGACTGTGATGAGTTAAAAATGTACATTGTAAATCCTAAAAACAAACACAAAAAAAGGGTGCAGCTAATATGCCAATAGTGTAGGAAAACCTCTAAACAAGCAGATCAAGTAAATAAAACAAAGAACACAAAAATTAATGTTGGAAACAGTATGAAAGTTATCACTACAGATTCTATAGATATTAAAATGATACTGAAGAAATAGTGTAAACAACTTAATGCCAATAAGCTCGATAACTTAGATGGAATAGACATATTGCTTGAAAGACAAACTACCAAAACTCACTCAAGAAAAAGTAGATATACTGAATAGCTTTGTATCTATTATAAATACTGAATATGCAGATAAAGACAATGCACCAAGAAAATTTCAGACCCTGATGGTTTTATTGGTAGATTCTACCAAAATTTTTAGGAGGAAATAATACCAATTTTCTACCAATGTTTTCAGAATATAGAGGAGAGGTTAATCCTATCAAACAAAATTTTATTAGGGCAATATTTTGATACCAAAACATTTGATAAGAAAACCAATGAGGTTTTGATACAACAACCAAACAAAGATTTTAAAAGAACAGAAAAATACAGAGCAATAATCCTCTTGAATATATCTGTAAAAATACTTAACAAGATATTAGCAAATCAAATCCAGCAACACATATACCATGACCAAATGGAGTTTATACCAGAAATGCAAGGTTGGTATTATATTCAAAAATCAATTAATGTAATTTAGCATATTTATAAAATTTGAAAAAGAAAAAAGCATGTTAGATGTGGAAAAAATTGAAAACATTTAACTCCTACCCATGAAATAAATTCAGCAAATGAATAGTTGACGAGAACTTTCTCAACCTAATAAAAGATATGTATAAAAAAACCTAGAGCTAACATCATATTTAATAGTGAAAGAATAAATACTCTCCTCCTAAGATAAATAATACAGCAAAGATGTATACTGTCATCACTTCTGACTAATATTGTACTAAAGGTCCTAGCTAACACAATAAGGTGAAGAAAAGAAGAAAAGGTAGAAAGAAAGAAGTAAAATATTTGTAGATGATATTATTGTCCATATAAAACATTCTAAAAAACCCACAACAAAAGCTACTAAAACTACTGAGTTTAGCAAGACCACAAAATGTAAGGTCTTTATATAAAAATTAATTGTATTGCTATAATCTAGGAAATATTTAGACATTTAAATTAATAAAAAAAATACCTTTTATATTTGCACAGACAAATCTACCCTTAGAGAATGACTAAAGGAAATTATCTAAACAGAAAGGAAATAATAACAGAAGAATGCTTGGAACTTCAGAAATAAAAGGTAACCACTGAAATGAATAAATATAAGACTCCCCTACCTATCGTGAATTTCTCAAATCATAGATAATAGCTGAAGCAAAATTATAATACCATCTGATAGGTATTCAATATGTGTAGAGAAAATACTTCAGAAAATTATGTTTTAAAAGCAGAGCAGGAAAGGACCTAAACAAAAGTGAGTTTTCTACACTATATTTGAATAGATAAAATGTTGATACCAGTAGCCTTTGATAAGATACATATATATATATATATATATATATATATATATATATATATGCGCACACACACACACACACACATACACACATATATACACACACACTCATATGTATATATATACACACACACCCATATGTGTGTGTGTGTGTATGTATATACCCAAAGCAACCACTAAGAAAACTGTACAAAGTAATATACTCAAAAACACCACAAATAAAACAAGATAGAATCCCCCCAAAAAGTTCAAGTAACCCACATGAAGGAAAGAAATGAGGAACAAAGGGACAAGAAACAAGAAACAAGCAAGAGAAAACAAACAGAAAACAAATAATAAAATGACACTCTTAAGTCCTAATATATCTGTAATTACATTAAATATAAATGGTCTAAATACACCAATAAAATGACAGAAATTGATAGAGCGAATAAGAAAAAAATGATCCATTAATATTCTGTCTACAAGAAACTCAATGAAATACAATGCAGGTAAGTAGAAAGTAGATGGATGAAAAAGATATACTATGCAGATATTAATTTTTAAAAAAATTAGGAGTGGCTATGTTACATGAGATAAAGTAGACTTTCAATCCCCTCCGCAAAATAAAAATTGCCAGTGATAAGCAACGACTTTACATAATGATAAAAGGAATAACCCGCCAGAAAGACATAACAATCCTAAACGTGCATGTATCAAATGACAGAGCCTCAAAACACTAAAAGAAGTAAAAATTAATAGATCTGAAGGAGAAATAGATAAATCATAGATAAAACCACAATTATAGTTGGAAACTTTAACATCCCACGCTTAGCAGTTGATAGAACTACTAAACAGAAAATCAACAATGATATAGAAGAAACAAACAACACAATTAACCAGCAGATCGAATTGACCTATTTAGAACATTCTATCTAACAACAGCAGAATATACTTTTTTTAAGCACCCGTGGAACATTTACCAAGCTGGAGCATATCTTGGACCAAAACAAATGTCAATAAATTTAATTAATAGCAGGAAAATTTTCCAAACATTTAGAAGTTAAACAATACACTTCTAAATTATTTGCGAGTCAAAGAAGTATCAAAAGAAATTTTAAGACACAAATAAAATTGAGTGAAAATGAAAATATAACATACCAAAATATGTAGAATGGAGCTAAAGCAGTGTTGCAAAGGAAATGTACAACATTAAATACTTAAAATAGAAAAGAAGACAGGTCTCAAATCAATAGTTGAAGTTTCTACCTTCAAGAAACTAGAAAAAGAAGCCCAAAGCAAGCAGAAGGAAAGAAATAAAAATAAGAGCAGAAAGCAATGAAATTAAAAACAAGAAAGCCATAGAGAAAATCAATGAAGCAAAAAGTTGCTCTTTGGGAAAAAAAATCAACAATATTAATATACCTCTAGCAAAAACATCAAAGATAAAACTAAAGATAGGAAAAAAAAAAAAAGACAGAAATCACCAATGTCAAGAATGAAACAAGGGTAATTACTGCAGATCCTGCAAGCACCAAAATAATAATAATAGTGATCAGTACAACATTATGTTCATAAAGTCAACAACTTAGAAGAATGGACCAATTCCTTGAAAACTGTAGAAATGAAATAGACAGCTTGACTAGTTCATAACCACTAAAGAAACTGAATCCATAAGTTTAAAACCTTCTGAAAAGAAATCTCTAGTCCCAGATAGTTTTGTTGGAGAATTCTACCAAACATTTAAGCACGAACTAACACCAATTTTGTACAATCTCTTTCAGAAAGTAAAACTGAAGAAAACACCTCCCAACTAAATTTATGGGACTAGTATTAACCTAATAGTAAAACCAAATAAAGACAGTGCAAAAAAACAAAAACAAAAACAAAAACAAAAAAAAATCTATAGACAACTATCTCCCATGAACATAGGAACAAAAATCTTCATGAAATATAAGCAAATAGAATACAGCAATGTATAAAAAGTACTATATGCCCCAAGCAAATGGGATTTATCCAAGAGTTGCAAGGCTGGTTCAACATTCAAAAATCAATTCATGTAATCCATCATATCAGCACAATAAAGAAGAAGAATCACATGATCATATTAATCAGTGCACAAAAAACTTTTGACAAAATTCAGTACTCACTCATGACAAAAACTCCCAGCAAATTAAAAATAGAGAATTTCCTCAACTTGATAACGAACATCTACAAAAACCTACAGCTAACATCATCCTTAATGATGAATAACAGAATATTTTTCCCATAGAATGGGAACAAGCCAAGCATTTCTGCTCTTACCAGTCTTATTTATTATAATACTAGGAGCTCTAGCCAGACAACAAGGCAAGAAAAAGAAATAGAAGGCATTAAGGCATTGGAAAGAAAGAAATAAACTGTCCCTATTTACAGATGACATGATTATCCAAATATGAAATCCCAGGAATCTACAAAAAACTGCTAGAACTAAGAATTGAGTTCAGCAAGGTTACACAATGTAAAATCAACCCACAAAAGTCAGTCACATTTCTATATACTAACAATGAACATGTAGAAAGTGAAATTAAAAACACAATACCACTTACAATTTTTTTAATGAAAATGAAATGTTTAGGTATTAATCTAACAAAACAATTACATGATATGTATCTTAAAAATTATAAAATCCTGATTAAAAAATAAAAAAGAACCTAAAGAACTGGAGAGAGACACTGTGTTCAAGGAATAGAAGACTCAAAATAGTAAAGACAGCAATCTCTCCAAACTGATGTCTCAGTGAAATGTAATTCCAACTGAAATCTCAGCAAGATTTTTTATAGATATAGACAAACTTATTCTAAAATCTGCAAGGAAACACACAAGACCTAGAATAGCTAAACCAATTTTGAAAAAGAAAATAAAGTAAGAGGAATTATTCTGTCAATGTTAAGGCTTAATATATAACTATAGTAATGAAGACCATATAATATTGGTAGAAAGATAGACACATGGATAGTAGAGAATAGAGAAAAAGAAATAGACTCACACAAATATGCCAAAATAATTTTCATAAAGGTGAAAGGGCAACTCAGTGGAGGACACATAGCCTTTTCAAATGCTGCTAGAGTAATTGGGCATCCATGGACAAAAAAAAATGACAATCAGAACTTCATGCCTTATACTAAAATAAACTCAAAATGGACTACAGACTTAAATATTAAAAGGTAAAACAAAACATTTAGGAGAAAAACTTTAGGACCTGGGGCTAGAAGAAGTGTTCTTAGACTAGACACCAAAAGCATGATCCATAAAAGGAAAAATTGATAAATTGGATCTCATAAAAATTTTGCTCTTAAAGACCCTGTAAGAGAATAAAAAGATAAGCTACAATCTGGGAATAAATATTTGCAAGCCATATATCCAACAAAAGAGCTGTAGGTAGAATTGTAGCATACATAAGCAACTCTCAAATCTCAACAGTAAAAAATAACTTCAATTAAAAAATGCCAAAAGACACGAAAAGAGGATAAATAGTTTATTGACATGGAAAGATGTTCACCATCATTAACCATTAGGGAAATCCAAATTCAAACCACGATGAGATTCCATTACATATCTATGAAATGGCTAAAATAGAAATGATAATAACACCAAATTTGGCAAAGATACAAAGAAAGTATATTTTGGTGATATAAAACAGTATAGTCACTCTAGTAGAAAGCATAGCTATTTTATAACGCTAAACATGTGTTTATTATATGATGTAGCAATTATGCTCTTGGGTATTATTCTAGAGCAACGAAAACTTATAGTCATACAAAAACCTGTGCATAAATGTTCACAGCAGCTGTATTTATAATAGTGAAAAACTGCAAAAAAAAAAAAAAACAAATGCCCTCCAGTGGGTGAATGGTTAAACAAATCATGCTATATCCATACCATGATGTACTACTCAGCAATAAAAAGGAACAGACTATTGGTATACACAACTTGGATGGATATCAAGGGAATTACACTGAATTTTTAAAAATCAAACCTCAAAAGGTTACATACCATATGATTTCATTCATAGAACATTCTTGGAATGACAATATTATAGAAACAGACTGCAGACTTATGGTTGCCTGTTGTTAAGGAGGTGCTGGGGAGGAGGTGGCTTAAGGAAGAGGATGAGGAACTGTTCTGGATCCTGACTGTGAGAGTCACACAAATCTACACATGTGATCAAGTTGCATAGAACTAGATACACACAGAAATAAGTGAATGTAAAAATGGAGATACCCAAATAAGGTCAATGTTAATTTTTTTTTCTGCCTTGTTCTCTTTTATATTTTTTAATTAATTTTTTTTTAAATTACAGTTAGCATTCAGTATTATATTATATTTCTTGTTTGTGATACATACAATAGTTATGCAAGATATCACCATTGGGGGAAACTGAGTGAGGAGTATATGTAATCTCTGTAGTGTTTCTTACATAAAAAGTTAAAAAGAAAAAACACTGATCACTGAAGCCAGACTCAAAGTAAAGGTAGTTATTTGATTCTAAAAATAAGCCTTTTAGTTATAAATATAATTGGAGAGAAAATTGGAGGTAAGTATTTATAATTAAAAGTTAACATTTTTACTAATTAATGCTCTTATAAACCATAAGTAAAACATAAAACTCTAAACATATGTGTAAAAGAATTATTAGAAAATAAAAATGTTTAATAAACATACCATATACATTCAACTTAAATATTAGATTGACAAAAAATACTTTCAAAGACCAAAACTCACTATTGGCACAAGTGTGGGGAAAATGGACCCGTTGGTGAAGTCTTCCGGGAAGGCAGTGTGGCATTACATGGTAATGTTCAACATGTATATCTCATTTGACTCGATAATTCCGCCACCTGGGATTTCTATTCTGGAATTACACAGACAAGTGCACAGGCCTGGGTGCTCATTAGCTTTGCTACTACTTGTGTAAATGGAGACCGACCAAGGGGTCAGTCACTTGGACTTAATTAAACACTTCATAGTTCATCCATTCAGTGAAATATGTTGTTGTTACAAATGGCTGTGTTGAACTATACATATTGACATGACTAGAAAGAAGTTTATAATATATTGTTTAATGTTAAAAAGCATGTTACAAAACAGTATATGGAATGTGACCCTGTCTCTGGATTAAAAAAAAAAAAGTCTATGTATATGTGCAGAGAATGAGCTTGAAAAACTGTACAGCCAAATGATAACAATAGTGTCTCCAAGTGGTGATTTTTTTCCTCTTTATTTCTGTATTTTCTGAAATGTTTTCAATGAATTTATAAGCCATAAAAACAAAAAAATAAATGATAAGTATTTATTGAAATACATTAAAGATACTTCCTTTACAAGATATGAGTTCTACTCCCTTGGCAACTTTCAAATATGTAATACATTATTATTAACTGTAGTCACCATGCTGTACATTAGTTCCTAAGTAGACCCTAAAAATTGTCATCATGAGAAAAAAATTTTTGTAACTATGTATGATGACATGTTAACTACATTTATTTTTATGATCATTTTGCAATATATACAAATATCAAGTCATTATATCATATACCTATATGAAACTAATGTTATACATTAATTATATCTCAATTTAAAAAAAGATATGATAAATTACATATTATTTCCTAGAACTTCCCAAGTAAATTTTTGTTATAAGTTATATAATAAAAATTAGTACCATGATTTGGGGCATGGAAATTACTCTGATTAATTTCAATGTTACTCCAAGTTGGACATGAAAGGTCAACTGTATTCAGTGAAATGCCTCATCAAATTAAGTGAATCTACTGAGAATGTTTTAAATAGTATTTCTAACTGTATTTTATCTTTTTTCAATATCACCTCCATACCAGGGTCTTGAAGCACTTAATTGCTATAACAAACAAATCTTCACACTGTCCCCACAGAAGGAAGGAGGGTGAAATATTGTTTTTATTTTGGGAATTTTTAGACTGAAAGGAAAGATCCTTAGGCCTGGCTGGTGGGAGACTACTGGGCTATCCTTATCTCTGTTATTGACACATCCAGAGCATAGGGGTAAGACCCCTGATCTTGGATTACAATTCTTCCTTAATAAAATAATAGTAATAACCCTTCAAATTCCTTTCTTCATGAAGATGTTGAAGGAATCTTAACAATTTGAAAAAAGATGCTATCTCAATCTATTCGACACAGTGCCTTATCATTAGAACTATTTCAAGATTAGCATTGGCAATTAGCTCTAACTGTGGCACTCATGAAAAGAGTGGCCTTTTTCCCTCATCCTGCAATCATCATGTCCCCATTTTTGTCCCTGAATCCAAATATAACTCCTTACTCGAAAACTCAGTACTGGGTGAAGGGCTTCCCAAAATATATAGTTGACAATTCCCTTCTGCCTCTTGAATCTAATTTTGATCATTTCTTGATCTCTGCCTGAGGTGTTTAAGCCTGAAAAACACTTTTAATTTCTTGAAAGAAGGTAATAGTTTTTATTTTGACTTATTATCAGAATACCCACTGAGAAAGTGAATGTTTCTTGGCAGTGAGCACACTGAAAGGGTAGATTAAAGAGGAGGGGGAAACAGTAGCCAAGAGCAGGCAAAGGGAGAATGAGGAGAGACAGGAGGGTGAGGGGACAGACAAAGGAAAGAACAGAAACAGAAGTTAGAGAAAAGGAGGGCTTTTTCTCCAAACTGAGCTGTGCCCTTCCAAGCAGGTGTATATTACACTATATGTTAATCTTTCATAGTATGTATCCTCCCTGTACTCCGTACAGAGCTTTGATACCTTTGCCTTCCTTTTCTGGGCCTCACCACTCACCAGTGATGGGCCAGGTATCCCAAGAACAGAGTCTGCCCTTAACTTCTGTTTCTGTGTTCTGGAATCTTGCTATCATGCACTCTCTTGGGAATTGCTGAATGTAACTAATTATTTCATTTCCTAACTAGAACAATTACAAGTCAGGGAGGAATTTCCTACATAAAACCCTGTGAGAATATTTCCTCTCTGGCCTCTTATCCATTACTCTTCAACCCTGCTACATCTCATTCAGTTTACGCTGAAAAAGTAAGCATCAAAGGCCAAACAAAGCCTCTACCTATTCTGAAAACCAATGGCTATAGCAATAGCCCTCAACTTCCCTAGCAGTTTGTGAGTTTATGAAGTCAAAGGAGTTTTCTGGCTGAGACCTGGGCAGGGCAAGATACTAATTTCCAGTATCTCATACAGCCTCTTGCCAAAGACCTGTCTCACCTTTGTAGTGTCTGCGCAGGGAAGCTTCACTGTCAACCCAGCCCTGTCTCTAGCAGAAAGATAAGGCTCTACCTCCACTCCCATCCTCCAGTTTCCAGGCCTTTCCTAATATTAGACGACAAGAGTAAGACAGGATGTGCTTAAACAGGCCAAAATTCTGATTTACTCAAAGACAAACATTGCTGAATACTGAAGGTTATAATGGAGCTCAAAGGGTAAGACCCATGTGAGGCCAGATGAGCAGTGCCTTCTCCCAACCAGCGATGGGGAAGCGAGTCAGGGAACGTTTCCTGGAGGAAGCGATGCCTAAGTCGGATTTTAGAAGACAGAAGGAAGTGGGCTAGACAGAGGATAGGAAGGGAAGTACATTCCATGAAGAGGCAGGGAACTAAGAAAGTGCAGGTGCAGTATTCAGAGAATTGTAAAAATACAGGTCAGTTGACATGTAGTATATGTGAAGAAGAGGAAAGGAAGGCCAGGTCTGGAAGACTTTATATACCATATTGGGGGCCCAGACTGCTGACAATGAGGAGTCTTCAAAAAGTTTCCAGGCAAATGAGGGTTTGGTTGTTTCCCTTCAAGTTTCTTATTACTGATTATTGACCTTGATTTTATCGATATATATAGGATGAGGCCCGTTTTCTGTCAATAGCCATTGATCCACAGGTACAAAAAGTAAAACAAAAACAAAACAAAACAAAAACAGTAAGACAACCTGATGTTATTTTTCTTTTTTTAAATAAGAACTACTAAACATTTCATTTTATAATTAGCCTCTTTATTAAAAAATAACAACAAGTAATAAAAAGATTTAACAGCCACCTTAAATTTGACTTCCTCCACTAAGTTTTCTCTACCTGTTGTGACATCATATTCTAGGGCCTGCCAAAATTAGAGATGCCCTCTTCTCTGGACAAGATTGCTTTGACTGCAGTGAAACCAAAACCTCATGTTATTCAGAATCAGGTGGTTTCATGGGTCTTTTACTCTGACCAACAGGGGAGTTGAATGACTTCAGTGATTCCGATCTTCCTGGCTGGTGTTACCCACTCAGCAGTTGGGAGGCAGAGGGTAGGGGGACTTTGCCAGAAGTCTACAGCCAAGCCCCGAGAGTGTTTTGAATCTTCTTATAACCTAACCCTAGGTACCAGTTGTCATCCAATTACAACTTCCTTTCACCTATTATAGTTTCCTTCCTGATCTATCTATGTAGATGTACATATCGAAAAGAGCAAGTAAGCTAGATATCTTCAAAACAGGGCCTATATGTTCTATTCATTCTCCCTTGGCCTATCTTTCTTGAATGGGTGGGCTAACTGTCTATCTTTAGACCAATAATAAGTAGCTGCCAGAAGAATGCAATGTCCTGATTGGCTTAAGCCTGGATCCCTGAACCAATCACTGGCAAGGAGAGGTGAGATCAGCAAGGCAAGTTTATTTAGATTGATCAGGACCCACTCCTGGAGTCCTAAGTCAGCTTCCCTTTGGTCACTCAGCCTGTAAAATATAAATTCTAATAAAAAAGGACACCTAGGATACCTGACTAACATTTAAGAATTCACAACTCCTTACTTAAGAGCAATAGCCATTATTAATCCCCTTAGTTCTCAGTTCTCGGAGGTTCCTTATTTAGACATTTTTCTGACACTCTCATAGCTCTTCAGTGATGTCCCTCTCTTTGTTTCTCCTCAAGAACTCCTAGTCTGAACTGAATCTTGATTTTCACTGTTTTTTTCACATGTTCTAGTCTTGTCTCTCAACTAAAATGTAAGCTATCTGAAGGCAGGGCTCAGGACACATAAAAATAAACCCCCTGACAAAGACAATGCTTTCCATGGACAGTATGTAATAATTTATAAGTCAAAAACTTTATGCATGCTGTAGAAACAATATGAGGCATGTATACGCATTTTAGAACAAAAATCCTATCACTAACATACACGCAGGAATAAGGAGCTACAATTCCCTAGCTGCATTTATGCCAGAATTAGCTTCTAATGCTCAGTCCTCATCATGCTATCCTCCTGCTCAGTATCCTTCAGTTGCTTGGGCATTGCTCAGGCAGCACTAACAAACTTTCCAGTCTGGTCCTTAGCTTTCCAGGCACTGTGTACATAGATCCTAAGCAGGCCACGCAGCATTCACTACCTTTTTCCTGCTTCCATGCCTTTCCCTGCATAATGAAATACTTTCCTTTTCTGCAGCTGCTTCTCAAAATCTTCAAGGCTCAGTTCAAATGCCACATCTTTCTTGCAGAACAGGACTGAGGCATAAGGATATGTTTTCAAAATTATGTTCTTTAACTATTTATTATACATTTATTTTGAGGAGATAGGGAGAATTGATTTTATGTAGATAAATATGAAAATGTCTCTTGATATTTAACATAAGAGATTTA
The DNA here is from genome assembly GCA_028627145.1 of Eidolon dupreanum. Taxonomy (NCBI): domain Eukaryota; kingdom Metazoa; phylum Chordata; class Mammalia; order Chiroptera; family Pteropodidae; genus Eidolon; species Eidolon dupreanum. The sequence goes on along the minus strand of CM053515.1, from coordinate 50,318,203 downwards.
TCACATAAATTTACTATAAGATAATATAACATATTTGGAATTATTTTTATTTTGTAGTTTTCCTAGCTGGATAGTCACAGAGGATAATTCAAATAAATACTTGACATGTCACCAAGGATAATTCAGACATGCATCTGACATAAATAATCACAAACACTCAAAAGTTTTTTTATTATTGGTACACAATATAATATTAATTCTAGGTATACAGCATTTGACATTTATATACCTTACGATGCAATCCCACAATGTCTGGTAACTATCTGTCACCGTACAAAGTTATTACAACTTTATTGACCATATTCCCTGTATTATACATTACATCTCCATGGATATTTATTTCATAACTGGAAGTTTGTACCTCTATTCCCCTTCACCTTTTTCACCCATCCCTCCACCTGCCTTCTCTCTGGCAACCATCAGTTTATTCTCTGTATCTCTGAGTCTGTTTCTGTTTTCTTTTGTTTGTTTGTTTTGTTTTGTTTTGTTTTTAGATCCCACATATAAGTGAAATCATATGCTATTTGTCTTTGTCTGTCTTATTTCACTTGGCATATAACAAACATCATCCATATTGTCACAAATGGCAAGAATTCATTCTTTTTTATTGCTGAATAATATTCCATTGTATATATGTACTACATCTTTATCCATTTGTCTATCGATGGACATCTAGGTTGCTTCCATATCTTGGCTATTGTAAATAATGCTACAACAAACATAGGAATGCATATATCTTAATGAGTTTATGTCTTCTGAAACCACACAGATTGTAAATAGGATTTCTCATCATCATTTTCTATAACATATTCAACTAGAGAAACAGCTTTACTGAAATCTCGGGGCAAAGTAATTTCACTGTCTTATTGGTACCTTTTACTTTGTGATTCTGATCACAGTACAATAAGTTAAGTGCGATGAATCAACCAGATTATCGAAATAAGTTTCCACAACATTAACCCAATATGAGTTATCCACATACTGTGGTTTCAGTGTTATATAAATATGAAAACAAATCTATTTATAATTGATTTTCAAGAAATGAATCTTGAAAATAGTTCCTAACAAAGCAGAAATAAAAAGCTCACCTTATTCTATATTCTATTTCAAAACTCAGTTAATCATATTGCTCAAATGACACCTCAATGGGATTTGCTCAGCTCACCCTTTTTTAAACTTGCAGTTTTTCCCACCCCCACCCTATGCTATAATCCCCCTCCCACTTACCCTGCTATATATTTTTTTTCTTAGCACTTATTATCTACTAATATGTCACATGATTTATTCATTTTTTAATGTTTACTCTTCTCCTGTCTTCTCTGACTGAAATGGGAGTGCCATAATTTGAAGATGTGTTGTGTCCTAATTAATGAGAATAGTGTCTGGCACTTAGTTGGCCCTCAATAAATATGAACTGAATGAATTACAGTAGTTACAGGATGTTGAATGAGACATATGGATCCACTATTCTGAAATTTTGTAGGTGAATTCATTCAAGCAGCCATTTAGCAGCTTCCTAGAAAACCCAAACTTCTGACTGAAGGAGAGAAAAAGTGGCAAAGGGTTAATACAGGGAGAAGGAGACTATCTCTTGCATATTTTAGGTTTTTCTCCCACATGACCTGTGTTATGTAGCTGAGCCAAAAACAAACAAAAACGCAGGGACTTTCCTAATGAGACCTCTTGGTTTTGACTTTCTCTCAGTTCTGCTGTCACATTTATTTTTATTGAGCTATAATTCACATACTGTAAAGTTCACTCATGTAAAGTGTACACTTCAGTAGTTTTTAGTCTATGCCTAGAGTTGTGCATCCACCAGTACTATAATCAACTTTAGGACATTTTTATTTCCCCAAGAAGATTCTTCACACTCTTTTGCTGTAACCCCCAGTTGCCACACCTCCCCACAACCTCTATCCTTAGACAGCCACGAATATACTTTCTGTCTCCATTTTTGCCTATTCTGGACAGTTCATATAAATGGAAGAATATGACATGTGGCTTTTCGTGTCCGGCTTCTTTCTGCTGCCATATTTGATCAGCACTGGGTCCAGAATGCTGATGCCAGTTTGCCCAGGTTATATTCTTGCAAGAGGTAGATTGGGTTTGATAGGCAGAAATTGAAAATTGATTACAAAATTTCTGGGATGCTTTTAAGTGGGAGTGGAAATAGGGCCGTGTATACTCAGGACACCAGCAAAGATTTCAGTTTTACTGCACAGATATTCTTTGTCTGCTCATCTGTCCCTATCTCCACCCATACCCCCCACCAAGGGGCAGGGGAAGTAGATCATCTGAAGGAACTCCAGTCCCATTTCTGGAGGGCTGCAGAACTTGTAAAGTGCTCTGTGAAGTGCTAAGTCTATTGTAGACCTAGGTTGGCCCCTGAGACTGAGTAGCCCTAGCCAAGTGCCAGGTCATTCTGGGGATTCTTGCTTTGATCCAGCTCAGAGCAGAGCTCTGGAAACTGGCCTGGGTGAACCTGGAAGCCAGACCCTCCAGGCTGGGTCCCTCAGGAACAGCTCAGCTGAGCTTTATGCCCATCTAGTGGATGTAATTGATCTGTGTCTCTGGGTGGCTCTCTACTATGTCCCCATGTTTAGGCTAAAATCACCATTGTTATGTGGTGTCCACTAAAAACCTGTTATTTAAGAGAAATTTCTCTCCCAATCATCAACAGCTGACTATGGCTGATTCTGTTACTTGAAAGTCAGTGTGTTTTTCCTTAAACACATTTGCCGGGCTTCTGGCAGGGCTATTGTAAACATTTCCCAAGTTTTGCAGTGCTGAGAGAAACCCAAGGTCTTTGCTCTGCTATTTGTAAAGAACCTGTCTTGCAGCAGCATAGAGCTGATTGCTCTGGTGTCAACGACTGAACATTGTAAAACCTGCCGAACGAGATGCTCGCCTGACCCGGTGAGGTGCCCCACACTGGTATGAGTAGCAGAGAGCAAGCTGTGACTGGCTAGGGATAATCAGAAGGGCAATGTTCAGAACTCTGAAAACTGAGTGTGCGAGAAGGAAGAGGGCGGGGTGAAGGAAAAACAAAGTCAAGCAGGGGTAGGTCTGGCAAAGTTCTTCCCCCACTGCCCAAGGTAGCTCCCAGGTGCACCACATTGCTCGCTGATGGTAGGCAATAGATGAATGTGAAGGAATGCCTGGCTTCAAAGGATGGCTCAGTCTCTGACTCATAGTGGGACCTTGAGAAGTCACTCAGTCTCAAGTGACTCTGAAGTTTCTCTGTACCTGGTGGCTTCTTTTGTCACATGTGCAGGAACATGCTGAGGACCTAAGAATAGTATTATCATTGTTCACTTTCTTTTTTGTCCTTTTTTTTTCTTTTTTAGGGGAGAATGCAAATGCAGTCTTCCACTACCACAAATTATGTAGTCGAGTTTCCCACATTTGGGAAAATTGCAGGGATCAGCACATCCCAAATGGAAAGAATATACCTTGCCCTGGGAAAAGCACCTTTGGGATCATGGTATCTCCTCTGCCAGGTAAGTATTATCATTATATATTTCTATTTCCCTCATTAGACTAATACCTCCAGATAGCCTTTGTCTTTGTACCTCTAGGTACCTACCCCAATATGTACCTGATACATATTAGAAAATGTCATAAATGCTAGTAAAAGTGAAAAAAAAATGTATATAAGGGAGAGAGAGCATGCAGATATTAATTTTTGGAATTCAGTTATGACTTTTTCTTAGAAAAAAATTTTATTGTTGTTCTGAGACACTTGGCAATGGAATGACTCTTACAAAAGAGCAGTTTTTATGAGTTAAATGTAGCCGATCCAACCCATATGGATCAAATTTCCTCATAAGTGCTTGAACATGCTTTTAGAAATAGAGCAGAGGTGGGGACGGGAAGAAAGAAGAGAGCGCTTGGCAGAAGGAATTTTAGAGTTTACTGATTGTAAAAGAGGAAAAAGGCAATTCTGCAGAGTCCGAGGCGTGGCTGGATTTTGTCATTGTTAATGAGAAGCAGGTATTGAAAATATGTTACAGATAGTTCAGAATCTCTCCATGAATTGTTTCCTGCTGATCTTTTCCTCCATGCCTACTGACGTTTAAATCTTAGTTTAAATTTAAGTTCTACACCGTTGCTTTATCCAAAATGGATTTTGGAAGAAATGTTAGAGCCACTTAAGCTGCAAAGCTTCATCTCAAAGGCCAAACATTCCCCAACAAAGCTGTACCTATTTTGCAAGCTTGCCTTCCCTCCACTTCCAAAACATTCTGTTTTGGACTTTCTAATGGCCTGTCACTAGCTCACAAGCCTGTTTCTAATTGCCTACCAGATATTAGAGAGGGAGATAACAGGTTCTTATAAAATATCAGCCAAAAAGGAAGATAACAGACACAGGTCAAGTAAGAGGAAACTGCTTCATGTTCATTCTAATGGAGTAAATGGAGATACAACTAGGTCCATTTTATGAACCAATAAAGGTCTGAAGCTATAAAACAACTTAAAAGTTTATTTTGGGGAGGGGTCTTAAAGATTTGAATCCTCAAGACTCAGATTCAGATAGCAACTCAAACTATAATTCAGAGAGAACAAAGAAAGGCAGGGTTTATAAAGGCAAAAAACACAAAGTGTAATTCTGTGGTGCAGATGATAAATGCTGGCTAGGTTAACAGGAATTGATTAGTTTCAGTATCCAAATGAGGGAAGCAAAAACTACAAGGAGGAGATAAAGCCTACATATTGTCCATGTAGCAGTTGTTGTTCAAGATGTTTATGACTCTGTTTTGAGCTGAGTTTAACAACAGGTTTAACAACTTAACAACAGCTCAAAATTAAGGCACAAGATGTGCACAGGCCCCACTTCCCCCAATAACCTTCTGACTCTATTTTAAGTGATTCTCTTAGCAATGCTTATTTCATTTTATTTTTTTTTTCCATGATCAATTTTCAGTTCAAGAGAGGCTGATTCCAGGGAACTGCAAGGGTCACACTTCTGAAAGAAGCACAGGCGATGCCAGGAGCCTTCTGGTGCCGCAAGAGGAACTAGTGTTCATTCAAGAATCTGCACAAAAGAAAATAAAATTGCAAAACATATTCAAAAAATAGAAAGAAAGAAAGAAAGAAAGGAAAGGAAAGGAAAGGAAAGGAAAGGAAAGGAAAGGAAAGGAAAGGAAAGGAAAGGAAAGGAAAGGAAAGAAAAGAAAAGAAAAAAGAAAAGAAAGAAAAAGAAAGAGTCTGAATAGAATAGAATGCAAAGCAATAGGAACAAGGGTCATCCTGTGAGGAACGAGCACAATCTACACAGCAGCTTGTCCTAACAATGGTCTGCAAAGGCCTGGGTCCATGGGTGCCATGGGCTTCAGGAAGAGCTTTTCTGCAATGCCACAAGAAATACACAACTCTGCTCTCCACTCCAAGGCTGGACACCAAACCCAACACTACACCTCCAACAGGAGGGTGGCACAACCACAGATTTGGAGGAGCTTCCCAGTAAAGGCACTGGCGGGGGCTTAATTTTCTTCTGCACACCACCCCTCTCATACCTCAGGTTCCCAACACTTTTTTCCTGTTTTCTAGGTTATTTGTATAATCTATAAAAATAAATATTCCCCTGATGCAAGTGACTTGGGAAAACAGCATCATAACTGGATACTGTCAGGCTAAAGACAAAACAAATGGCACAGAGACTTTATAATGTAGGTGGTAAATCTGTTCCTCCCAGAAATAAGAGTTGGCAAATCTGAAACTACTTTATATGGATAGTAGAGTTGAAAAAAAAAAAAATAAGGAAATGTAAATGATGAGAACCATTTCCCCAAGAAAGAAGTTACAAATGAAACCAGAATGAATTTGTGGTGTGCAATTGCCATCAAAGTGTTAATATGAGCTCTTAGGAGAAGGGATTGATTCCAGGGGCAGGGCAAAAAAAAAAAAAAATACAAGATGAGCTCAAATATCTTGTGCTGCCAAAATGTAAAGAAGTGCTCAAAAAAATCAGATGGGGTCATGTGGAATGGACACAGGAAACAAGTTGAAGGAACGTCTGATGGCCAATGCTGGGGCAATGTAAGCAACAATATAAATAATGATAATACCGATTATAACTTCCCAAATAAAATAGGTATTCTTGAGTCCATACTGATAAAAATAAATTAATGAATAAGTAATTTAATTGAATGTATTGAGCCTAATGAGTGCTTAGCAAGGCATTCAGTCTGTTGCAGAAATATTGCAAAAATCAGACCGACAAGAAACCAAGCAGCACTCAGAGATTTGGAGAACTCGGGTTTATTACACCCACAGTTCCAGACGGCTAGCACTCTGAGGATCTGGGCCCTGAGCTCAGATGCAACTTTGCTTTTATAAGGCTTAGTTGGCATGGGTCAATTGACTAATGTGTCTTCAGGCAGTTATAAAGCGTGGGAGTTGCTGTGGGTTACAGGCAGTTACAAGAGTTACAAAGCATGGGAGTTGCTATGGGTTATAGGCAACATTTATATAAAACAACATTTGTTGTTTAGACAGACAAGCAAAAGGGAGAATGAGTCTTTAGTTAATTTCGAGGTTACCCTGCCCACAGCCTATGTGGCAAGCATATCTACAGAAGCAGAACAGAGAGCTAATTATAACACTGGCCTTTTGAGTGAAAATTCCTCTTCATTCCCTCCTTTTGATGCCCTTTAAATTCTTATAAGGTATCGACCTCTTGATTTTCTTGGCCTAGGGGCTGGTATAAGGGTAGTCCAGATGTCACAACCATTTGTAATTTTATGGATTCTAAGTGTGGGGAGACAAATTTGACAAGACAGTTCAGGATACAGGGACCAAATAAGAGAGCTATGAAGAGCATGAGGAGAAGACCTGCAAGTGGGAGACGCCAGGATCCCCAATTCCATATTCTGGACCAGGACCCTCATGACTCGTTCAATTGGTGGCAGATCTTCGAGGCTCTATCTATAAGCCACTTGGCTGCATCTCTAGCTATACCAGATTGATTAACATAAAAACAACATTCTTCTTCTAAAAATAAGCATAACCCTCCTTTTTCAGCTGTTAGAAGATCAAGGAGTGAAACTACTCCTACTAAGGACTTTAATTGGCTTTGTAAAGTGATGATGCTTTTGGATATGTCTTCTAAGCTATCAAATAGGACCTTAGATAAGCTTTGGTAATAAGACAGCAGGGGGTTATGCCGGCTCTGCCATTGCCTATCCCTGCGGTGATGCCAAAGCCTATAAGAAGGGGAATGAATTATATCACTCGTTTGGTTCTTGTGTGTGTTAGAGGGATAGTCATAGACTGGTGGTTGGAAGTGATGTTTATTTCAGAGGCCAAGTAAACCAGGGTACAGGTCCCTGTCCAGTTAGCCGGGAGACAGAGATATGACTTGGTTCCACAAAGAAAGAATATACCTGGGGTTCCAAGGCAAAAACTCATCTCAATAGTAAAAGGCGATCATTCAGCCTTTTGCTGTTTTCAGATTCCCAGGTCATAAGTGTCCCTGCTAGAACTACCCCTGTGAGGGGTTGGAGGGGTCCACAGGAATTATCTTGAGATGCTCCAGAGGTTCTGTTTTCCCAATGTAAAAAATTTCTCTTAGTATCTATAAAGACCCATTCAGTGAGGTTTTCATATGCTGATAAGAGTAGGCATTCTTCTTGGGAGAGTTCGGAGCAGAATTTCCAAGGAAAGATGCTTAAGCAATCATTTGGCTTTCCTTGACACTAACCTGAATTTTTGTTTAGTAACCCTGTAGTCTTTGCATTGGGTTTCCATGAGACTTGTACAGGTTTTTTACACAGAGCAGCTTGTGCTACTTGGAAACTAGAACAGTCTTTTGAGGGTTCTATTTCTATAGTATAATTGCAATAAGAATCTTCAAGGGAGGCTAAATTTTGGCTCTGGCTCAGTTCTTGACTTCTCTTGATACAAAGGGGTACTTGTAACTTAAGATTTGTATGAGTGATATTGGTCCCCAAATTGGAGGCTCAGGAAAGGCTGCCCGAGTTAAGTTGGTTCTGTAGGGCATTAAAAGGTTAACTGCTCATCCTGCCCGTGCACCTTTAGTCATGTCAGTGATTTGGAAATCAAATAAATTTTTTATATTTATCAGTTCTAACAGGCAGCCTCCCCAACACTTGAGGCGAAATAACATGTTACTTATTGCCCAGTACTGGATGGGAATGGGGACAGTCGAGTAGCAGGCAGAAGATGGAGATAGGCAGAACCAACAATCTTTAGCCAAGTTACTGTTCAAAGAGCTTAAGAGATGATAGGCTAAATTAAGAGTCCTATATAGGTACTCGGTATCCATAATTTCCTTATAGGGTGAGTTAATAGACACTAGTATCTGAGTATAAAATCCTACTAGAATTAACAAAAGGAAGAATCTTCCTCATGATTATAACCAATGGCAGTTAGATAAATCCTCTAGAAATGTATTGAAGAGGGGTTTAGCCTGAACATGCAAGAATTGAGAGGATCCTGATGCAGGCTAAACAGGTTAGGGATGATAACAATACATCTGGACAGTCTGGACATTTGATCCTCAAGCTTCTGTCGTGCATAGACTAGTCAGCTTCCGGGGGTGGCCAGAGCAGAGCCAAAGGTCTCATGTGGATTTCTGCTGCCTCTGGAATGTGACTTGGAGAGGCCGATCAGGAAGAGGCTCTGCAGTCCACATCTCCCGTTCTTCCGGAGGTGTCGCTCTCTTTACCCAGGTGTGTGATGACACATGCACCCTTAACAGCAGTGGGAGTTGCTAATATAACAGTGTGAGGGCCTGTCTAGATCGGCTGGAGTGGCTCCTTCTTCCAGTCCTTAACCCATACTTCATATCCTGGACGATAGGGGTGGACTCAGTTCCCTAAGGGGATAGGGGCTTTTTCTAGGGTTTCCTGGGTAATGTGCAGAGGATCCTCCCTAAGGCCTGAAGATGTTGGGACATTTCTAAGTCAGCTATAAGTTGAGGGTCTCCTTTTAGCTTCCCTATCACTGAGGGATGTCTCCCGTAAAGGATTTCAAAAGGGAAGTAGTCTGAAGATCTCTGGGTATAGCATGCTTAGAGTAGAGCTAAAGGTGGCAAGTCAATCCAAGGTAACTGGGTTTCCTGACAAAGCTTAGCTAGAGTAGTCTTGAGGGCCTAGTTCATGCGCTCAACTTTCCCTGAACTTTGTGGCCTGTAGGCCTTGTGGAACTTCCATTTGATTCCCAGAGCTTTGGACAGAGTCTGGACTACCTCAGACACAAAGGCAGGTCTATGGTCAGATCCTATATAGAGGGGCAGCCCGTATCTTGGAACAATTTCCCTCAACAAGGCTTTAACTACTTCTTGTGCCTGTTCAGTGCAAGTAGGGAAATCTTTGGCCCATTCAGAGTAGGTGCACACTAACACAAGTGAGTATCAGTGGCACCACCAGGGCTTGACCTCAGTAAAGTTCACTTCTATGTCTTTGAAGGGCATAGTCCCAATTGTTTGCACTCCTGGATTGGATTTTGGCCTTTGGTTGGCATTGTTTTGTGCACAAGTTACACATCTAGCATTGATCTGGGCACACAGGGTTGGTAGCTTGGGTATGAAATAGTAGTGGCCTAACAAGCTTTCTAAAGTAGTCTTCGCTAGGTGAGTCAACTCATGGTGTCATGTTACCAGCTGAGCTGCTACTGCAGCAGGAATAAAGAGTCTCTGATCTGGAAGCCCCCACCAGCCCTCTTTTCTCTTGGTTCCCCCTTCACTTAAGGCCCATTGTTCTTCCTTGGTGTATGTCTGGGACAGAGGCAATTCTGGAGCTAGGAGAACCTTAGAGACTGGCTCAGGATCCATTGTGGCACTTAGTTGATTGGCAGCCTTCCTAGCTGCTTGGTCTGCCATTCAGTTTCCCCTATTGACAGGGTCAGTTCCTCTCTGGTGGCCCTTGCAGTGAATGACTGCCGCCAGCTTCCAGACTGCCTCCAACAGTTGAAGGATTTCTTCTTTGTTCTTGAATTCTTTTTCTCCTGCTGTCAGTAGTTTCCTCTCTTTATAAATGGCTTCATGTACATGCAAAGTAGCAAAGGCTTACCTTGAGTTGGTATAGGTACTGGCTTGTTTTCCTTCAGCCTGCCGCAGCGCCTGGATGAGTTTGGCCCGCTGTGCCAACCAGTCTTGTGGCAAAGCCTCAGCTCTGATCACCTCATCTGTGGTTGTTATTGCGTAGTTGGCTTTGTGCTGTCCTTCGTGGATGAAGCTGCTCTCTTCGTGAACAATACCAGTTCTGGGTTCTGAAGAGGAACGTCCATCAGGTTCAGCCTGCTTGAGTAGACTTTATCCGTGACCTCCTCACAGTCATGGTCAGGAGGCCCCTCAGTGGGCAGAAAAGTAGCAGGGTTCAACATCTGTACAGTCTTGAGGCGGACCTGTGGATTTTCATAAAGCAGTCCCTGATAATGAGTTATCCTGGCATTGGTCAGCCACTTGAATCCCTGGTTATTCATTAATGCAGTAACAGCATGGGGGACATTTACATTTACATTCTGTCCCAGCATGAGCTTGTCCACTTCTCTAACCAGGACTACTGTGGCAGCTAAGGCCCGGAGGCATGGCGGCCATACCGTGGCGACCGGATCTAGCTGTTTGGACAGATGTGCCATCAGGGGCTGCCATGGCCCAACTGTTTGTGTGAGGACCCCCAGTGCAGTATGATTCTTCTCATGTACTAAGAGGTTAAAGTCCTGTGTCATATCTGGTAGTCCTAATGCTGGGACACTGTTTAAGAGTTTCTTTATTTCTCTGAAGGCTTTTTCTTATTTGGAGCCCCCTTCTAGGGGTCTTTACTGGACCCAGCTGTGGCCTCGAACAGTGGCTTGGCAATTTCAGAGAAACCTGATATCCAGATTCGGCAGAATCTGGCAGCCCCTAGGAGTTCACAGACCCCTTTCTTAGTATTTGGCCGAGGTACTGAACAGATGGCCAGTTTCCTTTCATATCCAAGAGCCTGATGTCCTTCTGAGATGATGAACCTAAGGCATCTGACCTCCTGTTGCAGATTTGAGCCTTCCTCCATGACCCCTTGTATCCCATAGTAGAGAGAAGGGCCAACAAGTCTCTAGTACCTTTCCAGTACTCTTCTTGGGTGGGGCTAGCCAGCAACAGGTCATCTACATGCTGGAGTAGAGTGTAGTTCAAAGTCTCTCTGGGGAAGGCAGCCAGATCTGCAGCCAGCACTTCAGCAAACAGGGTAGGTGAATTCTTGAAGCCCTGTGACAGTTGAGTCCAGGTCAGTTGTGTCTTTCTCCGGTGTGTAGCTGGCTGGTTGGTGAAAACTAAAGGCAGAAGAAGGTGTCTTTGAGATCAAGACAGGTGAACCAGCTTGCTTGGGCAGGTAAGAGACTCTAGAGGGTGTACAGGTTTGGGACCACTGGATGGATGATGACCACTGCATTGCTGATGGCACTGAGGTCCTGGACAGGGCAGTAGTCATTCTCTCCAGGCTTCTTGATCAGTAAGAGCAGAGTGTTCCAAGGTGACTGACACTCAGCTAGAATTCCAGTATCGTGCAAATGCCGGATGTGGTCCCGAATCCCGAAGTGTGCTTTCAGTGGCGCTGGATATTGCCTTTGTATGACAGGAGTGACTCCTGGCCTCAGGTCCACTACAATGGGTGTGTGATTCTTGGCTTGACATGGAGGCCCCTTTTCTGCCCAGACAGCAGGGAACTCTTCTAGAAGTCTGGTTGGATTTGTTTGTTTTCTTTCTGGAGAACAGAGGAGCCATTCATCTTCCCTGGGCACAGTCACAGCCATCATTAGAGTAGGTTGGTTCCCCCGGGTGAGACTCGTGGGCTTTCTGGGGGCAAAGGTGATCTGTGCTCTAAGCTTCATTAATAAGTCTTTACCCAAAAGGAGGATGGGGCACTCTAGTTGGTACAGGAACTCATGAGTCACTAGGTGGCCCCCTAACTGACATGAGAGGGCTTTGTAGAATGAGCAGGCATCATGGTCCCTTGTGGCCCAGACAATAGTTGTTGTCTAGTCTGTGAGGAGAGCCACGGGTATGGAATGCGCCGTTTTCGCAATCTCAGAAAGGCCTCCTGTCCCTCAGAGAGGTATCTGGAGGGCCACAGGCTGCTGCACTGGCTGTGTGGCCAAGTGAAGACACCGTGGACTCTGGCTCAGGCTGTTGGGGCGGCGAAGGCACCAATGGCAGAGGGTTGTCCCATAATCGTGGGTAGAGTGGCTGTGCAGGGACTGGCAGAGCTGCTGGGATGTACGGCGGTGTGAAGAAAGTTTCTCCCTCAGAGTCCCCTTGGTGGATGACTTTTGCTGGCTCTTTCTTGTTCTCTCCCTGAGTCAGCTGGGCCACAAGTATCTTACTCTGTCCCTGCCTCTTTGCGCAGAACTGGGCCCAAGGGGGCACTACAGTATGATTTGCAACCATGAGTCTATATATGGAAACTGGTCTGGATGTCTAGAGGTCCCTTTCACCACCTGGTACACAGCTCTAACAGTGGGGAGGTCCAGAGTCCCTTCTGAAGGCCATCCTACCCACTCAAGCTAACAAAAAGTACAAAGTTTTCCTGGTTCAACTTGACCCCATAATTCCCTGAGAAACTTTTCTTAAATTTTTTCAACATGCAATTTAAGACAGTTGGCTTAGAGGAATCTCCACCCATATTACCTTAAGGAGCTCCCTAATGGAGGGAGCAAATAGGCCTTAAAATTTCAGGAAAATAATTCAACAGAGGGCCCCTATGTCAAAAGGGCCATTTGGAGATAGACAATTCTTAAGCCAAATCAGTGGTTAATTGCATCCCTTCTCTCCTCCCGGTGTATCCCACTCTGTGTCGGTGACACAAAGACAAACATGGATGGGTGCCTTCTTCAGAGAAGAGACCACTCAGGTGCTCTTCTGGCCGCATCCCAAAGGAGCTTAGGTGACAGTCGGCCGTAAAGGACTCAGCTTTGTGACTTATGATTGGACACTAGTCCAATGCTGCCATAGACCATATGTCATATGTTATGGAATTACAGATGATCCCATGGATTATGGAGCCACAAATTCATATCTGACAGAGTCAAATCGGTCAGGTCACTCATTCACTCGCTCATTCACACACCAGGTTAAAACATTGCCTCCCCCCTTTTCGGAAGGACCTGAGCTTTGTCTTCTCCCCATGGGAAGACCCTGGTGTCTTCCCCCACAGGGAAGACTCTAATCTGTATCTTCTAACTGAAGACTTTAGGAGGTGATCAAGCTCCTCTTCTGTCTGGAGACGAGACCTGACTAGGTTGCTGAGTCCCAGGGCCTTACCTTATCCTGTGGCCATTCCTGGTGAGTTGGTCCATTCTCCTTGGAGTCCAGTTGGGGCTTGGCTGTCTGGAGAGTCAGAGTGCCGGTCCGAAAGAGAACCTAGAATACTGTCAGGTGGCACACCTCATTTGTCTCAGAGCCCCTCCTGCCCAGCCTGGCTCAGCTACCAGTCTGGTGGCTCGAAGGGCCGGCATGGTTAGAATCTCACTGGGGCCTCCAGAAATGTTGCAGAAATGTTGCAAAAATCAGACTGGCAAGAAACCAAGCAGCACTTGGAGAGCTGGAGAACTCAAGTTTATTATGCTAGTGGTCCCAGAGGACCTAGTGCTCTGAAGATCTGGGCCCCGAGCTTAGTTGGCATGGGCCAATTGGTTAATTTATCCTCAGACAGTCACAAAGATGGGAGTTGCTATGGGTTACAGGCAGTTACATTTGTTTAGACAGAACAAGCAAAGGGGGGGATGAGTCTTTAGTTAATTTTGAGATCACCTTGCCCCACGGCCTATGTGGCAAGCATATCTACAGAAGCAGAACAAAGAGCTGATTATAACATTAGCCTTTTGAGTGAAAATTCCTCTTCAAGTTTACACACACAGACCAATATGTGTAAGTGTATGATGGCTATACAAATAAAATACTTCTGATTAAAAAGAAATAAAATTTTCTTTATGTAGGAAAGGAGGCTACATTTAAAGGATAACTATTTTTTATAAAACATTTATGGTACTATGAACAATTTTTTATTTATATAGGCATATTTAAGATATAAGCTCTTTCTTTTTCAATCCAGCAAGTTTAGAATTGGAAATGTAAACTTTACATACACTTATCACACCTGTAGTGACTTGAAATTTAAGTACTGAAACCGGTTTGCTTAAGTAAGATTTGAGCCTGGTGCTCCAGTTCCATCTATAAAACAATCAGTCTTTTCTCGACTTTCCAGAGGTCGCTGGTTCAGAGCCTTGACTTGCTTTAGCAAAAATCTAGGAGGCCCTCTCAAGCCTTTCTTGAAAGTTGCCCCTAATACTGTCAATGGTCCCCAAGACATTGATAGCCAGTAACCAAGTGACTGAGGAAAATGGTGAAAGTATCTAAATAAAAAAACCATCTGGAAAAAATAAAATAAAATAAAATATTGCTTTTTGAAGAACAGAGGCCGGGAGGTGAGGAAATTCTAAAATTTATCAAATTAATCACACACCCCTCTAAAAAAATTACTTTTCTGTGAAAATTCCCCCAAATTTTTTTAAAACCCCAAATTTCCTTCATAATTTAGCAACCCCCTCCCTTTTCCCCCCAAAATTTGATCTTTTCTCCCTGTGTTCCCTGCTCTTCCCTACTCTCCAGCACCTAATAACTTCGGACCCCATTCGACTATCCTCCCGCCTTCTGCACGCTATCACTGTCTCTTCCTTATCTTTGGAACCACTTCCTCCTGCTTTGTAACTCTAATGTAACCCTTCCCACAAACTGATAGCTATTTCAAAGCAAACCAGAAATATAGCAACCCAACAACCCCCAGACTGACAAGCCCTCTGCAAACCTCACTGATGGTATGTCACTGCGAATCTCATGGGGCTGTTCTGCCCAGTATGTGAGGTCCATGATGGCCGCCCAAGGAGGCGAGGCTACTCTCTATCTCGGTTTCCCACATATGCACCAAGCAAAGCACTATGCACAGACTGAGGGCTCAGTGAATATTTTTGCCTCAAGGTTTCTGAGGGTATAATAAACGTATCTCATATATTGCTTGTCGGTGAGTAACTTGGTATAACCTCTACAAAGGCAATCTGGCAGTAATTACCAAAATTTGACATACACATACCCTAAGACCAAAAATTCTACTCTTCAGTAATTGTTCTACGGTTATACTTATATGAGCACGAAATTATGTTTATAAGCATATCCATTGCAATGTTGTTTGTCTTACATGTTCATCAGCGGTGACTTAGTTAAATAAATCACCTGTATGTACACACGATGGAATAGTATGCGGCTATTAAAAAAGAAAGAGGCAAGTCTATGTGTATTGATATAGAAAATGCCACCTGATATAATGGTAAGTGACAAAAGCAACATGCAAAATAATGAGTATAGCATATTGGCATTTGTGTGAAAAAATATAATGTATATTCACAAATGTTTATAAACATATAGCATGTTTCACATAGGATTCCCGAGAAACCTAGGAGTGTTTGCCCTGAAACTAATTAGATGCAATAAAAAGCAGAAGAGAGAGGAGAATGTGCTTTTCCCTTTTGTACCTTTACAATGTTGTTTATGTATATATTTGCCTATTTTAAAAGATAAAATATTAAAAATATGTATAGTTTTTGTCTCTAATAAACTTGGGGGAAGTGAAAGTGTTACTGAATTTTAACCCACTGTGGGCCTGGCACTACACTTATTCCTAAGGAGACACAAAAGAAGAACATGAAATAGTTTCTACTCAAAGAGAAAATTAACAGATGACTGTTAGCAAACAATATGAGGAAGGACACAGTCAAATGGCCAAATGTGATCACCCATCACTCCAATAGCACTGAGAGGTCGGGGAGGAATGGGGCCTCAAAGGACAAATGGAATGTGCTGAGTATTGGAGCAGTAGGGTCGTGCGAGTGCTTTGGGCAAATGTCAGTAGAATTCAAGCCAGATAGTGAATTCTAGTCTGGGAAACCATGTTCTTATTTCTCAGTATACCAGTATTTTTGTGAAGACAGTTACTGACTGAAGGATTTGAGGCCAATAGCTAAACAAGAAGTAACTTAGTCTATGATCTAGAAGCCATACTTTTTCAGTGTTAGGTCATAATTAGCCACTCTTAGCTCATGACATAGTCACCATAGTTAGGCAGAGGAGCAATGTCATGAGTTACAGATACCTTCCATGTGACTCATGGTTCATGAGGTCTTCCATACCCTGGCCACACTTCCTCAGCCCACCTCACTCCCACTGTGGCCCTTCAGGCAGACTTCTCTGTCTTCCAAACAGGCTCAGTTCTCTGGGTCAGTTTGCTCCAGCTCATTCTCCCCATGCCTGTCCCCTTTCACTTGGCCAAATCCTGTGTACTTTTCAGTGCCTAACTTGAATCCTACCTTCTTCAGGAAGCTGCCTCCTTCTCTGGCTCTTCCAGTCTACACTTAGGGGCTTTTTTATTAGTAGCATTACACAATTTAACCTTTATTTCTAATGCCATTATGCAGTTTAGTTTTCCTAACAAGTTATAAGCTCTCTGAGGGTTGGGACTAAGTATTATTCTACCTTGTTGTCATTTCCAGCACTTTTCAGATTCTCAGTACTTTTCAAATGATCGAATGATTTAATCTCCCTAATCATCACCATCCAAAAGTCAGCATCAGCCATGCTCACCAAGACCACTCAGTGAGAATTTTTAGACAGGATAAAATCACCAACAATAATCAATGTTCTCTAGGCTGACAGTGAAAATTCACACCACACAGGGACCAGGGATCCTCCCCTAAGAGCTATGTTTCTGTGACCTTGGTTTTTCCTGTCCCTAATGTCCCTTCGTGTGTCCCTAGCTATCACACACACATAAGACATACATGTGTAGCACATACACCAGCTCTTCTGATTGATGAGGAAATGAAATGACTGCTGTATAAGGAAATGAGGCCATTTTTACCCCGATCTCAGGTCCACTCCTGGTCCTAGGGAGAAACTGACTCCTGTGACTTTAGTGGCTCCCAGTGAACTGCCCTCCACCCTGCCCCTTCTACTTCATTTGCATGAGCTGGTCTTGCTTTGTTCTGACAACAGCCCAGGACAAGAGACACAGTATCAGCTTCTATTTTATGCCAGCTTTACTCAGCTTTTGGCTTGAAAGGGCTCAGAAGCAGCTCCTATATCCCTAACTCATACTAATTTCTTAATGTTAGAGCAGTGGTTCTCAGCCCCATCCCTGCTTAAATCTCCCGTGCCTTTCCTTTACACTAGACCGATTAAACTAGTATCTCTGGATGTGGGACCCGGAAATCAGTGGAATTTCGTTTTTGTCTTGTTTTTGTAAGGCTACCTGGGTAGGTGTAGTTCATCACCATTGTAATTGAGAACCACTGTCATAGAGTAACTAGCTCTAGTAACTAGTAACTGATTAACCTGTCAGTTAGGGATGATTTTGGCTGAGAGGAACAGAAAATCCCAGGGCAACAATTTAAACAGGAAAAAATTTCTTACCTCCTCTAACAAAAAGTCCACAGGTGGAGAAGTTCCAGGTATTGGTTTAATTCCATGATGCAAGGGCATCATCAAAGAACCCAGCCTCTTCCCATCTCTATGCTGAGAGGGTCTCACCTCATGAGGCTAGTCCCCCCAGCTTCTGGCATCACATCCTTACACAGACTCACAGGCAAAAAAGGCCTCCCCTGATGAACAAACCAGGGCTCTGACAGCAATGAAACAGGGACAGGGTCACATTGGCTAAGGGTACAGCCAACAGTGCCTGCCACGCCACCCCAGGCTTCCTCTCTTCACTTCTAGGAATCATCTTTCTCTACAGTCACTTTGTCTAGTCACTTTTCAGTGATATCATGAGCTTATCTGAACCTTGTTTATATTTTGATAATTCTTACCTCAGGGAATTCGATCTAGTTATTCTAAGATTAAGAGCAAGATTCACTGAGCTCCTCAAAGACTGCATTATAAAATGGGAGGAAATGAAAAAATGGGATTAAATAGGTAGTTATTGTGGGGGATGTCTACAGCCACTTGATTTTAATGACCACACTAAAGCAGCACCATCCGGGCACTCACCATGGACATGTGTGCCAAGCTATGAATTGTGGTGGCCTGCATGTTTTATTGTGTTTCTTTCCTGCTTCTGCTCACCCTTTCAACCAGCATTCATTCCCCAGCTCAGCTGCACATCAGAATCATCCATGGTTCAAAAAAATATTTAC